>CATQJD010000034.1:0-600000 GCA_958298945.1 Atherix ibis | reverse complement strand
TATGTTTAAGAGGAATATGAAGTAGTATGTTTAAGAGGAATAAGAAGTAGTATGTTTAAGAGGAATATGAAGTAGTATGTTTAAGAGGAATATGAAGTAGTATGTTTAAGAGGAATATGAAGTAGTATGTTTGAGAGGAATGTGAAGTAGTGTGTTTAAGAGGAATATGAAGTAGTATGTTTAAGAGGAATATGAAGTAGTATCTTTAAGAGGAATATGCAGTAGTATATTTAAGAGGAATATGATGTAGTATATTTAAGAGGAATATGAAGAAGTATGTTTAAGAGGAATATGAAGTAGTTTGTTTAAGAGGAATATGAAGTAGTATGTTTAAGAGGAATATGAAGTAGTATGTTTAAGAGGAATATGATGTAGTATGTTTAAGAGGAATATGAAGTAGTATGTTTAAGAGGAATATGAAGTAGTCTGTTTAAGAGGAATATGAAGTAGTATGTTTGAAAGGAATATGTAGTAGTATGTTTAAGAGGAATATGAAGAAGTATGTTTAAGATAAATATGAAGTAGTATGTTTAAGAGGAATATGAAGTAGTATGTTTAAGAGGAATATGAAGTAGTATGTTTAAGAGGAATATGAAGTAGTATGTTTAGGAGGAATATGAAGTAGTATGTTGAAGAGGAATATGAAGTAGTATGTATAAGAGGAATATGAAGTAGTATGTTTAAGTGGAATATGAAGTAGTATATTTAAGAGGAATATGAAGTAGTATGTTTAAGAGGAATATGAAGTAGTATGTTTAAGAGGAATAAGAAGTAGTATGTTTAAGTGGAATATGAAGTAGTATATTTAAGAGGAATATGAAGTAGTATGTTTTAGAGGAATATTAAGTAGTATGTTTAAGAGGAATATGAAGCAGTATGTTTAAGAAGAATATGAAGTAGTGTGTTTAGGAGGAATAT
This sequence comes from Atherix ibis, assembly GCA_958298945.1. Lineage (NCBI taxonomy): Eukaryota > Metazoa > Arthropoda > Insecta > Diptera > Athericidae > Atherix > Atherix ibis. Next base: position 599,082 of record CATQJD010000034.1, on the reverse strand, counting down.
GAAGTAGTATGTTTAAGAGGAATATGAAGTAGTATGTTTAAGAGGAATATGAAATAGTATGTTTAAGAGGAATATGAAGTAGTATGTTTAAGAGGAATATGAAGTAGTATGTTTAAGAGGAATGTGAAGTAGTATGTTTAAGAGGAATATGAAGTAGTATGTTTAAGAGGAATATGAAGTAGTATCTTTAAGAGGAATATGCAGTAGTATATTTAAGAGGAATATGAAGTAGTATATATAAGAGGAATATGAAGTAGTATGTTTAAGAGGAATATGAAGTAGTATGTTTAAGAGGAATATGAAGTAGTATGTTTAAGAGGAATATGAAGTAGTATGTTTAAGAGGAATATGAAGTAGTATGCTTAAGTGGAATATGAAGTAGTATATTTAAGAGGAATATGAAGTAGTATGTTTAAGAGGAATATGAAGTAGTATGTTTAAGAGTAATAAGAAGTAGTATGTTTAAGAGGAATATGAAGTAGTATGTTTAAGAGGAATATGAAGTAGTATGTTTAAGAGGAATATGAAGTAGTATGTTTGAGAGGAATGTGAAGTAGTGTGTTTAAGAGGAATATGAAGTAGTATGTTTAAGAGGAATATGAAGTAGTATCTTTAAGAGGAATATGCAGTAGTATATTTAAGAGGAATATGATGTAGTATATTTAAGAGGAATATGAAGAAGTATGTTTAAGAGGAATATGAAGTAGTTTGTTTAAGAGGAATATGAAGTAGTATGTTTAAGAGGAATATGAAGTAGTATGTTTAAGAGGAATATGATGTAGTATGTTTAAGAGGAATATGAAGTAGTATGTTTAAGAGGAATATGAAGTAGTCTGTTTAAGAGGAATATGAAGTAGTATGTTTGAAAGGAATATGTAGTAGTATGTTTAAGAGGAATATGAAGAAGTATGTTTAAGATAAATATGAAGTATACGTAGTATGTTTAAGAGGAATATGAAGTAGTATGTTTAAGAGGAATATGAAGTAGTATGTTTAAGAGGAATATGAAGTAGTATGTTTAGGAGGAATATGAAGTAGTATGTTTAAGAGGAATATGAAGTAGTATGTTGAAGAGGAATATGAAGTAGTATGTATAAGAGGAATATGAAGTAGTATGTTTAAGTGGAATATGAAGTAGTATATTTAAGAGGAATATGAAGTAGTATGTTTAAGAGGAATATGAAGTAGTATGTTTAAGAGGAATAAGAAGTAGTATGTTTAAGAGGAATATGAAGTAGTATGTTTAAGAGGAATATGAAGTAGTATGCTTAAGAGGAATATGAAGTAGTATGTTTAAGAGGAATGTGAAGTAGTATGTTTAAGAGGAATATGAAGTAGTATGTTTAAGAGGAATATTAAGTAGTATGTTTAAGAGGAATATGAAGCAGTATGTTTAAGAAGAATATGAAGTAGTGTGTTTAGGAGGAATATGAAGTAGTATGTTTAAGAGGAATATGAAGTAGTGTATTTAAGAGGAATTTGAAGTAGTATGTTTAAGAGGAATATGAAGAAGTATGTTTAAGAGGAATATGAAGTAATATGTTTAAGTAGAATATGAAGTAGTATGTTTTAGAGGAATATGAAGTAGTATGTTTAAGAGGAATATGAAGTAGTATGTTTAAGCGGAATATGAAGTAGTATGTTTAAGAGGAATATGAAGTAGTATTTTTAAGAAGAATATGTAGTAGTATGTTTAAGAGGAATATAAAGTAGTATGTTTAATAGGAATATGAAGTAGTATGTTTAGGAGGAATATGAAGTAGTATGTTGAAGAGGAATATGAAGTAGTATGTTTAAGAGGAATATGAAGTAGTATGTTTAAGAGGAATATGAAGTAGTATGTTTAAGAGGAATATGAAGTAGTATGTTTAAGAGGAATATGAAGTAGTATGTTTAAGAGGAATGTGAAGTAGTATGTTTAAGAGGAATATGAAGTAGTATGTTTAAGAGGAATATGAAGTAGTATCTTTAAGAGGAATATGCAGTAGTATATTTAAGAGGAATATGAAGTAGTATATTTAAGAGGAATATGAAGTAGTATGTATAAGAGGAATATGAAGTAGTATGTTTAAGTGGAATATGAAGTAGTATATTTAAGAGGAATATGAAGTAGTATGTTTAAGAGGAATATTAAGTAGTATGTTTAAGAGGAATATGAAGCAGTATGTTTAAGAAGAATATGAAGTAGTGTGTTTAGGAGGAATATGAAGTAGTATGTTTAAGAGGAATATGAAGTAGTATGTTTAAGAGGAATATGAAATAGTATGTTTAAGAGGAATATGAAGTAGTATGTTTAAGAGGAATATGAAGTAGTATGTTTAAGAGGAATGTGAAGTAGTATGTTTAAGAGGAATATGAAGTAGTATGTTTAAGAGGAATATGAAGTAGTATCTTTAAGAGGAATATGCATTAGTATATTTAAGAGGAATATGAAGTAGTATATATAAGAGGAATATGAAGTAGTATGTTTAAGAGGAATATGAAGTAGTATGTTTAAGAGGAATATGAAGTAGTATGTTTAAGAGGAATATGAAGTAGTATGTTTAAGAGGAATATGAAGTAGTATGCTTAAGTGGAATATGAAGTAGTATATTTAAGAGGAATATGAAGTAGTATGTTTAAGAGGAATATGAAGTAGTATGTTTAAGAGGAATAAGAAGTAGTATGTTTAAGAGGAATATGAAGTAGTATGTTTAAGAGGAATATGAAGTAGTATGTTTAAGAGGAATATGAAGTAGTATGTTTGAGAGGAATGTGAAGTAGTGTGTTTAAGAGGAATATGAAGTAGTATGTTTAAGAGGAATATGAAGTAGTATCTTTAAGAGGAATATGCAGTAGTATATTTAAGAGGAATATGATGTAGTATATTTAAGAGGAATATGAAGAAGTATGTTTAAGAGGAATATGAAGTAGTTTGTTTAAGAGGAATATGAAGTAGTATGTTTAAGAGGAATATGAAGTAGTATGTTTAAGAGGAATATGATGTAGTATGTTTAAGAGGAATATGAAGTAGTATGTTTAAGAGGAATATGAAGTAGTCTGTTTAAGAGGAATATGAAGTAGTATGTTTGAAAGGAATATGTAGTAGTATGTTTAAGAGGAATATGAAGAAGTATGTTTAAGATAAATATGAAGTAGTATGTTTAAGAGGAATATGAAGTAGTATGTTTAAGAGGAATATGAAGTAGTATGTTTAAGAGGAATATGAAGTAGTATGTTTAGGAGGAATATGAAGTAGTATGTTTAAGAGGAATATGAAGTAGTATGTTGAAGAGGAATATGAAGTAGTATGTATAAGAGGAATATGAAGTAGTATGTTTAAGTGGAATATGAAGTAGTATATTTAAGAGGAATATGAAGTAGTATGTTTAAGAGGAATATGAAGTAGTATGTTTAAGAGGAATAAGAAGTAGTATGTTTAAGAGGAATATGAAGTAGTATGTTTAAGAGGAATATGAAGTAGTATGCTTAAGAGGAATATGAAGTAGTATGTTTAAGAGGAATGTGAAGTAGTATGTTTAAGAGGAATATGAAGTAGTATGTTTAAGAGGAATATTAAGTAGTATGTTTAAGAGGAATATGAAGCAGTATGTTTAAGAAGAATATGAAGTAGTGTGTTTAGGAGGAATATGAAGTAGTATGTTTAAGAGGAATATGAAGTAGTGTATTTAAGAGGAATTTGAAGTAGTATGTTTAAGAGGAATATGAAGAAGTTTGTTTAAGAGGAATATGAAGTAATATGTTTAAGTAGAATATGAAGTAGTATGTTTTAGAGGAATATGAAGTAGTATGTTTAAGAGGAATATGAAGTAGTATGTTTAAGCGGAATATGAAGTAGTATGTTTAAGAGGAATATGAAGTAGTATTTTTAAGAAGAATATGTAGTAGTATGTTTAAGAGGAATATAAAGTAGTATGTTTAATAGGAATATGAAGTAGTATGTTTAGGAGGAATATGAAGTAGTATGTTGAAGAGGAATATGAAGTAGTATGTATAAGAGGAATATGAAGTAGTATGTTTAAGTGGAATATGAAGTAGTATATTTAAGAGGAATATGAAGTAGTATGTTTAAGAGGAATATGAAGTAGTATATTTAAGAGCAATATGAAGTAGTATATTTAAGAGGAATATGAAGTAGTATGTTTAAGAGGAATATGAAGTAGTATATTTAAGAGGAATATGAAGTAGTATGTTTAAGAGGAATATGAAGTAGTGTATTTAAGAGGAATTTGAAGTAGTATATTTAAGAGGAATATGAAGTAGTATGTTTAAGAGGAATATGAAGTAGTGTATTTAAGAGGAATTTGAAGTAGTATGTTTAAGAGGAATATGAAGAAGTATGTTTAAGAGGAATATGAAGTAATATGTTTAAGTAGAATATGAAGTAGTATGTTTTAGAGGAATATGAAGTAGTATGTTTAAGAGGAATATGAAGTAGTATGTTTAAGCGGAATATGAAGTAGTATGTTTAAGAGGAATATGAAGTAGTATTTTTAAGAAGAATATGTAGTAGTATGTTTAAGAGGAATATAAAGTAGTATGTTTAATAGGAATATGAAGTAGTATGTTTAGGAGGAATATGAAGTAGTATGTTGAAGAGGAATATGAAGTAGTATGTATAAGAGGAATATGAAGTAGTATGTTTAAGTGGAATATGAAGTAGTATATTTAAGAGGAATATGAAGTAGTATGTTTAAGAGGAATATGAAGTAGTATGTTTAAGAGGAATAAGAAGTAGTATGTTTAAGAGGAATATGAAGTAGTATATTTAAGAGGAATATGAAGTAGTATATTTAAGAGGAATATGAAGTAGTATGTTTAAGAGGAATATGAAGTAGTATATTTAAGAGGAATATGAAGTAGTATGTTTAAGAGGAATATGAAGTAGTGTATTTAAGAGGAATTTGAAGTAGTATATTTAAGAGGAATATGAAGTAGTATGTTTAAGAGGAATATGAAGTAGTGTATTTAAGAGGAATTTGAAGTAGTATGTTTAAGAGGAATATGAAGAAGTATGTTTAAGAGGAATATGAAGTAATATGTTTAAGTAGAATATGAAGTAGTATGTTTTAGAGGAATATGAAGTAGTATGTTTAAGAGGAATATGAAGTAGTATGTTTAAGCGGAATATGAAGTAGTATGTTTAAGAGGAATATGAAGTAGTATTTTTAAGAAGAATATGTAGTAGTATGTTTAAGAGGAATATAAAGTAGTATGTTTAATAGGAATATGAAGTAGTATGTTTAGGAGGAATATGAAGTAGTATGTTGAAGAGGAATATGAAGTAGTATGTATAAGAGGAATATGAAGTAGTATGTTTAAGTGGAATATGAAGTAGTATATTTAAGAGGAATATGAAGTAGTATGTTTAAGAGGAATATGAAGTAGTATGTTTAAGAGGAATAAGAAGTAGTATGTTTAAGAGGAATATGAAGTAGTATGTTTAAGAGGAATATGAAGTAGTGTGTTTAGGAGGAATATGAAGTAGTATGTTTAAGAGGAATATGAAGTAGTATGTTTAAGAGGAATATGAAGTAGTATGTTAAAGAGGAATATGAAGTAGTATGTTTAAGAGGAATATGAAGTAGTATGTTTAAGAGGAATGTGAAGTAGTATGTTTAAGAGGAATATGAAGTAGTATGTTTAAGAGGAATATGAAGTAGTATCTTTAAGAGGAATATGCAGTAGTATATTTAAAAGGAATATGAAGTAGTATATTTAAGAGGAATATGAAGTAGTATGTATAAGAGGAATATGAAGTAGTATGTTTAAGTGGAATATGAAGTAGTATATTTAAGAGGAATATGAAGTAGTATGTTTAAGAGGAATATTAAGTAGTATGTTTAAGAGGAATATGAAGCAGTATGTTTAAGAAGAATATGAAGTAGTGTGTTTAGGAGGAATATGAAGTAGTATGTTTAAGAGGAATATAAAGTAGTATGTTTAAGAGGAATATGAAGTAGTATGTTTAAGAGGAATATGAAGTAGTATGTTTAAGAGGAATATGAAGTAGTATGTTTAAGAGGAATGTGAAGTAGTATGTTTAAGAGGAATATGAAGTAGTATGTTTAAGAGGAATATGAAGTAGTATCTTTAAGAGGAATATGCAGTAGTATATTTAAGAGGAATATGAAGTAGTATATTTAAGAGGAATATGAAGTAGTATGTTTAAGAGGAATATGAAGTAGTATGTTTAAGAGGAATATGAAGTAGTATGTTTAAGAGGAATATGAAGTAGTATGTTTAAGAGGAATATGAAGTAGTATGCTTAAGTGGAATATGAAGTAGTATGTTTAAGAGGAATATGAAGTAGTATGCTTAAGTGGAATATGAAGTAGTATATTTAAGAGGAATATGAAGTAGTATGTTTAAGAGGAATATGAAGAAGTATGTTTAAGAGGAATATGAAGTAATATGTTTAAGTAGAATATGAAGTAGTATGTTTAAGAGGAATATGAAGTAGTATGTTTAAGAGGAATATGAAGTAGTATGTTGAAGAGGAATATGAAGTAGTATGTATAAGGGGAATATGAAGTAGTATGTTTAAGTGGAATGTGAAGTAGTATATTTAAGAGGAATATGAAGTAGTATGTTTAAGAGGAATATGAAGTAGTATGTTTAAGAGGAATAAGAAGTAGTATGTTTAAGAGGAATATGAAGTAGTATGTTTAAGAGGAATATGAAGTAGTATGTTTAGGAGGAATATGAAGTAGTATGTTTAAGAGGAATATGAAGTAGTATGTTGAAGAGGAATATGAAGTAGTATGTATAAGAGGAATATGAAGTAGTATGTTTAAGTGGAATATGAAGTAGTATATTTAAGAGGAATATGAAGTAGTATGTTTAAGAGGAATATGAAGTAGTATGTTTAAGAGGAATATGAAGTAGTATGTTTAAGAGGAATAAGAAGTAGTATGTTTAAGAGGAATATGAAGTAGTATCTTTAAGAGGAATATGCAGTAGTATATTTAAGAGGAATATGATGTAGTATATTTAAGAGGAATATGAAGAAGTATGTTTAAGAGGAATATGAAGTAGTTTGTTTAAGAGGAATATGAAGTAGTATGTTTAAGAGGAATATGAAGTAGTATGTTTAAGAGGAATATGATGTAGTATGTTTAAGAGGAATATGAAGTAGTATGTTTAAGAGGAATATGAAGTAGTATGTTTAAGAGGAATATGAAGTAGTATGCTTAAGTGGAATATGAAGTAGTATATTTAAGAGGAATATGAAGTAGTATGTTTAAGAGGAATATGAAGTAGTATGTTTAAGAGGAATAAGAAGTAGTATGTTTAAGACGAATATGAAGTAGTATGTTTAAGAGGAATATGAAGTAGTATGTTTAAGAGGAATATGAAGTAGTATGTTTGAGAGGAATGTGAAGTAGTGTGTTTAAGAGGAATATGAAGTAGTATGTTTAAGAGGAATATGAAGTAGTATCTTTAAGAGGAATATGCAGTAGTATATTTAAGAGGAATATGATGTAGTATATTTAAGAGGAATATGAAGAAGTATGTTTAAGAGGAATATGAAGTAGTTGGTTTAAGAGGAATATGAAGTAGTATGTTTAAGAGGAATATGAAGTAGTATGTTTAAGAGGAATATGATGTAGTATGTTTAAGAGGAATATGAAGTAGTATGTTTAAGAGGAATATGAAGTAGTCTGTTTAAGAGGAATATGAAGTAGTATGTTTGAAAGGAATATGTAGTAGTATGTTTAAGAGGAATATGAAGAAGTATGTTTAAGATAAATATGAAGTAGTATGTTTAAGAGGAATATGAAGTAGTATGTTTAAGAGGAATATGAAGTAGTATGTTTAAGAGGAATATAAAGTAGTATGTTTAGGAGGAATATGAAGTAGTATGTTTAAGAGGAATATGAAGTAGTATGTTGAAGAGGAATATGAAGTAGTATGTATAAGAGGAATATGAAGTAGTATGTTTAAGTGGAATATGAAGTAGTATATTTAAGAGGAATATGAAGTAGTATGTTTAAGAGGAATATGAAGTAGTATGTTTAAGAGGAATAAGAAGTAGTATGTTTAAGAGGAATATGAAGTAGTATGTTTAAGAGGAATATGAAGTAGTATGTTTAAGAGGAATATGAAGTAGTATGTTTAAGAGGAATGTGAAGTAGTATGTTTAAGAGGAATATGAAGTAGTATGTTTAAGAGGAATATGAAGTAGTATCTTTAAGAGGAATATGCAGTAGTATATTTAAGAGGAATATGAAGTAGTATATTTAAGAGGAATATGAAGTAGTATGTTTAAGAGGAATGTGAAGTAGTATGTTTAAGAGGAATATGAAGAAGTATGTTTAAGAGGAATATGAAGTAATATGTTTAAGTAGAATATGAAGTAGTATGTTTAAGAGGAATATGAAGTAGTATGTTTAAGAGGAATATGAAGTAGTATGTTGAAGAGGAATATGAAGTAGTATGTATAAGGGGAATATGAAGTAGTATGTTTAAGTGGAATATGAAGTAGTATATTTAAGAGGAATATGAAGTAGTATGTTTAAGAGGAATATGAAGTAGTATGTTTAAGAGGAATAAGAAGTAGTATGTTTAAGAGGAATATGAAGTAGTATGTTTAAGAGGAATATGAAGTAGTATGTTTAGGAGGAATATGAAGTAGTATGTTTAAGAGGAATATGAAGTAGTATGTTGAAGAGAAATATGAAGTAGTATGTATAAGAGGAATATGAAGTAGTATGTTTAAGTGGAATATGAAGTAGTATATTTAAGAGGAATATGAAGTAGTATGTTTAAGAGGAATATGAAGTAGTATGTTTAAGAGGAATAAGAAGTAGTATGTTTAAGAGGAATATGAAGTAGTATGTTTAAGAGGAATGTGAAGTAGTATGTTTAAGAGGAATATGAAGTAGTATGTTTAAGAGGAATATGAAGTAGTATCTTTAAGAGGAATATGCAGTAGTATATTTAAGAGGAATATGAAGTAGTATATTTAAGAGGAATATGAAGTAGTATGTTTAAGAGGAATGTGAAGTAGTATGTTTAAGAGGAATATGAAGAAGTATGTTTAAGAGGAATATGAAGTAATATGTTTAAGTAGAATATGAAGTACAATGTTTAAGAGGAATATGAAGTAGTATGTTTAGGAGGAATATGAAGTAGTATGTTTAAGAGGAATATGAAGTAGTATGTTTAAGAGGAATATGAAGTAGTATTTTTAAGAGGAATATGAAGTAGTATATTTAAGAGGAATATGAAGTAGTATGTTTAAGAGGAATATGAAGTAGTATATTTAAGAGGAATATGAAGTAGTATATTTAAGAGGAATATGAAGTAGTATGCTTAAGAGGAATATGATGTAGTATGTTTAAGAGGAATATGAAGTAGTATATTTAAGAGGAATATGAAGTAGTCTGTTTAAGAGGAATATGAAGTAGTATGTTTGAAAGGAATATGTAGTAGTATGTTTAAGAGAAATATGAAGAAGTATGTTTAAGATAAATATGAAGTAGTATGTTTAAGAGGAATATGAAGTAGTATCTTTAAGAGGAATATGCAGTAGTATATTTAAGAGGAATATGAAGTAGTATATTTAAGAGGAATATGAAGTAGTATGTTTAAGAGGAATGTGAAGTAGTATGTTTAAGAGGAATATGAAGAAGTATGTTTAAGAGGAATATGAAGTAATATGTTTAAGTAGAATATGAAGTAGTATGTTTAAGAGGAATATGAAGTAGTATGTTTAGGAGGAATATGAAGTAGTATGTTTAAGAGGAATATGAAGTAGTATGTTTAAGAGGAATATGAAGTAGTATTTTTAAGAGGAATATGAAGTAGTATATTTAAGAGGAATATGAAGTAGTATGTTTAAGAGGAATATGAAGTAGTATATTTAAGAGGAATATGAAGTAGTATGTTTAAGAGGAATATGAAGTAGTATCTTTAAGAGGAATATGCAGTAGTATATTTAAGAGGAATATGAAGTAGTATGTTTAAGAGGAATATGAAGTAGTATGTTTAAGAGGAATATGAAGTAGTATGTTTAGGAGGAATATGAAGTAGTATGTTTAAGAGGAATATGAAGTAGTATGTTGAAGAGGAATATGAAGTAGTATGTATAAGAGGAATATGAAGTAGTATGTTTAAGTGGAATATGAAGTAGTATATTTAAGAGGAATATGAAGTAGTATGTTTAAGAGGAATATGAAGTAGTATGTTTAAGAGGAATAAGAAGTAGTATGTTTAAGAGGAATATGAAGTAGTATGTTTAAGAGGAATATGAAGTAGTATGTTTAAGAGGAATATGAAGTAGTATGTTTAAGAGGAATGTGAAGTAGTATGTTTAAGAGGAATATGAAGTAGTATGTTTAAGAGGAATATGAAGTAGTATCTTTAAGAGGAATATGCAGTAGTATATTTAAGAGGAATATGAAGTAGTATATTTAAGAGGAATATGAAGTAGTATGTTTAAGAGGAATGTGAAGTAGTATGTTTAAGAGGAATATGAAGAAGTATGTTTAAGAGGAATATGAAGTAATATGTTTAAGTAGAATATGAAGTAGTATGTTTAAGAGGAATATGAAGTAGTATGTTTAGGAGGAATATGAAGTAGTATGTTTAAGAGGAATATGAAGTAGTATGTTTAAGAGGAATATGAAGTAGTATGTTTAAAAGGAATATGAAGTAGTATCTTTAAGAGGAATATGCAGTAGTATATTTAAGAGGAATATGAAGTAGTATATTTAAGAGGAATATGAAGTAGTATGTTTAAGAGGAATGTGAAGTAGTATGTTTAAGAGGAATATGAAGAAGTATGTTTAAGAGGAATATGAAGTAATATGTTTAAGTAGAATATGAAGTAGTATGTTTAAGAGGAATATGAAGTAGTATGTTTACGAGGAATGTGAAGTAGTATGTTTAAGAGGAATATGAAGTAGTATGCTTAAGAGGAATATGAAGTAGTATCTTTAAGAGGAATATGCAGTAGTATATTTAAGAGGAATATGAAGTAGTATATTTAAGAGGAATATGAAGTAGTATGTTTAGGAGGAATATGAAGTAGTATGTTTAAGAGGAATATGAAGTAGTATGTTTAAGAGGAATATGAAGTAGTATATTTAAGAGGAATATGAAGTAGTATATTTAAGAGGAATATGAAGTAGTATGTTTAAGAGGAATATGAAGTAGTATATTTAAGAGGAATATGAAGTAGTATGTTTAAGAGGAATATGAAGTAGTGTATTTAAGAGGAATTTGAAGTAGTATGTTTAAGAGGAATATGAAGAAGTATGTTTAAGAGGAATATGAAGTAATATGTTTAAGTAGAATATGAAGTAGTATGTTTTAGAGGAATATGAAGTAGTATGTTTAAGAGGAATATGAAGTAGTATGTTTAAGCGGAATATGAAGTAGTATGTTTAAGAGGAATATGAAGTAGTATTTTTAAGAAGAATATGTAGTAGTATGTTTAAGAGGAATATAAAGTAGTATGTTTAATAGGAATATGAAGTAGTATGTTTAGGAGGAATATGAAGTAGTATGTTGAAGAGGAATATGAAGTAGTATGTATAAGAGGAATATGAAGTAGTATGTTTAAGTGGAATATGAAGTAGTATATTTAAGAGGAATATGAAGTAGTATGTTTAAGAGGAATATGAAGTAGTATGTTTAAGAGGAATAAGAAGTAGTATGTTTAAGAGGAATATGAAGTAGTATGTTTAAGAGGAATATGAAGTAGTATGTTTAAGAGGAATATGAAGTAGTATGTTTAAGAGGAATGTGAAGTAGTATGTTTAAGAGGAATATGAAGTAGTATGTTTAAGAGGAATATGAAGTAGTATCTTTAAGAGGAATATGCAGTAGTATATTTAAGAGGAATATGAAGTAGTATATTTAAGAGGAATATGAAGTAGTATGTTTAAGAGGAATATGAAGTAGTATGTTTAAGAGGAATATGAAGTAGTATGTTTAAGAGGAATATGAAGTAGTATGTTTAAGAGGAATATTAAGTAGTATGTTTAAGAGGAATATGAAGCAGTATGTTTAAGAAGAATATGAAGTAGTGTGTTTAGGAGGAATATGAAGTAGATTGTTTAAGAGGAATATGAAGTAGTATGTTTAAGAGGAATATGAAGTAGTATGTTTAAGAGGAATATGAAGTAGTATGTTTAAGAGGAATATGAAGTAGTATGTTTAAGAGGAATGTGAAGTAGTATGTTTAAGAGGAATATGAAGTAGTATGTTTAAGAGGAATATGAAGTAGTATCTTTAAGAGGAATATGCAGTAGTATATTTAAGAGGAATATGAAGTAGTATATTTAAGAGGAATATGAAGTAGTATGTTTAAGAGGAATATGAAGTAGTATGTTTAAGAGGAATATGAAGTAGTATGTTTAAGAGGAATATGAAGTAGTATGTTTAAGAGGAATATGAAGTAGTATGCTTAAGTGGAATATGAAGTAGTATATTTAAGAGGAATATGAAGTAGTATGTTTAAGAGGAATATGAAGTAGTATGTTTAAGAGGAATAAGAAGTAGTATGTTTAAGAGGAATATGAAGTAGTATGTTTAAGAGGAATATGAAGTAGTATGTTTAAGAGGAATATGAAGTAGTATGTTTGAGAGGAATGTGAAGTAGTGTGTTTAAGAGGAATATGAAGTAGTATGTTTAAGAGGAATATGAAGTAGTATCTTTAAGAGGAATATGCAGTAGTATATTTAAGAGGAATATGATGTAGTATATTTAAGAGGAATATGAAGAAGTATGTTTAAGAGGAATATGAAGTAGTTTGTTTAAGAGGAATATGAAGTAGTATGTTTAAGAGGAATATGAAGTAGTATGTTTAAGAGGAATATGATGTAGTATGTTTAAGAGGAATATGAAGTAGTATGTTTAAGAGGAATATGAAGTAGTCTGTTTAAGAGGAATATGAAGTAGTATGTTTGAAAGGAATATGTAGTAGTATGTTTAAGAGGAATATGAAGAAGTATGTTTAAGATAAATATGAAGTAGTATGTTTAAGAGGAATATGAAGTAGTATGTTTAAGAGGAATATGAAGTACTATGTTTAAGAGGAATATGAAGTAGTATGTTTAGGAGGAATATGAAGTAGTATGTTTAAGAGGAATATGAAGTAGTATGTTGAAGAGGAATATGAAGTAGTATGTATAAGAGGAATATGAAGTAGTATGTTTAAGTGGAATATGAAGTAGTATATTTAAGAGGAATATGAAGTAGTATGTTTAAGAGGAATATGAAGTAGTATGTTTAAGAGGAATAAGAAGTAGTATGTTTAAGAGGAATATGAAGTAGTATGTTTAAGAGGAATATGAAGTAGTATGTTTAAGAGAAATATGAAGTAGTATGTTTAAGAGGAATGTGAAGTAGTATGTTTAAGAGGAATATGAAGTAGTATGTTTAAGAGGAATATGAAATAGTATCTTTAAGAGGAATATGCAGTAGTATATTTAAGAGGAATATGAAGTAGTATATTTAAGAGGAATATGAAGTAGTATGTTTAAGAGGAATATGAAGTAGTGTATTTAAGAGGAATTTGAAGTAGTATGTTTAAGAGGAATATGAAGAAGTATGTTTAAGAGGAATATGAAGTAATATGTTTAAGTAGAATATGAAGTAGTATGTTTAAGAGGAATATGAAGTAGTATGTTTAGGAGGAATATGAAGTAGTATGTTTAAGAGGAATATGAAGTAGTATGTTTAAGAGGAATATGAAGTAGTATATTTAAGAGGAATATGAAGTAGTTTGGTTTAAGAGGAATATGAAGTAGTATGTTTAAGAGGAATATGAAGTAGTATGTTTAAGAGGAATAAGAAGTAGTATGTTTAAGAGGAATATGAAGAAGTATGTTTAAGAGGAATATGAAGTAGTTTGTTTAAGAGGAATATGAAGTAGTATGTTTAAGAGGAATATGAAGTAGTATGTTTAAGAGGAATATGATGTAGTATGTTTAAGAGGAATATGAAGTAGTATGTTTAAGAGGAATATGAAGTAGTCTGTTTAAGAGGAATATGAAGTAGTATGTTTGAAAGGAATATGTAGTAGTATGTTTAAGAGGAATAAGAAGTAGTATGTTTAAGAGGAATATGAAGAAGTATGTTTAAGATAAATATGAAGTAGTATGTTTAAGAGGAATATGAAGTAGTATGTTTAAGAGGAATATGAAGTAGTATGTTTAAGAGGAATATGAAGTAGTATGTTTAGGAGGAATATGAAGTAGTATGTTTAAGAGGAATATGAAGTAGTATGTTGAAGAGGAATATGAAGTAGTATGTATAAGAGGAATATGAAGTAGTATGTTTAAGTGGAATATGAAGTAGTATATTTAAGAGGAATATGAAGTAGTATGTTTAAGAGGAATATGAAGTAGTATGTTTAAGAGGAATAAGAAGTAGTATGTTTAAGAGGAATACGAAGTAGTATGTTTAAGAGGAATATGAAGTAGTATGTTTAAGAGGAATATGAAGTAGTATGTTTAAGAGGAATGTGAAGTAGTATGTTTAAGAGGAATATGAAGTAGTATGTTTAAGAGGAATATGAAGTAGTATCTTTAAGAGGAATATGCAGTAGTATATTTAAGAGGAATATGAAGTAGTATATTTAAGAGGAATATGAAGTAGTATGTTTAAGAGGAATATGAAGTAGTGTATTTAAGAGGAATTTGAAGTAGTATGTTTAAGAGGAATATGAAGAAGTATGTTTAAGAGGAATATGAAGTAATATGTTTAAGTAGAATATGAAGTAGTATGTTTAAGAGGAATATGAAGTAGTATGTTTAGGAGGAATATGAAGTAGTATGTTTAAGAGGAATATGAAGTAGTATGTTTAAGAGGAATATGAAGTAGTATATTTAAGAGGAATATGAAGTAGTATATTTAAGAGGAATATGAAGTAGTATGTTTAAGAGGAATATGAAGTAGTATATTTAAGAGGAATATGAAGTAGTATGTTTAAGAGGAATATGAAGTAGTGTATTTAAGAGGAATTTGAAGTAGTATGTTTAAGAGGAATATGAAGAAGTATGTTTAAGAGGAATATGAAGTAATATGTTTAAGTAGAATATGAAGTAGTATGTTTTAGAGGAATATGAAGTAGTATGTTTAAGAGGAATATGAAGTAGTATGTTTAAGAGGAATATGAAGTAATATGTTTAAGTAGAATATGAAGTAGTATGTTTAAGAGGAATATGAAGTAGTATGTTTAGGAGGAATATGAAGTAGTATGTTTAAGAGGAATATGAAGTAGTATGTTTAAGAGGAATATGAAGTAGTATATTTAAGAGGAATATGAAGTAGTATATTTAAGAGGAATATGAAGTAGTATGTTTAAGAGGAATATGAAGTAGTATATTTAAGAGGAATATGAAGTAGTATGTTTTAGAGGAATATGAAGTAGTATGTTTAAGAGGAATATGAAGTAGTATGTTTAAGCGGAATATGAAGTAGTATGTTTAAGAGGAATATGAAGTAGTATTTTTAAGAAGAATATGTAGTAGTATGTTTAAGAGGAATATAAAGTAGTATGTTTAATAGGAATATGAAGTAGTATGTTTAGGAGGAATATGAAGTAGTATGTTGAAGAGGAATATGAAGTAGTATGTATAAGAGGAATATGAAGTAGTATGTTTAAGTGGAATATGAAGTAGTATATTTAAGAGGAATATGAAGTAGTATGTTTAAGAGGAATATGAAGTAGTATGTTTAAGAGGAATAAGAAGTAGTATGTTTAAGAGGAATATGAAGTAGTATGTTTAAGAGGAATATGAAGTAGTATGTTTAAGAGGAATATGAAGTAGTATGTTTAAGAGGAATGTGAAGTAGTATGTTTAAGAGGAATATGAAGTAGTATGTTTAAGAGGAATATGAAGTAGTATGTTTAAAAGGAATATGAAGTAGTATCTTTAAGAGGAATATGCAGTAGTATATTTAAGAGGAATATGAAGTAGTATATTTAAGAGGAATATGAAGTAGTATGTTTAAGAGGAATGTGAAGTAGTATGTTTAAGAGGAATATGAAGAAGTATGTTTAAGAGAAATATGAAGTAATATGTTTAAGTAGAATATGAAGTAGTATGTTTAAGAGGAATATGAAGTAGTATGTTTACGAGGAATGTGAAGTAGTATGTTTAAGAGGAATATGAAGTAGTATGCTTAAGAGGAATATGAAGTAGTATCTTTAAGAGGAATATGCAGTAGTATATTTAAGAGGAATATGAAGTAGTATATTTAAGAGGAATATGAAGTAGTATGTTTAGGAGGAATATGAAGTAGTATGTTTAAGAGGAATATGAAGTAGTATGTTTAAGAGGAATATGAAGTAGTATATTTAAGAGGAATATGAAGTAGTATATTTAAGAGGAATATGAAGTAGTATGTTTAAGAGGAATATGAAGTAGTATATTTAAGAGGAATATGAAGTAGTATGTTTAAGAGGAATATGAAGTAGTGTATTTAAGAGGAATTTGAAGTAGTATGTTTAAGAGGAATATGAAGAAGTATGTTTAAGAGGAATATGAAGTAATATGTTTAAGTAGAATATGAAGTAGTATGTTTTAGAGGAATATGAAGTAGTATGTTTAAGAGGAATATGAAGTAGTATGTTTAAGCGGAATATGAAGTAGTATGTTTAAGAGGAATATGAAGTAGTATTTTTAAGAAGAATATGTAGTAGTATGTTTAAGAGGAATATAAAGTAGTATGTTTAATAGGAATATGAAGTAGTATGTTTAGGAGGAATATGAAGTAGTATGTTGAAGAGGAATATGAAGTAGTATGTATAAGAGGAATATGAAGTAGTATGTTTAAGTGGAATATGAAGTAGTATATTTAAGAGGAATATGAAGTAGTATGTTTAAGAGGAATATGAAGTAGTATGTTTAAGAGGAATAAGAAGTAGTATGTTTAAGAGGAATATGAAGTAGTATGTTTAAGAGGAATATGAAGTAGTATGTTTAAGAGGAATATGAAGTAGTATGTTTAAGAGGAATGTGAAGTAGTATGTTTAAGAGGAATATGAAGTAGTATGTTTAAGAGGAATATGAAGTAGTATCTTTAAGAGGAATATGCAGTAGTATATTTAAGAGGAATATGAAGTAGTATATTTAAGAGGAATATGAAGTAGTATGTTTAAGAGGAATATGAAGTAGTATGTTTAAGAGGAATATGAAGTAGTATGTTTAAGAGGAATATGAAGTAGTATGTTTAAGAGGAATATTAAGTAGTATTTTTAAGAGGAATATGAAGCAGTATGTTTAAGAAGAATATGAAGTAGTGTGTTTAGGAGGAATATGAAGTAGTATGTTTAAGAGGAATATGAAGTAGTATGTTTAAGAGGAATATGAAGTAGTATGTTTAAGAGGAATATGAAGTAGTATGTTTAAGAGGAATATGAAGTAGTATGTTTAAGAGGAATGTGAAGTAGTATGTTTAAGAGGAATATGAAGTAGTATGTTTAAGAGGAATATGAAGTAGTATCTTTAAGAGGAATATGCAGTAGTATATTTAAGAGGAATATGAAGTAGTATATTTAAGAGGAATATGAAGTAGTATGTTTAAGAGGAATATGAAGTAGTATGTTTAAGAGGAATATGAAGTAGTATGTTTAAGAGGAATATGAAGTAGTATGTTTAAGAGGAATATGAAGTAGTATGCTTAAGTGGAATATGAAGTAGTATATTTAAGAGGAATATGAAGTAGTATGTTTAAGAGGAATATGAAGTAGTATGTTTAAGAGGAATAAGAAGTAGTATGTTTAAGAGGAATATGAAGTAGTATGTTTAAGAGGAATATGAAGTAGTATGTTTAAGAGGAATATGAAGTAGTATGTTTGAGAGGAATGTGAAGTAGTGTGTTTAAGAGGAATATGAAGTAGTATGTTTAAGAGGAATATGAAGTAGTATCTTTAAGAGGAATATGCAGTAGTATATTTAAGAGGAATATGATGTAGTATATTTAAGAGGAATATGAAGAAGTATGTTTAAGAGGAATATGAAGTAGTTTGTTTAAGAGGAATATGAAGTAGTATGTTTAAGAGGAATATGAAGTAGTATGTTTAAGAGGAATATGATGTAGTATGTTTAAGAGGAATATGAAGTAGTATGTTTAAGAGGAATATGAAGTAGTCTGTTTAAGAGGAATATGAAGTAGTATGTTTGAAAGGAATATGTAGTAGTATGTTTAAGAGGAATATGAAGAAGTATGTTTAAGATAAATATGAAGTAGTATGTTTAAGAGGAATATGAAGTAGTATGTTAAGAGGAATATGAAGTACTATGTTTAAGAGGAATATGAAGTAGTATGTTTAGGAGGAATATGAAGTAGTATGTTTAAGAGGAATATGAAGTAGTATGTTGAAGAGGAATATGAAGTAGTATGTATAAGAGGAATATGAAGTAGTATGTTTAAGTGGAATATGAAGTAGTATATTTAAGAGGAATATGAAGTAGTATGTTTAAGAGGAATATGAAGTAGTATGTTTAAGAGGAATAAGAAGTAGTATGTTTAAGAGGAATATGAAGTAGTATGTTTAAGAGGAATATGAAGTAGTATGTTTAAGAGAAATATGAAGTAGTATGTTTAAGAGGAATGTGAAGTAGTATGTTTAAGAGGAATATGAAGTAGTATGTTTAAGAGGAATATGAAGTAGTATCTTTAAGAGGAATATGCAGTAGTATATTTAAGAGGAATATGAAGTAGTATATTTAAGAGGAATATGAAGTAGTATGTTTAAGAGGAATATGAAGTAGTGTATTTAAGAGGAATTTGAAGTAGTATGTTTAAGAGGAATATGAAGAAGTATGTTTAAGAGGAATATGAAGTAATATGTTTAAGTAGAATATGAAGTAGTATGTTTAAGAGGAATATGAAGTAGTATGTTTAGGAGGAATATGAAGTAGTATGTTTAAGAGGAATATGAAGTAGTATGTTTAAGAGGAATATGAAGTAGTATATTTAAGAGGAATATGAAGTAGTTTGTTTAAGAGGAATATGAAGTAGTATGTTTAAGAGGAATATGAAGTAGTATGTTTAAGAGGAATAAGAAGTAGTATGTTTAAGAGGAATATGAAGAAGTATGTTTAAGAGGAATATGAAGTAGTTTGTTTAAGAGGAATATGAAGTAGTATGTTTAAGAGGAATATGAAGTAGTATGTTTAAGAGGAATATGATGTAGTATGTTTAAGAGGAATATGAAGTAGTATGTTTAAGAGGAATATGAAGTAGTCTGTTTGAGAGGAATATGAAGTAGTATGTTTGAAAGGAATATGTAGTAGTATGTTTAAGAGGAATAAGAAGTAGTATGTTTAAGAGGAATATGAAGAAGTATGTTTAAGATAAATATGAAGTAGTATGTTTAAGAGGAATATGAAGTAGTATGTTTAAGAGGAATATGAAGTAGTATGTTTAAGAGGAATATGAAGTAGTATGTTTAGGAGGAATATGAAGTAGTATGTTTAAGAGGAATATGAAGTAGTATGTTGAAGAGGAATATGAAGTAGTATGTATAAGAGGAATATGAAGTAGTATGTTTAAGTGGAATATGAAGTAGTATATTTAAGAGGAATATGAAGTAGTATGTTTAAGAGGAATATGAAGTAGTATGTTTAAGAGGAATAAGAAGTAGTATGTTTAAGAGGAATATGAAGTAGTATGTTTAAGAGGAATATGAAGTAGTATGTTTAAGAGGAATATGAAGTAGTATGTTTAAGAGGAATGTGAAGTAGTATGTTTAAGAGGAATATGAAGTAGTATGTTTAAGAGGAATATGAAGTAGTATCTTTAAGAGGAATATGCAGTAGTATATTTAAGAGGAATATGAAGTAGTATATTTAAGAGGAATATGAAGTAGTATGTTTAAGAGGAATATGAAGTAGTGTATTTAAGAGGAATTTGAAGTAGTATGTTTAAGAGGAATATGAAGAAGTATGTTTAAGAGGAATATGAAGTAATATGTTTAAGTAGAATATGAAGTAGTATGTTTAAGAGGAATATGAAGTAGTATGTTTAGGAGGAATATGAAGTAGTATGTTTAAGAGGAATATGAAGTAGTATGTTTAAGAGGAATATGAAGTAGTATATTTAAGAGGAATATGAAGTAGTATATTTAAGAGGAATATGAAGTAGTATGTTTAAGAGGAATATGAAGTAGTATATTTAAGAGGAATATGAAGTAGTATGTTTAAGAGGAATATGAAGTAGTGTATTTAAGAGGAATTTGAAGTAGTATGTTTAAGAGGAATATGAAGAAGTATGTTTAAGAGGAATATGAAGTAATATGTTTAAGTAGAATATGAAGTAGTATGTTTTAGAGGAATATGAAGTAGTATGTTTAAGAGGAATATGAAGTAGTATGTTTAAGAGGAATATGAAGTAATATGTTTAAGTAGAATATGAAGTAGTATGTTTAAGAGGAATATGAAGTAGTATGTTTAGGAGGAATATGAAGTAGTATGTTTAAGAGGAATATGAAGTAGTATGTTTAAGAGGAATATGAAGTAGTATATTTAAGAGGAATATGAAGTAGTATATTTAAGAGGAATATGAAGTAGTATGTTTAAGAGGAATATGAAGTAGTATATTTAAGAGGAATATGAAGTAGTATGTTTAAGAGGAATATGAAGTAGTGTATTTAAGAGGAATTTGAAGTAGTATGTTTAAGAGGAATATGAAGAAGTATGTTTAAGAGGAATATGAAGTAATATGTTTAAGTAGAATATGAAGTAGTATGTTTTAGAGGAATATGAAGTAGTATGTTTAAGAGGAATATGAAGTAGTATGTTTAAGCGGAATATGAAGTAGTATGTTTAAGAGGAATATGAAGTAGTATTTTTAAGAAGAATATGTAGTAGTATGTTTAAGAGGAATATAAAGTAGTATGTTTAATAGGAATATGAAGTAGTATGTTTAGGAGGAATATGAAGTAGTATGTTGAAGAGGAATATGAAGTAGTATGTATAAGAGGAATATGAAGTAGTATGTTTAAGTGGAATATGAAGTAGTATATTTAAGAGGAATATGAAGTAGTATGTTTAAGAGGAATATGAAGTAGTATGTTTAAGAGGAATAAGAAGTAGTATGTTTAAGAGGAATATGAAGTAGTATGTTTAAGAGGAATATGAAGTAGTATGTTTAAGAGGAATATGGAGTAGTATGTTTAAGAGGAATGTGAAGTAGTATGTTTAAGAGGAATATGAAGTAGTATGTTTAAGAGGAATATGAAGTAGTATCTTTAAGAGGAATATGCAGTAGTATATTTAAGAGGAATATGAAGTAGTATGTTTAAGAGGAATATGAAGTAGTATGTTTAAGAGGAATATGAAGTAGTATGTTTAAGAGGAATATGAAGTAGTATGTTTAAGAGGAATATGAAGTAGTATGTTTAAGAGGAATATTAAGTAGTATGTTTAAGAGGAATATGAAGCAGTATGTTTAAGAAGAATATGAAGTAGTGTGTTTAGGAGGAATATGAAGTAGTATGTTTAAGAGGAATATGAAGTAGTATGTTTCAGAGGAATATGAAGTAGTATGTTTAAGAGGAATAAGAAGTAGTATGTTTAAGAGGAATATGAAGTAGTATGTTTAAGAGGAATATGAAGTAGTATGTTTAAGAGGAATATGAAGTAGTATGTTTGAGAGGAATGTGAAGTATTGTGTTTAAGAGGAATATGAAGTAGTATGTTTAAGAGGAATATGAAGTAGTATGTTTAAGAGGAATATGAAGTAGTATGTTTAAGAGGAATATGAAGTAGTATGTTTAAGAGGAATATGAAGTTGTATATTTAAGAGGAATATGCAGTAGTATATTTAAGAGGAATATCAAGTAGTATATTTAAGAGGAATATGAAGTAGTATGTTTAACAGGAATATGAAGTAGTATGTTTAAGAGGAATATGAAGTAGTATGTTTAGGAGGAATATGAAGTAGTATGTTTAAGAGGAATATGAAGTAGTATGTTTAAGAGGAATATGAAGTAGTATATTTAAGAGGAATATGAAGTAGTATATTTAAGAGGAATATGAAGTAGTATGTTTAAGAGGAATATGAAGTAGTATATTTAAGAGGAATATGAAGTAGTATGTTTAAGAGGAATATGAAGTAGTGTATTTAAGAGGAATTTGAAGTAGTATGTTTAAGAGGAATATGAAGTAGTATGTTTAAGAGGAATATGAAGTAGTATGTTTAAGAGGAATATGAAGTAGTATTTTTAAGAAGAATATGTAGTAGTATGTTTTAGAGGAATATAAAGTAGTATGTTTAATAGGAATATGAAGTAGTATGTTTACGAGGAATATGAAGTAGTATGTTGAAGAGGAATATGAAGTAGTATGTATAAGAGGAATATGAAGTAGTATGTTTAAGTGGAATATGAAGTAGTATATTTAAGAGGAATATGAAGTAGTATGTTTAAGAGGAATATGAAGTAGTATGTTTAAGAGGAATAAGAAGTAGTATGTTTAAGAGGAATATGAAGTAGTATGTTTAAGAGGAATATGAAGTAGTATGTTTAAGAGGAATATGAAGTAGTATGTTTAAGAGGAATATGAAGTAGTATGTTTAAGAGGAATATGAAGTAATATGTTTAAGTAGAATATGAAGTAGTATATTTTAGAGGAATATGAAGTAGTATGTTTAAGAGGAATATGAAGTAGTATGTTTAAGAGGAATATGAAGTAGTATGTTTAAGAGGAATATGAAGTAGTATTTTTAAGAAGAATATGTAGTAGTATGTTTTAGAGGAATATAAAGTAGTATGTTTAATAGGAATATGAAGTAGTATGTTTACGAGGAATATGAAGTAGTATGTTGAAGAGGAATATGAAGTAGTATGTATAAGAGGAATATGAAGTAGTATGTTTAAGTGGAATATGAAGTAGTATATTTAAGAGGAATATGAAGTAGTATGTTTAAGAGGAATATGAAGTAGTATGTTTAAGAGGAATAAGAAGTAGTATGTTTAAGAGGAATATGAAGTAGTATGTTTAAGAGGAATATGAAGTAGTATGTTTAAGAGGAATATGAAGTAGTATGTTTAAGAGGAATGTGAAGTAGTATGTTTAAGAGGAATATGAAGTAGTATGTTTAAGAGGAATATGAAGTAGTATCTTTAAGAGGAATATGCAGTAGTATATTTAAGAGGAATATGAAGTAGTATATTTAAGAGGAATATGAAGTAGTATGTTTAAGAGGAATATGAAGTAGTATGTTTAAGAGGAATATGAAGTAGTATGGTTAAGAGGAATATGAAGTAGTATGTTTAAGAGGAATATGAAGTAGTATGCTTAAGTGGAATATGAAGTAGTATATTTAAGAGGAATATGAAGTAGTATGTTTAAGAGGAATATGAAGTAGTATGTTTAAGAGGAATAAGAAGTAGTATGTTTAAGAGGAATATGAAGTAGTATGTTTAAGAGGAATATGAAGTAGTATGTTTAAGAGGAATATGAAGTAGTATGTTTGAGAGGAATGTGAAGTAGTGTGTTTAAGAGGAATATGAAGTAGTATGTTTAAGAGGAATATGAAGTAGTATCTTTAAGAGGAATATGCAGTAGTATATTTAAGAGGAATATGATGTAGTATATTTAAGAGGAATATGAAGAAGTATGTTTAAGAGGAATATGAAGTAGTTTGTTTAAGAGGAATATGAAGTAGTATGTTTAAGAGGAATATGAAGTAGTATGTTTAAGAGGAATATGATGTAGTATGTTTAAGAGGAATATGAAGTAGTATGTTTAAGAGGAATATGAAGTAGTCTGTTTAAGAGGAATATGAAGTAGTATGTTTGAAAGGAATATGTAGTAGTATGTTTAAGAGGAATATGAAGAAGTATGTTTAAGATAAATATGAAGTAGTATGTTTAAGAGGAATATGAAGTAGTATGTTTAAGAGGAATATGAAGTAGTATGTTTAAGAGGAATATGAAGTAGTATGTTTAGGAGGAATATGAAGTAGTATGTTTAAGAGGAATATGAAGTAGTATGTTAAAGAGGAATTTGAAGTAGTATGTTTAAGAGGAATATAAAGTAGTATGTTTAAGAGGAATATGAAGTAGTATGTTTAAGAGGAATATGAAGTAGTATGTTTTAGAGGAATATGAAGTAGTATGTTAAGAGGAATATGAAGTAGTATGTTTAAGAGAAATATGAAATTGTATGTTTAAGAGGAATATGAAGTAGTATGTTTAAGAGGAATATGAAGTAGTATGTTAAGAGGAATATGAAGTAGTATGTTTAAGAAAATTATGAAGTAGTATATTTAAGAGGAATATGAAGTAGTATGTTTAAGAGGAATATGAAGTAGTATGTTTAAGAGGAATATGAAGTAGTATGTTTAAGAGGAATATGAAGTAGTATGTTTAGGAGGAATATGAAGTAGTATGTTTAAGAGGAATATGAAGTTGTATATTTAAGAGGAATATGCAGTAGTATATTTAAGAGGAATATCAAGAAGTATATTTAAGAGGAATATGAAGTAGTATGTTTAACAGGAATATGAAGTAGTATGTTTAAGATGAATATGAAGTAGTATGTTTGAGAGCTATATGAAGTGGTATCTTTAAGAGGAATATGAAGTAGTATGCTTAAGTGGAATATGAAGTAGTATATTTAAGAGGAATAGGAAGTAGTATGTTTAAGAGGAATATGAAGTAGTATGTTTAAGAGGAATAAGAAGTAGTATGTTTAAGAGGAATATGAAGTAGTATGTTTAAGAGGAATATGAAGTAGTATGTTTAAGAGGAATATGAAGTAGTATGTTTGAGAGGAATGTGAAGTAGTGTGTTTAAGAGGAATATGAAGTAGTATGTTTAAGAGGAATATGAAGTAGTATCTTTAAGAGGAATATGCAGTAGTATATTTAAGAGGAATATGATGTAGTATATTTAAGAGGAATATGAAGAAGTATGTTTAAGAGGAATATGAAGTAGTTTGTTTAAGAGGAATATGAAGTAGTATGTTTAAGAGGAATATGAAGTAGTATGTTTAAGAGGAATATGATGTAGTATGTTTAAGAGGAATATGAAGTAGTATGTTTAAGAGGAATATGAAGTAGTCTGTTTAAGAGGAATATGAAGTAGTATGTTTGAAAGGAATATGTAGTAGTATGTTTAAGAGGAATATGAAGAAGTATGTTTAAGATAAATATGAAGTAGTATGTTTAAGAGGAATATGAAGTAGTATGTTTAAGAGGAATATGAAGTAGTATGTTTAAGAGGAATATGAAGTAGTATGTTTAGGAGGAATATGAAGTAGTATGCTTAAGAGGAATATGAAGTAGTATGTTAAAGAGGAATTTGAAGTAGTATGTTTAAGAGGAATATAAAGTAGTATGTTTAAGAGGAATATGAAGTAGTATGTTTAAGAGGAATATGAAGTAGTATGTTTTAGAGGAATATGAAGTAGTATGTTAAGAGGAATATGAAGTAGTATGTTTAAGAGAAATATGAAGTAGCATATTTAAGAGGAATATGAAGTAGTATGTTTAAGAGGACTATGAAGTAGTATGTTTAAGAGGAATATGAAGTAGTATGTTTAAGAGGAAAATAAGGTAGTATGTTTTAGAGGAATATGAAGTAGTATGTTTAAGAGGAATATGAAGTAGTATGTTTAAGAGGAATATGAAGTAGTATGTTTAAGAGGAATATGAAGTAGTATATTTAAGAGGAGAATGAAGTAGTATATGTAAGAGGAATATGAAGTAGTATGTTTAAGAGGAATATGAAGTAGTATATTTAAGGGGAATATGAAGTAGTATATTTAAGAGGAATATGAAGTAGTATATTTAAGATGAATATGAAATAGTATATTTAAGAGGAATATGAAGTAGTATATTTAAGAGGAATATGAAGTTGTATGTTTAAGAGGAATATGATGTAGTATGTTTAAGAGGAATTTGAAGCAGTATGTTTAAGAGCAATAAGAAGTAGTTAGTTTAAGAGGAATATGAAGTCGTATGTTTAAGAGGAATATGAAGTAGTATGTTTAAGCGGAATATGAAGTAGTATGTTTAAGAGAAATATAAAGTAGTATGTTTAAGATAAATATGAAGTAGTATGTTTAAGAGGAATATGAAGTAGTATGCTTAAGAGGAATATGAAGTAGTATGTTTAAGAGGAATATGAAGTAGTATGTTTAAGAGGAATATGAAGTAGTATATTTAAGAGGAATATGAAGTATTATGTTTAAGAGGAATATGAAGTAGTATGTTTAAGAGGAATATGAAGTAGTATGTTTAAGAGGAATATGATGTAGTATGTTTAAGAGGAATATGAAGTAGTATGTTTAAGAGGAATATGACGTAGTATGTTTAAGAGGAATATGAAGTAGTATGTTTAAGAGGAATATGAAGTAGTATGTTTAAGCGGAATATGAAGTAGTATGTTTAAGAGGAATATGAAGTAGTATGTTTAAGAGGAATATGAAGTAGTATGTTTAAGAGGAATATGAAGTTGTATGTTTAAGAGGAATATGAAGTAGTATGTTTAAGAGCAATATGAAGTTGTATATTTAAAAGGAATATGCAGTAGTATATTTAAGAGGAATATCAAGTAGTATGTTTAAGAGGAATATCAAGTAGTATATTTAAGAGGTATATGAAGTAGTATGTTTAAGAGGTCTATGAACTAGTATGCTTAAGAAGAATATGAAGTAGTATGTTAAAGAGGAATATGAAGTAGTATGTTTAAGAGGAATATGAAGTGGTATGTTTAAGGGGAATATGAAGTAGTATGTTTAAAAGGAATATGAAGTAGTATATTTAAGACGAATATGAAGTAGTATGTTTAGGTGGAATATGAAGTAGTATGTTTAAGAGGAATATGAAGTAGTATGTTTAAGAGGAATTTGAAGTAGTATGTTTAAGAGGAATATAAAGTAGAATGTTTAAGAGGAATATGAAGTAGTATGTTTAAGAGGAATATGAAGTAGTATGTTTAAGAGGAATATGAAGTAGTATGTTAAGAGGAATATGAAGTAGAATGTTTAAGAGAAATATGAAGTAGTATGTTTAAGAGGAACATGAAATAGTATGTTTAAGAGGAATATGAAGTAGTATGTTTAAGAGGAATATGAAGTAGCATGTTTAAGAGGAATATGAAGTAGTATGTTGAAGAGGAATATGAAGTAGTACGTTTGAGAAAAATATGAAGTAGTATGTTTAAGAGGAATATGAAGTTGTATGTTTAAGAGGAATATGAAGTAGTATGTTGAAAAGGAATATGAAGTAATATGTTTAAGAGGAATGTGAAGTAGTATGTTTAAGAGGAATGTGAAGAAGTATGTTTAAGAGGAATATGAAGTAGTATATTTAAGAGAAATATGCAGTAGTATATTTAAGAGGAATATGAAGTAGTATATTTAATAGGAATATGAAGTAGTATGTTTAAGAGGAATATGAAGTAGTATGTTTAAGAGGAATATGAAGTAGTATGTTTAAGAGGAATATGAAGTAGTATGTTTAAGAGGAATATGAAGTAGTATATTTAAGAGGAATATGAAGTAGTATGTTTAAGACGAACATGCAGTAGTATGTTTAAGAGGAATATGAAGTAGTATGTTTAAGAGGAATATGAAGTAGTACGTATAATAGGAATATGAAGTAGTATGTTTAAGAGGAATATGAAGTAGTATATTTAAGAGGAATATGAATTCGTATATTTAAGAGGAATATGAATTATTATGATTAAGAGGAATATGAAGTACTATGTTTAAGAGGAATATGAAGTAGTATGTTTAAGAGGAAAATGAAGTAGTATGTTTAAGAGAAATATGAAGTAGTATGTTTAAGAGGAATATGGAGTAGTATGTTTAAGAGGAATATGAAGTAGTATGTGTAAGAGAAATATGAAGTAGTATGTTTAAGATAAATATGAAGTAGTATGTTTAAGAGGAATATGAAGTAGTATGTTTAAGAGGAATATGAAGTAGTAGGCTTAAGAGGAATATGAAGTAGTATGTTTAAGAGGAATATCAAGTAGTATGTTTAAGAGGAAAATGAAGTAGTATATTTAAGAGGAATATGATGTAGTATGTTTAAGAGGAATTTGAAGCAGTATGTTTAAGAGCAATAAGAAGTAGTTAGTTTAAGAGGAATATGAAGTCGTATGTTTAAGAGGAATATGAAGTAGTATGTTTAAGCGGAATATGAAGTAGTATGTTTAAGAGAAATATAAAGTAGTATGTTTAAGATAAATATGAAGTAGTATGTTTAAGAGGAATATGAAGTAGTATGCTTAAGAGGAATATGAAGTAGTATGTTTAAGAGGAATATGAAGTAGTATATTTAAGAGGAATATGAAGTATTATGTTTAAGAGGAATATGAAGTAGTATGTTTAAGAGGAATATGAAGTAGTATGTTTAAGAGGAATATGATGTAGTATGTTTAAGAGGAATATGAAGTAGTATGTTTAAGAGGAATATGACGTAGTATGTTTAAGAGGAATATGAAGTAGTATGTTTAAGAGGAATATGAAGTAGTATGTTTAAGCGGAATATGAAGTAGTATGTTTAAGAGGAATATGAAGTAGTATGTTTAAGAGGAATATGAAGTAGTATGTTTAAGAGGAATATGAAGTTGTATGTTTAAGAGGAATATGAAGTAGTATGTTTAAGAGCAATATGAAGTTGTATATTTAAAAGGAATATGCAGTAGTATATTTAAGAGGAATATCAAGTAGTATGTTTAAGAGGAATATCAAGTAGTATATTTAAGAGGTATATGAAGTAGTATGTTTAAGAGGTCTATGAACTAGTATGTTTAAGAAGAATATGAAGTAGTATGTTAAAGAGGAATATGAAGTAGTATGTTTAAGAGGAATATGAAGTGGTATGTTTAAGGGGAATATGAAGTAGTATGTTTAAGAGGAATATGAAGTAGTATATTTAAGACGAATATGAAGTAGTATGTTTAGGTGGAATATGAAGTAGTATGTTTAAGAGGAATATGAAGTAGTATGTTTAAGAGGAATTTGAAGTAGTATGTTTAAGAGGAATATAAAGTAGAATGTTTAAGAGGAATATGAAGTAGTATGTTTAAGAGGAATATGAAGTAGTATGTTTAAGAGGAATATGAAGTAGTATGTTAAGAGGAATATGAAGTAGAATGTTTAAGAGAAATATGAAGTTGCTTATTTAAGAGGAATATGAAGTAGTATGTTTAAGAGGAATATGAAGTAGTATGTTTAAGAGGAATATGAAGTAGTATGTTTAAGAGGAATAAGAAGTAGTATGTTTAAGAGGAATATGAAGTAGTATGTTTAAGAGGAATATGAAGTAGTATATTTAAGAGGAATATGAAGTTGTATATTTAAGAGGAATATGAAGTAGTATGTTTAAGAGGAATATGAAGTAGTATATTTAAGCGGAATATGAAGTAGTATATATAAGAGGAATATGAAGTAGTATATTTAAGATGAATATGAAGTAGTATATTTAAGAGGAATATGAAGTAGTATATTTAAGAGGAATATGAAGTTGTATGTTTAGGAGGAATATGATATAGTATGTTTAAGAGG
This sequence comes from Atherix ibis, assembly GCA_958298945.1. Classification (NCBI taxonomy): domain Eukaryota; kingdom Metazoa; phylum Arthropoda; class Insecta; order Diptera; family Athericidae; genus Atherix; species Atherix ibis. Next base: position 569,586 of record CATQJD010000034.1, on the reverse strand, counting down.
AATATGAAGTTGCTTATTTAAGAGGAATATGAAGTAGTATGTTTAAGAGGAATATTAAGTAGTATGTTTTAGAGGAATATGAAGTAGTATGTTTAAGAGGAATAAGAAGTAGTATGTTTAAGAGGAATATGAAGTAGTATGTTTAAGAGGAATATGAAGTAGTATATTTAAGAGGAATATGAAGTAGTATATTTAAGAGGAATATGAAGTAGTATGTTTAAGAGGAATATGAAGTAGTATATTTAAGCGGAATATGAAGTAGTATATATAAGAGGAATATGAAGTAGTATATTTAAGATGAATATGAAGTAGTATATTTAAGAGGAATATGAAGTAGTATATTTAAGAGGAATATGAAGTTGTATGTTTAGGAGGAATATGATATAGTATGTTTAAGAGGAATATGAAGTAGTATGTTTAAGAGGAATAAGGAGTAGTATGTTTAAGAGGAATATGAAGTCGTATGTTTAAGAGGAATATGAAGTAGTATGTTTAAGAGGAATATGAAGTAGTGTGTGTAAGAGAAATATGAAGTAGTATGTTTAAGATAAATATGAAGTAGTATGTTTAAGAGGAATATGAGGTAGTATGTTTAAGAGGAATATGAAGTAGTAGGCTTAAGAGGAATATGAAGTAGTATGTTTAAGAGGAATATCAAGTAGTATGTTTAAGAGGAATATGAAGTAGTATGTTTAAGAGGAATATGAAGTAGTATGTTTAAGAGGAATATGAAGAAGTATATTTAGGAGGAATATGAAGTAGTATATTTAAGAGGAATATGAAGTAGTATATTTAAGACGAATATGAAGTAGTATGTTTAGGTGGAATATGAAGTAGTATGTTTAAGAGGAATATGAAGTAGTATGTTTAAGAGGAATTTGAAGTAGTATGTTTAAGAGGAATATAAAGTAGTATGTTTAAGATGAATATGAAGTAGTATGTTTAAGAGGAATATGAAGTAGTATGTTTAAGAGGAATATGAAGTAGTATGTTAAGAGGAATATGAAGTAGAATGTTTAAGAGAAATATGAAGTAGCTTATTTAAGAGGAATATGAAGTAGTATGTTTAAGAGGAATATGAAGTAGTATGTTTAAGAGGAATATGAAGTAGTATATTTAAGCGGAATATGAAGTAGTATATATAAGAGGAATATGAAGTAGTATATTTAAGATGAATATGAAGTAGTATATTTAAGAGGAATATGAAGTAGTATATTTAAGAGGAATATGAAGTAGTATGTTTAAGAGGAATATGATATAGTATGTTTAAGAGGAATATGAAGTAGTATGTTTAAGAGGAATAAGAAGTAGTATGTTTAAGAAAAATATGAAGTCGTATGTTTAAGAGGAATATGAAGTAGTATGTTTAAGAGGAATATGAAGTAGTATGTGTAAGAGAAATATGAAGTAGTATGTTTAAGATAAATATGAAGTAGTATGTTTAAGAGGAATATGAAGTAGTATGTTTAAGAGGAATATGAAGTAGTAGGCTTAAGAGGAATATGAAGTAGTATGTTTAAGAGGAATATCAAGTAGTATGTTTAAGAGGAAAATGAAGTAGTATATTTAAGAGGAATCTGAAGTAGTATGTTTAAGAGTAATATGAAGAAGTATATTTAGGAGGAATATGAAGTAGTATATTTAAGAGGAATATGAAGTAGTATGTTTAAGAGGAATATGCAGTAGTATATTTAGGAGGAATATGAAGTAGTGTGTTTAAGAGGAATATGAAGTAGTATATTTAAGAGGAATATGAAGTAGTATATTGAAGAGGAATATGAAGTAGTATATTTAAGAGGAATATGAAGTAGAATGTTTAAGAGGAATATGAAGTAGTATGTTTAAGAGAAATACGTGTATGAAGTAGTATGTTTAAGAGAAATACGTGTATGAAGTAGTATGTTTAAGAGGAATATGAAGTAGTATATTTAAGAGGAATATGCTGTAGTATATTTAAGAGGAATATGAAGTAATATGTTTAAGAGGAATATGAAGTAGTACATTTAAGAGCAATATGAAATAGCATATTTAAGAGGAATATGAAGTAGTATATTTAAGAGGAATATGAAGTAGAATGTTTAAAAGGAATATGAAGTAGTATGTTTAAGAGAAATACGTGTATGAAGTAGTATGTTCAAGAGGAATACGAAGTAGTATGTTTAAGAGGAATATGAAGTAGTATGGTTAAGAGGAATATGAAGTAGTATATTTAAGACGAATATGAAGTAGTATGTTTAAGAGGAATATGAAGAAGTATGTTTAAGAGGAACATGAAGTAGTATATTTAAGAGGAATATGAAGTAGTATGTTTAAGATGAATATGATGTAGTATGTTTAAGATGAATATGAAGTAGTATGTTTAAGAGGAATATGACGTAGTATGTTTAAGAGGAATATGAAGTAGTATGTTTAAGAGGAATATGAAGTAGTATGTTTAAGAGGAATATTAAGTAGTATGTTTAAGAGGAATATGAAGTAGTATGTTTAAGAGGAATATGAAGTAGTATGTTTAAGGGGAATATGAAGTAGTATGTTTAAGAGGAATATGAAGTAGTATGTTTAAGAGGAATATGAAGTAGTATGTTTAAGAGCAATATGAAGTTGTATATTTAAGAGGAATTTGCAGTAGTATATGTAAGAGGAATATCAAGTAGTATGTTTAAGAGAAATATCAAGTAGTATATTTAAGAGAAATATGAAGTAGTATGTTTAGGAGGAATATGAAGTAGCATGTTTAAGAAGAATATGAATCAGTATGTTTAAGAGGAATATGAAGTAGTATGTTTAAAAGGAATATGAAGTAGTATGTTTAAGGGGAATATGAAGTAGTATATTTAAGAGGAATATGAAGTAGTATATTTACGAGGAATATGAAGTAGTATGTTTAAGAGGAATATGAAGTAGTATATTTAAGAGGAATATGAAGTAGTGTATTTAACAGGAATTTGAAGCATTATGTTTAAGAGGAATATGAAGTAGTATGTTTAAGAGGAATATGAAGTAGTATGTTTATGTAGAATATGAAGTAGTATGTTTAAGAGGAACATGAAATAGTATGTTTAAGAGGAATATGAAGTAGTATGTTTAAGAGGAATATGAAGTAGCATGTTTAAGAGGAATATGAAGTAGTATGTTGAAGAGGAATATGAAGTAGTACGTTTAAGAAAAATATGAAGTAGTATGTTTAAGAGGAATATGAAGTTGTATGTTTAAGAGGAATATGAAGTAGTATGTTGAAAAGGAATATGAAGTAATATGTTTAAGAGGAATGTGAAGTAGTATGTTTAAGAGGAATATGAAGAAGTATGTTTAAGAGGAATATGAAGTAGTATATTTAAGAGAAATATGCAGTAGTATATTTAAGAGGAATATGAAGTAGTATATTTAATAGGAATATGAAGTAGTATGTTTAAGAGGAATATGAAGTAGTATGTTTAAGAGGAATATGAAGTAGTATGTTTAAGAGGAATATGAAGTAGTATGTTTAAGAGGAATATGAAGTAGTATATTTAAGAGGAATATGAAGTAGTATGTTTAAGACGAACATGCAGTAGTATGTTTAAGAGGAATATGAAGTAGTATGTTTAAGAGGAATATGAAGTAGTACGTATAATAGGAATATGAAGTAGTATGTTTAAGAGGAATATGAAGTAGTATATTTAAGAGGAATATGAATTCGTATATTTAAGAGGAATATGAATTATTATGATTAAGAGGAATATGAAGTACTATGTTTAAGAGGAATATGAAGTAGTATGTTTAAGAGGAAAATGAAGTAGTATGTTTAAGAGAAATATGAAGTAGTATGTTTAAGAGGAATATGGAGTAGTATGTTTAAGAGCAATATGAAGTAGTATGTTTAAGAGGAGTATGAAGTAGTTTATTTAAGAGGAATATGAAGTAGTAGATTTAAGAGGAATATGAAGTAGTATGTTTAAGAAGAATATGAAGTAGTATATTTAAGCGGAATATAAAGCAGGTTATTTAAGAGGAATATGAAGTAGTATATTTAAGATGAATATGAAGTAGTATATTTAAGAGGAATATAAAGTAGTATGTTTAATAGGAATATGAAGTAGTATGTTTAAGAGGAATATGAAGTAGTATGTTTAATGTTTTATATGAAGTAGTATATTTAAGAGGAATATGAAGTAGTATGTTTAAGAGTAATATGATGCAGTATGTTTAAAAGGAATATGATGTAGTATGTTTAGGAGGAATATGAAGTAGTATGTTTAAGAGGAATATGAAGTAGTATGTTTAAGAGGAATATGAAGTAGTATGTTTAAGAGGAATATGAAGTTGTATGTTTAAGAGGAATATGAAGTAGTATGTTTAAGATAAATATCAAGTAGTATGTTTAAGGGGAATATGAAGTAGTATGTTTAAGAGGAATATGAAGTAGTATGTTTAAGAGGAATATGAAGTAGTATGTTTAAGGGGAATATGAAGTAGTATGTTTAAGAGGAATATGAAGTAGTTTGTTTTAGAGGAATATGAAGTAGTATGTTTAAGAGGAATATGAAGTAGTATGTTTAAGAGGAATATGAAGTAGTACGTATAATAGGAATATGAAGTAGTATGTTTAAGAGGAATATGAAGTAGTATATTTAAGAGGAATATGAAGTAGTATATTTAAGAGCGATATGAATTATTATGTTTAAGAGGAATATGAAGTATTATGTTTAAGACTAATATTAAGTAGTATGTTTAAGAGGAATATGAAGTAGTATGTTTAAGAGGAATATGAAGTAGTATGTTTAAGAGCAATATGCAGTAGTATATTTAAGAGGAATATGAAGTAGTATATTTAAGAGGATTATGAAGTAGTATGTTTAAGAAGAATATGAAGTAGTATATTTAAGAGGAATATGAAGTAGTATATTTAAGAGGAATATGAAGCAATATGTTTAAGAGGAATATGAAGTAGTATGTTTAAGAGGCATTTGAAGTAGTATGTTTATGTAGAATATGAAGTAGTATGTTTAAGAGGAACATGAAGTAGTATGTTTAAGAGGAATATGAAGTAGTATTTTTAAGAGGAATATGAAGTAGCATGTTTAAGAGGAATATGAAGTAGTATGTTGAAGAGGAATATGAAGTAGTACGTTTAAGAAGAATATGAAGTAGTATGTTGAAAAGGAATATGAAGTAATATGTTTAAGAGGAATGTGAAGTAGTATGTTTAAGAGGAATATGAAGAAGTATGTTTAAGAGGAATATGAAGTAGTATATTTAAGAGAAATATGCAGTAGTATATTTAAGAGGAATATGAAGTAGTATATTTAATAGGAATATGAAGTAGTATGTTTAAGAGGAATATGAAGTAGTATGTTTAAGAGGAATATGAAGTAGTATGTTTAAGAGGAATATGAAGTAGTATGTTTAAGAGGAATATGAAGTAGTATATTTAAGAGGAATATGAAGTAGTATGTTTAAGACGAACATGCAGTAGTATGTTTAAGAGGAATATGAAGTAGTATGTTTAAGAGGAATATGAAGTAGTACGTATAATAGGAATATAAAGTAGTATGTTTAAGAGGAATATGAAGTAGTATATTTAAGAGGAATATGAAGTCGTATATTTAAGAGGAATATGAATTATTATGATTAAGAGGAATATGAAGTACTATGTTTAAGAGGAATATAAAGTAGTATGTTTAAGAGGAAAATGAGGTAGTATGTTTAAGAGAAATATGAAGTAGTATGTTTAAGAGGAATATGGAGTAGTATGTTTAAGAGCAATATGAAGTAGTATGTTTAAGAGGAGTATGAAGTAGTTTATTTAAGAGGAATATGAAGTAGTAGATTTAAGAGGAATATGAAGTAGTATGTTTAAGAAGAATATGAAGTAGTATATTTAAGCGGAATATAAAGTAGGTTATTTAAGAGGAATATGAAGTAGTATATTTAAGATGAATATGAAGTAGTATATTTAAGAGGAATATAAAGTAGTATGTTTAATAGGAATATGAAGTAGTATGTTTAAGAGGAATATGAAGTAGTATGTTTAATGTTTTATATGAAGTAGTATATTTAAGAGGAATATGAAGTAGTATGTTTAAGATTAATATGATGCAGTATGTTTAAAAGGAATATGATGTAGTATGTTTAGGAGGAATATGAAGTAGTATGTTTAAGAGGAATATGAAGTAGTATGTTTAAGAGGAATATGAAGTAGTATGTTTAAGAGGAATATGAAGTTGTATGTTTAAGAGGAATATGAAGTAGTATGTTTAAGATAAATATCAAGTAGTATGTTTAAGGGGAATATGAAGTAGTATGTTTAAGAGGAATATGAAGTAGTATGTTTAAGAGGAATATGAAGTAGTATGTTTAAGGGGAATATGAAGTAGTATGTTTAAGAGGAATATGAAGTAGTTTGTTTAAGAGGAATATGAAGTAGTATGTTTAAGAGGAATATGAAGTAGTATGTTTAAGAGGAATATGAAGTAGTACGTATAATAGGAATATGAAGTAATATGTTTAAGAGGAATATGAAGTAGTATATTTAAGAGGAATATGAAGTAGTATATTTAAGATGGATATGAATTATTATGTTTAAGAGGAATATGAAGTATTATGTTTAAGAGGAATATTAAGTAGTATGTTTAAGAGGAATATGAAGTAGTATGTTTAAGAGGAATATGAAGTAGTATGTTTAAGAGGGATATGCAGTAGTATATTTAAGAGGAATATGAAGTAGTATATTTAAGAGGATTATGAAGTAGTATGTTTAAGAGGAATATGAAGTAGTATGTTTAAGAGATACGTTTATGAAGTAGTATGTTTAAGAGGAATACGAAGTAGTATGTTTAAGAGGATTATGAAGTAGTATGTTTAAAAGGAATATGAAGTAGTATATTTAAGAGGAATATGAAGTAGTATTTTTAAGAGGAATATGAAGTAGTATGTTTAAGAAGAATATGAAGTAGTATGTTTAAGAGGAATATGATTAAGTATGTTTAAGAGGAATATGAAGTAGTATGTTTAAGAGGAATATGAAGTAGTATGTTTAAGAGGAATATGAAGTAGTATTTTTAAGAGGAATATGAAGTAGTATGTTTAAGAGGAATATGAAGTAGTATGGTTAAGAGGAATATAAAGTAGTATATTTAAGAGGAATATGAAGTAGTATATTTAAGAGGAATATGAAGTAGTATGTTTAAGAGGAATACGAAGTAGTATATTTAAGTGGAATATGAAGTAGTATATTTAAGAGGAATATGAAGTAGTATATTTGAGATGAATATGAAGTAGTATATTTAAGAGGAATATGAAGTAGTATGTTTAAGAGGAATATGAAGTAGTATATTTAAGAGGAATATGAAGTAGTATGTTTAATAGGAATATAAAGTAGTATTATTCAGAGGAATATGAAGAAGTATGTTTAGGAGGAATATGATGTGGTATATTTAAGAGGAATTTGAAGTAGTATATTTAAGAGGAATATGAAGTAGTATGTTTAAGAGGAATATGAAGTAGTATGTTTAAGAGGAATATGAAGTAGTATGTTTAAGAAGAATATGAAGTAGTAAGTTTAAGAGGAATATGAAGTAGTATGCTTAAGAGGAATATTAAGTAGTATGTTTAAGAGGAATATGAAGTAGTATATTTAAGAGGAATATGAAGTAGTATGTTTAAGAGGAATATGAAGTCATATGTTTAAGAGGAATATGAAGTAGTATATTGAAGAGGAATATTAAGTAGTATGTTTAAGAGGAATATGAAGTAGTATGTTTAAGAGTAATATGAAGTAGAATCTTTAAGAGGAATATGCAGTAGTATATTTAAGAGGAAAATGAAGTAGTATATTTAAGAGGAATATGAAGTAGTATGTTTAAGAGGAATATAAAGTAGTATGTTTAAGAAGAATTTGAATTAGTATGTTTAAGAGGAATATGAAGTAGTATGTTTAAGAGGAATATGAAATAGTATGTTTAAGAGGAATATGAAGTAGTATGTTTAAGGGGAATATGAAGTAGAATGTTTAAGAGGAATATGAAGTAGTACGTATAATAGGAATATGAAGTAGTATGTGTAAGAAAAATTTGAAATAGTATGTTTCAGAGGAATATGAAGTAGTATGTTTAAGAGGAATATGAAGTAGTATGTTTAAGAGGAATATGAAGTAGTATGTTTAAGAGAAACATGAAGTAGTATGTTTAAGAGGAATATGAAGTAGTATGTTTAAGAGGAATATGAAGTAGTATGTTTAAGAGGAATATGAAGTAGTATGTTTAAGAGGAATATGAAGTAGTATGTTTAAGAGGAATATGAAGTAGTATGTTTAAGAGGAATATGAAGTAGTATGTTTAAGACGAATATGAAGTAGTATGTTTAAGAGGAATATGAAGTAGTATGTTTAAGAGGAATATGAAGTAGTATGTTTAAGAGGAATATGAAGTAGTATGTTTAAGAGGAATATGAAGTAGTAGATTTAAGAGGAATATGCAGTAGTATATTTAAGAGGAATATCAAGTAGTATGTTTAAGAGGATTATCAAGTAATGTATTTAAGAGGAATATGAAGTAGTATGTTTAAGAGGAATATGAAGTAGTATGTTTAAGAAGAATATGAAGTAGTATGTTTAAGAGGAATATGAAGTAGTATGTTTAAGAGGAATATGAAGTAGTATGTTTAAGAGGAATATGAAGTAGTATATTTAAGAGGAATATGAAGTAGTATATTTAAGAGGAATATGAAGTAGTATGTTTAAGAGGAATATGAAGTAGTATATTTAAGAGGAATGTGAAGTAGTATGTTTAATAGGAATATGAAGTTGTGTATTTAAGAAGAATTTGAAGTAGTATGTTTAAGAAGAATATGAAGTAGTATGTTTCAGAGGAATATGAAGTAGAATGTTTAAGTATAATATGAAGTAGTACGTTTAAGAGGAATATGAAGTAGTATGTTTAAGAGGAATATGAAGTAATATGTTTAAGAGGAATATGAAGAAGTATTTTTAAGAGTAATAAGAAGTGGTATGTTTAAAAGGAATATAAATTAGTATGTTTAATAGAAATATGAAGTAGTATGTTTAAGAAGAATATGAAGTATTATGTTTAAGAGGAATATTAAGTAGTATGTTTAAGAGGAATATTAAGTAGTATGTTTAAGAGGAATATGAAGTAGTATATTTAAGAGGAATATGAAGTAGTATGTTTAAGAGGAATATGAAGTCATATGTTTAAGAGGAATATGAAGTAGTATATTGAAGAGGAATATTAAGTAGTATGTTTAAGAGGAATATGAAGTAGTATGTTTAAGAGTAATATGAAGTAGAATCTTTAAGAGGAAAATGCAGTAGTATATTTAAGAAGAAAATGAAGTAGTATATTTAAGAGGAATATGAAGTAGTATGTTTAAGAGGAATATAAAGTAGTATGTTTAAGAAGAATTTGAATTAGTATGTTTAAGAGGAATATGAAGTAGTATGTTTAAGAGGAATATGAAATAGTATGTTTAAGAGGAATATGAAGTAGTATGTTTAAGGGGAATATGAAGTAGAATGTTTAAGAGGAATATGAAGTAGTACGTATAATAGGAATATGAAGTAGTATGTGTAAGAAAAATTTGAAATAGTATGTTTCAGAGGAATATGAAGTAGTATGTTTAAGAGGAATATGAAGTAGTATGTTTAAGAGGAATATGAAGTAGTATGTTTAAGAGAAACATGAAGTAGTATGTTTAAGAGGAATATGAAGTAGTATGTTTAAGAGGAATATGAAGTAGTATGTTTAAGAGGAATATGAAGTAGTATGTTTAAGAGAATTATGAAGTAATATGTTTAAGAGGAATATGAAGTAGTATGTTTAAGAGGAATATGAAGTAGTATGTTTAAGACGAATATGAAGTAGTATGTTTAAGAGGAATATGAAGTAGTATGTTTAAGAGGAATATGCAGTAGTATGTTTAAGAGGAATATGAAGTAGTATGTTTAAGAGGAATATGAAGTAGTAGATTTAAGAGGAATATGCAGTAGTATATTTAAGAGGAATATCAAGTAGTATGTTTAAGAGGATTATCAAGTAGTGTATTTAAGAGGAATATGAAGAAGTATGTTTAAGAGGAATATGAAGTAGTATGTTTAAGAAGAATATGAAGTAGTATGTTTAAGAGGAATATGAAGTAGTATGTTTAAGAGGAATATGAAGTAGTATGTTTAAGAGGAATATGAAGTAGTATATTTAAGAGGAATATGAAGTAGTATATTTAAGAAGAATATGAAGTAGTATGTTTAATAGGAATATGAAGTAGTATGTTTAAGAGGAAAATGAAGTAGTATGTTGAAGAGGAATATGAAGTAGTATGTTTAAGAGGAATATGAAGTAGTATGTTTAAGAAGAATACGAAGTAGTATATTTAAGAGGAATATGAAGTAGTATATTTAAGAGGAATATGAAGTAATATGCTTAAGAGGAATATGAAGTAGTATATTTAAGAGGAATATGAAGTAGTATGATTAAGAGGAATATGAAGTAGTGTATTTAAGAGGAATTTGAAGTAGTATATTTAAGAGTAATATGAAGTAGTATGTTTAATAGGAATATGAAGTAGTATGTTTAAGTAGAATATGAAGTAGTATGTTTATGAGGAATATGAAGTAGTATGTTTAAGAGGAATATGAAGTAGTATTTTTAAGAGGAATATGAAGTAGTATGTTTAAGAGGCATATGAAGTAGTATGTTGAATATGAATATGAAGTAGTATGTTTAAGAGGAATATGAAGTAGTGTGTTTAAGAGGAATATGAAGTAGTATGTTTAAGAGGAATATGAAGTAGTATGTTTAAGAGGAATATGAAGAAGTATGTTTAAGAGGATTATGAAGTAGTATGTTTAAGAGGAATATGAAGCAGTATGTTTAAGAGTAATATGAAGTAGAATCTTTAAGAGGAATATGCAGTAGTATATTTAGGAGGAAAATGAAGTAGTATATTTAAGAGGAATATGAAGTAGTATGTTTAAGAGGAATATAAAGTAGTATGTTTAAGAAGAATTTGAATTAGTATGTTTAAGAGGAATATGAAGTAGTATGTTTAAGAGGAATATGAAGTAGAATGTTTAAGAGGAATATGAAATAGTATGTTTAAGAGGAATATGAAGTAGTATGTTTAAGGGGAATATGAAGTAGAATGTTTAAGAGGAATATGAAATAGTATGTTTAAGAGGAATATGAAGTAGTATGTTTAAGAGGAATATGAAGTCATATGTTTAAGAGGAATATGAAGTAGTATATTGAAGAGGAATATTAAGTAGTATGTTTAAGAGGAATATGAAGTAGTATGTTTAAGAGTAATATGAAGTAGAATCTTTAAGAGGAATATGCAGTAGTATATTTAAGAGGAAAATGAAGTAGTATATTTAAGAGGAATATGAAGTAGTATGTTTAAGAGGAATATAAAGTAGTATGTTTAAGAAGAATTTGAATTAGTATGTTTAAGAGGAATATGAAGTAGTATGTTTAAGAGGAATATGAAATAGTATGTTTAAGAGGAATATGAAGTAGTATGTTTAAGGGGAATATGAAGTAGAATGTTTAAGAGGAATATGAAGTAGTACGTATAATAGGAATATGAAGTAGTATGTGTAAGAAAAATTTGAAATAGTATGTTTCAGAGGAATATGAAGTAGTATGTTTAAGAGGAATATGAAGTAGTATGTTTAAGAGGAATATGAAGTAGTATGTTTAAGAGAAACATGAAGTAGTATGTTTAAGAGGAATATGAAGTAGTATGTTTAAGAGGAATATGAAGTAGTATGTTTAAGAGGAATATGAAGTAGTATGTTTAAGAGAATTATGAAGTAATATGTTTAAGAGGAATATGAAGTAGTATGTTTAAGAGGAATATGAAGTAGTATGTTTAAGACGAATATGAAGTAGTATGTTTAAGAGGAATATGAAGTAGTATGTTTAAGAGGAATATGCAGTAGTATGTTTAAGAGGAATATGAAGTAGTATGTTTAAGAGGAATATGAAGTAGTAGATTTAAGAGGAATATGCAGTAGTATATTTAAGAGGAATATCAAGTAGTATGTTTAAGAGGATTATCAAGTAGTGTATTTAAGAGGAATATGAAGTAGTATGTTTAAGAGGAATATGAAGTAGTATGTTTAAGAAGAATATGAAGTAGTATGTTTAAGAGGAATATGAAGTAGTATGTTTAAGAGGAATATGAAGTAGTATGTTTAAGAGGAATATGAAGTAGTATATTTAAGAGGAATATGAAGTAGTATATTTAAGAGGAATATGAAGTAGTATGTTTAATAGGAATATGAAGTAGTATGTTTAATAGGAATATGAAGTAGTATGTTTAAGAGGAAAATGAAGTAGTATGTTGAAGAGGAATATGAAGTAGTATGTTTAAGAGGAATATGAAGTAGTATGTTTAAGAAGAATACGAAGTAGTATATTTAAGAGGAATATGAAGTAGTATATTTAAGAGGAATATGAAGTAATATGCTTAAGAGGAATATGAAGTAGTTTATTTAAGAGGAATATGAAGTAGTATGATTAAGAGGAATATGAAGTAGTGTATTTAAGAGGAATTTGAAGTAGTATATTTAAGAGTAATATGAAGTAGTATGTTTAATAGGAATATGAAGTAGTATGTTTAAGTAGAATATGAAGTAGTATGTTTATGAGGAATATGAAGTAGTATGTTTAAGAGGAATATGAAGTAGTATTTTTAAGAGGAATATGAAGTAGTATGTTTAAGAGGCATATGAAGTAGTATGTTGAATATGAATATGAAGTAGTATGTTTAAGAGGAATATGAAGTAGTGTGTTTAAGAGGAATATGAAGTAGTATGTTTAAGAGGAATATGAAGTAGTATGTTTAAGAGGAATATGAAGAAGTATGTTTAAGAGGATTATGAAGTAGTATGTTTAAGAGGAATATGAAGTAGTATGTTTAAGAGAATTATGAAGTAATATGTTTAAGAGGAATATGAAGTAGTATGTTTAAGAGGAATATGAAGTAGTATGTTTAAGACGAATATGAAGTAGTATGTTTAAGAGGAATATGAAGTAGTATGTTTAAGAGGAATATGCAGTAGTATGTTTAAGAGGAATATGAAGTAGTATGTTTAAGAGGAATATGAAGTAGTAGATTTAAGAGGAATATGCAGTAGTATATTTAAGAGGAATATCAAGTAGTATGTTTAAGAGGATTATCAAGTAGTGTATTTAAGAGGAATATGAAGTAGTATGTTTAAGAGGAATATGAAGTAGTATGTTTAAGAAGAATATGAAGTAGTATGTTTAAGAGGAATATGAAGTAGTATGTTTAAGAGGAATATGAAGTAGTATGTTTAAGAGGAATATGAAGTAGTATATTTAAGAGGAATATGAAGTAGTATATTTAAGAGGAATATGAAGTAGTATGTTTAATAGGAATATGAAGTAGTATGTTTAATAGGAATATGAAGTAGTATGTTTAAGAGGAAAATGAAGTAGTATGTTGAAGAGGAATATGAAGTAGTATGTTTAAGAGGAATATGAAGTAGTATGTTTAAGAAGAATACGAAGTAGTATATTTAAGAGGAATATGAAGTAGTATATTTAAGAGGAATATGAAGTAATATGCTTAAGAGGAATATGAAGTAGTATATTTAAGAGGAATATGAAGTAGTATGATTAAGAGGAATATGAAGTAGTGTATTTAAGAGGAATTTGAAGTAGTATATTTAAGAGTAATATGAAGTAGTATGTTTAATAGGAATATGAAGTAGTATGTTTAAGTAGAATATGAAGTAGTATGTTTATGAGGAATATGAAGTAGTATGTTTAAGAGGAATATGAAGTAGTATTTTTAAGAGGAATATGAAGTAGTATGTTTAAGAGGCATATGAAGTAGTATGTTGAATATGAATATGAAGTAGTATGTTTAAGAGGAATATGAAGTAGTGTGTTTAAGAGGAATATGAAGTAGTATGTTTAAGAGGAATATGAAGTAGTATGTTTAAGAGGAATATGAAGAAGTATGTTTAAGAGGATTATGAAGTAGTATGTTTAAGAGGAATATGAAGTAGTATGTTTAAGAGTAATATGAAGTAGAATCTTTAAGAGGAATATGCAGTAGTATATTTAGGAGGAAAATGAAGTAGTATATTTAAGAGGAATATGAAGTAGTATGTTTAAGAGGAATATAAAGTAGTATGTTTAAGAAGAATTTGAATTAGTATGTTTAAGAGGAATATGAAGTAGTATGTTTAAGAGGAATATGAAGTAGAATGTTTAAGAGGAATATGAAATAGTATGTTTAAGAGGAATATGAAGTAGTATGTTTAAGGGGAATATGAAGTAGAATGTTTAAGAGGAATATGAAGTAGTACGTATAATAGGAATATGAAGTAGAATGTGTAAGAAAAATTTGAAATAGTATGTTTAAGAGGAATATGAAGTAGTATGTTTAAGAGGAATATGAAGTAGTATGTTTAAGAGGAATATGAAGTAGTATGTTTAAGAGAAATATGAAGTAGTATGTTTAAGAGGAATATGAAGTAGTATGTTTAAGAGGAATATGAAGTAGTATGTTTAAGAGGAATATGAAGTAGTATGTTTACGAGGAATATGAAGTAGTATATTTAAGAGGAATATGAAGTAGTATATTTAAGAGGAATATGAAGTAGTATGTTTAAGAGGAATATGAAGTAGTATGTTTAAGAGGAATATGAAGTAGTATGTTTAAGAGGAATATGAAGTAGTATGTTTAAGAGGAATATGAAGTAGTATGTTTAAGACGAATATGAAGTAGTATGTTTAAGAGGAATATGAAGTAGTATGTTTAAGAGGAATATGAAGTAGTATGTTTAAGAGGAATATGAAGTAGTATGTTTAAGAGGAATATGAAGTAGTAGATATAAGAGGAATATGTAGTAGTATATTTAAGAGGAATATCAAGTAGTATGTTTAAGAGGATTATCAAGTAGTGTATTTAAGAGGAATATGAAGTAGTATGTATAAGAGGAATATGAAGTAGTATGTTTAAGAAGAATATGAAGTAGTATGTTTAAGAGGAATATGAAGTAGTATGTTTAAGAGGAATATGAAGTAGTATGTTTAAGTGGAATATGAAGTAGTATATTTAAGAGGAATATGAAGTAGTATATTTAAGAGGAATATGAAGTAGTATGTTTAATAGGAATATGAAGTAGTATGTTTAAGAGGAAAATGAAGTAGTATGTTGAAGAGGAATATGAAGTAGTATGTTTAAGAAGAATATGAAGTAGTATGTGTAAGAGGAATATGAAGTAGTATGTTGAAGAGGAATAGGAAGTAGTATGTTTAAGAAGAATATGAATTAGTATGTTTAACAGGAATATGAAGTATTGTAGTATGTTTAAGAGAAATATGAAGTAGTATGTTTAAGAGGAATATGAAGTAGTATGTTTAAGAGGAATATGAAGTAATATGTTTAAGGGGAATATGAAGTAGTATGTTTAAGAGGAAATAGAAGTAGTACGTTTAATAGGAATATGAAGTAGTATGTTTAAGAGGAATATGAAGTAGTATAATTAAGAGGAATATGAAGTAGTATATTTAAGAGGAATATGAATTAGTATGTTTGAGAGGAATATGAAGTACTATGTTTAAGAGGAATATGAAATAGTATGTTTAAGAGGAATATGAAGTAGTATGTTTAAGAGGTATATGAAGTATTATGTTAAAGAGGAATATGAAGTAGTATGTTTAAGAGGAATATGGAGAAGTATGTTTAAGAGTAATATGAAGTAGTATGTTTAAGAAGAATATGAAGTAGTATGTTTAAGAGCAATATGAAGTAGTGTGTTTAAGAGGAATATAAAGTAGTATGTTTAAGAGGAATATGAAGTAGTATATTTGAGAGGAATATGATGTAGTATATTTAAGAGGAATATGAAGTAGTATGTTTAAGAGGAATATGAAGTAGTACATTTAAGCGGAATATGAAGTAGTATATTTAAGAGGAATATGAAGTAGTATATTTAAGATGAATATGAATTAGTATATTTAAGAGGAATATGAAGTAGTATGTTTAAGAGGAATATGAAGTAGTATGTTTAAGAGGAATATGAAGTAGTATGCTTAAGAGGAATATTAAGTAGTATATCTAAGAGGAATATGAAGTAGTATGTTTAAGATTAATATGATATAGTATGTTTAAGAGGAATATGAAATAGTATGTTTAAGAGGAATATGAAGTAGTATGTTTAAGAGGAATATGAAGTAGTATGTTTAAGAGGAAAATGAAGTAGTATGTTTAAGAGGAATATGAAGTAGTATGTTTAAGAGGAATACGAAGTAGTATGCTTAAGATAAATATGAAGTAGTATGTTTAAGAGGAATATGAAGTCGTATGTTTAAGAGGAATATGAAGTAGTATGTTTAAGAGGAATATGAAGTAGTATGTTTAAGAGGAATATGAAGTAGTATGTTTAAGAGGAATCTAAGGTAGTATGTTTAAGAGGAATATGAAGTATTATTTTTAAGAGGAATATGAAGTAGTATGTTTAAGAGGAATATAAAGTAGTATGTTTAAGAGGAATATGAAGTAGTATATTTAAGAGGAATATAAAGTAGTATATTTAAGAGGAATATGAATTAGTATGTTTAAGAGGAATATGAAGTACTATGTTTAAGAAGAATATGAAGTAGTATATTTAAGAGGATATAAAGTAGTATATTTAAGAGGAATATGAATTAGTATGTTTAAGAGGAATATGAAGTACTATGTTTAAGAGGAATATGAAGTAGTATGTTTAAGAGGAATATGAAGTATTATCTTTAAGAGGAATATGAAGTAGTATGTTTAAGAGGAATATGAAGTAGTATGTTTAATAGGAATATGAAGTAGTATGTTTAAGAGGAATATGAAGTAGTATGCTTAAGAGGAATATGAAGTAGTATGTTTAAGAGGAATATGAAGTAGTATGTTTAAGAGGAATATGAAGTAGTATATTTAAGATGAATATGAAGTAGTATGTTAAAGAGGAATATGAAGTAGTATATTTAAGCGAAAAATGAAGTAGTATATTTAAGAGTAATATAAAGTAGTATATTTAAGATGAATATGAAGTAGTATATTTAAGAGGAATATGAAGTAGTATGTTTAACAGGAATATGAAGTAGTACGTTTAATAGGAATATGAAGTAGTATATTTAAGAGGATATGAATTTGTATGTTTAAGATGAATATGAAGTACTATGTTTAAGAGGAATATGAAGTGGTGTGTTTAAGAGGAATATGAAGTAGTATGTATAAGAGAATATGAAGTAGTATGTTTAAGAGGAATATGAAGTAGTATATTTAAGAGGAATATGCGGTAGTATGTTTAATAGGAATATTAAGTAGTATGTTTAAGAGGAATATGAAGTAGTATGTTTAAGAGGAATATGAAGTAGAATGTTTAAAAGGAATATGAAGTAGTATATCTAAGATGAATATGTAGTAGTATGTTTAAGATTAATATGATATAGTATGTTTAAGAGGAATATGAAATAGTATGTTTAAGAGGAATATGATGCAGTATGTTTAAGAGGAATATGAGGTATTATGGCTAAGAGGAAAATGAAGTAGTATGTTTAAGAGGAATATGAAGTAGTATATTTAAGAGGAATATGAAGGAGTATGTTTAAGAGGAATATGAAGTAGTATGTTTAAGAGGAATATGAAGTAGTATGTTTAAGAGGAATATGAAGTAGTATGTTTAAGAGGAATATCAAGTAGTATGTTAAAGAGGAATATGAAGTAGTAAGTTTAAGAGGAATATGAAGTAGTATGTTAAAGAGGAATATGAAGAAGTACGTTTAAGAGGAATATGAAGTAGTATGTTTAAGAGGAATATGAAGTAGTATGTTTAAAACGAATATGAAGTAGTATGTTTAAGAGTAATATGAAGTAGTATATTTAGGAGGAATATGAAGTAGTATGTTTAAAACGAATATGAAGTAGTATATTTAAGAGGAATATGAAGTAGTATGTTTAAGAGGAATACGAACTAGTGTTTTTAAGAGGAATTTGAAGTAGTATGTTTAAGAGGAATATGAAGTAGTATGTTTGAGAGGAATATGAAGTAGTATGTTTAAGAGGAATATGAAGTAGTATGTTTAAGAGGAATATGAAGTAGTATGCTTAAGAGGAATATGAAGTAGTATGTTTAAGAGGAATATGAGGTAGTATGTTTAAGAGGAATATAAAATATTATTTTTAAGAGGAATATGAAGTAGTATGTTTAAGAGGAATAATTAGTAGTATGTCTAAGAGGCATATGAAGTAGTATATTTAAGAGGAATATGAAGTAGTATATTTAAGAGGAATATGAATTAGTATGTTTAAGAGGAATATGAAGTACTATGTTTAAGAGGAATATGAAGTAGTATGTTTAAGAGGAATATGCAGTAGTATATTTAAGAAGAATATGATGTAGTATATTTAATAGGAATATGAAGTAGTATGTTAAAGAGGAATATGAAGTAGTATATTTAAGCGAAATATGAAGTAGTATATTTAAGAGGAATATGAAGTATTATATTTAAGATGAATATGAAGTAGTATATTTAAGAGGAATATGAAGTAGTATGTTTAAGAGGAATATGAAGTAGTATGTTTAAGAGGAATATGAAGTAGTATGTTTAAGAGGAATATGAAGTAGTATAACTAAGATGAATATGAAGTAGTATGTTTAAGATTAATATGATGTAGTATGTTTAAGAGGAATATGAAGTAGTATGTTTAAGAGGAATATGAAGTAGTATGTTTGAGAGGAATGTGAAGTAGTATGTTTAAGAGGAAACTGAAGTAGTATGTTTAAGAGGAATATGAAGTAGTATGTTTAAGAGGAATATGAAGAAGTATGTTTAAGATAAATATGAAGTAGTATATTTAAGAGGAATATGAAGTAGTATGTTTAAGACGAATATGAAGTAGTATGTTTAAGAGGAATATGAAGTAGTATGTTTAAGAGGAATATGAAGTAGTATGTTTAAGAGGAATAAAAAGTAGTGTGTTTAAGAGGAATATGAAGTAGTATATTTAAGAGGAATATGAAGTAGTATGTTTAAGAGGAATATGAAGTAGTATGTTTAAGAGGAATATGAAGTAGTATGTTTAAGAGGAAAATGAAGTAGTATGTTTAAGAGGAATATGAAGTAGTATGTTTAAGAGGAAAATGAAGTAGTATGTTTAAGAGTAATATGAAGTAGTATATTTAGGAGGAATATGAAGTAGTATATTTAAGAGGAATATGAAGTAGTATATTTAAGAGGAATGCGAAGTAGTGTATTTAAGAGGAATTTGAAGTAGTATGTTTAAGAGGAATATGAAGTAGTATGTTTAAGAGGAATATGAAGTAGCATATTTAAGAGGAATATGATTTAGTATATTTAAGAGGAATATGAAGTAGTATGTTTAAGAGGAATATGAAGTAGTATGTTTAAGAGGAATCTAAGGTAGTATGTTTAAGAGGAATATGAAGTATTATTTTTAAGAGGAATATGAAGTAGTATGCTTAAGAGGAATATGAAGTAGTATGTTTAAGAGGAATATGAAGTAGTATGTTTAGGAGGAATATGAAGTAGTATGTTTAAGATGAATATGAAGAAGTATATTTAAGCGGAATATGAAGTAGTATATTTAAGAGGAATATGAAGTAGTATATTTAAGATGAATATGAAGTAGTATATTAAAGAGGAATATGAAGTAGTATGTTTAAGAGGAATATGAAGTAGTATGTTTAAGAGGAATATATTTAAGAGGAATATGAAGTAGTATGTTTAAGAGGAATATGAAGTAGTATGTTTAAGAGGAATATGAAGTAGTATGTTTAAGAGGAATATGAAGTAGTATGTTTAAGAGGAATATGAAGTAGTATGTTTAAGAGGAATATGAAGTAGTATGTTTAAGAGGAATATGAAGTAGTATGATTAAGAGGAATACGAAGTAGTATGTTAAGAGGAATATGAAGTAGTATGTTTAAGAAAATTATGAAGTAGTATATTTAAGAGGAATATGAAGTAGTATGTTTAAGAGGAATATGAAGTAGTATGTTTAAGAGGAATATGAAGTAGTATGTTTAAGAGGAATATGAAGTAGTATGTTTAAGAGGAATATGAAGTAGTATGTTTAAGAGGAATATGAAGTTGTATATTTAAGAGGAATATGCAGTAGTATATTTAAGAGGAATATCAAGAAGTATATTTAAGAGGAATATGAAGTAGTATGCTTAAGTGGAATATGAAGTAGTATATTTAAGAGGAATATGAAGTAGTATGTTTAAGAGGAATATGAAGTAGTATGTTTAAGAGGAATATGAAGTAGTATGTTTGAGAGGAATGTGAAGTAGTGTGTTTAAGAGGAATATGAAGTAGTATGTTTAAGAGGAATATGAAGTAGTATGTTTAAGAGGAATATGAAGTAGTATGTTAAAGAAAAATATGAAGTAGTAAGTTTAAGAGGAATATGAAGTAGTATATTTAAGAGGAATATGCAGTAGCATATTTAAGAGGAATATCAAGTAGTATATTTAAGAGGAATATGAAGTAGTATGTTTAACAGGAATATGAAGTAGTATGTTTAAGAGGAATATGAAGTAGTATGTTTAGAAGGAATATGAAGTAGTATGTTTAAGAGGGATATGAAGTAGTATGTTTAAGAGGAATATGAAGTAGTATATTTAAGAGGAATATGAAGTAGTATATTTAAGACGAATATGAAGTAGTATGTTTAAGAGTAATATGAAGTAGTATATTTAAGAGGAATATCAAGTAGTATATTTAAGAGGAATATGAAGTAGTATGTTTAACAGGAATATGAAGTAGTATGTTTAAGAGGAATATGAAGTAGTATGTTTAGAAGGAATATGAAGTAGTATGTTTAAGAGGGATATGAAGTAGTATGTTTAAGAGGAATATGAAGTAGTATATTTAAGAGGAATATGAAGTAGTATATTTAAGACGAATATGAAGTAGTATGTTTAAGAGTAATATGAAGTAGTATATTTAAGAGGAATATGAAGTAGTATGTTTAAGAGGAATATGAAGTAGTGTATTTAAGAAGAATTTGAAGTAGTATGTTTAAGAGGAATATGAAGAAGTATGTTTAAGAGGAATATGAAGTAATATGTTTAAGTATAATATGAAGTAGTATGTTTTAGAGGAATATGAAGTAGTATGTTTAAGAGGAATATGAAGTAGTATGTTTAAGAGGAATATGAAGTAGTATGTTTAAGAGGAATATGAAGTAGTATTTTTAAGAAGAATATGTAGTAGTATGTTTAAGAGGAATATAAAGTAGTATGTTTAATAGGAATATGAAGTAGTATGTTTAGGAGGAATATGAAGTAGTATGTTGAAGAGGAATATGAAGTAGTATGTATAAGAGGAATATGAAGTAGTATGTTTAAGTGGAATATGAAGAAGTATATTTAAGAGGAATATGAAGTAGTATGTTTAAGAGTAATATGAAGTAGTATGTTTAAGAGGAATAAGAAGTAGTATGTTTAAGAGGAATATGAAGTAGTATGTTTAAGAGGAATATGCGTAGTATGTTTAAGAGGAATATGAAGTTGTATGTTTAAGAGGAATGTGAAGTAGTATGTTTAAGAGGAATATGAAGTAGTATGTTTAAGAGGAATATGAAGTAGTATCTTTAAGAGGAATATGCAGTAGTATATTTAAGAGGAATATGAAGTAGTATATTTAAGAGGAATATGAAGTAGTATGTTTAAGAGGAATATGAAGTAGTATGTTTAAGAGGAATATGAAGTAGTATGTTTAAGAGGAATATGAAGTAGTATGTTTAGGAGGAATATGAAGTAGTATGTTTAAGAGGAATATGAAGTTGTATATTTAAGAGGAATATGCAGTAGTATATTTAAGAGGAATATCAAGAAGTATATTTAAGAGGAATATGAAGTAGTATGTTTAACAGGAATATGAAGTAGTATGTTTAAGAGGAATATGAAGTAGTATGTTTGAGAGGTATATGAAGTAGTATCTTTAAGAGGAATATGAAGTAGTATGCTTAAGTGGAATATGAAGTAGTATATTTAAGAGGAATATGAAGTAGTATGTTTAAGAGGAATATGAAGTAGTATGTTTAAGAGGAATAAGAAGTAGTATGTTTAAGAGGAATATGAAGTAGTATGTTTAAGAGGAATATGAAGTAGTATGTTTAAGAGGAATATGAATTAGTATGTTTGAGAGGAATGTGAAGTAGTGTGTTTGAGAGGAATATGAAGTAGTATGTTTAAGAGGAATATGAAGTAGTATGTTTAAGAGGAATATGAAATAGTATGTTTAAGAGGAATATGAAGTAGTATGTTTAAGAGGAATATGAAGTTGTATATTTAAGAGGAATATGCAGTAGTATATTTAAGAGGAATATCAAGTAGTATATTTAAGAGGAATATGAAGTAGTATGTTTAACAGGAATATGAAGTAGTATGTTTAAGAGGAATATGAAGTAGTATGTTTAGGAGGAATATGAAGTAGTATGTTTAAGAGTAATATGAAGTAGTATGTTTAAGAGGAATATGAAGTAGTATATTTAAGAGGAATATGAAGTAGTATATTTAAGAGGAATATGAAGTAGTATGTTTAAGAGGAATATGAAGTAGTATATTTAAGAGCAATATGAAGTAGTATGTTTAAGAGGAATATGAAGTAGTGTATTTAAGAAGAATTTGAAGTAGTATGTTTAAGAGGAATATGAAGAAGTATGTTTAAGAGGAATATGAAGTAATATGTTTAAGTAGAATATGAAGTAGTATGTTTTAGAGGAATAAGAAGTAGTATGTTTAAGAGGAATATGAAGTAGTATGTTTAAGAGGAATATGAAGAAGTATGTTTAAGAGGAATATGAAGTAGTATTTTTAAGAAGAATATGTAGTAGTATGTTTAAGAGGAATATAAACTAGTATGTTTAATAGGAACATGAAGTAGTATGTTTAGGAGGAATATGAAGTAGTATGTTGAAGAGGAATATGAAGCAGTATGTATAAGAGGAATATGAAGTAGTTTGTTTAAGTGGAATATGAAGTAGTATGTTTAAGAGGAATATGAAGTAGTATGTTTAAGAGGAATATGAAGTAGTATCTTTAAGAGGAATATGCAGTAGTATATTTAAGAGGAATATGAAGTAGTATATTTAAGAGGAATATAAAGTAGTATGTTTAAGAGGAATATGAAGTAGTATGTTTAAGAGGAATATGAAGTAGTATGTTTAAGAGATATATGAAGTAGTATGTTTAAGAGGAATATGAAGTAGTATGTTTAAGAGGAATATGAAGCAGTATGTTTAAGAAGAATATGAAGTAGTGTGTTTAAGAGGAATATGAAGTAGTATGTTTAAGAGGAATATGAATTAGTACGTATAATAGGAATATGAAGTAGTATGTTTAAGAAGAATATGAAGTAGTATATTTAAGAGGAATATGAAGTAATATATTTTTAAGAGGACTATGAATTATTATGTTTAATAGGAATATGAAGTACTATGTTTAAGAGGAATATGAAGTAGTATGTTTAAGAGGAATATGAAGTAGTATGTTTAAGAGAAATATGAAGTAGTATGTTTAAGAGGAATATGAAGTAGTATGTTTAAGGGGAATATGAAGTAGTATGTTTAAGGGGAATATGAAGTAGTATGTTTAAGAGGAATATTAAGTAGTATGTTTAAGAGGAATATGAAGTAGTATGTTTAAGAGGAATATGAAGAAGTTTGTTTAAGAGGAATATGAAGTAGTATGTTTCAGAGGAATATGAAGTAGTATGTTTAAGAGGAATAAGAAGTAGTATGTTTAAGAGGAATATGAAGTAGTATGTTTAAGAGGAATATGAAGTAGTATGTTTAAGAGGAATATGAAGTAGTATGTTATAGAGGAATATGAATTAGTATGTTTAAGAGGAATATGAAGTTGTATGTTTAAGAGGAATATGAAGTAGTATGTTTAAGAGGAATATGAAGTAGTATGTTAAGAGGAATATGAAGTAGTATGTTTAAGAAAATTATGAAGTAGTATATTTAAGAGGAATATGAAGTAGTATGTTTAAGAGGAATATTAAGTAGTATGTTTAAGAGGAATATGAAGTAGTATGTTTAAGAGGAATATGAAGTAGTATGTTTAGGAGGAATATGAAGTAGTATGTTTAAGAGGGATATGAAGTTGTATATTTAAGAGGAATATGCAGTAGTATATTTAAGAGGAATATCAAGAAGTATATTTAAGAGGAATATGAAGTAGTATGTTTAACAGGAATATGAAGTAGTATGTTTAAGATGAATATGAAGTAGTATGTTTGAGAGGTATATGAAGTAGTATCTTTAAGAGGAATATGAAGTAGTATGCTTAAGTGGAATATGAAGTAGTATATTTAAGAGGAATATGAAGTAGTATGTTTAAGAGGAATATGAAGTAGTATGTTTAAGAGGAATAAGAAGTAGTATGTTTAAGAGGAATATGAAGTAGTATGTTTAAGAGGAATATGAAGTAGTATGTTTAAGAGGAATATGAAGTAGTATGTTTGAGAGGAATGTGAAGTATTGTGTTTAAGAGGAATATGAAGTAGTATGTTTAAGAGGAATATGAAGTAGTATCTTTAAGAGGAATATGCAGTAGTATATTTAAGAGGAATATGAAGTAGTATATTTAAGAGGAATATGAAGAAGTATGTTTAAGAGGAATATGAAGTAGTTTGTTTAAGAGGAATATGAAGTAGTATGTTTAAGAGGAATATGAAGTAGTATGTTTAAGAGGAATATGATGTAGTATGTTTAAGAGGAATATGAAGTAGTATGTTTAAGAGGAATATGAAGTAGTCT
This sequence comes from Atherix ibis, assembly GCA_958298945.1. Classification (NCBI taxonomy): domain Eukaryota; kingdom Metazoa; phylum Arthropoda; class Insecta; order Diptera; family Athericidae; genus Atherix; species Atherix ibis. The sequence goes on along the minus strand of CATQJD010000034.1, from coordinate 544,782 downwards.
GTTTAAGAGGAATATGAAGTAGTATATTTGAAAGGAATATGTAGTAGTATGTTTAAGAGGAATATGAAGAAGTATGTTTAAGATAAATATGAAGTAGTATGTTTAAGAGGAATATGAAGTAGTATGTTTAAGAGGAATATGAAGTAGTATGTTTAAGAGGAATATGAAGTAGTATGTTTAGGAGGAATATGAAGTAGTATGTTTAAGAGGAATATGAAGTAGTATGTTAAAGAGGAATTTGAAGTAGTATGTTTAAGAGGAATATAAAGTAGTATGTTTAAGAGGAATATGAAGTAGTATGTTTAAGAGGAATATGAAGTAGTATGTTTTAGAGGAATATGAAGTAGTATGTTAAGAGGAATATGAAGTAGTATGTTTAAGAGAAATATGAAGTAGCATATTTAAGAGGAATATGAAGTAGTATGTTTAAGAGGAATATGAAGTAGTATGTTTAAGAGGAATATGAAGTAGTATGTTTAAGAGGAATATAAAGTAGTATGTTTTAGAGGAATATGAAGTAGTATGTTTAAGAGGAATATGAAGTAGTATGTTTAAGAGGAATATGAAGTAGTATGTTTAAGAGGAATATGAAGTAGTATATTTAAGAGGAATATGAAGTAGTATATTTAAGAGGAATATGAAGTAGTATGTTTAAGAGGAATATGAAGTAGTATATTTAAGGGGAATATGAAGTAGTATATTTAAGAGGAATATGATGTAGTATATTTAAGATGAATATGAAATTGTATATTTAAGAGGAATATGAAGTAGTATATTTAAGAGAAATATAAAGTTGTATGTTTAAGAGGAATATGATGTAGTATGTTTATGAGGAATATGAAGCAGTATGTTTAAGAGCAATAAGAAGTAGTTAGTTTAAGAGGAATATAAAGTCGTATATTTAAGAGGAATATGAAGTAGTATGTTTAAGAGGAATATGAAGTAGTATGTTTAAGAGAAATATGAAGTAGTATGTTTAAGATAAATATGAAGTAGTATGTTTAAGAGGAATATGAAGTAGTATGTTTAAGAGGAATATGAAGTAGTATGTTTAAGAGGAATATGAAGTAGTATATTTAAGAGGAATATGAAGTATTATGTTTAAGAGGAATATGAAGTTGTATGTTTAAGAGGAATATGAAGTAGTATGTTTAAGAGGAATATGATGTAGTATGTTTAAGAGGAATATGAAGTAGTATGTTTAAGAGGAATATGACGTAGTATGTTTAAGAGGAATATGAAGTAGTATGTTTAAGAGGAATATGAAGTAGTATGTTTAAGCGGAATATGAAGTAGTATGTTTAAGAGGAATATGAAGTAGTATGTTTAAGAGGAATATGAAGTAGTATGTTTAAGAGGAATATGAAGTTGTATGTTTAAGAGGAATATGAAGTAGTATGTTTAAGAGCAATATGAAGTTGTATATTTAAAAGGAATATGCAGTAGTATATTTAAGAGGAATATCAAGTAGTATGTTTAAGAGGAATATCAAGTAGTATATTTAAGAGGAATATGAAGTAGTATGTTTAAGAGGACTATGAAATAGTATGTTTTAGAAGAATATGAAGTAGTATGTTAAAGAGGAATATGAAGTAGTATGTTTAAGAGGAATATGAAGTGGTATGTTTAAGGGGAATATGAAGTAGTATGTTTAAGAGGAATATGAAGTAGTATATTTAAGACGAATATGAAGTAGTATGTTTAGGAGGAATATGAAGTAGTATGTTTAAGAGGAATATGAAGTAGTATGTTTAAGAGGAATTTGAAGTAGTATGTTTAAGAGGAATATAAAGTAGTATGCTTAAGAGGAATATGAAGTACTATGTTTAAGAGGAATATGAAGTAGTATGTTTAAGAGGAATATGAAGTAGTATGTTAAGAGGATAATGAATTAGTATGTTTAAGAGGAATATGAAGTAGCTTATTTAAGAGGAATATGAAGTAGTATGTTTAAGAGGAATATGAAGTAGTATGTTTTAGAGGAATATGAAGTAGTATGTTTATGAGGAATATTAAGTAGTATGTTTTAGAGGAATATGAAGTAGTATGTTTAAGAGGAATTTGAAGTAGTATGTTTAAGAGGAATATGAAGTAGTATGTTTAAGAGGAATATGAAGTAGTATATTTAAGAGGAATATGAAATAGTATATTTAAGAGGAATATGAAGTAGTATGTTTAAGAGGAATATGAAGTAGTATATTGAAGCGGAATATGAAGTAGTATATATAAGAGGAATATGAAGTAGTATATTTAAGATGAATATGAAGTAGTATATTTAAGAGGAATATGAAGTAGTATATTTAAGAGGAATATGAAGTAGTATGTTTAAGAGGAATATGATGTAGTATGTTTAAGAGGAATATGAAGTAGTATGTTTAAGAGGAATAAGAAGTAGTATGTTTAAGAGGAATATGAAGTCGTATGTTTAAGAGGAATATGAAGTAGTATGTTTAAGAGGAATATGAAGTAGTATGTGTAAGAGAAATATGAAGTAGTATGTTTAAGATAAATATGAAGTAGTATTTTTAAGAGGAATATGAAGTAGTATGTTTAAGAGGAATATGAAGTAGTAGGCTTAAGAGAAATATGAAGTAGTATGTTTAAGAGGAATATCAAGTAGTATGTTTAAGAGGAATATGAAGTAGTATGTTTAAGAGGAATATGAAGTAGTATGTTTAAGAGGAATATGAAATAGTATGTTTAAGAGGAATATGAAGTAGTATGTTTAAGAGGAATATGAAGTAGTATGTTTAGGAGGAATCTGAAGTAGTATGTTTAAGAGGAATATGAAGTAGTAGGCTTAAGAGGAATATGAAGTAGTATGTTTAAGAGTAATATGAAGAAGTATATTTAGGAGGAATATGAAGTAGTATATTTAAGAGGAATATGAAGTAGTATGTTTAAGAGGAATATGCAGTAGTATATTTAGGAGGAATATGAAGTAGTGTGTTTAAGAGGAATATGAAGTAGTATATTTAAGAGGAATATGAAGTAGTATATTTAAGAGGAATATGAAGTAGTATATTTAAGAGTAATATGAAGTAGAATGTTTAAGAGGAATATGAAGTAGTATGTTTAAGAGAAATACGTGTATGAAGTAGTATGTTTAAGAGAAATACGTGTATGAAGTAGTATGTTTAAGAGGAATATGAAGTAGTATATTTAAGAGGAATATGCTGTAGTATATTTAAGAGGAATATGAAGTAATATGTTTAAGAGGAATATGAAGTAGTACATTTAAGAGGAATATGAAATAGCATATTTAAGAGGAATATGAAGTAGTATATTTTAAGAGGAATATGAAGTAGAATGTTTAAAAGGAATATGAAGTAGTATGTTTAAGAGAAATACGTGTATGAAGTAGTATGTTCAAGAGGAATACGAAGTAGTATGTTTAAGAGGAATATGAAGTAGTATGGTTAAGAGGAATATGAAGTAGTATATTTAAGACGAATATGAAGTAGTATGTTTAAGAGGAATATGAAGAAGTATGTTTAAGAGGAATATGAAGTAGTATATTTAAGAGGAATATGAAGTAGTATGTTTAAGATGAATATGATGTAGTATGTTTAAGAGGAATATGAAGTGGTATGTTTAAGAGGAATATGACGTAGTATGTTTAAGAGGAATATGAAGTAGTATGTTTAAGAGGAATATGAAGTAGTATGTTTAAGAGGAATATTAAGTAGTATGTTTAAGAGGAATATGAAGTAGTATGTTTAAGAGGAATATGAAGTAGTATGTTTAAGGGGAATATGAAGTAGTATGTTTAAGAGAAATATGAAGTAGTATGTTTAAGAGGAATTTGAAGTAGTATGTTTAAGAGCAATATGAAGTTGTATATTTAAGAGGAATATGCAGTAGTATATGTAAGAGGAATATCAAGTAGTATGTTTAAGAGGAATATCAAGTAGTATATTTAAGAGAAATATGAAGTAGTATGTTTAAGAGGAATATGAAGTAGTATGTTTAAGAAAAATATGAAGTAGTATGTTTAAGAGGAATATGAAGTAGTATGTTTAAAAGGAATATGAAGTAGTATGTTTAAGGGGAATATGAAGTAGTATATTTAAGAGGAATATGAAGTAGTATATTTACGAGGAATATGAAGTAGTATGTTTAAGAGGAATATGAAGTAGTATATTTAAGAGAAATATGAAGTAGTGTATTTAACAGGAATTTGAAGCATTATGTTTAAGAGGAATATGAAGTAGTATGTTTAAGAGGAATATGAAGTAGTATGTTTATGTAGAATATGAAGTAGTATGTTTAAGAGGAACATGAAGTAGTATGTTTAAGAGGAATACGAAGTAGTATGTTTAAGCGGAATATGAAGTAGCATGTTTAAGAGGAATATGAAGTAGTATGTTGAAGAGGAATATGAAGTAGTACGTTTAAGAAGAATATGAAGTAGTATGTTTAAGAGGAATATGAAGTAGAATGTTTAAGAGGAATATGAAGTAGTATGTTGAAAAGAAATATGAAGCAAAATGTTTAAGAGGAATGTGAAGTAGTATGTTTAAGAGGAATATGAAGTAGTATGTTTAAGAGGAATATGAAGTAGTATATTTAAGAGAAACATGCAGTAGTATATTTAAGAAGAATATGAAGTAGTATATTTAATAGGAATATGAAGTAGTATGTTTAAGAGGAATATGAAGTAGTATGTTTAAGAGGAATATGAAGTAGTATGTTTAAGAGGAATATGAAGTAGTATGTTTAAGAGGAATATGAAGTAGTATATTTAAGAGGAATATGAAGTAGTATGTTTAAGACGAACATGCAGTAGTATGTTTAAGAGGAATATGAAGTAGTATGTTTAAGAGGAATATGAATTAGTACGTATAATAGGAATATAAAGTAGTATGTTTAAGAGGAATATGAAGTAGTATATTTAAGAGGAATATGAAGTCGTATATTTAAGAGGAATATGAATTATTATAATTAAGAGGAATATGACGTACTATGTTTAAGAGGAATATGAAGTAGTATGTTTAAGAGGAAAATGAAGTAGTATGTTTAAGAGAAATATGAAGTAGTATGTTTAAGACGAATATGAAGTAGTATGTTTAAGAGGAATATGAAGTAGTATGGTAAGGAGGAATATGAAGTAGTATGTTTAAGAGGAATATGAAGTAGTATGTTTAAGAGGAATATGGAGTAGTATGTTTAAGAGCAATATGAAGTAGTATGTTTAAGAGGAGTATGAAGTAGTTTATTTAAGAGGAATATGAAGTAGTAGATTTAAGAGGAATATGAAGTTGTATGTTTAAGAGGAATATGAAGTAGTATGTTTAAGAGCAATATGAAGTTGTATATTTAAAAGGAATATGCAGTAGTATATTTAAGAGGAATATCAAGTAGTATGTTTAAGAGGAATATCAAGTAGTATATTTAAGAGGAATATGAAGTAGTATGTTTAAGAGGACTATGAACTAGTATGTTTAAGAAGAATATGAAGTAGTATGTTAAAGAGGAATATGAAGTAGTATGTTTAAGAGGAATATGAAGTGGTATGTTTAAGGGGAATATGAAGTAGTATGTTTAAGAGGAATATGAAGTAGTATATTTAAGACGAATATGAAGTAGTATGTTTAGGAGGAATATGAAGTAGTATGTTTAAGAGGAATATGAAGTAGTATGTTTAAGAGGAATTTGAAGTAGTATGTTTAAGAGGAATATAAAGTAGTATGCTTAAGAGGAATATGAAGTACTATGTTTAAGAGGAATATGAAGTAGTATGTTTAAGAGGAATATGAAGTAGTATGTTAAGAGGATAATGAAGTAGTATGCTTAAGAGAAATATGAAGTAGCTTATTTAAGAGGAATATGAAGTAGTATGTTTAAGAGGAATATGAAGTAGTATGTTTAAGAGGAATATGAAGTAGTATGTTTATGAGGAATATTAAGTAGTATGTTTTAGAGGAATATGAAGTAGTATGTTTAAGAGGAATATGAAGTAGTATGTTTAAGAGGAATATGAAGTAGTATGTTTAAGAGGAATATGAAGTAGTATATTTAAGAGGAATATGAAGTAGTATATTTAAGAGGAATATGAAGTAGTATGTTTAAGAGGAATATGAAGTAGTATATTGAAGCGGAATATGAAGTAGTATATATAAGAGGAATATGAAGTAGTATATTTAAGATGAATATGAAGTAGTATATTTAAGAGGAATATGAAGTAGTATATTTAAGAGGAATATGAAGTAGTATGTTTAAGAGGAATATGATGTAGTATGTTTAAGAGGAATATGAAGTAGTATGTTTAAGAGGAATAAGAAGTAGTATGTTTAAGAGGAATATGAAGTCGTATGTTTAAGAGGAATATGAAGTAGTATGTTTAAGAGGAATATGAAGTAGTATGTGTAAGAGAAATATGAAGTAGTATGTTTAAGATAAATATGAAGTAGTATGTTTAAGAGGAATATGAAGTAGTATGTTTAAGAGGAATATGAAGTAGTAGGCTTAAGAGGAATATGAAGTAGTATGTTTAAGAGGAATATCAAGTAGTATGTTTAAGAGGAATATGAAGTAGTATGTTTAAGAGGAATATGAAGTAGTATGTTTAAGAGGAATATGAAATAGTATGTTTAAGAGGAATATGAAGTAGTATGTTTAAGAGGAAAATGAAGTAGTATGTTTAAGAAGAATCTGAAGTAGTATGTTTAAGAGGAATATGAAGTAGTAGGCTTAAGAGGAATATGAAGTAGTATGTTTAAGAGTAATATGAAGAAGTATATTTAGGAGGAATATGAAGTAGTATATTTAAGAGGAATATGAAGTAGTATGTTTAAGAGGAATATGCAGTAGTATATTTAGGAGGAATATGAAGTAGTGTGTTTAAGAGGAATATGAAGTAGTATATTTAAGAGGAATATGAAGTAGTATATTTAAGAGGAATATGAAGTAGTATATTTAAGAGTAATATGAAGTAGAATGTTTAAGAGGAATATGAAGTAGTATGTTTAAGAGAAATACGTGTATGAAGTAGTATGTTTAAGAGAAATACGTGTATGAAGTAGTATGTTTAAGAGGAATATGAAGTAGTATATTTAAGAGGAATATGCTGTAGTATATTTAAGAGGAATATGAACTAATATGTTTAAGAGGAATATGAAGTAGTACATTTAAGAGGAATATGAAATAGCATATTTAAGAGGAATATGAAGTAGTATATTTTGGAGGAATATGAAGTAGTGTGTTTAAGAGGAATATGAAGTAGTAGATTTAAGAGGAATATGAAGTTGTATGTTTAAGAGGAATATGAAGTAGTATGTTTAAGAGCAATATGAAGTTGTATATTTAAAAGGAATATGCAGTAGTATATTTAAGAGGAATATCAAGTAGTATGTTTAAGAGGAATATCAAGTAGTATATTTAAGAGGAATATGAAGTAGTATGTTTAAGAGGACTATGAACTAGTATGTTTAAGAAGAATATGAAGTAGTATGTTAAAGAGGAATATGAAGTAGTATGTTTAAGAGGAATATGAAGTGGTATGTTTAAGGGGAATATGAAGTAGTATGTTTAAGAGGAATATGAAGTAGTATATTTAAGACGAATATGAAGTAGTATGTTTAGGAGGAATATGAAGTAGTATGTTTAAGAGGAATATGAAGTAGTATGTTTAAGAGGAATTTGAAGTAGTATGTTTAAGAGGAATATAAAGTAGTATGCTTAAGAGGAATATGAAGTACTATGTTTAAGAGGAATATGAAGTAGTATGTTTAAGAGGAATATGAAGTAGTATGTTAAGAGGATAATGAAGTAGTATGTTTAAGAGAAATATGAAGTATCTTATTTAAGAGGAATATGAAGTAGTATGTTTAAGAGGAATATGAAGTAGTATGTTTAAGAGGAATATGAAGTAGTATGTTTATGAGGAATATTAAGTAGTATGTTTTAGAGGAATATGAAGTAGTATGTTTAAGAGGAATATGAAGTAGTATGTTTAAGAGGAATATGAAGTAGTATGTTTAAGAGGAATATGAAGTAGTATATTTAAGAGGAATATGAAGTAGTATATTTAAGAGGAATATGAAGTAGTATGTTTAAGAGGAATATGAAGTAGTATATTGAAGCGGAATATGAAGTAGTATATATAAGAGGAATATGAAGTAGTATATTTAAGATGAATATGAAGTAGTATATTTAAGAGGAATATGAAGTAGTATATTTAAGAGGAATATGAAGTAGTATGTTTAAGAGGAATATGATGTAGTATGTTTAAGAGGAATATGAAGTAGTATGTTTAAGAGGAATAAGAAGTAGTATGTTTAAGAGGAATATGAAGTCGTATGTTTAAGAGGAATATGAAGTAGTATGTTTAAGAGGAATATGAAGTAGTATGTGTAAGAGAAATATGAAGTAGTATGTTTAAGATAAATATGAAGTAGTATGTTTAAGAGGAATATGAAGTAGTATGTTTAAGAGGAATATGAAGTAGTAGGCTTAAGAGGAATATGAAGTAGTATGTTTAAGAGGAATATCAAGTAGTATGTTTAAGAGGAATATGAAGTAGTATGTTTAAGAGGAATATGAAGTAGTATGTTTAAGAGGAATATGAAATAGTATGTTTAAGAGGAATATGAAGTAGTATGTTTAAGAGGAAAATGAAGTAGTATGTTTAAGAAGAATCTGAAGTAGTATGTTTAAGAGGAATATGAAGTAGTAGGCTTAAGAGGAATATGAAGTAGTATGTTTAAGAGTAATATGAAGAAGTATATTTAGGAGGAATATGAAGTAGTATATTTAAGAGGAATATGAAGTAGTATGTTTAAGAGGAATATGCAGTAGTATATTTAGGAGGAATATGAAGTAGTGTGTTTAAGAGGAATATGAAGTAGTATATTTAAGAGGAATATGAAGTAGTATATTTAAGAGGAATATGAAGTAGTATATTTAAGAGTAATATGAAGTAGAATGTTTAAGAGGAATATGAAGTAGTATGTTTAAGAGAAATATGTGTATGAAGTAGTATGTTTAAGAGAAATACGTGTATGAAGTAGTATGTTTAAGAGGAATATGAAGTAGTATATTTAAGAGGAATATGCTGTAGTATATTTAAGAGGAATATGAAGTAATATGTTTAAGAGGAATATGAAGTAGTACATTTAAGAGGAATATGAAATAGCATATTTAAGAGGAATATGAAGTAGTATATTTAAGAGGAATATGAAGTAGAATGTTTAAAAGAAATATGAAGTAGTATGTTTAAGAGAAATACGTGTATGAAGTAGTATGTTCAAGAGGAATACGAAGTAGTATGTTTAAGAGGAATATGAAGTAGTATGTTTAAGAGGAATATGAAGTAGTATGTTTAAGAGGAATATGATGTAGTATGTTTAAGAGGAATATGAAGTAGTATGTTTAAGAGGAATATGAAATAGTATGTTTAAGAGGAATATGAAGTAGTATGTTTAAGAGGAAAATGAAGTAGTATGTTTAAGAAGAATCTGAAGTAGTATGTTTAAGAGGAATATGAAGTAGTAGGCTTAAGAGGAATATGAAGTAGTATGTTTAAGAGTAATATGAAGAAGTATATTTAGGAGGAATATGAAGTAGTATATTTAAGAGGAATATGAAGTAGTATGTTAAAGAGGAATATGCAGTAGTATATTTAGGAGGAATATGAAGTAGTGTGTTTAAGAGGAATATGAAGTAGTATATTTAAGAGTAATATGAAGTAGAATGTTTAAGAGGAATATGAAGTAGTATGTTTAAGAGAAATACGTGTATGAAGTAGTATGTTTAAGAGAAATACGTGTATGAAGTAGTATGTTTAAGAGGAATATGAAGTAGTATATTTAAGAGGAATATGAAGTAGTACATTTAAGAGGAATATGAAATAGCATATTTAAGAGGAATATGAAGTAGTATATTTAGGAGGAGTATGAAGTAGTTTATTTAAGAGGAATATGAAGTAGTAGATTTAAGAGGAATATGAAGTTGTATGTTTAAGAGGAATATGAAGTAGTATGTTTAAGAGCAATATGAAGTTGTATATTTAAAAGGAATATGCAGTAGTATATTTAAGAGGAATATCAAGTAGTATGTTTAAGAGGAATATCAAGTAGTATATTTAAGAGGAATATGAAGTAGTATGTTTAAGAGGACTATGAACTAGTATGTTTAAGAAGAATATGAAGTAGTATGTTAAAGAGGAATATGAAGTAGTATGTTTAAGAGGAATATGAAGTAGTAGGCTTAAGAGGAATATGAAGTAGTATGTTTAAGAGTAATATGAAGAAGTATATTTAGGAGGAATATGAAGTAGTATATTTAAGAGGAATATGAAGTAGTATGTTTAAGAGAAATACGTGTATGAAGTAGTATGTTTAAGAGAAATACGTGTATGAAGTAGTATATTTAAGAGGAATATGAAGTAATATGTTTAAGAGGAATATGAAGTAGTACATTTAAGAGGAATATGAAATAGCATATTTAAGAGGAATATGAAGTAGTATATTTAGAAGGAGTATGAAGTAGTTTATTTAAGAGGAATATGAAGTAGTAGATTTAAGAGGAATATGAAGTTGTATGTTTAAGAGGAATATGAAGTAGTATGTTTAAGAGCAATATGAAATTGTATATTTAAAAGGAATATGCAGTAGTATATTTAAGAGGAATATCAAGTAGTATGTTTAAGAGGAATATCAAGTAGTATATTTAAGAGGAATATGAAGTAGTATGTTTAAGAGGACTATGAACTAGTATGTTTAAGAAGAATATGAAGTAGTATGTTAAAGAGGAATATGAAGTAGTATGTTTAAGAGGAATATGAAGTGGTATGTTTAAGGGGAATATGAAGTAGTATGTTTAAGAGGAATATGAAGTAGTATATTTAAGACGAATATGAAGTAGTATGTTTAGGAGGAATATGAAGTAGTATGTTTAAGAGGAATATGAAGTAGTATGTTTAAGAGGAATTTGAAGTAGTATGTTTAAGAGGAATATAAAGTAGTATGCTTAAGAGGAATATGAAGTACTATGTTTAAGAGGAATATGAAGTAGTATGTTTAAGAGGAATATGAAGTAGTATGTTAAGAGGATAATGAAGTAGTATGTTTAAGAGAAATATGAAGTAGCTTATTTAAGAGGAATATGAAGTAGTATGTTTAAGAGGAATATGAAGTAGTATGTTTAAGAGGAATATGAAGTAGTATGTTTATGAGGAATATTAAGTAGTATGTTTTAGAGGAATATGAAGTAGTATGTTTAAGAGGAATATGAAGTAGTATGTTTAAGAGGAATATGAAGTAGTATGTTTAAGAGGAATATGAAGTAGTATATTTAAGAGGAATATGAAGTAGTATATTTAAGAGGAATATGAAGTAGTATGTTTAAGAGGAATATGAAGTAGTATATTGAAGCGGAATATGAAGTAGTATATATAAGAGGAATATGAAGTAGTATATTTAAGATGAATATGAAGTAGTATATTTAAGAGGAATATGAAGTAGTATATTTAAGAGGAATATGAAGTAGTATGTTTAAGAGGAATATGATGTAGTATGTTTAAGAGGAATATGAAGTAGTATGTTTAAGAGGAATAAGAAGTAGTATGTTTAAGAGGAATATGAAGTCGTATGTTTAAGAGGAATATGAAGTAGTATGTTTAAGAGGAATATGAAGTAGTATGTGTAAGAGGAATATGAAGTAGTATGTTTAAGATAAATATGAAGTAGTATGTTTAAGAGGAATATGAAGTAGTATGTTTAACAGGAATATGAAGTAGTAGGCTTAAGAGGAATATGAAGTAGTATGTTTAAGAGGAATATCAAGTAGTATGTTTAAGAGGAATATGAAGTAGTATGTTTAAGAGGAATATGAAGTAGTATGTTTAAGAGGAATATGAAATAGTATGTTTAAGAGGAATATGAAGTAGTATGTTTAAGAGGAAAATGAAGTAGTATGTTTAAGAAGAATCTGAAGTAGTATGTTTAAGAGGAATATGAAGTAGTAGGCTTAAGAGGAATATGAAGTAGTATGTTTAAGAGTAATATGAAGAAGTATATTTAGGAGGAATATGAAGTAGTATATTTAAGAGGAATATGAAGTAGTATGTTTAAGAGGAATATGCAGTAGTATATTTAGGAGGAATATGAAGTAGTGTGTTTAAGAGGAATATGAAGTAGTATATTTAAGAGGAATATGAAGTAGTATATTTAAGAGGAATATGAAGTAGTATATTTAAGAGTAATATGAAGTAGAATGTTTAAGAGGAATATGAAGTAGTATGTTTAAGAGAAATACGTGTATGAAGTAGTATGTTTAAGAGAAATACGTGTATGAAGTAGTATGTTTAAGAGGAATATGAAGTAGTATATTTAAGAGGAATATGCTGTAGTATATTTAAGAGGAATATGAAGTAATATGTTTAAGAGGAATATGAAGTAGTACATTTAAGAGGAATATGAAATAGCATATTTAAGAGGAATATGAAGTAGTATATTTAAGAGGAATATGAAGTAGAATGTTTAAAAGAAATATGAAGTAGTATGTTTAAGAGAAATACGTGTATGAAGTAGTATGTTCAAGAGGAATACGAAGTAGTATGTTTAAGAGGAATATGAAGTAGTATGGTTAAGAGGAATATGAAGTAGTATATTTAAGACGAATATGAAGTAGTATGTTTAAGAGGAATATGAAGAAGTATGTTTAAGAGGAATATGAAGTAGTATATTTAAGAGGAATATGAAGTAGTATTTTTAAGATGAATATGATGTTGTATGTTTAAGAGGAATATGAAGTGGTATGTTTAAGAGGAATATGACGTAGTATGTTTAAGAGGAATATGAAGTAGTATGTTTAAGAGGAATATGAAGTAGTATGTTTAAGAGGAATATTAAGTAGTATGTTTAAGAGGAATATGAAGTAGTATGTTTAAGTGGAATATGAAGTAGTATGTTTAAGGGGAATATGAAGTAGTATGTTTAAGAGGAATATGAAGTAGTATGTTTAAGAGGAATTTGAAGTAGTATGTTTAAGAGCAATATGAAGTTGTATATTTAAGAGGAATATGCAGTAGTATATGTAAGAGGAATATCAAGTAGTATGTTTAAGAGGAATATCAAGTAGTATATTTAAGAGAAATATGAAGTAGTATGTTTAAGAGGAATATGAAGTAGTATGTTTAAGAAAAATATGAAGTAGTATGTTTAAGAGGAATATGAAGTAGTATGTTTAAAAGGAATATGAAGTAGTATGTTTAAGGGGAATATGAAGTAGTATATTTAAGAGGAATATGAAGTAGTATATTTACGAGGAATATGAAGTAGTATGTTTAAGAGGAATATGAAGTAGTATATTTAAGAGAAATATGAAGGAGTGTATTTAACAGGAATTTGAAGCATTATGTTTAAGAGGAATATGAAGTAGTATGTTTAAGAGGAATATGAAGTAGTATGTTTATGTAGAATATGAAGTAGTATGTTTAAGAGGAACATGAAGTAGTATGTTTAAGCGGAATATGAAGTAGCATGTTTAAGAGGAATATGAAGAAGTATGTTGAAGAGGAATATGAAGTAGTACGTTTAAGAAGAATATGAAGTAGTATGTTTAAGAGGAATATGAAGTAGTATGTTTAAGAGGAATATGAAGTAGTATGTTGAAAAGGAATATGAAGCAAAATGTTTAAGAGGAATGTGAAGTAGTATGTTTAAGAGGAATATGAAGTAGTATGTTTAAGAGGAATATGAAGTAGTATATTTAAGAGAAACATGCAGTAGTATATTTAAGAAGAATATGAAGTAGTATATTTAATAGGAATATGAAGTAGTATGTTTAAGAGGAATATGAAGTAGTATGTTTAAGAGGAATATGAAGTAGTATGTTTAAGAGGAATATGAAGTAGTATGTTTAAGAGGAATATGAAGTAGTATATTTAAGAGGAATATGAAGTAGTATGTTTAAGACGAACATGCAGTAGTATGTTTAAGAGGAATATGAAGTAGTATGTTTAAGAGGAATATGAATTAGTACGTATAATAGGAATATAAAGTAGTATGTTTAAGAGGAATATGAAGTAGTATATTTAAGAGGAATATGAAGTCGTATATTTAAGAGGAATATGAATTATTATGATTAAGAGGAATATGACGTACTATGTTTAAGAGGAATATGAAGTAGTATGTTTAAGAGGAAAATGAAGTAGTATGTTTAAGAGAAATATGAAGTAGTATGTTTAAGACGAATATGAAGTAGTATGTTTAAGAGGAATATGAAGTAGTATGGTAAGGAGGAATATGAAGTAGTATGTTTAAGAGGAATATGAAGTAGTATGTTTAAGAGGAATATGGAGTAGTATGTTTAAGAGCAATATGAAGTAGTATGTTTAAGAGGAGTATGAAGTAGTTTATTTAAGAGGAATATGAAGTAGTAGATTTAAGAGGAATATGAAGTAGTATGTTTAAGAAGAATATGAAGTAGTATATTTAAGCGGAATATAAAGTAGGTTATTTAAGAGGAATATGAAGTAGTATATTTAAGATGAATATGAAGTAGTATATTTAAGAGGAATATAAAGTAGTATGTTTAATAGGAATATGAAGTAGTATGTTTAAGAGGAATATGAAGTAGTATGTTTAATGTTTTATATGAAGTAGTATATTTAAGAGGAATATGAAGTAGTATGTTTAAGAGTAATATGATGCAGTATGTTTAAAAGGAATATGATGTAGTATGTTTAGGAGGAATATGAAGTAGTATGTTTAAGAGGAATATGAAGTAGTATGTTTAAGAGGAATATGAAGTAGTATGTTTAAGAGGAATATGAAGTTGTATGTTTAAGAGGAATATGAAGTAGTATGTTTAAGATAAATATCAAGTAGTATGTTTAAGGGGAATATGAAGAAGTATGTTTAAGGGGAATATGAAGTAGTATCTTTAAGAGGAATATGAAGTAGTATGTTTAAGGGGAATATGAAGTAGTATGTTTAAGAGGAATATGAAGTAGTTTGTTTAAGAGGAATATGAAGTAGTATGCTTAAGACGAATATGAAGTAGTATGTTTAAGAGGAATATAAAGTAGTACGTATAATAGGAATATGAAGTAGTATGTTTAAGAGGAATATGAAGTAGTATATTTAAGAGGAATATGAAGTAGTATATTTAAGAGGGATATGAAATATTTTGTTTAAGAGGAATATTAAGTATTATGTTTAAGAGAAATATTAAGTAGTATGTTTAAGAGGAATATGAAGTAGTATGTTTAAGAGGAATATGAAGTAGTATGTTTAAGAGGAAAATGCAGTAGTATATTTAAGAGGAGTATGAAGTAGTATATTTAAGAGGATTATGAAGTAGTATGTTTAAGAAGAATATGAAGTAGTATATTTAAGAGGAATATGAAGTAGTATATTTAAGAGGAATATGAAGTAGTATATTTAAGAGGAATATGAAGCAGAATGTTTAAGAGGAATATGAAGTAGTATGTTTAAGAGAAATACGTGTATGAAGTAGTATGTTTAAGAGGAATACGAAGTAGTATGTTTAAGAGGATTATGAAGTAGTATGTTTCAAAGGAATATGAAGTAGTATATTTAAGAGGAATATGAAGTAGTATTTTTAAGAGGAATATGAAGTAGTATGTTTAAGAGGAATATGATGTAGTATGTTTAAGAGGAATATGATTAAGTATGTTTAAGAGGAATATGAAGTAGTATGTTTAAGAGGAATATGAAGTAGTATTTTTAAGAGGAATATGAAGTAGTATTTTTAAGAGGAATATGAAGTAGTATGTTTAAGAGGAATATGAAGTAGTATGGTTAAGAGGAATATAACGTAGTATATTTAAGAGGAATATGAAGTAGTATATTTAAGAGGAATATGAAGTAGTATGTTTAAGAGGAATATGAAGTAGTATATTTAAGTGGAATATGAAGTAGTATATTTAAGAGGAATATGAAGTAGTATATTTGAGATGAATATGAAGTAGTATATTTAAGAGGAATATGAAGTAGTATGTTTAAGAGGAATATGAAGTAGTATATTTAAGAGGAATATGAAGTAGTATGTTTAATAGGAATATAAAGTAGTATTATTAAGAGGAATATGAAGAAGTATGTTTAGGAGGAATATGATGTGGTATATTTAAGAGGAATTTGAAGTAGTATATTTAAGAGGAATATGAAGTAGTATGTTTAGGAGGAATATGAAGTAGTATGTTTAAGAGGAATATGAAGTAGTATGTTTAAGAAGAATATGAAGTAGTATGTTTAAGAGGAATATGAAGTAGTATGCTTAAGAGGAATATTAAGTAGTATGTTTAAGAGGAATATAAAGTAGTATATTTAAGAGGAATATGAAGTAGTATGTTTAAGAGGAATATGAAGTCATATGTTTAAGAGGAATATGAAGTAGTATATTGAAGAGGAATATTAAGTAGTATGTTTAAGAGGAATATGAAGTAATATGTTTAAGAGGAATATAAAGTAGTATGTTTAAGAAGAATTTGAATTAGTATGTTTAAGAGGAATATGAAGTAGTATGTTTAAGAGGAATATGAAATAGTATGTTTAAGAGGAATATGAAGTAGTACGTTTAAGGGGAATATGATGTAGAATGTTTAAGAGGAATATGAAGTAGTACGTATAATAGGAATATGAAGTAGTATGTGTAAGAAAAATTTGAAATAGTATGTTTCAGAGGAATATGAAGTAGTATGTTTAAGAGGAATATGAAGTAGTATGTTTAAGAGGAATATGAAGTAGTATGTTTAAGAGAAACATGAAGTAGTATGTTTAAGAGGAATATGTAGTAGTATGTTTAAGAGGAATATAATGTAGTATGTTTAAGAGGAATATGAAGTAGTATGTTTAAGAGGAATATGAAGTAGTATGTTTAAGAGGAATATGAAGTAGTATGTTTAAGAGGAATATGAAGTAGTATGTTTAAGACGAATATGAAGTAGTATGTTTAAGAGGAATTGAAGTAGTATGTTTAAGAGGAATATGAAGTAGTATGTTTAAGAGGAATATGAAGTAGTATGTTTAAGAGGAATATGAAGTAGTAGATTTAAGAGGAATATGCAGTAGTATATTTAAGAGGAATATCAAGTAGTATGTTTAAGAGGATTATCAAGTAGTGTATTTAAGAGGAATATGAAGTAGTATGTTTAAGAGGAATATGAAGTAGTATGTTTAAGAAGAATATGAAGTAGTTTGTTTAAGAGGAATATGAAGTAGTATGTTTAAGAGGAATATGAAGTAGTATGTTTAAGAGGAATATGAAGTAGTATATTTAAGAGGAATATGAAGTAGTATATTTAAGAGGAATATGAAGTAGTATGTTTAAGAGGAATATGAAGTAGTATATTTAAGAGGAATATGAAGTAGTATGTTTAATAGGAATATGAAGTTGTGTATTTAAGAAGAATTTGAAGTAGTATGTTTAAGAAGAATATGAAGTAGTATGTTTAAGAGGAATATGAAGTAGTATGTTTAAGTATAATATGAAGTAGTACGTTTAAGAGGAATATGAAGTAGTATGTTTAAGAGGAATATGAAGTAATATGTTTAAGAGGAATATGAAGAAGTATTTTTAAGAGTAATATGAAGTGGTATGTTTAAAAGGAATATAAATTAGTATGTTTAATAGAAATATGAAGTAGTATGTGTAAGAGGAATATGAAGTAGTATGTTTAAGAGGAATATGAAGTAGTATGTTTAAGAGGAATATAAAGTAGTATTTTTAAGTAAAATATGAAGTAGTATGTTTAAGAGGAATATGAAGTAGTATGTTTAAGAGGAATATGAAGTAATATGTTTAAGTAGAATATGAAGAAGTATTTTTAAGAGGAATATGAAGTAGTATGTTTAAGAGGAATATAAAGTAGTATGTTTAATAGGAATATGAAGTAGTATGTTTAAGAGGAAAATGAAGTAGTATGTTGAAGAGGAATATGAAGTAGTATGTTTAAGAGGAATATGAAGTAGTATGTTTAAGAAGAATATGAATTAGTATAGTTAAGAGGAATATGAAGTAGTATATTTAAGAGGAATATGAAGTAATATGCTTAAGAGGAATATGAAGTAGTATATTTAAGAGGAATATGAAGTAGTATGATTAAGAGGAATATGAAGTAGTGTATTTAAGAGGAATTTGAAGTAGTATATTTAAGAGTAATATGAAGTAGTATGTTTAATAGGAATATGAAGTAGTATGTTTAAGTAGAATATGAAGTAGTATGTTTATGAGGAATATGAAGTAGTATGTTTAAGAGGAATATGAAGTAGTATTTTTAAGAGGAATATGAAGTAGTATGTTTAAGAGGAATATGAAGTAGTATGTTGAATATGAATATGAAGTAGTATGTTTAAGAGGAATATGAAGTAGTGTGTTTAAGAGGAATATGAAGTAGTATGATTAAGAGGAATATGAAGTAGTATGTTTAAGAGGAATATGAAGTAGAATCTTTAAGAGGAATATGCAGTAGTATATTTAGGAGGAAAATGAAGTAGTATATTTAAGAGGAATATGAAGTAGTATGTTTAAGAGGAATATAAAGTAGTATGTTTAAGAAGAATTTGAATTAGTATGTTTAAGAGGAATATGAAGTAGTATGTTTAAGAGGAATATGAAGTTGTATGTTTAAGAGGAATATGAAATAGTATGTTTAAGAGGAATATGAAGTAGTATGTTTAAGGGGAATATGAAGTAGAATGTTTAAGAGGAATATGAAGTAGTACGTATAATAGGAATATGAAGTAGAGTGTGTAAGAAAAATTTGAAATAGTATGTTTAAAAGGAATATGAAGTAGTATGTTTAAGAGGAATATGAAGTAGTATGTTTAAGAGCAATATGAAGTAGTATGTTTAAGAGAAATATGAAGTAGTATGTTTAAGAGGAATATGAAGTCGTATATTTAAGAGGAATATGAATTATTATGATTAAGAGGAATATGACGTACTATGTTTAAGAGGAATATGAAGTAGTATGTTTAAGAGGAAAATGAAGTAGTATGTTTAAGAGAAATATGAAGTAGTATGTTTAAGACGAATATGAAGTAGTATGTTTAAGAGGAATATGAAGTAGTATGGTAAGGAGGAATATGAAGTAGTATGTTTAAGAGGAATATGAAGTAGTATGTTTAAGAGGAATATGGAGTAGTATGTTTAAGAGCAATATGAAGTAGTATGTTTAAGAGGAGTATGAAGTAGTTTATTTAAGAGGAATATGAAGTAGTAGATTTAAGAGGAATATGAAGTTGTATGTTTAAGAGGAATATGAAGTAGTATGTTTAAGAGCAATATGAAGTTGTATATTTAAAAGGAATATGCAGTAGTATATTTAAGAGGAATATCAAGTAGTATGTTTAAGAGGAATATCAAGTAGTATATTTAAGAGGAATATGAAGTAGTATGTTTAAGAGGACTATGAACTAGTATGTTTAAGAAGAATATGAAGTAGTATGTTAAAGAGGAATATGAAGTAGTATGTTTAAGAGGAATATGAAGTGGTATGTTTAAGGGGAATATGAAGTAGTATGTTTAAGAGGAATATGAAGTAGTATATTTACGACGAATATGAAGTAGTATGTTTAGGAGGAATATGAAGTAGTATGTTTAAGAGGAATATGAAGTAGTATGTTTAAGAGGAATTTGAAGTAGTATGTTTAAGAGGAATATAAAGTAGTATGCTTAAGAGGAATATGAAGTACTATGTTTAAGAGGAATATGAAGTAGTATGTTTAAGAGGAATATGAAGTAGTATGTTAAGAGGATAATGAAGTAGTATGTTTAAGAGAAATATGAAGTAGCTTATTTAAGAGGAATATGAAGTAGTATGTTTAAGAGGAATATGAAGTAGTATGTTTAAGAGGAATATGAAGTAGTATGTTTATGAGGAATATTAAGTAGTATGTTTTAGAGGAATATGAAGTAGTATGTTTAAGAGGAATATGAAGTAGTATGTTTAAGAGGAATATGAAGTAGTATGTTTAAGAGGAATATGAAGTAGTATATTTAAGAGGAATATGAAGTAGTATATTTAAGAGGAATATGAAGTAGTATGTTTAAGAGGAATATGAAGTAGTATATTGAAGCGGAATATGAAGTAGTATATATAAGAGGAATATGAAGTAGTATATTTAAGATGAATATGAAGTAGTATATTTAAGAGGAATATGAAGTAGTATATTTAAGAGGAATATGAAGTAGTATGTTTAAGAGGAATATGATGTAGTATGTTTAAGAGGAATATGAAGTAGTATGTTTAAGAGGAATAAGAAGTAGTATGTTTAAGAGGAATATGAAGTCGTATGTTTAAGAGGAATATGAAGTAGTATGTTTAAGAGGAATATGAAGTAGTATGTGTAAGAGAAATATGAAGTAGTATGTTTAAGATAAATATGAAGTAGTATGTTTAAGAGGAATATGAAGTAGTATGTTTAAGAGGAATATGAAGTAGTAGGCTTAAGAGGAATATGAAGTAGTATGTTTAAGAGGAATATCAAGTAGTATGTTTAAGAGGAATATGAAGTAGTATGTTTAAGAGGAATATGAAGTAGTATGTTTAAGAGGAATATGAAATAGTATGTTTAAGAGGAATATGAAGTAGTATGTTTAAGAGGAAAATGAAGTAGTATGTTTAAGAAGAATCTGAAGTAGTATGTTTAAGAGGAATATGAAGTAGTAGGCTTAAGAGGAATATGAAGTAGTATGTTTAAGAGTAATATGAAGAAGTATATTTAGGAGGAATATGAAGTAGTATATTTAAGAGGAATATGAAGTAGTATGTTTAAGAGGAATATGCAGTAGTATATTTAGGAGGAATATGAAGTAGTGTGTTTAAGAGGAATATGAAGTAGTATATTTAAGAGGAATATGAAGTAGTATATTTAAGAGGAATATGAAGTAGTATATTTAAGAGTAATATGAAGTAGAATGTTTAAGAGGAATATGAAGTAGTATGTTTAAGAGAAATACGTGTATGAAGTAGTATGTTTAAGAGAAATACGTGTATGAAGTAGTATGATTAAGAGGAATATGAAGTAGTATATTTAAGAGGAATATGCTGTAGTATATTTAAGAGGAATATGAACTAATATGTTTAAGAGGAATATGAAGTAGTACATTTAAGAGGAATATGAAATAGCATATTTAAGAGGAATATGAAGTAGTATATTTAGGAGGAATATGAAGTAGTGTGTTTAAGAGGAATATGAAGTAGTAGATTTAAGAGGAATATGAAGTTGTATGTTTAAGAGGAATATGAAGTAGTATGTTTAAGAGCAATATGAAGTTGTATATTTAAAAGGAATATGCAGTAGTATATTTAAGAGGAATATCAAGTAGTATGTTTAAGAGGAATATCAAGTAGTATATTTAAGAGGAATATGAAGTAGTATGTTTAAGAGGACTATGAACTAGTATGTTTAAGAAGAATATGAAGTAGTATGTTAAAGAGGAATATGAAGTAGTATGTTTAAGAGGAATATGAAGTGGTATGTTTAAGGGGAATATGAAGTAGTATGTTTAAGAGGAATATGAAGTAGTATATTTAAGACGAATATGAAGTAGTATGTTTAGGAGGAATATGAAGTAGTATGTTTAAGAGGAATATGAAGTAGTATGTTTAAGAGGAATTTGAAGTAGTATGTTTAAGAGGAATATAAAGTAGTATGCTTAAGAGGAATATGAAGTACTATGTTTAAGAGGAATATGAAGTAGTATGTTTAAGAGGAATATGAAGTAGTATGTTAAGAGGATAATGAAGTAGTATGTTTAAGAGAAATATGAAGTAGCTTATTTAAGAGGAATATGAAGTAGTATGTTTAAGAGGAATATGAAGTAGTATGTTTAAGAGGAATATGAAGTAGTATGTTTATGAGGAATATTAAGTAGTATGTTTTAGAGGAATATGAAGTAGTATGTTTAAGAGGAATATGAAGTAGTATGTTTAAGAGGAATATGAAGTAGTATGTTTAAGAGGAATATGAAGTAGTATATTTAAGAGGAATATGAAGTAGTATATTTAAGAGGAATATGAAGTAGTATGTTTAAGAGGAATATGAAGTAGTATATTGAAGCGGAATATGAAGTAGTATATATAAGAGGAATATGAAGTAGTATATTTAAGATGAATATGAAGTAGTATATTTAAGAGGAATATGAAGTAGTATATTTAAGAGGAATATGAAGTAGTATGTTTAAGAGGAATATGATGTAGTATGTTTAAGAGGAATATGAAGTAGTATGTTTAAGAGGAATAAGAAGTAGTATGTTTAAGAGGAATATGAAGTCGTATGTTTAAGAGGAATATGAAGTAGTATGTTTAAGAGGAATATGAAGTAGTATGTGTAAGAGAAATATGAAGTAGTATGTTTAAGATAAATATGAAGTAGTATGTTTAAGAGGAATATGAAGTAGTATGTTTAAGAGGAATATGAAGTAGTAGGCTTAAGAGGAATATGAAGTAGTATGTTTAAGAGGAATATCAAGTAGTATGTTTAAGAGGAATATGAAGTAGTATGTTTAAGAGGAATATGAAGTAGTATGTTTAAGAGGAATATGAAATAGTATGTTTAAGAGGAATATGAAGTAGTATGTTTAAGAGGAAAATGAAGTAGTATGTTTAAGAAGAATCTGAAGTAGTATGTTTAAGAGGAATATGAAGTAGTAGGCTTAAGAGGAATATGAAGTAGTATGTTTAAGAGTAATATGAAGAAGTATATTTAGGAGGAATATGAAGTAGTATATTTAAGAGGAATATGAAGTAGTATGTTTAAGAGGAATATGCAGTAGTATATTTAGGAGGAATATGAAGTAGTGTGTTTAAGAGGAATATGAAGTAGTATATTTAAGAGGAATATGAAGTAGTATATTTAAGAGGAATATGAAGTAGTATATTTAAGAGTAATATGAAGTAGAATGTTTAAGAGGAATATGAAGTAGTATGTTTAAGAGAAATACGTGTATGAAGTAGTATGTTTAAGAGAAATACGTGTATGAAGTAGTATGTTTAAGAGGAATATGAAGTAGTATATTTAAGAGGAATATGCTGTAGTATATTTAAGAGGAATATGAAGTAATATGTTTAAGAGGAATATGAAGTAGTACATTTAAGTGGAATATGAAATAGCATATTTAAGAGGAATATGAAGTAGTATATTTAAGAGGAATATGAAGTAGAATGTTTAAAAGAAATATGAAGTAGTATGTTTAAGAGAAATACGTGTATGAAGTAGTATGTTCAAGAGGAATACGAAGTAGTATGTTTAAGAGGAATATGAAGTAGTATGTTTAAGAGGAATATGAAGTAGTATGTTTAAGAGGAATATGATGTAGTATGTTTAAGAGGAATATGAAGTAGTATGTTTAAGAGGAATATGAAATAGTATGTTTAAGAGGAATATGAAGTAGTATGTTTAAGAGGAAAATTAAGTAGTATGTTTAAGAAGAATCTGAAGTAGTATGTTTAAGAGGAATATGAAGTAGTAGGCTTAAGAGGAATATGAAGTAGTATGTTTAAGAGTAATATGAAGAAGTATATTTAGGAGGAATATGAAGTAGTATATTTAAGAGGAATATGAAGTAGTATGTTTAAGAGGAATATGCAGTAGTATATTTAGGAGGAATATGAAGTAGTGTGTTTAAGAGGAATATGAAGTAGTATATTTAAGAGTAATATGAAGTAGAATGTTTAAGAGGAATATGAAGTAGTATGTTTAAGAGAAATACGTGTATGAAGTAGTATGTTTAAGAGAAATACGTGTATGAAGTAGTATGTTTAAGAGGAATATGAAGTAGTATATTTAAGAGGAATATGAAGTAGTACATTTAAGAGGAATATGAAATAGCATATTTAAGAGGAATATGAAGTAGTATATTTAGGAGGAGTATGAAGTAGTTTATTTAAGAGGAATATGAAGTAGTAGATTTAAGAGGAATATGAAGTTGTATGTTTAAGAGGAATATGAAGTAGTATGTTTAAGAGCAATATGAAGTTGTATATTTAAAAGGAATATGCAGTAGTATATTTAAGAGGAATATCAAGTAGTATGTTTAAGAGGAATATCAAGTAGTATATTTAAGAGGAATATGAAGTAGTATGTTTAAGAGGACTATGAACTAGTATGTTTAAGAAGAATATGAAGTAGTATGTTAAAGAGGAATATGAAGTAGTATGTTTAAGAGGAATATGAAGTAGTAGGCTTAAGAGGAATATGAAGTAGTATGTTTAAGAGTAATATGAAGAAGTATATTTAGGAGGAATATGAAGTAGTATATTTAAGAGGAATATGAAGTAGTATGTTTAAGAGGAATATGCAGTAGCATATTTAGGAGGAATATGAAGTAGTGTGTTTAAGAGGAATATGAAGTAGTATATTTAAGAGTAATATGAAGTAGAATGTTTAAGAGGAATATGAAGTAGTATGTTTAAGAGAAATACGTGTATGAAGTAGTATGTTTAAGAGAAATACGTGTATGAAGTAGTATATTTAAGAGGAATATGAAGTAATATGTTTAAGAGGAATATGAAGTAGTACATTTAAGAGGAATATGAAATAGCATATTTAAGAGGAATATGAAGTAGTATATTTAGGAGGAGTATGAAGTAGTTTATTTAAGAGGAATATGAAGTAGTAGATTTAAGAGGAATATGAAGTTGTATGTTTAAGAGGAATATGAAGTAGTATGTTTAAGAGCAATATGAAGTTGTATATTTAAAAGGAATATGCAGTAGTATATTTAAGAGGAATATCAAGTAGTATGTTTAAGAGGAATATCAAGTAGTATATTTAAGAGGAATATGAAGTAGTATGTTTAAGAGGACTATGAACTAGTATGTTTAAGAAGAATATGAAGTAGTATGTTAAAGAGGAATATGAAGTAGTATGTTTAAGAGGAATATGAAGTGGTATGTTTAAGGGGAATATGAAGTAGTATGTTTAAGAGGAATATGAAGTAGTATATTTAAGACGAATATGAAGTAGTATGTTTAGGAGGAATATGAAGTAGTATGTTTAAGAGGAATATGAAGTAGTATGTTTAAGAGGAATTTGAAGTAGTATGTTTAAGAGGAATATAAAGTAGTATGCTTAAGAGGAATATGAAGTACTATGTTTAAGAGGAATATGAAGTAGTATGTTTAAGAGGAATATGAAGTAGTATGTTAAGAGGATAATGAAGTAGTATGTTTAAGAGAAATATGAAGTAGCTTATTTAAGAGGAATATGAAGTAGTATGTTTAAGAGGAATATGAAGTAGTATGTTTAAGAGGAATATGAAGTAGTATGTTTATGAGGAATATTAAGTAGTATGTTTTAGAGGAATATGAAGTAGTATGTTTAAGAGGAATATGAAGTAGTATGTTTAAGAGGAATATGAAGTAGTATGTTTAAGAGGAATATGAAGTAGTATATTTAAGAGGAATATGAAGTAGTATATTTAAGAGGAATATGAAGTAGTATGTTTAAGAGGAATATGAAGTAGTATATTGAAGCGGAATATGAAGTAGTATATATAAGAGGAATATGAAGTAGTATATTTAAGATGAATATGAAGTAGTATATTTAAGAGGAATATGAAGTAGTATATTTAAGAGGAATATGTAGTAGTATGTTTAAGAGGAATATGATGTAGTATGTTTAAGAGGAATATGAAGTAGTATGTTTAAGAGGAATAAGAAGTAGTATGTTTAAGAGGAATATGAAGTCGTATGTTTAAGAGGAATATGAAGTAGTATGTTTAAGAGGAATATGAAGTAGTATGTGTAAGAGAAATATGAAGTAGTATGTTTAAGATAAATATGAAGTAGTATGTTTAAGAGGAATATGAAGTAGTATGTTTAACAGGAATATGAAGTAGTAGGCTTAAGAGGAATATGAAGTAGTATGTTTAAGAGGAATATCAAGTAGTATGTTTAAGAGGAATATGAAGTAGTATGTTTAAGAGGAATATGAAGTAGTATGTTTAAAAAGAATATGAAATAGTATGTTTAAGAGGAATATGAAGTAGTATGTTTAAGAGGAAAATGAAGTAGTATGTTTAAGAAGAATCTGAAGTAGTATGTTTAAGAGGAATATGAAGTAGTAGGCTTAAGAGGAATATGAAGTAGTATGTTTAAGAGTAATATGAAGAAGTATATTTAGGAGGAATATGAAGTAGTATATTTAAGACGAATATGAAGTAGTATGTTTAAGAGGAATATGCAGTAGTATATTTAGGAGGAATATGAAGTAGTGTGTTTAAGAGGAATATGAAGTAGTATATTTAAGAGGAATATGAAGTAGTATATTTAAGAGGAATATGAAGTAGTATATTTAAGAGTAATATGAAGTAGAATGTTTAAGAGGAATATGAAGTAGTATGTTTAAGAGAAATACGTGTATGAAGTAGTATGTTTAAGAGAAATACGTGTATGAAGTAGTATGTTTAAGAGGAATATGAAGTAGTATATTTAAGAGGAATATGCTGTAGTATATTTAAGAGGAATATGAAGTAATATGTTTAAGAGGAATATGAAGTAGTACATTTAAGAGGAATATGAAATAGCATATTTAAGAGGAATATGAAGTAGTATATTTAAGAGGAATATGAAGTATAATGTTTAAAAGAAATATGAAGTAGTATGTTTAAGAGAAATACGTGTATGAAGTAGTATGTTCAAGAGGAATACGAAGTAGTATGTTTAAGAGGAATATGAAGTAGTATGGTTAAGAGGAATATGAAGTAGTATATTTAAGACGAATATGAAGTAGTATGTTTAAGAGGAATATGAAGAAGTATGTTTAAGAGGAATATGAAGTAGTATATTTAAGAGGAATATGAAGTAGTATGTTTAAGATGAATATGATGTTGTATGTTTAAGAGGAATATGAAGTGGTATGTTTAAGAGGAATATGACGTAGTATGTTTAAGAGGAATATGAAGTAGTATGTTTAAGAGGAATATGAAGTAGTATGTTTAAGAGGAATATTAAGTAGTATGTTTAAGAGGAATATGAAGTAGTATGTTTAAGTGGAATATGAAGTAGTATGTTTAAGGGGAATATGAAGTAGTATGTTTAAGAGGAATATGAAGTAGTATGTTTAAGAGGAATTTGAAGTAGTATGTTTAAGAGCAATATGAAGTTGTATATTTAAGAGGAATATGCAGTAGTATATGTAAGAGGAATATCAATTAGTATGTTTAAGAGGAATATCAAGTAGTATATTTAAGAGAAATATGAAGTAGTATGTTTAAGAGGAATATGAAGTAGTATGTTTAAGAAAAATATGAAGTAGTATGTTTAAGAGGAATATGAAGTAGTATGTTTAAAAGGAATATGAAGTAGTATGTTTAAGGGGAATATGAAGTAGTATATTTAAGAGGAATATGAAGTAGTATATTTACGAGGAATATGAAGTAGTATGTTTAAGAGGAATATGAAGTAGTATATTTAAGAGAAATATGAAGGAGTGTATTTAACAGGAATTTGAAGCATTATGTTTAAGAGGAATATGAAGTAGTATGTTTAAGAGGAATATGAAGTAGTATGTTTATGTAGAATATGAAGTAGTATGTTTAAGAGGAACATGAAGTAGTATGTTTAAGAGGAATACGAAGTAGTATGTTTAAGCGGAATATGAAGTAGCATGTTTAAGAGGAATATGAAGAAGTATGTTGAAGAGGAATATGAAGTAGTACGTTTAAGAAGAATATGAAGTAGTATGTTTAAGAGGAATATGAAGTAGTATGTTTAAGAGGAATATGAAGTAGTATGTTGAAAAGGAATATGAAGCAAAATGTTTAAGAGGAATGTGAAGTAGTATGTTTAAGAGGAATATGAAGTAGTATGTTTAAGAGGAATATGAAGTAGTATATTTAAGAGAAACATGCAGTAGTATATTTAAGAAGAATATGAAGTAGTATATTTAATAGGAATATGAAGTAGTATGTTTAAGAGGAATATGAAGTAGTATGTTTAAGAGGAATATGAAGTAGTATGTTTAAGAGGAATATGAAGTAGTATGTTTAAGAGGAATATGAAGTAGTATATTTAAGAGGAATATGAAGTAGTATGTTTAAGACGAACATGCAGTAGTATGTTTAAGAGGAATATGAAGTAGTATGTTTAAGAGGAATATGAATTAGTACGTATAATAGGAATATAAAGTAGTATGTTTAAGAGGAATATGAAGTAGTATATTTAAGAGGAATATGAAGTCGTATATTTAAGAGGAATATGAATTATTATGATTAAGAGGAATATGACGTACTATGTTTAAGAGGAATATGAAGTAGTATGTTTAAGAGGAAAATGAAGTAGTATGTTTAAGAGAAATATGAAGTAGTATGTTTAAGACGAATATGAAGTAGTATGTTTAAGAGGAATATGAAGTAGTATGGTAAGGAGGAATATGAAGTAGTATGTTTAAGAGGAATATGAAGTAGTATGTTTAAGAGGAATATGGAGTAGTATGTTTAAGAGCAATATGAAGTAGTATGTTTAAGAGGAGTATGAAGTAGTTTATTTAAGAGGAATATGAAGTAGTAGATTTAAGAGGAATATGAAGTAGTATGTTTAAGAAGAATATGAAGTAGTATATTTAAGCGGAATATAAAGTAGGTTATTTAAGAGGAATATGAAGTAGTATATTTAAGATGAATATGAAGTAGTATATTTAAGAGGAATATAAAGTAGTATGTTTAATAGGAATATGAAGTAGTATGTTTAAGAGGAATATGAAGTAGTATGTTTAATGTTTTATATGAAGTAGTATATTTAAGAGGAATATGAAGTAGTATGTTTAAGAGTAATATGATGCAGTATGTTTAAAAGGAATATGATGTAGTATGTTTAGGAGGAATATGAAGTAGTATGTTTAAGAGGAATATGAAGTAGTATGTTTAAGAGGAATATGAAGTAGTATGTTTAAGAGGAATATGAAGTTGTATGTTTAAGAGGAATATGAAGTAGTATGTTTAAGATAAATATCAAGTAGTATGTTTAAGGGGAATATGAAGAAGTATGTTTAAGGGGAATATGAAGTAGTATCTTTAAGAGGAATATGAAGTAGTATGTTTAAGGGGAATATGAAGTAGTATGTTTAAGAGGAATATGAAGTAGTTTGTTTAAGAGGAATATGAAGTAGTATGCTTAAGACGAATATAAAGTAGTATGTTTAAGAGGAATATGAAGTAGTACGTATAATAGGAATATGAAGTAGTATGTTTAAGAGGAATATGAAGTAGTATATTTAAGAGGAATATGAAGTAGTATATTTAAGAGGGATATGAAATATTTTGTTTAAGAGGAATATTAAGTATTATGTTTAAGAGAAATATTAAGTAGTATGTTTAAGAGGAATATGAAGTAGTATGTTTAAGAGGAATATGAAGTAGTATGTTTAAGAGGAATATGCAGTAGTATATTTAAGAGGAATATGAAGTAGTATATTTAAGAGGATTATGAAGTAGTATGTTTAAGAAGAATATGAAGTAGTATATTTAAGAGGAATATGAAGTAGTATATTTAAGAGGAATATGAAGTAGTATATTTAAGAGGAATATGAAGCAGAATGTTTAAGAGGAATATGAAGTAGTATGTTTAAGAGAAATACGTGTATGAAGTAGTATGTTTAAGAGGAATACGAAGTAGTATGTTTAAGAGGATTATGAAGTAGTATGTTTAAAAGGAATATGAAGTAGTATATTTAAGAGGAATATGAAGTAGTATTTTTAAGAGGAATATGAAGTAGTATGTTTAAGAGGAATATGATGTAGTATGTTTAAGAGGAATATGATTAAGTATGTTTAAGAGGAATATGAAGTAGTATGTTTAAGAGGAATATGAAGTAGTATTTTTAAGAGGAATATGAAGTAGTATTTTTAAGAGGAATATGAAGTAGTATGTTTAAGAGGAATATGAAGTAGTATGGTTAAGAGGAATATAAAGTAGTATATTTAAGAGGAATATGAAGTAGTATATTTAAGAGGAATATGAAGTAGTATGTTTAAGAGGAATATGAAGTAGTATATTTAAGTGGAATATGAAGTAGTATATTTAAGAGGAATATGAAGTAGTATATTTGAGATGAATATGAAGTAGTATATTTAAGAGGAATATGAAGTAGTATGTTTAAGAGGAATATGAAGTAGTATATTTAAGAGGAATATGAAGTAGTATGTTTAATAGGAATATAAAGTAGTATTATTAAGAGGAATATGAAGAAGTATGTTTAGGAGGAATATGATGTGGTATATTTAAGAGGAATTTGAAGTAGTATATTTAAGAGGAATATGAAGTAGTATGTTTAGGAGGAATATGAAGTAGTATGTTTAAGAGGAATATGAAGTAGTATGTTTAAGAAGAATATGAAGTAGTATGTTTAAGAGGAATATGAAGTAGTATGCTTAAGAGGAATATTAAGTAGTATGTTTAAGAGGAATATAAAGTAGTATATTTAAGAGGAATATGAAGTAGTATGTTTAAGAGGAATATGAAGTCATATGTTTAAGAGGAATATGAAGTAGTATATTGAAGAGGAATATTAAGTAGTATGTTTAAGAGGAATATGAAGTAATATGTTTAAGAGGAATATAAAGTAGTATGTTTAAGAAGAATTTGAATTAGTATGTTTAAGAGGAATATGAAGTAGTATGTTTAAGAGGAATATGAAATAGTATGTTTAAGAGGAATATGAAGTAGTACGTTTAAGGGGAATATGATGTAGAATGTTTAAGAGGAATATGAAGTAGTACTTATAATAGGAATATGAAGTAGTATGTGTAAGAAAAATTTGAAATAGTATGTTTCAGAGGAATATGAAGTAGTATGTTTAAGAGGAATATGAAGTAGTATGTTTAAGAGGAATATGAAGTAGTATGTTTAAGAGAAACATGAAGTAGTATGTTTGAGAGGAATATGTAGTAGTATGTTTAAGAGGAATATAATGTAGTATGTTTAAGAGGAATATGAAGTAGTATGTTTAAGAGGAATATGAAGTAGTATGTTTAAGAGGAATATGAAGTAGTATGTTTAAGAGGAATATGAAGTAGTATGTTTAAGACGAATATGAAGTAGTATGTTTAAGAGGAATATGAAGTAGTATGTTTAAGAGGAATATGAAGTAGTATGTTTAAGAGGAATATGAAGTAGTATGTTTAAGAGGAATATGAAGTAGTAGATTTAAGAGGAATATGCAGTAGTATATTTAAGAGGAATATCAAGTAGTATGTTTAAGAGGATTATCAAGTAGTGTATTTAAGAGGAATATGAAGTAGTATGTTTAAGAGGAATATGAAGTAGTATGTTTAAGAAGAATATGAAGTAGTTTGTTTAAGAGGAATATGAAGTAGTATGTTTAAGAGGAATATGAAGTAGTATGTTTAAGAGGAATATGAAGTAGTATATTTAAGAGGAATATGAAGTAGTATATTTAAGAGGAATATGAAGTAGTATGTTTAAGAGGAATATGAAGTAGTATATTTAAGAGGAATATGAAGTAGTATGTTTAATAGGAATATGAAGTTGTGTATTTAAGAAGAATTTGAAGTAGTATGTTTAAGAAGAATATGAAGTAGTATGTTTAAGAGGAATATGAAGTAGTATGTTTAAGTATAATATGAAGTAGTACGTTTAAGAGGAATATGAAGTAGTATGTTTAAGAGGAATATGAAGTAATATGTTTAAGAGGAATATGAAGAAGTATTTTTAAGAGTAATATGAAGTGGTATGTTTAAAAGGAATATAAATTAGTATGTTTAATAGAAATATGAAGTAGTATGTGTAAGAGGAATATGAAGTAGTATGTTTAAGAGGAATATGAAGTAGTATGTTTAAGAGGAATATAAAGTAGTATTTTTAAGTAAAATATGAAGTAGTATGTTTAAGAGGAATATGAAGTAGTATGTTTAAGAGGAATATGAAGTAATATGTTTAAGTAGAATATGAAGAAGTATTTTTAAGAGGAATATGAAGTAGTATGTTTAAGAGGAATATAAAGTAGTATGTTTAATAGGAATATGAAGTAGTATGTTTAAGAGGAAAATGAAGTAGTATGTTGAAGAGGAATATGAAGTAGTATGTTTAAGAGGAATATGAAGTAGTATGTTTAAGAAGAATATGAATTAGTATAGTTAAGAGGAATATGAAGTAGTATATTTAAGAGGAATATGAAGTAATATGCTTAAGAGGAATATGAAGTAGTATATTTAAGAGGAATATGAAGTAGTATGATTAAGAGGAATATGAAGTAGTGTATTTAAGAGGAATTTGAAGTAGTATATTTAAGAGTAATATGAAGTAGTATGTTTAATAGGAATATGAAGTAGTATGTTTAAGTAGAATATGAAGTAGTATGTTTATGAGGAATATGAAGTAGTATGTTTAAGAGGAATATGAAGTAGTATTTTTAAGAGGAATATGAAGTAGTATGTTTAAGAGGAATATGAAGTAGTATGTTGAATATGAATATGAAGTAGTATGTTTAAGAGGAATATGAAGTAGTGTGTTTAAGAGGAATATGAAGTAGTATGATTAAGAGGAATATGAAGTAGTATGTTTAAGAGGAATATGAAGTAGAATCTTTAAGAGGAATATGCAGTAGTATATTTAGGAGGAAAATGAAGTAGTATATTTAAGAGGAATATGAAGTAGTATGTTTAAGAGGAATATAAAGTAGTATGTTTAAGAAGAATTTGAACTAGTATGTTTAAGAGGAATATGAAGTAGTATGTTTAAGAGGAATATGAAGTTGTATGTTTAAGAGGAATATGAAATAGTATGTTTAAGAGGAATATGAAGTAGTATGTTTAAGGGGAATATGAAGTAGAATGTTTAAGAGGAATATGAAGTAGTACGTATAATAGGAATATGAAGTAGAGTGTGTAAGAAAAATTTGAAATAGTATGTTTAAAAGGAATATGAAGTAGTATGTTTAAGAGGAATATGAAGTAGTATGTTTAAGAGGAATATGAAGTAGTATGTTTAAGAGAAATATGAAGTAGTATGTTTAAGAGGAATATGAAGTAGTATGTTTAAGAGGAATATGAAGTAGTATGTTTAAGAGGAATATGAAGTAGTATGTTTAAGAGGAAGATGAAGTAGTATGTTTAAGAGAAATATGAAGTAGTATGTTTAAGAGGAATATGAAGTAGTATGTTTGAGACGAATATGAAGTAGTATGTTTAAGAGGAATATGAAGTAGTATGTTTAAGAGGAATATGAAGTAGTATGTTTAAGAGGAATATGAAGTAGTATGTTTAAGAGGAATATGAAGTAGTAGATTTAAGAGAAATATGCAGTAGTATATTTTAGAGGAATATCAAGTAGTATGTTTAAGAGGATTATCAAGTAGTGTATTTAAGAGGAATATGAAGTAGTATGTTTAAGAGGAATATGAAGTAGTATGTTTAAGAAGAATAGGAAGTAGTATGTTTAAGAGGAATATGAAGTAGTATATTAAAGATGAATATGAAGTAGTATGTTTAATAGGAATATGAAGTTGTGTATTTAAGAAGAATTTGAAGTAGTATGTTTAAGAGGAATATGAAGTAGTATGTTTAAGAGGAATATAAAGTAGTATATTTAAGAGGAATATGAAGTAGTACGTTTAAGAGGAATATGAAGTAGTATGTTGAAGAGGAATATGAAGTAATATGTTTAAGAGGAATATGAAGTAGTATTTTTAAGAGTAATAAGAAGTGGTATGTTTAAAGGAATATAAATTAGTATGTTTAATAGGAATATGAAGTAGTATGTGTAAGAGGAATATGAAGTAGTATGTTGAAGAGGAATAGGAAGTAGTATGTTTAAGAGGAATATGAAGTAGTATATTTAAGAGGAATATGAAGTAGTATATTTAAGAGGAATATGCAGTAGTATATTTAAGAGGAATATGAAGTAATATATTTAAGAGGAATATGAAGTAGTATATTTAAGAGGAATATGAAGTAGTATGTTTAAGAGGAATATGAAGTACTGTATTTAAGAGGAATTGCAAGTAGTATATTTAAGAGGAATATGAAGTAGTATGTTTAAGAAAAATATGAAGTAGTATGTTTAAGTAGAATATGAAGTAGTATGTTTAAGAGGAATATGAATTAGTATATTTAAGAGGAATATGAAGTAGTATGTTGAATAGGAATATGAAGTAGTATGTTTAAGAGGAATATGAAGTAGTATGTTTAAGAGGAATATGAAGTAGTATGTTTAAGAGGAATATGAAGTAGTATGTTTAAGAGGAATATGAAGTAGTATGTTTAAGAGGAATGTGAAGTAGTATGTTTAAGAGGAATATGAAGTAGTATGCTTAAGAGGAATATGAAGAAGTATCTTTAAGAGGAAAATGCTGTAGTGTATTTAAGAGGAATATGAAGTCGTATGTTTAAGAAGAATATGAATTAGTATGTTTAAGAGGAATATGAAGTATTGTAGTATGTTTTAGAGGAATATGAAGTAGTATGTTTAAGAGGAATATGAAGTAGTATGTTTAAGAGGAATATGAAGTAATATGTTTAAGGGGAATATGAAGTAGTATGTTTAAGAGGAAATAGAAGTAGTACGTTTAATAGGAATATGAAGTAGTATGTTTAAGAGGAATATGAAGTAGTATATTTAAGAGGAATATGAAGTAGTATATTTAAGAGGAATATGAAATAGTATGTTTGAGAGGAATATGAAGTACTATGTTTAAGAGGAATATGAAATAGTATGTTTAAGAGGAATATGAAGTAGTATGTTTAAGAGATATATGAAGTATTATGTTAAAGAGGAATATGAAGTAGTATGTTTAAGAGGAATTTGAAGAAGTATGTTTAAGAGTAATATGAAGTAGTATGTTTAAGAAGAATATGAAGTAGTATGTTTAAGAGCAATATGAAGTAGTGTGTTTAAGAGGAATATAAAGTAGTATGTTTAAGAGGAATATGAAGTAGTATATTTGAGAGGAATATGATGTAGTATATTTAAGAGGAATATGAAGTAGTATGTTTAAGAGGAATATGAAGTAGTATATTTAAGCGGAATATGAAGTAGTATATTTAAGAGGAATATGAAGTAGTATATTTAAGATGAATATGAATTAGTATATTAAAGAGGAATATGAAGTAGTATGTTTAAGAGGAATATGAAGTAGTATGTTTAAGAGGAATATGAAGTAGTATGCTTAAGAGGAATATTAAGTAGTATATCTAAGAGGAATATGAAGTAGTATGTTTAAGATTAATATGATATAGTATGTTTAAGAGGAATATGAAATAGTATGTTTAAGAGGAATATGAACAGTATGTTTAAGAGGAATATGAAGTAGTATGTTTAAGAGGAAAATGAAGTAGTATGTTTAAGAGGAATATGAGTAGTATGTTTAAGAGGAATACGAAGTAGTATGCTTAAGATAAATATGAAGTAGTATGTTTAAGAGGAATATGAAGTCGTATGTTTAAGAGGAATATGAAGTAGTATGTTTAAGAGGAATATGAAGTAGTATGTTTAAGAGGAATATGAAGTAGTATGTTTAAGAGGAATCTAAGGTAGTATGTTTAAGAGGAATATGAAGTATTATTTTTAAGAGGAATATGAAGTAGTATGTTTATGAGGAATATAAAGTAGTATGTTTAAGAGGAATATGAAGTAGTATATTTAAGAGGAATATAAAGTAGTATATTTAAAAGGAATATGAATTAGTATGTTTAAGAGGAATATGAAGTACTATTTTTAAGAGGAATATGAAGTAGTATATTTAAGAGGAATATAAAGTAGTATATTTAAGAGGAATATGAATTAGTATGTTTAACAGGAATATGAAGTACTATGTTTAAGAGGAATATGAAGTAGTATGTTTAAGAGGAATATGAAGTATTATCTTTAAGAGGAATATGAAGTAGTATGTTTAAGAGGAATATGAAGTAGTATGTTTAAGAGGAATATGAAGTAGTATGTTTAAGAGGAATATAAAGTAGTATGCTTAAGAGGAATATGAAGTAGTATGTTTAAAAGGAATATGAAGTAGTATGTTTAAGAGGAATATGAAGTAGTATATTTAAGATGAATATGAAGTAGTATGTTAAAGAGGAATATGAAGTAGTATATTTAAGCGAAAAATGAAGTAGTATATTTAAGAGTAATATGAAGTAGTATATTTAAGATGAATATGAAGTAGTATATTTAAGAGGAATATGAAGTAGTATGTTTAACAGGAATATGAAGTAGTACGTTTAATAGGAACATGAAGTAGTATATTTAAGAGGATATGAATTTGTATGTTTAAGATGAATATGAAGTACTATGTTTAAGAGGAATATGAAGTGGTATGTTTAAGAGGAATATGAAGTAGTATGTATAAGAGAATATGAAGTAGTATGTTTAAGAGGAATATGAAGTAGTATATTTAAGAGGAATATGTGGTAGTATTTTTAAGAGGAATATGAAGTATTATGTTAAAGAGGAATATGAAGTAGTATGTTTAAGAGGAATATGAAGTAGGACATTTAATAGGAATATGATGTAGTATATTTAAGAGTAATATGAAGTAGCATGTTAAAAAGGAATATGTAGTAGTATATTTAAGCGGATTATGAAGTAGTATATTTAAGAGGAATATGAAGTAGTATATTTAAGATGAATATGAAGTAGTATATTTAAGAGGAATATTAAGTAGTATGTTTAAGAGGAATATGAAGTAGTATGTTTAAGAGGAATATGAAGTAGAATGTTTAAAAGGAATATGAAGTAGTATATCTAAGATGAATATGTAGTAGTATGTTTAAGATTAATATGATATAGTATGTTTAAGAGGAATATGAAATAGTATGTTTAAGAGGAATATGATGCAGTATGTTTAAGAGGAATATGAAGTAGTATGGCTAAGAGGAAAATGAAGTAGTATGTTTAAGAGGAATATGAAGTAGTATATTTAAGAGGAATATGAAGGAGTATGTTTAAGAGGAATATGAAGTAGTATGTTTAAGAGGAATATGAAGTAGTATGTTTAAGAGGAATATGAAGTAGTATGTTTAAGAGGAATATCAAGTAGTATGTTAAAGAGGAATATGAAGTAGTAAGTTTAAGAGGAATATGAAGTAGTATGTTTAAGAGGAATATGAAGAAGTATGTTTAAGAGGAATATGAAGTAGTATGTTTAAGAGGAATATGAAGTAGTATGTTTAAAACGAATATGAAGTAGTATGTTTAAGAGTAATATGAAGTAGTATATTTAGGAGGAATATGAAGTAGTATATTTAAGAGGAATATGAAGTAGTATGTTTAAGAGGAATACGAAGTAGTGTTTTTAAGAGGAATTTGAAGTAGTATGTTTAAGAGGAATATGAAGTAGTATGTTTGAGAGGAATATGAAGTAGTATGTTTAAGAGGAATATAAATTAGTATGCTTAAGATTAATATGAAGTAGTATGTTTAAGAGGAATATGAGGTAGTATGTTTAAGAGGAATATAAAATATTATTTTTAAGAGGAATATGAAGTAGTATGTTTAAGAGGAATAATAAGTAGTATGTCTAAGAGGCTTATGAAGTAGTATGTTTAAGAGGAATATGAAGTAGTATGTTTAAGAGGAATATGAAGTAGAATGTTTAAAAGGAATATGAAGTAGTATATCTAAGATGAATATGTAGTAGTATGTTTAAGATTAATATGATATAGTATGTTTAAGAGGAATATGAAATAGTATGTTTAAGAGGAATATGATGCAGTATGTTTAAGAGGAATATGAAGTAGTATGGCTAAGAGGAAAATGAAGTAGTATGTTTAAGAGGAATATGAAGTAGTATATTTAAGAGGAATATGAAGGAGTATGTTTAAGAGGAATATGAAGTAGTATGTTTAAGAGGAATATGAAGTAGTATGTTTAAGAGGAATATGAAGTAGTATGTTTAAGAGGAATATCAAGTAGTATGTTAAAGAGGAATATGAAGTAGTAAGTTTAAGAGGAATATGAAGTAGTATGTTTAAGAGGAATATGAAGAAGTATGTTTAAGAGGAATATGAAGTAGTATGTTTAAGAGGAATATGAAGTAGTATGTTTAAAACGAATATGAAGTAGTATGTTTAAGAGTAATATGAAGTAGTATATTTAGGAGGAATATGAAGTAGTATATTTAAGAGGAATATGAAGTAGTATGTTTAAGAGGAATACGAAGTAGTGTTTTTAAGAGGAATTTGAAGTAGTATGTTTAAGAGGAATATGAAGTAGTATGTTTGAGAGGAATATGAAGTAGTATGTTTAAGAGGAATATGAAGTAGTATGTTTAAGAGGAATATAAATTAGTATGCTTAAGAGGAATATGAAGTAGTATGTTTAAGAGGAATATGAGGTAGTATGTTTAAGGAATATAAAATATTATTTTTAAGAGGAATATGAAGTAGTATGTTTAAGAGGAATAATAAGAAGTATGTCTAAGAGGCTTATGAAGTAGTATATTTAAGAGGAATATAAAGTAATATATTTAAGAGGAATATGAATTAGTATGTTTAAGAGGAATATGAAGTACTATGTTTAAGAGGAATATGAAGTAGTATGTTTAAGAGGACTATGCAGTAGTATATTTAAGAGGAATATGATGTAGTATATTTAAGAGGAATATGAAGTAGTATGTTAAAGAGGAATATGAAGTAGTATATTTAAGCGGAATATGAAGTAGTATGTTTAAGAGGAATATGAAGTGGTATGTTTAAGAGGAATATGAAGTAGTATGTTTAAGAGGAATATGAAGTAGTATAACTAAGAGGAATATGAAGTAGTATGTTTAAGATTAATATGATGTAGTATGTTTAAGAGGAATATGAAGTAGTATGTTTAAGAGGAATATGAAGTAGTATGTTTAAGAGGAATGTGAAGTAGTATGTTTAAGAGGAAAATGAAGTAGTATGTTTAAGAGGAATATGAAGTAGTATGTTTAAGAGGAATATGAAGAAGTATGTTTAAGATAAATATGAAGTAGTATATTTAAGAGGAATATGAAGTAGTATGTTTAAGAGGAATATGAAGTAGTATGTTTAAGAGGAATATGAAGTAGTATGTTTATGAGGAATATGAAGTAGTATGTTTAAGAGGAATAAAAAGTAGTGTGTTTAAGAGGAATATGAAGTAGTATATTTAAGAGGAATATGAAGTAGTATGTTTAAGAGGAATATGAAGTAGTATGTTTAAGAGGAATATGAAGTAGTATGTTTAAGAGGAAAATTAAGTAGTATGTTTAAGAGGAATATGAAGTAGTATGTTTAAGAGGAATATGAAGTAGTATGTTTAAGAGTAATATGAAGTAGTATATTTAGGAGGAATATGAAGTAGTATATTTAAGAGGAATATGAAGTAGTATATTTAAGAGGAATGCGAAGTAGTGTATTTAAGAGGAATTTGAAGTAGTATGTTTAAGAGGAATATGAAGTAGTATGTTTAAGAGGAATATGAAGTAGTATATTTAAGAGGAATATGATTTAGTATATTTAAGAGGAATATGAAGTAGTATGTTTAAGAGGAATATGAAGTAGTATGTTTAAGAGGAATCTAAGGTAGTATGTTTAAGAGGAATATGAAGTATTATTTTTAAGAGGAATATGAAGTAGTATGTTTAAGAGGATTATGAAGTAGTATGTTTAAGAGGAATATGAAGTAGTATGTTTAAGAGGAATATGAAGTAGTATGTTTAAGAGGAATAAAAAGTAGTATGTTTAAGAAGAATATGAAGTAGTATGTTTAAGATGAATATGAGTAGTATGTTTAAGAGGAATATGAAGTAGTATGTTTAAGAGGAATATGAAGTAGTATATTTAAGAGGAAAATGAAGTAGTATGTTTAAGAGGAATATGAAGTAGTATGTTTAAGAGGAATATGAAGTAGTATGTTTAAGAGTAATATGAAGTAGTATATTTAGGAGGAATATGAAGTAGTATATTTAAGAGGAATATGAAGTAGTATATTTAAGAGGAATGCGAAGTAGTGTATTTAAGAGGAATTTGAAGTAGTATGTTTAAGAGGAATATGAAGTAGTATGTTTAAGAGGAATATGAAGTAGTATATTTAAGAGGAATATGATTTAGTATATTTAAGAGGAATATGAAGTTGTATGTTTAAGAGGAATATGAAGTAGTATGTTTAAGAGGAATATGAAGTAGTATGTTTAAGAGTAATATGAAGTAGTATATTTAGGAGGAATATGAAGTAGTATATTTAAGAGGAATATGAAGTAGTATATTTAAGAGGAATGCGAAGTAGTGTATTTAAGAGGAATTTGAAGTAGTATGTTTAAGAGGAATATGAAGTAGTATGTTTAAGAGGAATATGAAGTAGTATATTTAAGAGGAATATGATTTAGTATATTTAAGAGGAATATGAAGTAGTATGTTTAAGAGGAATATGAAGTAGTATGTTTAAGAGGAATCTAAGGTAGTATGTTTAAGAGAAATATGAAGTATTATTTTTAAGAGGAATATGAAGTAGTATGTTTAAGAGGATTATGAAGTAGTATGTTTAAGAGGAATATGAAGTAGTATGTTTAAGAGGAATATGAAGTAGTATGTTTAAGAGGAATAAAAAGTAGTATGTTTAAGAGGAATATGAAGTAGTATGTTTAAGAGGAATATGAGTAGTATGTTTAAGAGGAATATGAAGTAGTATGTTTAAGAGGAAAATGAAGTAGTATGTTTAAGAGGAATATGAAGTAGTATGTTTAAGAGGAATATGAAGTAGTATGTTTAAGAGGAATATGAAGTACTATATTTAGGAGGAATATTAGGTAGTATATTTAAGAGGAATATGAAGTAGTATATTGAAGAGGAATGCGAAGTAGTGTATTTAAGAGGAATTTGGAGTAGTATGTTTAAGAGGAATATGAATTAGTATGTTTAAGAGGAATATGAAGTAGTATGTTTAAGAGGAATATGAAGTTGTATGTTTAAGAGGAATATGAAGTAGTATGTTTAAGAGGAATATGAAGTAGTATATCTAAGAGGAATATGAAGTAGTATGTTTAAGATTAATATGATGTAGTATGTTTAAGAGGAATATGAAGCAGTATGTTTAAGAGGAATATGAAGTAGTATGTTTAAGAGGAATATGAAGTAGTATGTTTAAGAGGAAAATGAAGTAGTATGTTTAAGAGGACTATGAAGTAGTATGTTTAAGAGGAATACGAAGTAGTATGTTTAAGATAAATATGAAGTAGTATGTTTAAGAGGAATATGAAGTAGTATGTTTAAAAGGAATATGAAGTAGTATGTTTAAGAGGAATATGAAGTAGTATGTTTAAGAGGAATATGAAGTAGTATGTTTAAGAAGAATCTAAGGTTGTATGTTTAAGAGGAATATGAAGTATTATTTTTAAGAGGAATATGAAGTAGTATGTTTAAGAGAAATATAAAGTAGTATGTTTAAGAGGAATATGAAGTAGTATATTTAAGAGGAATATAAAGTAGTATATTTAAGAGGAATATGAATTAGTATGTTTAAGAAGAATATGAAGTACTATGTTTAAGAGGAATCTAAGGTAGTATGTTTAAGAGGAATATGAAGTAGTATCTTTAAGAGTAATATGAAGTTGTATGCTTAAGAGGAATATGAAGTAGTATGTTTAAGAGGAATATGAAGTAGTATGTTTAAGAGGAATATGAAGTGGTATGCTCAAGAGGAATATGAAGTAGTATGTTTAAGAGGAATATGAAGTAGTATGTTTAAGAGGAATATGAAGTAGTATATTTAAGACGAATATGAAGTATTATTTTTAAGAGGAATATGAAGTAGTATGTTTAAGAGGAATCTAAGGTAGTATGTTTAAGAGGAATATGAAGTAGTATCTTTAAGAGGAATATGAAGTTGTATGTTTAAGAGGAATATGAAGTAGTATGTTTAAGAGGAATATGAAGTTATATGTTTAAGAGGAATATGAAGTAGTATGCTCAAGAGGAATATGAAGTAGTATGTTTAAGAGGAATATGAAGTAGTATGTTTAAGAGGAATATGAAGTAGTATATTTAAGAGGAATGCGAAGTAGTGTATTTAAGAGGAATTTGAAGTAGTATGTTTAAGAGGAATATGAAGTAGTATGTTTAAGAGGAATATGAAGTAGTATATTTAAGAGGAATATGATTTAGTATATTTAAGAGGAATATGAAGTAGTATGTTTAAGAGGAATATGAAGTAGTATGTTTAAGAGGAATCTAAGATAGTATGTTTAAGAGGAATATGAAGTATTATTTTTAAGAGGAATATGAAGTAGTATGTTTAAGAGGATTATGAAGTAGTATGTTTAAGAGGAATATGAAGTAGTATGTTTAAAAGGAATATGAAGTAGTATGTTTAAGAGGAATAAAAAGTAGTATGTTTAAGAGGAATATGAAGTAGTATGTTTAAGAGGAATATGAGTAGTATGTTTAAGAGGAATATGAAGTAGTATGTTTAAGAGGAAAATGAAGTAGTATGTTTAAGAGGAATATGAAGTAGTATGTTTAAGAGGAATATGAAGTAGTATGTTTAAGAGTAATATGAAGTACTATATTTAGGAGGAATATTAGGTAGTATATTTAAGAGGAATATGAAGTAGTATATTGAAGAGTAATGCGAAGTAGTGTATTTAAGAGGAATTTGGAGTAGTATGTTTAAGAGGAATATGAATTAGTATGTTTAAGAGGAATATGAAGTAGTATGTTTAAGAGGAATATGAAGTTGTATGTTTGAGAGGAATATGAAGTAGTATGTTTAAGAGGAATATGAAGTAGTATATCTAAGAGGAATATGAAGTAGTATGTTTAAGATTTATATGATGTAGTATGTTTAAGAGGAATATGAAGTAGTATATTTAAGAGGAATATAAAGTAGTATTTTTAAGAGGAATATGAATTAGTACGTTTAAGAAGAATATGAAGTACTATGTTTAAGAGGAATCTAAGGTAGTATGTTTAAGAGGAATATGAAGTAGTATCTTTAAGAGTAATATGAAGTTGTATGCTTAAGAGGAATATGAAGTAGTATGTTTAAGAGGAATATGAAGTAGTATGTTTAAGAGGAATATGAAGTGGTATGCTCAAGAGTAATATGAAGTAGTATGTTTAAGCGGAATATGAAGTAGTATATTTAAGAGGAATGCGAAGTAGTGTATTTAAGAGGAATTTGAAGTAGTATGTTTAAGAGGAATATGAAGTAGTATGTTTAAGAGGAATATGAAGTAGGATATTTAAGAGGAATATGATTTAGTATATTTAAGAGGAATATGAAGTAGTATGTTTAAGAGGAATATGAAGTAGTATGTTTAAGAGGAATCTAAGATAGTATGTTTAAGAGGAATATGAAGTATTATTTTTAAGAAGAATATGAAGTAGTATGTTTAAGAGGATTATGAAGTAGTATCTTTAAGAGGAATATGAAGTAGTATGTTTAAGAGGAATATGAAGTAGTATGTTTAAGAGGAATAAAAAGTAGTATGTTTAAGAGGACTATGAAGTAGTATGTTTAAGAGGAATATGAGTGGTATGTTTAAGAGGAATATGAAGTAGTATGTTTAAGAGGAATATGAAGTAGTATGTTTAAGAGTAATATGAAGTACTATATTTAGGAGGAATATTAGGTAGTATATTTAAGAGGAATATGAAGTAGTATATTGAAGAGGAATGCGAAGTAGTGTATTTAAGAGGAATTTGGAGTAGTATGTTTAAGAGGAATATGAAGTAGTATGTTTAAGAGGAATATGAAGTAGTATATCTAAGAGGAATATGAAGTAGTATGTTTAAGATTTATATGATGTAGTATGTTTAAGAGGAATATGAAGTAGTATGTTTAAGAGGAATATGAAGTAGTATGTTTAAGAGGAATATGAAGTAGTATGTTTAAGAGGAAAATGAAGTAGTATGTTTAAGAGGAATATGAAGTAGTATGTTTAAGAGGAATACGAAGTAGTATGTTTAAGATAAATATGAAGTAGTATGTTTAAGAGGAATATGAAGTAGTATGTTTAAAAGGAATATGAAGTAGCATGTTTAAGAGGAATATGAAGTAGTATGTTTAAGAGGAATATGAAGTAGTATGTTTAAGAAGAATCTAAGGTTGTATGTTTAAGAGGAATATGAAGTATTATTTTTAAGAGGAATATGAAGTAGTATGTTTAAGAGAAATATAAAGTAGTATGTTTAAGAGGAATATGAAATAGTATATTTAACAGGAATATAAATTAGTATATTTAAGAGGAATATGAATTAGTATGTTTAAGAAGAATATGAAGTACTATGTTTAAGAGGAATCTAAGGTAGTATGCTTAAGAGGAATATGAAGTAGTATCTTTAAGAGTAATATGAAGTTGTATGCTTAAGAGGAATATGAAGTAGTATGTTTAAGAGGAATATGAAGTAGTATGTTTAAGAGAAATATGAAGTGGTATGCTCAAGAGGAATATGAAGTAGTATGTTTAAGAGGAATATGAAGTAGTATGTTTAAGAGGAATATGAAGTAGTATATTTAAGACGAATATCAAGTATTATTCTTAAGAGGAATATGAAGTAGTATGT
The DNA here is from genome assembly GCA_958298945.1 of Atherix ibis. Taxonomy (NCBI): domain Eukaryota; kingdom Metazoa; phylum Arthropoda; class Insecta; order Diptera; family Athericidae; genus Atherix; species Atherix ibis. Next base: position 500,343 of record CATQJD010000034.1, on the reverse strand, counting down.
TTAAGAGGAATCTAAGGTAGTATGTTTAAGAGGAAAATGAAGTAGTATCTTTAAGAGGAATATGAAGTTGTATGTTTAAGAGGAATATGAAGTAGTATGTTTAAGAGGAATATGAAGTTACATGTTTAAGAGGAATATGAAGTAGTATGCTCAAGAGGAATATGAAGTAGTATGTTTAAGAGGAATATGAAGTAGTATGTTTAAGAGGAATATGAAGTAGTATATTTAAGAGGAATATGATGTAGTATATTTAAGAGGAATATGAAGTAGTATGTTTAAGAGGAATATGAAGTAGTATGTTTAAGAGGAATCTAAGGTAGTATGTTTAAGAGGAATATGAAGTATTATTTTTAAGAGGAATATGAAGTAGTATGTTTAAGAGGAACATAAGGTAGTATGTTTAAGAGGAATATGAAGTAGTATATTTAAGAGGAATATAAAGTAGTATATTTAAGAGGAATATGAATTAGTATGTTTAAGAGGAATATGAAGTAGTATGTTTAACAGGAATATGAAGTAGTATGTTTAATAGGAATATGAAGTAGTATATCTAAGAGGAATATGAAGTAGTATGTTTAAGATTTATATGATGTAGTATGTTTAAGAGGAATATGAAGTAGTATATTTAAGAGGAATATAAAGTAGTATTTTTAAGAGGAATATGAATTAGTACGTTTAAGAAGAATATGAAGTACTATGTTTAAGAGGAATCTAAGGTAGTATGTTTAAGAGGAATATGAAGTAGTATCTTTAAGAGTAATATGAAGTTGTATGCTTAAGAGGAATATGAAGTAGTATGTTTAAGAGGAATATGAAGCAGTATGTTTAAGAGGAATATGAAGTGGTATGCTCAAGAGGAATATGAAGTAGTATGTTTAAGAGGAATATGAAGTAGTATGTTTAAGAGGAATATGAAGTAGTATATTTAAGACGAATATGAAGTATTATTTTTAAGAGAAATATGAAGTAGTATGTTTAAGAGGAATCTAAGGTAGTATGTTTAAGAGGAACATGAAGTAGTATCTTTAAGAGGAATATTAAGTTGTATGTTTAAGAGGAATATGAAGTAGTATGTTTAAGAGGAATATGAAGTTATATGTTTAAGAGGAATATGAAGTAGTATGCTCAAGAGGAATATGAAGTAGTATGTTTAAGAGGAATATGAAGTAGTATGTTTAAGAGGAATATGAAGTAGTATATTTAAGAGGAATGCGAAGTAGTGTATTTAAGAGGAATTTGAAGTAGTATGTTTAAGAGGAATATGAAGTAGTATGTTTAAGAGGAATATGAAGTAGTATATTTAAGAGGAATATGATTTAGTATATTTAAGAGGAATATGAAGTAGTATGTTTAAGAGGAATATGAAGTAGTATGTTTAAGAGGAATCTAAGATAGTATGTTTAAGAGGAATATGAAGTATTATTTTTAAGAGGAATATGAAGTAGTATGTTTAAGAGGATTATGAAGTAGTATCTTTAAGAGGAATATGAAGTAGTATGTTTAAGAGGAATATGAAGTAGTATGTTTAAGAGGAATAAAAAGTAGTATGTTTAAGAGGAATATGAAGTAGTATGTTTAAGAGGAATATGAGTGGTATGTTTAAGAGGAATATGAAGTAGTATGTTTAAGAGGAAAATGAAGTAGTATGTTTAAGAGGAATATGAAGTAGTATGTTTAAGAGGAATATGAAGTAGTATGTTTAAGAGTAATATGAAGTACTATATTTAGGAGGAATATTAGGTAGTATATTTAAGAGGAATATGAAGTAGTATATTGAAGAGGAATGCGAAGTAGTGTATTTAAGAGGAATTTGGAGTAGTATGTTTAAGAGGAATATGAATTAGTATGTTTAAGAGGAATATGAAGTAGTATGTTTAAGAGGAATATGAAGTTGTATGTTTGAGAGGAATATGAAGTAGTATGTTTAAGAGGAATATGAAGTAGTATATCTAAGAGGAATATGAAGTAGTATGTTTAAGATTTATGTGATGTAGTATGTTTAAGAGGAATATGAAGTAGTATGTTTAAGAGGAATATGAAGTAGTATGTTTAAGAGGAATATGAAGTAGTATGTTTAAGAGGAAAATGAAGTAGTATGTTTAAGAGGAATATGAAGTAGTATGTTTAAGAGGAATACGAAGTAGTATGTTTAAGATAAATATGAAGTAGTATGTTTAAGAGGAATATGAAGTAGTATGTTTAAAAGGAGTATGAAGTAGTATGTTTAAGAGGAATATGAAGTAGTATGTTTAAGAGGAATATGAAGTAGTATGTTTAAGAAGAATCTAAGGTTATATGTTTAAGAGGAATATGAAGTATTATTTTTAAGAGGAATATGAAGTAGTATGTTTAAGAGAAATATAAAGTAGTATGTTTAAGAGGAATATGAAATAGTATATTTAACAGGAATATAAAGTAGTATATTTAAGAGGAATATGAACTAGTATGTTTAAGAAGAATATGAAGTACTATGTTTAAGAGGAATCTAAGGTAGTATGTTTAAGAGGAATATGAAGTAGTATCTTTAAGAGTAATATGAAGTTGTATGCTTAAGAGGAATATGAAGTAGTATGTTTAAGAGGAATATGAAGTAGTATGTTTAAGAGGAATATGAAGTGGTATGCTCAAGAGCAATATGAAGTAGTATGTTTAAGAGGAATATGAAGTAGTATGTTTAAGAGGAATATGAAGTAGTATATTTAAGACGAATATCAAGTATTATTCTTAAGAGGAATATGAAGTAGTATGTTTAAGAGGAATCTAAGGTAGTATGTTTAAGAGGAATATGAAGTAGTATCTTTAAGAGGAATATGAAGTTGTATGTTTAAGAGGAATATGAAGTAGTATGTTTAAGAGGAATATGAAGTTATATGTTTAAGAGGAATATGAAGTAGTATGCTCAAGAGGAATATGAAGTAGTATGTTTAAGAGGAATATGAAGTATAATGTTTAAGAGGAATATGAAGTAGTATATTTAAGAGGAATATGATGTAGTATATTTAAGAGGAATATGAAGTAGTATGTTTAAGAGGAATATGAAGTAGTATGTTTAAGAGGAATCTAAGGTAGTATGTTTAAGAGGAATATGAAGCATTATTTTTAAGAGGAATATGAAGTAGTATGTTTAAGAGGAATATAAAGTAGTATGTTTAAGAGGAATATGAAGTAGTATATTTAAGAGGAATATAAAGTAGTATATTTAAGAGAAATATGAATTAGTATGTTTAAGAGGAATATGAAGTAGTATGTTTAACAGGAATATGAAGTAGTATGTTTAATAGGAATATGAAGTAGTATATTTAAGAGGAATATGAATTAGTATGTTTAAGAGGAATATGAAGTACTATGTTTAAGAGGAATATGAAGTAGTATATTTAAGGGGAATATGAAATAGTATATTTAAGAGGAATATGAAGTAGTATGTTTAAGAGGAATATGAAGTAGTATGTTTAAGAGGAATATAAAGTGGTATGTTTAAGAGGAATATGAAGTAGTATGTTTAAGAGAATATGAAGTAGTATGTTTAAGAGGAATATGAAGTAGTATATTTAAGAGGAATATGCGGTAGTATGTTTAAGAGGAATATGAAGTAGTATGTTAAAGAGGAATATGAAGTAGTATGTTTAAGAGGAATATGAAGTAGTACATTTAAGAGGAATATGATGTAGTATATTTAAGAGTAATATGAAGTAGCATGTTAAAAAGGAATATGAAGTAGTATATTTAAGCTGATTATGAAGTAGTATATTTAAGAGGAATATGAAGGAGTATATTCAAGATGAATATGAAGTAGTATATTTAAGAGGAATATTGAGTAGTATGTTTAAGAGGAATATGAAGTAGTATGTTTAAGAGGAATATGAAGTAGAATGTTTAAAAAGAATATGAAGTAGTATATCTAAGATGAATATGTAGTAGTATGTTTAAGATTAATATGATATCGTATGTTTAAGAGGAATATGAAGTAGTATGTTTAAGAGGAATATGATGCAGTATGTTTAAGAAGAATATGAAGTAGTATGTTTAACAGGAATATGAAGTAGTATGTTTAAGAGGAATATGAAGTAGTATGTTTAAGAGGAATGTGAAGTAGTATGTTTAAGAGGAATATGAAATAGTATGTGGTTAAGAGGTAGTATGTTTAAGAGGAATATAAAGTATTATTTTTAAGAGGAATATGAAGCAGTATGTTTAAGAGGATTAATAAGTAGTAAGTCTAAGAGGCATATGAAGTAGTATATTTAAGAGGAATATGAAGTAGTATATTTAAGAGGAATATGAACTAGTATGTTTAAGAGGAATATGAAGTACTATGTTTAAGAGGAATATGAAGTAGTATGTTTAAGAGGAATATGAAGTAGTATGTTTAAGAGGAATATGAAGTTATATGTTTAAGAGGAATATGAAGTAGTATGCTCAAGAGGAATATGAAGTAGGATGTTTAATAGGAATATGAAGTAGTATGTTTAAGAGGAATATGGAGTAGTATATTTAAGAGGAATATGAAGTAGTATATTTAAGGGGAATATGAAATAGTATATTTAAGAGGAATATGAAGAAGTATGTTTAAGAGGAATATGAAGTAGTATGTTTAAGAGGAATATAAAGTGGTATGTTTAAGAGGAATATGAAGTAGTATGTTTAAGAGAATATGAAGTAGTATGTTTAAGAGGAATATGAAGTAGTATATTTAAGAGGAATATGCGGTAGTATGTTTAAGAGGAATATGAAGTAGTATGTTAAAGAGGAATATGAAGTAGTATGTTTAAGAGGAATATGAAGTAGTACATTTAAGAGGAATATGATGTAGTATATTTAAGAGTAATATGAAGTAGCATGTTAAAAAGGAATATGAAGTAGTATATTTAAGCTGATTATGAAGTAGTATATTTAAGAGGAATATGAAGGAGTATATTCAAGATGAATATGAAGTAGTATATTTAAGAGGAATATTGAGTAGTATGTTTAAGAGGAATATGAAGTAGTATGTTTAAGAGGAATATGAAGTAGAATGTTTAAAAAGAATATGAAGTAGTATATCTAAGATGAATATGTAGTAGTATGTTTAAGATTAATATGATATCGTATGTTTAAGAGGAATATGAAGTAGTATGTTTAAGAGGAATATGATGCAGTATGTTTAAGAAGAATATGAAGTAGTATGTTTAAGAGGAATATGAAGTAGTATGTTTAAGAGGAATATGAAGTAGTATGTTTAAGAGGAATGTGAAGTAGTATGTTTAAGAGGAATATGAAATAGTATGTGGTTAAGAGGTAGTATGTTTAAGAGGAATATAAAGTATTATTTTTAAGAGGAATATGAAGCAGTATGTTTAAGAGGATTAATAAGTAGTAAGTCTAAGAGGCATATGAAGTAGTATATTTAAGAGGAATATGAATTAGTATATTTAAGAGGAATATGAACTAGTATGTTTAAGAGGAATATGAAGTACTATGTTTAAGAGGAATATGAAGTAGTATGTTTAAGAGGAATATGAAGCAGTATGTTTAAGAGGAATATGAAGTTATATGTTTAAGAGGAATATGAAGTAGTATGCTCAAGAGGAATATGAAGTAGGATGTTTAATAGGAATATGAAGTAGTATGTTTAAGAGGAATATGGAGTAGTATATTTAAGAGGAATATGAAGTAGTATATTTAAGAGGAATGCGAAGTAGTGTATTTAAGAGGAATTTGGAGTAGTATGTTTAAGAGGAATATGAAGTAGTATGTTTAAGAGGAATATGAAGTAGTATGTTTAAGAGGAATATGAAGTAGTATGTTTAAAAGGAATATGAAGTAGTATGTTTAAGAGGAATATGAAGTAGTATGTTTAAGAGGAATATGAAGTAGTATGTTTAAGAGGAATATGAAGTAGTATGTTTAAGCGGAATACGAAGTAGTATGTTTAAGATAAATATGAAGTAGTATGTTTAAGAGGAATATGAAGTAGTATGTTTAAAAGGAATATGAAGTAGTATGTTTAAGAGGAATATGAAGTAGTATGTTTAAGAGGAATATGAAGTAGTATGTTTAATAAGAATCTAAGGTTGTATGTTTAAGAGGAATATGAAGTATTATTTTTAAGAGGAATATGAAGTAGTATGTTTAAGAGGAATATGAAGTATTATTTTTAAGAGGAATATGAAGTAGTATGTTTAAGAGAAATATAAAGTAGTATGTTTAAGAGGAATATGAAGTACTATGTTTAAGAGGAATCTAAGGTAGTATGTTTAAGAGGAATATGAAGTAGTATCCTTAAGAGTAATATGAAGTTGTATGCTTAAGAGGAATATGAAGTAGTATGTTTACGAGGAATATGAAGTAGTATGTTTAAGAGGAATATGAAGTGGTATGCTCAAGAGGAATATGAAGTAGTATGTTTAAGAGGAATATGAAGTAGTATGTTTAAGAGGAATATGAAGTAGTATATTTAAGACGAATATGAAGTATTATTTTTAAGAGGAATATGAAGTAGTATGTTTAAGAGGAATATAAGGTAGTATGTTTAAGAGGAATATGAAGTAGTATCTTTAAGAGGAATATGAAGTTGTATGTTTAAGAGGAATATGAAGTAGTATGTTTAAGAGGAATATGAAGTTATATGTTTAAGAGGAATATGAAGTAGTATGCTCAAGAGGAATATGAAGTAGTATGTTTAAGAGGAATATGAAGTAGTATGTTTAAGAGGAATATGAAGTAGTATATTTAAGATGAATATGATGTAGTATATTTAAGAGGAATATGAAGTAGTATGTTTAAGAGGAATATGAAGTAGTATGTTTAAGAGGAATCTAAGGTAGTATGTTTAAGAGGAATATGAAGTATTATTTTTAAGAGGAATATGAAGTAGTATGTTTAAGAGGAATATAAAGTAGTAGGTTTAAGAGGAATATGAAGTAGTATATTTAAAAGGAATATAAAGTAGTATATTTAAGAGGAATATGAATTAGTATGTTTAAGAGGAATATGAAGTAGTATGTTTAACAGGAATATGAAGTAGTATGTTTAATAGGAATATGAAGTAGTATATTTAAGAGGAATATGAATTAGTATGTTTAAGAGGAATATGAAGTACTATGTTTAAGAGGAATATGAAGTAGTATATTTAAGGGGAATATGAAATAGTATATTTAAGAGGAATATGAAGTAGTATGTTTAAGAGGAATATGAAGTAGTATGTTTAAGAGGAATATGAAGTGGTATGTTTAAGAGGAATATGAAGTAGTATGTTTAAGAGAATATGAAGTAGTATGTTTAAGAGGAATATGAAGTAGTATATTTAAGAGGAATATGCGGTAGTATGTTTAGGAGGAATATGAAGTAGTATGTTAAAGAGGAATATGAAGTAGTATGTTTAAGAGGAATATGAAGTAGTACATTTAAGAGGAATATGATGTAGTATATTTAAGAGTAATATGAAGTAGCATGTTAAAAAGGAATATGAAGTAGTATATTTAAGCTGATTATGAAGTAGTATATTTAAGAGGAATATGAAGGAGTATATTCAAGATGAATATGAAGTAGTATATTTAAGAGGAATATTGAGTAGTATGTTTAAGAGGAATATGAAGTAGTATGTTTAAGAGGAATATGAAGTAGAATGTTTAAAAAGAATATGAAGTAGTATATCTAAGATGAATATGTAGTAGTATGTTTAAGATTAATATGATATCGTATGTTTAAGAGGAATATGAAGTAGTATGTTTAAGAGGAATATGAAGTAGTATGTTTAAGAGGAATATGAAGTAGTATGTTTAATAAGAATCTAAGGTTGTATGTTTAAGAGGAATATGAAGTATTATTTTTAAGAGGAATATGAAGTAGTATGTTTAAGAGGAATATGAAGTATTATTTTTAAGAGGAATATGAAGTAGTATGTTTAAGAGAAATATAAAGTAGTATGTTTAAGAGGAATATGAAGTACTATGTTTAAGAGGAATCTAAGGTAGTATGTTTAAGAGGAATATGATATAGTATCCTTAAGAGTAATATGAAGTTGTATGCTTAAGAGGAATATGAAGTAGTATGTTTACGAGGAATATGAAGTAGTATGTTTAAGAGGAATATGAAGTGGTATGCTCAAGAGGAATATGAAGTAGTATGTTTAAGAGGAATATGAAGTAGTATGTTTAAGAGGAATATGAAGTAGTATATTTAAGACGAATATGAAGTATTATTTTTAAGAGGAATATGAAGTAGTATGTTTAAGAGGAATATAAGGTAGTATGTTTAAGAGGAATATGAAGTAGTATCTTTAAGAGGAATATGAAGTTGTATGTTTAAGAGGAATATGAAGTAGTATGTTTAAGAGGAATATGAAGTTATATGTTTAAGAGGAATATGAAGTAGTATGCTCAAGAGGAATATGAAGTAGTATGTTTAAGAGGAATATGAAGTAGTATGTTTAAGAGGAATATGAAGTAGTATATTTAAGAGGAATATGATGTAGTATATTTAAGAGGAATATGAAGTAGTATGTTTAAGAGGAATATGAAGTAGTATGTTTAAGAGGAATCTAAGGTAGTATGTTTAAGAGGAATATGAAGTATTATTTTTAAGAGGAATATGAAGTAGTATGTTTAAGAGGAATATAAAGTAGTAGGTTTAAGAGGAATATGAAGTAGTATATTTAAAAGGAATATAAAGTAGTATATTTAAGAGGAATATGAATTAGTATGTTTAAGAGGAATATGAAGTAGTATGTTTAACAGGAATATGAAGTAGTATGTTTAATAGGAATATGAAGTAGTGTATTTAAGAAGAATATGAATTAGTATGTTTAAGAGGAATATGAAGTACTATGTTTAAGAGGAATATGAAGTAGTATATTTAAGGGGAATATGAAATAGTATATTTAAGAGGAATATGAAGTAGTATGTTTAAGAGGAATATGAAGTAGTATGTTTAAGAGGAATATGAAGTGGTATGTTTAAGAGGAATATGAAGTAGTATGTATAAGAGAATATGAAGTAGTATGTTTAAGAGGAATATGAAGTAGTATATTTAAGAGGAATATGCGGTAGTATGTTTAAGAGGAATATGAAGTAGTATGTTAAAGAGGAATATGAAGTAGTATGTTTAAGAGGAATATGAAGTAGTACATTTAAGAGGAATATGATGTAGTATATTTAAGAGTAATATGAAGCAGCATGTTGAAAAGGAATATGAAGTAGTATATTTAAGCTGATTATGAAGTAGTATATTTAAGAAAAATATGAAGTAGTATATTCAAGATGAATATGAAGTAGTATATTTAAGAGGAATATTGAGTAGTATGTTTAAGAGGAATATGAAGTAGTATGTTTAAGAGGAATATGAAGTAGAATGTTTAAAAAGAATATGAAGTAGTATATCTAAGATGAATATGTAGTAGTATGTTTAAGATTAATATGATGTCGTATGTTTAAGAGGAATATGAAGTAGTATGTTTAAGAGGAATATGATGCAGTATGTTTAAGAAGAATATGAAGTTGTATGTTTAAGAGGAATATGAAGTAGTATGTTTAAGAGGAATATGAAGTAGTATGTTTAAGAGGAATATGAAGTAGTATGTTTAAGAGGAATATGAAGTAGTATGTGGTTAAGAGGTAGTATGTTTAAGAGGAATATAAAGTATTATTTTTAAGAGGAATATGAAGCAGTATGTTTAAGAGGAATATGAACTAGTATGTTTAAGAGGAATGCGAAGTAGTGTATTTAAGAGGAATTTGGAGTAGTATGTTTAAGAGGAATATGAAGTAGTATGTTTTAGAGGAATATGAAGTAGTATATTTAAGAGAAATATGAAGTAGTATGTTTAAGAGGAATATGAAGTAGTATATTTAAGAGGATTATGAAGTAGTATGTTTAAGAGGAATATGCAGTAGTATATTTTAGAGGAATATAAAGTAGTATTTTTAAGAGGAATATACAGTAGTATATTTAAGAGGAATATGAAGTAGTTTGTTTAAAAGGATTATGAAGTAGTATGTTTAAGAGGAATATGAAGTAGTATGTTTAAGAGGAATATGAAGTAGTATATTAAAGAGGAATGTTAAGTAGTATGTTTTAGAGGAATATGAAGTAGTATATTTAAGAGAAATATGAAGTAGTATGTTTAAGAGCAATATGAAGTAGTATGTTTAAGAGGAATATAAAGTAGTATATTTAAGAGGAATATGAAGTAGTATATTTAAGAGAAATATGAATTAGTATGTTTAAGAGGAATATGAAGTAGTATGTTTAAGGGGAATATGCAGTAGTATATTTAAGAGGAATATGAAGTAGTATGTTTAAGAGGAATATGAAGTAGTATGTTTAAGAGGAATATGAAGTAGTATATATCAGAAGAATGTGAAGTAGTATGTTTAAGAGGTATATGAAGTAGTAGTATGTTAAAGAGGAATATGAAGTAGTATGTTTAAGAGAAATATGAAGTAGTATGTTTAAGAGGAATATGAAGTAGTATGTTTAAGAGGAATATGAAGTAGTATGTTTAAGAGAAATATGAAGTAGTATGTTTAAGAAGAATATGAAGTAGTATGTTTAAGAGGAATATGAAGTACTATGTTTAAGAGGAATATGAAGCAGTATATTTAAGAGGAATATGAAGTATTATGTTTAAGAGGAATATGAAGTAGTATGTTTAAGAGGAATATGAAGTAGTATGTTTAAGAGGAATATGAAGTAGTATGTTTAAAAGGAATATGAAGTAGTATGTTTAAGAGGAATATGAAGTAGTATGTTTAAGAGGAATATGAAGTTGTATGTTTAAGAGGAATATACTGTAGTATATTTAAGAGGAATATGAAGAAGTATATTTAAGAGGAATATGAAGTAGTATATTTAGGAGGAATATGAAGAAGTATATTTAAGAAGAATATGAAGTAGTATGTTTAAGAGGAATATGAAGTAGTATGTTTAATAGGAATATAAGGTAGTATATTTAAGAGGAATATGAAGTAGTATGTTTAAGAGGAATATGAAGTAGTATATTAAAAAGGAATATGAAGTAGTATGTTTAAGAGGAATATGAAGTAGTATGTTTAAGAGGAATATGAAGTAGTATATTAAAGAGGAATATGAAGTAGTATGTTTAAGAGGAATATGAAGTAGTATGTTTAAGAGGAATATGAAGTAGTATGTTTAAGAGGAATATGAAGTAGTATATTTAAGAGGTATATGAAGTAGTATGTTTAAGAGCAATATGAAGTAGTATGTTTAAGAGGAATATGAAGTAGTATGTTTAAGAGGAATATGAAGTAGTATATTTAAGAGGAATATGAAGTAGTATGTTTAAGAGGAATATGAAGTAGTATGTTTAAGAGGAATATGAAGTTGTATGTTTAAGAGGAATATACAGTAGTATATTTAAGAGGAATATGAAGAAGTATATTTTAGAGGAATATGAAGTAGTATATTTAGGAGGAATATGAAGTAGTATATTTAAGAAGAATATGAAGTAGTATGTTTAAGAGGAATATGAAGTAGTATGTTTAATAGGAATATAAGGTAGTATATTTAAGAGGAATATGAAGTAGTATGTTTAAGAGGAATATGAAGTAGTATTTTTAAGAGCAATATGAAGTAGTATGTTTAAGAGGAATATGAAGTAGTATGTTTAAGAGGAATATGAAGTAGTATATTAAAGAGAAATATGAAGTAGTATGTTTAAGAGGAATATGAAGTAGTATGTTTAAGAGGAATATGAAGTAGTATGTTTAAGAGGAATATGAAGTAGTATGTTTAATAGGAATATAAGGTAGTATATTTAAGAGGAATATGAAGTAGTATGTTTAAGAGGAATATGAAGTAGTATTTTTAAGAGCAATATGAAGTAGTATGTTTAAGAGGAATATGACGTAGTATGTTTAAGAGGAATATGTAGTTGTATGTTTAAGAGGAATATAAAGTAGTATATTTAAGAGGAATATGAAGTAGTATGTTTAAAAGGAATATGAAGTAGTATGTTTAAGAGGAATATGAAGTAGTATATTTAAAGGATTATGAAGTAGTATGTTTAAGAGGAATATGCAGTAGTATATTTAAGAGGAATATGAAGTAGTATATTTAACAGGAATATTAAGTAGTATATTTAAGAGGAATATGAAGTAGTATGTTTAGGAGGAATATGAAGTAGTATATTAAAGAGGAATATGAAGTAGTATGTTTAAGAGGAATATGAAAAAGTATGTTTAAGATGAACATGAAGCAGTATATTTAAAAGGAATATGAAGAAGTATGTTTAAGAGGAATATGAAGTAGTATGTTTAAGAGGAATATGAAGTAGTATGTTTAAGAGGAATATGAAGTAGTATATTTAAGAGGAATATTAAGTAGTATGTTTAAGAGGAATATGAAGTAGTATGTTTAAGAGAAATATTAAGTAGTATGTTTAAGAGGAATATACAGTTGTATATTTAAGAGGAATATGAAGTTGTTTGTTTAAAAGGATTATGAAGTAGTATGTTTAAGAGGAATATGAAGTAGTATGTTTAAGAGGAATATGAAGTAGTATATTAAAGAGGAATGTTAAGTAGTATGTTTTAGAGGAATATGAAGTAGTATATTTAAGAGAAATATGAAGTAGTATGTTTAAGAGGAATATGAAGTAGTATGTTTAAGAGGAATATGAAGTAGTATATTTAAGAGGAATATGAAGTAGTATATTTAAGAGGCATATGAATTAGTATGTTTAAGAGGAATATGAAGTAGTATGTTTAAGGGGAATATGCAGTAGTATATTTAAGAGGAATATGAAGTAGTATGTTTAAGAGGAATATGAAGTAGTATGTTTAAGAGGAATATAAAGTAGTATAGTTAAAAGGAATATGAAGTAGTATGTTTAAGAGGAATATGAAGTAGTATGTTTAAGGGGAATATGAAGTAGTATGTTTAAGAGGATTATGAAGTCGTATATTTAAGAGGAATATTAAGTAGTATGTTTAAGCGGAATATGAAGTAGTATGTTTAAGAGGAATATAAAGTTGTATGTTTAAGAGGAATATACAGTAGTATATTTAAGTGGAATATGAAGTAGTATATTTAAGAGGAATATGAAGTAGTATATTTAAGAGGAATATGAAGTAGTATATTTAAGAGGAATATGAAGTAGTATGTTTAAGAGGAATATGAAGTAGTATGTTTAATAGGAAAACGAAGTAGTATATTTAAGAGGAATATGAAGTAGTATGTTTAAGAGGAATATGAAGTATTATTTTTAAGAGGAATATGAAGTAGTATGTTTAAGAGGAATATGAAGTAGTATGTTTAAGAGGAATATTAAAGAGGAATATGAAGTAGTATGTTTAAGAGGAATATGAAGTAGTATGTTTAAGAGGAATATTAAGCAGTATATATAAGAGGAATATGAAGTAGTATGTTTAAGAAGAATATGAAGTAGTATTTTTAAGAGGATTATGAAGTAGTATATTAAAGAGGAATGTTAAGTAGTATGTTTTAGAGGAATATGAAGTAGTATATTTAAGAGAAATATGAAGTAGTATGTTTAAGAGGAATATGAAGTAGTATGTTTAAGAGGAATATGAAGTAGTATATTTAAGAGGAATATGAAGTAGTATATTTAAGAGGCATATGAATTAGTATGTTTAAGAGGAATATGAAGTAGTATGTTTAAGGGGAATATGCAGTAGTATATTTAAGAGGAATATGAAGTAGTATGTTTAAGAGGAATATGAAGTAGTATGTTTAAGAGGAATATGAAGTAGTATAGTTAAAAGGAATATGAAGTAGTATGTTTAAGAGGAATATGAAGTAGTATGTTTAAGGGGAATATGAAGTAGTATGTTTAAGAGGATTATGAAGTCGTATATTTAAGAGGAATATTAAGTAGTATGTTTAAGCGGAATATGAAGTAGTATGTTTAAGAGGAATATAAAGTTGTATGTTTAAGAGGAATATACAGTAGTATATTTAAGAGGAATATGAAGTAGTATGTTTAAGAGGAATATGAAGTAGTATAGTTAAAAGGAATATGAAGTAGTATGTTTAAGAGGAATATGAAGTAGTATGTTTAAGGGGAATATGAAGTAGTATGTTTAAGAGGATTATGAAGTCGTATATTTAAGAGAAATATGAAGTAGTATGTTTAAGAGGAATATGAAGTAGTATGTTTAAGAGGAATATGAAGTAGTATATTTAAGAGGAATATGAAGTAGTATATTTAAGAGGCATATGAATTAGTATGTTTAAGAGGAATATGAAGTAGTATGTTTAAGGGGAATATGCAGTAGTATATTTAAGAGGAATATGAAGTAGTATGTTTAAGAGGAATATGAAGTAGTATGTTTAAGAGGAATATGAAGTAGTATAGTTAAAAGGAATATGAAGTAGTATGTTTAAGAGGAATATGAAGTAGTATGTTTAAGGGGAATATGAAGTAGTATGTTTAAGAGGATTATGAAGTCGTATATTTAAGAGGAATATTAAGTAGTATGTTTAAGCGGAATATGAAGTAGTATGTTTAAGAGGAATATAAAGTTGTATGTTTAAGAGGAATATACAGTAGTATATTTAAGAGGAATATGAAGTAGTATATTTAAGAGGAATATGAAGTAGTATATTTAAGAGGAATATGAAGTAGTATATTTAAGAGGAATATGAAGTAGTATGTTTAAGAGGAATATGAAGTAGTATGTTTAATAGGAAAACGAAGTAGTATATTTAAGAGGAATATGAAGTAGTATGTTTAAGAGGAATATGAAGTATTATTTTTAAGAGGAATATGAAGTAGTATGTTTAAGAGGAATATGAAGTAGTATGTTTAAGAGGAATATTAAAGAGGAATATGAAGTAGTATGTTTAAGAGGAATATGAAGTAGTATGTTTAAGAGGAATATTAAGCAGTATATATAAGAGGAATATGAAGTAGTATGTTTAAGAGGAATATGAAGTAGTATTTTTAAGAGGATTATGAAGTAGTATATTAAAGAGGAATGTTAAGTAGTATGTTTTAGAGGAATATGAAGTAGTATATTTAAGAGAAATATGAAGTAGTATGTTTAAGAGGAATATGAAGTAGTATGTTTAAGAGGAATATGAAGTAGTATATTTAAGAGGAATATGAAGTAGTATATTTAAGAGGCATATGAATTAGTATGTTTAAGAGGAATATGAAGTAGTATGTTTAAGGGGAATATGCAGTAGTATATTTAAGAGGAATATGAAGTAGTATGTTTAAGAGGAATATGAAGTAGTATGTTTAAGAGGAATATGAAGTAGTATAGTTAAAAGGAATATGAAGTAGTATGTTTAAGAGGAATATGAAGTAGTATGTTTAAGGGGAATATGAAGTAGTATGTTTAAGAGGATTATGAAGTCGTATATTTAAGAGGAATATTAAGTAGTATGTTTAAGCGGAATATGAAGTAGTATGTTTAAGAGGAATATAAAGTTGTATGTTTAAGAGGAATATACAGTAGTATATTTAAGAGGAATATGAAGTAGTATATTTAAGAGGAATATGAAGTAGTATATTTAAGAGGAATATGAAGTAGTATATTTAAGAGGAATATGAAGTAGTATGTTTAAGAGGAATATGAAGTAGTATGTTAAATAGGAAAACGAAGTAGTATATTTAAGAGGAATATGAAGTAGTATGTTTAAGAGGAATATGAAGTATTATTTTTAAGAAGAATATGAAGTAGTATTTTTAAGAGGAATATGAAGTAGTATGTTTAAGAGGAATATTAAAGAGGAATATGAAGTAGTATGTTTAAGAGGAATATGAAGTAGTATTTTTAAGAGGATTATGAAGTAGTATATTTAAGAGGAATATGAAGTAGTATATTTAAGAGGAATATGAAGTAGTATATGTAAGAGGAATATGAAGTAGTATATTTAAGAGGAATATAAAGTAGTATGTTTAAGATGGATATGCAGTAATATATATAAGAGGAATATGAAGTAGTATATTTAAGAGGAATATGAAGTATTATGTTTAAGAGGATTATGAAGTAGTATGTTTAAGAGGAATATGAAGTAGTATGTTTAAGAGGAATATGAAGTAGTATGTTTAAGATGAATATGAAGTAGTATATTTAAGAGGAATATGAAGTAGTATATTTAAGAGGAATATAAAGTAGTATATTTAAGAGGAATATGAAGTAGTATACTTAAGAGGAATATGAAGTAGTATGTTTTAGCGGAATATGAAGTAGTATGTTTAAGAGGAATATGAAGTAGTATGTTTAAGAGGAATATGAAGCAGTATATTTAAGAGGTATATGAAGAAGTATGTTTAAGAGCAATATGAAGTAGTATGTTTAAGAGGAATATGAAGTAGTATGTTTAAGAGGAATATGAAGTAGTATGTTTAAGAGGAATATGAAGTAGTATATTTAAGAGGAATATGAAGTAGTATATTTAAGAGGAATATAAAGTAGTATATTTAAGAGGAATATGAAGTAGTATACTTAAGAGGAATATGAAGTAGTATATTTAAGCTGATTATGAAGTAGTATATTTAAGAAAAATATGAAGTAGTATATTCAAGATGAATATGAAGTAGTATATTTAAGAGGAATATTGAGTAGTATGTTTAAGAGGAATATGAAGTAGTATGTTTAAGAGGAATATGAAGTAGAATGTTTAAAAAGAATATGAAGTAGTATATCTAAGATGAATGTGTAGTAGTATGTTTAAGATTAATATGATGTCGTATGTTTAAGAGGAATATGAAGTAGTATGTTTAAGAGGAATATGATGCAGTATGTTTAAGAAGAATATGAAGTAGTATGTTTAAGAGGAATATGAAGTAGTATGTTTAAGAGGAATATGAAGTAGTATGTTTAAGAGGAATATGAAGTAGTATGTTTAAGAGGAATATGAAGTAGTATGTGGTTAAGAGGTATTATGTTTAAGAGGAATATAAAGTATTATTTTTAAGAGGAATATGAAGCAGTTTGTTTAAGAGGAATATGAACTAGTATGTTTAAGAGGAATGCGAAGTAGTGTATTTAAGAGGAATTTGGAGTAGTATGTTTAAGAGGAATATGAAGTAGTATGTTTAAGAGGAATATGAAGTAGTATGTTTAAGAGGAATATGAAGTAGTATGTTTGAGAGGAATATGAAGTAGTACGTTTAAGAGGAATCTAAGGTAGTATGTTTAAGAGGAATATGAAGTATTATTTTTAAGAGGAATATGAAGTAGTATGTTTAAGAGAATCTAAGATAGTATGTTTAAGAGGAATATGAAGTAGTATCTTTAAGAGGAATATGAAGTTGTATGTTTAAGAGGAATTAGAAGTAGTATGTTTAAGAGGAATATGAAGTAGTATGTTTAAGAGGAATATGAAGTAGTATGCTCAAGAGGAATATGAAGTAGTATGTTTAAGAGGAATATGAAGTAGTATGTTTAAAAGGAATATGAAGTAGTATATTTAAGAGGAATATGATGTAGTATATTTAAGAGGAATATGAAGTATTATGTTTAAGAGGAATATGAAGTAGTATGTTTAAGGGGAATCTAAGGTAGTATGTTTAAGAGGAATATGAAGTATTATTTTTAAGAGGAATATGAAGAAGTATGATTAAGAGGAATATAAAGTAGTATGTTTAAGAGGAATATGAAGTAGTATATTTAAGAGGAATATAAAGTAGTATATTTAAGAGGAATATGAATTAGTATGTTTAAGAGGAGTAGTATGAAGTAGTATGTTTAAGAGGAATATGAAGTAGTATGTTTAATAGGAATATGAATCAGTATATTTAAGAGGAATATGAATTAGTATGTTTAAGAGGAATATGAAGTACAATGTTTAAGAGGAATATGAAGTAGTATATTTAAGGGGAATATGAAATAGTATATTTAAGAGGAATATGAAGTAGTATGTTTAAGTGGAATATGAAGTAGTATGTTGAAGAGGAATATGAAGTGGTATGTTTAAGAGGAATATGAAGTAGTATGTTTAAGAGAATATGAAGTAGTATGTTTAAGAGGAATATGAAGTAGTATATTTAAGAGGAATATGCGGTAGTATGTTTAAGAGAAATATGAAGTAGTATGTTAAAGAGGAATATGAAGTAGTATGTTTAAGAGGAATATGAAGTAGTACATTTAAGAGGAATATGATGTAGTATATTTAAGAGTAATATGAAGTAGCATGTTAAAAAGGAATATGAAGTAGTATATTTAAGCGGATTATGAAGTAGTATATTTAAGAGGAATATGAAGTAGTATATTCAAGATGAATATGAAGTAGTTTATTTAAGAGGAATATTGAGTAGTATGTTCAAGAGGAATATGAAGTAGTATGTTTACGAGGAATATGAAGTAGAATGTTTAAACGGAATATGAAGTAGTATATCTAAGATGAATATGTAGTAGTATGTTTAAGATTATTATGATGTCGTATGTTTAAGAGAAATATGAAGTATTATGTTTAAGAGGAATATGATGCAGTATGTTTAAGAAGAATATGAAGTAGTATGTTCAAGAGGAATATGAAGTAGTATGTTTAAGAGGAATATGAAGTAGTATGTTTAAGAGGAATATGAAGTAGTATGTTTAAGAGGAATATGAAGTAGTATGTTTAAGAGGAATATGAGGTAGTATGTTTAAGAGGAATATAAAGTATTATTTTTAAGAGGAATATGAAGTAGTATGTTTAAGAGGATTAATAAGTAGTATGTCTAAGAGGCATATGAAGTAGTATATTTAAGAGGAATATGAAGTGGTATATTTAAGAGGAATATGAATTAGTATGTTTAAGAGGAATATGAAGTACTATGTTTAAGAGGAATATGAAGTAGTATGTTTAAGAGGAATATGAAGTAGTATGTTTAAGAGGAATATGAAGTAGTATGTTTAAGTTGAATATAAAGTAGTATGTTTAAGAGGAATATAAAGTAGTATGTTTAAGAGGAATAGTAAGTAGTATGTTTAAGAGGAATATGAAGTAGTATGTTTAAGAGGAATATGAAGTAGTATGTTTAAGACGAATATGAAGTAGTATGTTCAAGAAAAATATGAAGTAGTATATTTAAGAGGAATATGATGTAATATATTTAAGAGGAATATGAAGTAGTATGTTAAAGAGGAATATGAAGTAGTATATTTAAGAGGAATATGAAGTAGTATGTTTAAGAGGAATATGAAGTAGTATGTTTAATAGGAAAATGAAGTAGTATATTTAAGAGGAATATGAAGTGGTATGTTTAAGAGGAATATGAAGTTGTATGTTTAAGAGGAATATAAAGTAGTATATTTAAGAGGAATATGAAGTAGTATATTTAAGGGGAATATGAAATAGTATATTTAAGAGGAATATGAAGTAGTATGTTTAAGTGGAATATGAAGTAGTATGTTGAAGAGGAATATGAAGTGGTATGTTTAAGAGGAATATGAAGTAGTATGTTTAAGAGAATATGAAGTAGTATGTTTAAGAGGAATATGAAGTAGTATATTTAAGAGGAATATGCGGTAGTATGTTTAAGAGAAATATGAAGTAGTATGTTAAAGAGGAATATGAAGTAGTATGTTTAAGAGGAATATGAAGTAGTACATTTAAGAGGAATATGATGTAGTATATTTAAGAGTAATATGAAGTAGCATGTTAAAAAGGAATATGAAGTAGTATATTTAAGCGGATTATGAAGTAGTATATTTAAGAGGAATATGAAGTAGTATATTCAAGATGAATATGAAGTAGTTTATTTAAGAGGAATATTGAGTAGTATGTTCAAGAGGAATATGAAGTAGTATGTTTACGAGGAATATGAAGTAGAATGTTTAAACGGAATATGAAGTAGTATATCTAAGATGAATATGTAGTAGTATGTTTAAGATTATTATGATGTCGTATGTTTAAGAGAAATATGAAGTATTATGTTTAAGAGGAATATGATGCAGTATGTTTAAGAAGAATATGAAGTAGTATGTTCAAGAAGAATATGAAGTAGTATGTTTAAGAGGAATATGAAGTAGTATGTTTAAGAGGAATATGAAGTAGTATGTTTAAGAGGAATATGAAGTAGTATGTTTAAGAGGAATATGAGGTAGTATGTTTAAGAGGAATATAAAGTATTATTTTTAAGAGGAATATGAAGTAGTATGTTTAAGAGGATTAATAAGTAGTATGTCTAAGAGGCATATGAAGTAGTATATTTAAGAGGAATATGAAGTGGTATATTTAAGAGGAATATGAATTAGTATGTTTAAGAGGAATATGAAGTACTATGTTTAAGAGGAATATGAAGTAGTATGTTTAAGAGGAATATGAAGTAGTATGTTTAAGAGGAATATGAAGTAGTATGTTTAAGTTGAATATAAAGTAGTATGTTTAAGAGGAATATAAAGTAGTATGTTTAAGAGGAATAGTAAGTAGTATGTTTAAGAGGAATATGAAGTAGTATGTTTAAGAGGAATATGAAGTAGTATGTTTAAGACGAATATGAAGTAGTATGTTCAAGAAAAATATGAAGTAGTATATTTAAGAGGAATATGATGTAATATATTTAAGAGGAATATGAAGTAGTATGTTAAAGAGGAATATGAAGTAGTATATTTAAGAGGAATATGAAGTAGTATGTTTAAGAGGAATATGAAGTAGTATGTTTAATAGGAAAATGAAGTAGTATATTTAAGAGGAATATGAAGTGGTATGTTTAAGAGGAATATGAAGTTGTATGTTTAAGAGGAATATAAAGTAGTATATTTAAGAGGAATATGAAGTAGTATGTTTAAAAGGAATATGAGGTAGTATGTTAAAGAGGAATATGAAGTAGTATATTTAAGAGGATTATGAAGTAGTTTGTTTTAGAGGAATATGCAGTAGTATATTTAAGAGGAATATGAAGTAGTATATTTAAGAGGAATATGAAGTTGTATGTTTAAGAGGAATATAAAGTAGTATATTTAAGAGGAATATGAAGTAGTATGTTTAAAAGGAATATGAAGTAGTATGTTTAAGAGGAATATGAAGTAGTATATTTAAGAGGATTATGAAGTAGTATGTTTAAGAGGAATATGCAATAGTATATTTAAGAGGAATATGAAGTAGTATATTTAAGAGGAATATTAAGTAGTATATTTAAGAGGAATATGAAGTAGTATGTTTAAGAGGAATATGAAGTAGTATATTAAAGAGGAATATGAAGTAGTATGTTTAAGAGGAATATGAAGTAGTATATTACAGAGGAATGTTAAGTAGTATGTTTTAGAGGAATATGAAGTAGTATATTTAAGAGAAATATGAAGTAGTATGTTTAAGAGGAATATGAAGTAGTATATTTAAGAGGATTATGAAGTAGTATGTTTAAGAGGAATATGCAGTAGTATATTTAAGAGGAATATGAAGTAGTATGTTTAAGAGGAATATACAGTAGTATATTTAAGAGGAATATGAAGTAGTTTGTTTAAAAGGATTATGAAGTAGTATGTTTAAGAGGAATATGAAGTAGTATGTTTAAGAGGAATATGAAGTAGTATATTAAAGAGGAATGTTAAGTAGTATGTTTTAGAGGAATATGAAGTAGTATATTTAAGAGAAATATGAAGTAGTATGTTTAAGAGCAATATGAAGTAGTATGTTTAAGAGGAATATAAAGTAGTATATTTAAGAGGAATATGAAGTAGTATATTTAAGAGAAATATGAATTAGTTTGTTTAAGAGGAATATGAAGTAGTATGTTTAAGGGGAATATGCAGTAGTATATTTAAGAGGAATATGAAGTAGTATGTTTAAGAGGAATATGAAGTAGTATGTTTAAGAGGAATATGAAGTAGTATATATCAGAAGAATGTGAAGTAGTATGTTTAAGAGGTATATGAAGTAGTAGTATGTTAAAGAGGAATATGAAGTAGTATGTTTAAGAGAAATATGAAGTAGTATGTTTAAGAGGAATATGAAGTAGTATGTTTAAGAGGAATATGAAGTAGTATGTTTAAGAGAAATATGAAGTAGTATGTTTAAGAAGAATATGAAGTAGTATGTTTAAGAGGAATATGAAGTACTATGTTTAAGAGGAATATGAAGCAGTATATTTAAGAGGAATATGAAGTATTATGTTTAAGAGGAATATGAAGTAGTATGTTTAAGAGGAATATGAAGTAGTATGTTTAAGAGGAATATGAAGTAGTATGTTTAAAAGGAATATGAAGTAGTATGTTTAAGAGGAATATGAAGTAGTATGTTTAAGAGGAATATGAAGTTGTATGTTTAAGAGGAATATACTGTAGTATATTTAAGAGGAATATGAAGAAGTATATTTAAGAGGAATATGAAGTAGTATATTTAGGAGGAATATGAAGAAGTATATTTAAGAAGAATATGAAGTAGTATGTTTAAGAGGAATATGAAGTAGTATGTTTAATAGGAATATAAGGTAGTATATTTAAGAGGAATATGAAGTAGTATGTTTAAGAGGAATATGAAGTAGTATATTAAAAAGGAATATGAAGTAGTATGTTTAAGAGGAATATGAAGTAGTATGTCTAAGAGGAATATGAAGTAGTATATTAAAGAGGAATATGAATTAGTATGTTTAAGAGGAATATGAAGTAGTATGTTTAAGAGGAATATGAAGTAGTATATTTAAGAGGAATATGAAGTAGTATATTTAAGAGGTATATGAAGTAGTATGTTTAAGAGCAATATGAAGTAGTATGTTTAAGAGGAATATGAAGTAGTATGTTTAAGAGGAATATGAAGTAGTATATTTAAGAGGAATATGAAGTAGTATGTTTAAGAGGAATATGAAGTAGTATGTTTAAGAGGAATATGAAGTTGTATGTTTAAGAGGAATATACAGTAGTATATTTAAGAGGAATATGAAGAAGTATATTTAAGACGAATATGAAGTAGTATATTTAGGAGGAATATGAAGTAGTATATTTAAGAAGAATATGAAGTAGTATGTTTAAGAGGAATATGAAGTAGTATGTTTAATAGGAATATAAGGTAGTATATTTAAGAGGAATATGAAGTAGTATGTTTAAGAGGAATATGAAGTAGTATTTTTAAGAGCAATATGAAGTAGTATGTTTAAGAGGAATATGAAGTAGTATGTTTAAGAGGAATATGAAGTAGTATATTAAAGAGAAATATGAAGTAGTATGTTTAAGAGGAATATGAAGTAGTATGTTTAAGAGGAATATGAAGTAGTATGTTTAAGAGGAATATGAAGTAGTATGTTTAATAGGAATATAAGGTAGTATATTTAAGAGGAATATGAAGTAGTATGTTTAAGAGGAATATGAAGTAGTATTTTTAAGAGCAATATGAAGTAGTATGTTTAAGAGGAATATGAAGTAGTATGTTTAAGAGGAATATGTAGTTGTATGTTTAAGAGGAATATAAAGTAGTATATTTAAGAGGAATATGAAGTAGTATGTTTAAAAGGAATATGAAGTAGTATGTTTAAGAGGAATATGAAGTAGTATATTTAAAGGATTATGAAGTAGTATGTTTAAGAGGAATATGCAGTAGTATATTTAAGAGGAATATGAAGTAGTATATTTAACAGGAATATTAAGTAGTATATTTAAGAGGAATATGAAGTAGTATGTTTAGGAGGAATATGAAGTAGTATATTAAAGAGGAATATGAAGTAGTATGTTTAAGAGGAATATGAAAAAGTATGTTTAAGATGAACATGAAGCAGTATATTTAAAAGGAATATGAAGAAGTATGTTTAAGAGGAATATGAAGTAGTATGTTTAAGAGGAATATGAAGTAGTATGTTTAAGAGGAATAAGAAGTAGTATATTTAAGAGGAATATTAAGTAGTATGTTTAAGAGGAATATGAAGTAGTATGTTTAAGAGAAATATGAAGTAGTATGTTTAAGAGGAATATACAGTTGTATATTTAAGAGGAATATGAAGTTGTTTGTTTAAAAGGATTATGAAGTAGTATGTTTAAGAGGAATATGAAGTAGTATGTTTAAGAGGAATATGAAGTAGTATATTAAAGAGGAATGTTAAGTAGTATGTTTTAGAGGAATATGAAGTAGTATATTTAAGAGAAATATGAAGTAGTATGTTTAAGAGGAATATGAAGTAGTATGTTTAAGAGGAATATGAAGTAGTATATTTAAGAGGAATATGAAGTAGTATATTTAAGAGGCATATGAATTAGTATGTTTAAGAGGAATATGAAGTAGTATGTTTAAGGGGAATATGCAGTAGTATATTTAAGAGGAATATGAAGTAGTATGTTTAAGAGGAATATGAAGTAGTATGTTTAAGAGGAATATGAAGTAGTATAGTTAAAAGGAATATGAAGTAGTATGTTTAAGAGGAATATGAAGTAGTATGTTTAAGGGGAATATGAAGTAGTATGTTTAAGAGGATTATGAAGTCGTATATTTAAGAGGAATATTAAGTAGTATGTTTAAGCGGAATATGAAGTAGTATGTTTAAGAGGAATATAAAGTTGTATGTTTAAGAGGAATATACAGTAGTATATTTAAGAGGAATATGAAGTAGTATATTTAAGAGGAATATGAAGTAGTATATTTAAGAGGAATATGAAGTAGTATATTTAAGAGGAATATGAAGTAGTATGTTTAAGAGGAATATGAAGTAGTATGTTTAATAGGAAAACGAAGTAGTATATTTAAGAGGAATATGAAGTAGTATGTTTAAGAGGAATATGAAGTATTATTTTTAAGAGGAATATGAAGTAGTATGTTTAAGAGGAATATGAAGTAGTATGTTTAAGAGGAATATTAAAGAGGAATATGAAGTAGTATGTTTAAGAGGAATATGAAGTAGTATGTTTAAGAGGAATATTAAGCAGTATATATAAGAGGAATATGAAGTAGTATGTTTAAGAGGAATATGAAGTAGTATTTTTAAGAGGATTATGAAGTAGTATATTTAAGAGGAATATGAAGTAGTATATTTAAGAGGAATATGAAGTAGTATATGTAAGAGGAATATGAAGTAGTATATTTAAGAGGAATATAAAGTAGTATGTTTAAGATGAATATGCAGTAATATATATAAGAGGAATATGAAGTAGTATATTTAAGAGGAATATGAAGTATTATGTTTAAGAGGATTATGAAGTAGTATGTTTAAGAGGAATATGAAGTAGTATGTTTAAGAGGAATATGAAGTAGTATGTTTAAGAGGAATATGAAGTAGTATATTTAAGAGGAATATGAAGTAGTATATTTAAGAGGAATATAAAGTAGTATATTTAAGAGGAATATGAAGTAGTATACTTAAGAGGAATATGAAGTAGTATGTTTTAGCGGAATATGAAGTAGTATGTTTAAGAGGAATATGAAGTAGTATGTTTAAGAGGAATATGAAGCAGTATATTTAAGAGGTATATGAAGAATTATGTTTAAGAGCAATATGAAGTAGTTTGTTTAAGAGGAATATGAAGTAGTATGTTTAAGAGGAATATGAAGTAGTATATTTAAGAGGAATATTAAGTAGTATGTTTAAGAGGAATATGAAGTAGTATGTTTAATAGGAATATAAGGTAGTATATTTAAGAGGAATATGAAGTAGTATGTTTAAGAGGAATATGAAGTAGTATTTTTAAGAGCAATATGAAGTAGTATGTTTAAGAGGAATATGAAGTAGTATGTTTAAGAGGAATATTAAAGAGGAATATGAAGTAGTATGTTTAAGAGGAATATGAAGTGGTATGTTTAAGAGGAATGTTAAGCAGTATATTTAAGAGGAATATGAAGTAGTATGTTTAAGAGGAATATGCAGTTGTATGTTTAAGAGGAATATAAAGTAGTATATTTAAGAGGAATATGAAGTAGTATGTTTAAAAGGAATATGAAGTAGTATGTTTAAGAGGAATATGAAGTAGTATGTTTAAGATGAACATGAAGCAGTATATTTAAAAGGAATATGAAGAAGTATGTTTAAGAGGAATATGAAGTAGTATGTTTAAGAGGAATATGAAGTAGTATGTTTAAGAGGAATATGAAGTAGTATATTTAAGAGGAATATTAAGTAGTATGTTTAAGAGGAATATGAAGTAGTATGTTTAAGAGAAATATGAAGTAGTATGTTTAAGAGCAATATACAGTTGTATATTTAAGAGGAATATGAAGTAGTTTGTTTAAAAGGATTATGAAGTAGTATGTTTAAGAGGAATATGAAGTAGTATGTTTAAGAGGAATATGAAGTAGTATATTAAAGAGGAATGTTAAGTAGTATGTTTTAGAGGAATATGAAATAGTATATTTAAGAGAAATATGAAGTAGTATGTTTTAGAGGAATATGAAGTAGTATGTTTAAGAGGAATATGAAGTAGTATATTTAAGAGGAATATGAAGTAGTATATTTAAGAGGAATATGAATTAGTATGTTTAAGAGGAATATGAAGTAGTATGTTTAAGGGGAATATGCAGTAGTATATTTAAGAGGAATATGAAGTAGTATGTTTAAGAGGAATATGAAGTAGTATGTTTAAGAGGAATATGAAGTAGTATAGTTAAAAGGAATATGAAGTAGTATGTTTAAGAGGAATATGAAGTAGTATGTTTAAGGGGAATATGAAGTAGTATATTTAAGAGGAATATGAAGTAGTATGTTTAAGAGGAATATGAAGTAGTATGTTTAATAGGAAAATGAAGTAGTATATTTAAGAGGAATATGAAGTAGTATGTTTAAGAGGAATATGAAGTAGTATTTTTAAGAGGAATATGAAGTAGTATGTTTAAGAGGAATATGAAGTAGTATGTTTAAGAGGAATATTAAAGAGGAATATGAAGTAGTATGTTTAAGAGGAATATGAAGTAGTATGTTTAAGAGGAATATTAAGCAGTATATATAAGAGAAATATGAAGTAGTATGTTTAAGAGGAATATGAAGTAGTATTTTTAAGAGGATAATGAAGTAATATTTATAAGAGGAATATGAAGTAGTATATTTAAGAGGAATATGAAGTAGTATGTTTAAGAGGATTATGAAGTAGTATGTTTAAGAGGAATATGAAGTAGTATGTTTAAGAGGAATATGAAGTAGTATGTTTAAGAGGAATATGAAGTAGTATATTTAAGAGGAATATGAAGTAGTATATTTAAGAGGAATATGAAGTAGTATATTTAAGAGGAATATGAAGTAGTATACTTAAGAGGAATATGAAGTAGTATGTTTTAGCGGAATATGAAGTAGTATGTTTAAGAGGAATATGAAGTAGTATGTTTAAGAGGAATAGGAAGCAGTATATTTAAGAGGTATATGAAGAAGTATGTTTAAGAGCAATATGAAGTAGTATGTTTAAGAGGAATATGAAGTAGTATGTTTAAGAGGAATATGAAGTAGTATATTTAAGAGGAATATGAAGAAGTATATTTAAGAGGAATATGAAGTAGTATATTTAGGAGGAATATGAAGTAGTATATTTAAGAGGAATATGAAGTAGTATGTTTAAGAGGAATATGAAGTAGTATGTTTAATAGGAATATAAGGTAGTATATTTAAGAGGAATATGAAGTAGTATGTTTAGGTATATGAAGAAGTATATTTAAGAGGAATATGAAGTAGTATATTTAGGAGGAATATGAAGTAGTATATTTAAGAGGAATATGAAGTAGTATGTTTCAGAGGAATATGAAGTAGTGTGTTTAATAGGAATATAAGGTAGTATATTTAAGAGGAATATGAAGTAGTATGTTTAAGAGGAATATGAAGTAGTATTTTTAAAAGCAATATGAAGTAGTATGTTAAAGAGGAATATGAAGTAGTATGTTTAAGAGGAATATTAAAGAGGAATATGAAGTAGTATGTTTAAGAGGAATATGAAGTAGTAGGTTTAAGAGGAATATTAAGCAGTATATTTAAGAGGAATATGAAGTAGTATGTTTAAGAGGAATATGAAGTAGTATGTTTAAGAGGAATATGAAGTAGTATGTTTAAGAGGAATATGAAGTAGTATATTTAAGAGGAATATGAAGTAGTATGTTTAAGAGGAATATGAAGTAGTATGTTTAAGAGGAATATGGAGTAGTATGTTTAAGAGGAATATGAAGTAGTATGTTTAAGAGGAATATGAAGTAGTATAGTTAAGAGGGATATTAAGTAGTATGTTTAAGAGGAATATGAAGTAGTATGTTTAAGAGGAATATGAAGTGGTATGTTTAAGAGGAATATGAAGTTGTATGTTTAAGAGGAATATAAAGTAGTATATTTAAGAGGAATATGAAGTAGTATGTTTTAAAGGAATATGAAGTAGTATGTTTAAGAGGAATATGAAGTAGTATATTTAAGAGGATTATGAAGTAGTATGTTTAAGAGGAATATGCAGTAGTATATTTAAGAGGAATATGAAGTAGTATATTTAAGAGAAATATAAAGTTGTATGTTTAAGAGGTATATAAAGTAGTATATTTAAGAGGAATATGAAGTAGTATGTTTAAAAGGAATATGAAGTAGTATGTTTAAGAGGAATATGAAGTAGTATATTTAAGAGGATTATGAAGTAGTATGTTTAAGAAGAATATGCAGTAGTATATTTAAGAGGAATATGAAGTAGTATATTTAAGAGGAATATTAAGTAGTATATTTAAGAGGAATATGAAGTAGTATGTTTAAGAGGAATATGAAGTAGTATATTAAAGAGGAATATGAAGTAGTATGTTTAAGAAGAATATGAAGTAGTATGTTAAAGAGGAATATACAGTAGTATATTTAAGAGGAATATGAAGTAGTTTGTTTAAAAGGATTATGAAGTAGTATGTTTAAGAGGAATATGAAGTTGTATGTTTAAGAGGAATTAGAAGTAGTATATTAAAGAGGAATGTTAAGTAGTATGTTTTAGAGGAATATGAAGTAGTATATTTAAGAGAAATATGAAGTAGTATGTTTAAGAGGAATATGAAGTAGTATGTTTAAGAGGAATATGAAGTAGTATATTTAAGAGGAATATGAAGTAGTATATTTAAGACAAATATGAATTAGTATGTTTAAGAGGAATATGAAGTAGTATGTTTAAGGGGAATATGCAGTAGTATATTTAAGAGGAATATGAAGTAGTATGTTTAAGAGGAATATGAAGTAGTATGTTTAAGAGGAATATGAAGTAGTATATATCAGAGGAATATGAAGTAGTATGTTTAAGAGGTATATGAAGTAGTACTATGTTAAAGAGGAATATGAAGTAGTATGTTTAAGAGAAATATGAAATAGTATGTTTAAGAGGAATATGAAGTAGTATGTTTAAGAGGAATATGAAGTAGTATGTTTAAGAGAAATATGAAGTAGTATGTTTAAGAAGAATATGAAGTAGTATGTTTAAGAGGAATATGAAGTACTATGTTTAAGAGGAATATGAAGCAGTATATTTAAGAGGAATATGAAGTATTATGTTTAAGAGGAATATGAAGTAGTATGTTTAAGAGGAATATGAAGTAGTATGTTTAAGAGGAATATGAAGTAGTATATTTAAGAGGGATATTAAGTAATATGTTTAAGAGGAATATGAAGTAGTATGTTTAAGAGGAATATGAAATGGTATGTTTAAGAGGAATATACAGTAGTATATTTAAGAGGAAAATGAAGTAGTATATTTAAGAGGAATATGAAGTAGTATGTTTAAGAGGAATATGAAGTAGTATATTAAAGAGGAATATGAAGTAGTATGTTTAAGAGGAATATGAAGTAGTATGTTTAAGAGGAATATGAAGTAGTATATTAAAGAGGAATATGAAGTAGTATGTTTAAGAGGAATATGAAGTAGTATGTTTAAGAGGAATATGAAGTAGTATGTTTAAGAGGAATATGAAGTAGTATATTTAAGAGGAATATTAAGTAGTATGTTTAAGAGGAATATTAAGTAGTATGTTTAAGAGGAATAGGAAGCAGTATATTTAAGAGGTATATGAAGTAGTATGTTTAAGAGCAATATGAAGTAGTATGTTTAAGAGGAATATGAAGTTGTATGTTTAAGAGGAATATGAAGTAGTATATTTAAGAGGAATATGAAGTAGTATGTTTAAGAGGAATATGAAGTAGTATGTTTAAGAGGAATATGAAGTTGTATGTTTAAGAGGAATATACAGTAGTATATTTAAAAGGAATATGAAGAAGTATATTTAAGAGGAATATGAAGTAGTATATTTAGGAGGAATATGAAGTAGTATATTTAAGAGGAATATGAAGTAGTATGTTTAAGAGGAATATGAAGTAGTATGTTTAATAAGAATATAAGGTAGTATATTTAAGAGGAATATGAAGTAGTATGTTTAAGAGGAATATGAAGTAGTATTTTTAAGAGCAATATGAAGTAGTATGTTTAAGAGGAATATGAAGTAGTATGTTTAAGAGGAATATTAAAGAGGAATATGAAGTAGTATGTTTAAGAGGAATATGAAGTAGTATGTTTAAGAGGAATATTAAGCAGTATATTTAAGAGGAATATGAAGTAGTATGTTTAAGAGGAATATGAAGTAGTATATTTAAGAGGAATATGAAGTAGTATGTTTAAGAGGAATATGAAGTAGTATGTTTAAGAGGAATATGGAGTAGTATGTTTAAGAGGAATATGAAGTAGTATGTTTAAGAGGAATATGAAGTAGTATATTTAAGAGGGATATTAAGTAGTATGTTTAAGAGGAATATGAAGTAGTATGTTTAAGAGGAATATGAAGTGGTATGTTTAAGAGGAATATGAAGTTGTATGTTTGAGAGGAATATAAAGTAGTCTATTTAAGAGGAATATGAAGTAGCATGTTTAAAAGGAATATGAAGTAGTATGTTTAAGAGGAATATGAAGTAGTATATTTAAGAGGATTATAAAGTAGTATGTTTAAGAGGAATATGCAGTAGTATATTTAAGAGGAATATGAAGTAGTATATTTAAGAGGAATATGAAGTTGTATGTTTAAGAGGAATATAAAGTAGTATATTTAAGAGGAATATGAAGTAGTATGTTTAAAAGGAATATAAAGTAGTATGTTTAAGAGGAATGTGAAGTAGTATATTTAAGAGGATTATGAAGTAGTATGTTTAAGAGGAATATGCAGTAGTATATTTAAGAGGAATATGAAGTAGTATATTTAAGAGGAATATTAAGTAGTATATTTAAGAGGAATATGAAGTAGTATGTTTAAGAGGAATATGAAGTAGTATATTAAAGAGGAATATGAAGTAGTATGTTTAAGAGGAATATGAAGTAGTATGTTTAAGAGGAATATACAGTAGTATATTTAAGAGGAATATGAAGTAGTTTGTTTAAAAGGATTATGAAGTAGTATGTTTAAGAGGAATATGAAGTAGTATGTTTAAGAGGAATATGAAGTAGTATATTAAAGAGGAATGGTAAGTAGTATGTTTTAGAGGAATATGAAGTAGTATATTTAAGAGAAATATGAAGTAGTATGTTTAAGAGGAATATGAAGTAGTATGTTTAAGAGGAATATGAAGTAGTATATTTAAGAGGAATATGAAGTAGTATATTTAAGAGAAATATGAATTAGTATGTTTAAGAGGAATATGAAGTAGTATGTTTAAGGGGAATATGCAGTAGTATATTTAAGAGGAATATGAAGTAGTATGTTTAAGAGGAATATGAAGTAGTATGTTTAAGAGGAATATGAAGTAGTATATATCAGAGGAATATGAAGTAGTATGTTTAAGAGGTATATGAAGTAGTAGTATGTTAAAGAGGAATATGAAGTAGTATGTTTAAGAGAAATATGAAGTAGTATGTTTAAGAGGAATATGAAGTAGTATGTTTAAGAGGAATATGAAGTAGTATGTTTAAGAGAAATATGAAGTAGTATGTTTAAGAAGAATATGAAGTAGTATGTTTAAGAGGAATATGAAGTACTATGTTTAAGAGGAATATGAAGCAGTATATTTAAGAGGAATATGAAGTATTATGTTTAAGAGGAATATGAAGTAGTATGTTTAAGAGGAATATGAAGTAGTATGTTTAAGAGGAATACGAAGTAGTATATTTAAGAGGGATATTAAGTAGTATGTTTAAGAGGAATATGAAGTAGTATGTTTAAGAGGAATATGAAGTGGTATGTTTAAGAGGAATATACAGTAGTATATTTAAGAGGAAAATGAAGTAGTATATTTAAGAGGAATATAAAGTTGTATGTTTAAGAGGAATATAAAGTAGTATATTTAAGAGGAATATGAAGTAGTATGTTTAAAAGGAATATGAAGTAGTATGTTTAAGAGGTATATGAAGTAGTATATTTAAGGGGATTATGAAGTAGTACGTTTAAGAGGAATATGCAGTAGTATATTTAAGAGGAATAGGAAGTAGTATATTTAAGAGGAATATTTAGTAGTATATTTAAGAGGAATATGAAGTAGTATGTTTAAGAGGAATATGAAGTAGTATGTTAAAGAGGAATATGAAGTAGTATGTTTAAAAGGAATATGAAGTACTATGTTTAAGAGGAATATGACGTAGTATATTAAAGAGGAATATGAAGTAGTATGTTTAAGAGGAATATGAAGTAGTATGTTTAAGAGGAAAATGAAGTAGTATGTTTAAGAGGAATATGAAGTAGTATATTTAAGAGGAATATTAAGTAGTATGTTTAAGAGGAATATGAAGTAGTATGTTTAAGAGGAATATGAAGTAGTATGTTTAAGAGGAATATACAGTAGTATATTTAAGAGGAATATGAAGTAGTATATTTAAGAGGAATATGAAATAGTATATTTAAGAGGAATATGAAGTAGTATATAGCAGAGGAATATAAAGTAGTATGTTTAAGAGGTATATGAAGTAGTAGTATGTTAAAGAGGAATATGAAGTTGTATGTTTAAGAGAAATATGAAGTACGTATAGTATGTTTAAGAGGAATATGAAGTAGTATGTTTAAGAGGAATATGAAGTAGTATGTTTAAGAGGAATATGAAGCAGTATATTTAAGAGGAATATAAAGTAGTATGTTTAAGAGGAATATGAAGTAGTATGTTTAAGAGGAATATGAAGTAGTTGTTTAAGAGGAATATGAAGTAGTATATTTAAGAGGGATATTAAGTAGTATGTTTAAGAGGAATATGAAGTAGTATGTTTAAGAGGAATATGAAGTGGTATGTTTAAGAGGAATATGAAGTTGTATGTTTAAGAGGAATATAAAGTAGTATATGTAAGAGGAATATGAAGTAGTATGTTTAAAAGGAATATGAAGTAGTATGTTTAAGAGGAATATGAAGTAGTATATTTAAGAGTATTATGAAGTAGTATGTTTAAGAGGAATATGCAGTATTATATTTAAGAGGAATATGAAGTAGTATATTTAAGAGGAATATGAAGTTGTATGTTTAAGAGGAATATAAAGTAGTATGTTTAAGAGGAATATGAAGTAGTATATTAAAGAGGAATATGAAGTAGTATGTTTAAGAGGAATATGAAGTAGTATGTTAAAGATGAACATGAAGCAGTATATTTAAAAGGAATATGAAGAAGTATGTTTAAGAGGAATATGAAGCAGTATGTTTAAGAGGAATATGAAGTAGTATGTTTAAGAGGAATATGAAGTAGTATATTTAAGAGGAATATTAAGTAGTATGTTTAAGAGGAATATGAAGTAGTATGTTTAAGAGAAATATGAAGTAGTATGTTTAAGAGGAATATACAGTAGTATATTTAAGAGGAATATGAAGTAGTTTGTTTGAAAGGATTATGAAGTAGTATGTTTAAGAGGAATATGAAGTAGTATGTTTAAGAGCAATATGAAGTAGTATATTAAAGAGGAATGTTAAGTAGTATGTTTTAGAGAAATATGAAGTAGTATATTTAAGAGAAATATGAAGTAGTATGTTTAAGAGGAATATGAAGTAGTATGTTTAAGAGGAATATGAAGTAGTATATTTAAGAGGAATATGAAGTAGTATATTTAAAAGGAATATGAATTAGTATGTTTAAGAAGAATATGAAGTAGTATCTTTAAGGGGAATATGCAGTAGTATATTTGAGAGGAATATGAAGTAGTATGTTTAAAAGGAATATGAAGTAGTATGTTTAAGAGGAATATGAAGTAGTATGTTTAAGAGTATTATGAAGTTGTATATTTAAGAGGAACATTAAGTAGTATGTTTAAGAGGAATATGAAGTAGTATGTTTAAGAGGAATATGAAGTTGTATGTTTAAGAGGAATATATAGTAGTATATTTAAGAGGAATATGAAGTAGTATATTTAAGAGGAATATGAAGTAGTATATTTAAGAGGAATATGAAGTAGTATATGTAAGAGGAATATGAAGTAGTATGTTTAAGAGGAATATGATGGTATGTTTAATAGGAATATGAAGTAGTTTATTTAAGAGGAATATGAAGTAGTATGTTTAAGAGGAATATGAAGTAGTATTTTTAAGAGGAATATGAAGTAGTATGTTTAAGAGGAATATGAAGTAGTATGTTTAAGAGAAATATTAAAGAGGAATATGAAGTAGTATGTTTAAGAGGAATATGAAGTAGTATGTTTAAGAGGACTATTAAGCAGTATATATAATAGGAATATGAAGTAGTATGTTTAAGAGGAATATGAAGTAGTATGTTTAAGAGGAATATAAAGTAGTATGTTTAAGAGGAATATGAAGTACTATATTTAAGAGGAATATGAAGTAGTATGTTTAAGAGGAATATGAAGTAGTATTTTTAAGAGGATTATGAAGTAGTATATTTAAGAGGAATATGAAGTAGTATATTTAAGAGGAATATGAAGTAGTATATGTAAGAGGAATATGAAGTAGTATATTTAAGAGGAATATGAAGTAGTATGTTTAAGATATATATGCAGTAATATATATAAGAGGAATATGAAGTAGTATATTTAAGAGGAATATGAAGTAGTATGTTTAAGAGGATTATGAAGTAGTATGTTTAAGAGGAATATGAAGTAGTATGTTTAAGAGGAATATGAAGTAGTATGTTTAAGAGGAATATGAAGTAGTATATTTAAGAGGAATATGAAGTAGTATATTTAAGAGGAATATGAAGTAGTATATTTAAGAGGAATATGAAGTAGTATACTTAAGAGGAATATGAAGTAGTATGTTTTAGCCGAATATGAAGTAGTATGTTTAAGAGGAATATGAAGTAGTATGTTTAAGAGGAATAGGAAGCAGTATATTTAAGAGCTATATGAAGTAGTATGTTTAAGAGCAATATGAAGTAGTATGTTTAAGAGGAATATGAAGTAGTATGTTTAAGAGGAATATGAAGTAGTATATTTAAGAGGAATATTAAGTAGTCTGTTTAAGAGGAATATGAAGTAGTATATTTAAGAGGAATATGAAGTTGTATGTTTAAGAGGAATATACAGTAGTATACTTAAGAGAAATATGAAGAAGTATATTTAAGAGGAATATGAAGTAGTATATTTAGGAGGAATATGAAGTAGTATATTTAAGAGGAATATGAAGTAGTATGTTTAAGAGGAATATGAAGTAGTATGTTTAATAGGAATATGAAGTAGTATATTTAAGAGGAATATGAAGTAGTATGTTTAAGAAGAATATGAAGTAGTATTTTTAAGAGCAATATAAAGTAGTATGTTTTAGAGGAATATGAAGTAGTATGTTTAAGAGGAATATTAAAGAGGAATATGAAGTAGTATGTTTAAGAGGAATATGAAGTAGTATGTTTAAGAGGAATATTAAGCAGTATATTTAAGAGGAATATGAAGTTGTATGTTTAAGAGGAATATGAAGTAGTATGTTTAAGAGGAATATGAAGTAGTATGTTTAAGAGGAATATGAAGTAGTATATTAAAGAGGAATATGAAGTAGTATGTTTAAGAGGAATATGAAGTAGTATTTTTAAGAGGATTATGAAGTAGTATATTTAAGAGGAATATGAAGTAGTATATTTAAGAGGAATATGAAGTAGTATGTTTAAGAGGAATATGCAGTAATATATATAAGAGGAATATGAAGAAGTATATTTAAGAGGAATATGGAGTAGTATGTTTAAGAGGATTATGAAGTGGTATGTTTAAGAGGAATATGAAGTAGTATGTTTAAGAGGAATATGAAGTAGTATGTTTAAAAGGAATATGAAGTAGTATATTTAAGAGGAATATGAAGTTGTATGTTTAAGAGGTATATAAAGTAGTCTATTTAAGAGGAATATGAAGTAGTATGTTTAAAAGGAATATGAAGTAGTATGTTTAAGAGGAATATGAAGTAGTATATTTAAGAGGATTATGAAGTAGTATGTTTAAGAGGAATATGCAGTAGTATATTTAAGAGGAATATGAAGTAGTATATTTAAGAGGAATATTAAGTAGTATATTTAAGAGGAATATGAAGTAGTATGTTTAAGAGGAATATGAAGTAGTATATTTAAGAGGAATATGAAGTAGTATGTTTAAGAAGAATATGAAGTAGTATATTAAAGAGGAATATGAAGTAGTATGTTTAAGAGGAATATGAAGTAGTATGTTTAAGAGGAATATACAGTAGTATATTTAAGAGGAATATGAAGTAGTTTGTTTAAAAGGATTATGAAGTAGTATGTTTAAGAGGAATATGAAGTAGTATGTTTAAGAGGAATATGAAGTAGTATATTAAAGAGGAATGTTAAGTAGTATGTTTTAGAGGAATATGAAGTAGTATATTTAAGAGAAATATGAAGTAGTATGTTTAAGAGGAATATGAAGTAGTATGTTTAAGAGGAATATGAAGTAGTATATTTAAGAGGAATATAAAGTAGTATATTTAAGAGAAATATGAATTAGTATGTTTAAGAGGAATATGAAGTAGTATGTTTAAGGGGAATATGCAGTAGTATATTTAAGAGGAATATGAAGTAGTATGTTTAAAAGGAATATGAAGTAGTATGTTTAAGAGGTATATGAAGTAGTATATTTAAGGGGATTATGAAGTAGTATGTTTAAGAGGCATATGCAGTAGTATATTTAAGAGGAATAGGAAGTAGTATATTTAAGAGGAATATTTAGTAGTATATTTAAGAGGAATATGAAGTAGTATGTTTAAGAGGAATATGAAGTAGTATATTAAAGAGGAATATGAAGTAGTATGTTTAAAAGGAATATGAAGTACTATGTTTAAGAGGAATATGACGTAGTATATTAAAGAGGAAAATGAAGTAGTATGTTTAAGAGGAATATGAAGTAGTATGTTTAAGAGGAAAATGAAGTAGTATGTTTAAGAGGAATATGAAGTAGTATATTTAAGAGGAATATTAAGTAGTATGTTTAAGAGGAATATGAAGTAGTATGTTTAAGAGGAATATGAAGTAGTATGTTTAAGAGGAATATGCAGTAGTATATTTAAGAGGAATATGAAGTAGTATATTTAAGAGGAATATGAAATAGTATATTTAAGAGGAATATGAAGTAGTATATAGCAGAGGAATATAAAGTAGTATGTTTAAGAGAAATATGAAGTAGTATGTTTAAGAGGAATATGAAGTAGTATGTTTAAGAGGAATATGAAGTAGTATGTTTAAGAGGAATATGAAGCAGTATATTTAAGAGGAATATAAAGTAGTATGTTTAAGAGGAATATGAAGTAGTATGTTTAAGAGGAATATGAAGTAGTTGTTTAAGAGGAATATGAAGTAGTATATTTAAGAGGGATATTAAGTAGTATGTTTAAGAGGAATATGAAGTAGTATGTTTAAGAGGAATATGAAGTAGTATGTTTAAGAGGAATATTAAGCAGTATATTTAAGAGGAATATGAAGTTGTATGTTTAAGAGGAATATGAAGTAGTATGTTTAAGAGGAATATGAAGTAGTATGTTTAAGAGGAATATGAAGTAGTATATTAAAGAGGAATATGAAGTAGTATGTTTAAGAGGAATATGAAGTAGTATTTTTAAGAGGATTATGAAGTAGTATATTTAAGAGGAATATGAAGTAGTATATTTAAGAGGAATATGAAGTAGTATGTTTAAGAGGAATATGCAGTAATATATATAAGAGGAATATGAAGAAGTATATTTAAGAGGAATATGGAGTAGTATGTTTAAGAGGATTATGAAGTGGTATGTTTAAGAGGAATATGAAGTAGTATGTTTAAGAGGAATATGAAGTAGTATGTTTAAAAGGAATATGAAGTAGTATATTTAAGAGGAATATGAAGTTGTATGTTTAAGAGGTATATAAAGTAGTCTATTTAAGAGGAATATGAAGTAGTATGTTTAAAAGGAATATGAAGTAGTATGTTTAAGAGGAATATGAAGTAGTATATTTAAGAGGATTATGAAGTAGTATGTTTAAGAGGAATATGCAGTAGTATATTTAAGAGGAATATGAAGTAGTATATTTAAGAGGAATATTAAGTAGTATATTTAAGAGGAATATGAAGTAGTATGTTTAAGAGGAATATGAAGTAGTATATTTAAGAGGAATATGAAGTAGTATGTTTAAGAAGAATATGAAGTAGTATATTAAAGAGGAATATGAAGTAGTATGTTTAAGAGGAATATGAAGTAGTATGTTTAAGAGGAATATACAGTAGTATATTTAAGAGGAATATGAAGTAGTTTGTTTAAAAGGATTATGAAGTAGTATGTTTAAGAGGAATATGAAGTAGTATGTTTAAGAGGAATATGAAGTAGTATATTAAAGAGGAATGTTAAGTAGTATGTTTTAGAGGAATATGAAGTAGTATATTTAAGAGAAATATGAAGTAGTATGTTTAAGAGGAATATGAAGTAGTATGTTTAAGAGGAATATGAAGTAGTATATTTAAGAGGAATATAAAGTAGTATATTTAAGAGAAATATGAATTAGTATGTTTAAAAGGAATATGAAGTAGTATGTTTAAGGGGAATATGCAGTAGTATATTTAAGAGGAATATGAAGTAGTATGTTTAAAAGGAATATGAAGTAGTATGTTTAAGAGGTATATGAAGTAGTATATTTAAGGGGATTATGAAGTAGTATGTTTAAGAGGAATATGCAGTAGTATATTTAAGAGGAATAGGAAGTAGTATATTTAAGAGGAATATTTAGTAGTATATTTAAGAGGAATATGAAGTAGTATGTTTAAGAGGAATATGAAGTAGTATATTAAAGAGGAATATGAAGTAGTATGTTTAAAAGGAATATGAAGTACTATGTTTAAGAGGAATATGACGTAGTATATTAAAGAGGAATATGAAGTAGTATGTTTAAGAGGAATATGAAGTAGTATGTTTAAGAGGAAAATGAAGTAGTATGTTTAAGAGGAATATGAAGTAGTATATTTAAGAGGAATATTAAGTAGTATGTTTAAGAGGAATATGAAGTAGTATGTTTAAGAGGAATATGAAGTAGTATGTTTAAGAGGAATATGCAGTAGTATATTTAAGAGGAATATGAAGTAGTATATTTAAGAGGAATATGAAATAGTATATTTAAGAGGAATATGAAGTAGTATATAGCAGAGGAATATAAAGTAGTATGTTTAAGAGAAATATGAAGTAGTATGTTTAAGAGGAATATGAAGTAGTATGTTTAAGAGGAATATGAAGTAGTATGTTTAAGAGGAATATGAAGCAGTATATTTAAGAGGAATATAAAGTAGTATGTTTAAGAGGAATATGAAGTAGTATGTTTAAGAGGAATATGAAGTAGTTGTTTAAGAGGAATATGAAGTAGTATATTTAAGAGGGATATTAAGTAGTATGTTTAAGAGGAATATGAAGTAGTATGTTTAAGAGGAATATGAAGTGGTATGTTTAAGAGGAATATGAAGTTGTATGTTTAAGAGGAATATAAAGTAGTATATGTAAGAGGAATATGAAGTAGTATGTTTAAAAGGAATATGAAGTAGTATGTTTAAGAGGAATATGAAGTAGTATATTTAAGAGTATTATGAAGTAGTATGTTTAAGAGGAATATGCAGTATTATATTTAAGAGGAATATGAAGTAGTATATTTAAGAGGAATATGAAGTTGTATGTTTAAGAGGAATATAAAGTAGTATGTTTAAGAGGAATATGAAGTAGTATATTAAAGAGGAATATGAAGTAGTATGTTTAAGAGGAATATGAAGTAGTATGTTAAAGATAAACATGAAGCAGTATATTTAAAAGGAATATGAAGAAGTATGTTTAAGAGGAATATGAAGTAGTATGTTTAAGAGGAATATGAAGTAGTATGTTTAAGAGGAATATGAAGTAGTATATTTAAGAGGAATATTAAGTAGTATGTTTAAGAGGAATATGAAGTAGTATGTTTAAGAGAAATGTGAAGTAGTATGTTTAAGAGGAATATGAAGTAGTATGTTTAAGAGGAATATGAAGTAGTATATTTAAGAGGAATATGAAGTAGTATATTTAAAAGGAATATGAATTAGTATGTTTAAGAAGAATATGAAGTAGTATGTTTAAGGGGAATATGCAGTAGTATATTTAAGAGGAATATGAAGTAGTATGTTTAAAAGGAATATGAAGTAGTATGTTTAAGAGGAATATGAAGTAGTATGTTTAAGAGTATTATGAAGTTGTATATTTAAGAGGAATATTAAGTAGTATGTTTAAGAGGAATATGAAGTAGTATGTTTAAGAGGAATATGAAGTTGTATGTTTAAGAGGAATATATAGTAGTATTATTAAGAGGAATATGAAGTAGTATATTTAAGAGGAATATGAAGTAGTATATTTAAGAGGAATATGAAGTAGTATATGTAAGAGGAATATGAAGTAGTATGTTTAAGAGGAATATGATGTAGTATGTTTAATAGGAATATGAAGTAGTTTATTTAAGAGGAATATGAAGTAGTATGTTTAAGAGGAATATGAAGTAGTATTTTTAAGAGGAATATGAAGTAGTATGTTTAAGAGGAATATGAAGTAGTATGTTTAAGAGAAATATTAAAGAGGAATATGAAGTAGTATGTTTAAGAAGAATATGAAGTAGTATGTTTAAGAGGACTATTAAGCAGTATATATAATAGGAATATGAAGTAGTATGTTTAAGAGGAATATGAAGTAGTATGTTTAAGAGGAATATAAAGTAGTATGTTTAAGAGGAATATGAAGTACTATATTTAAGAGGAATATGAAGTAGTATGTTTAAGAGGAATATGAAGTAGTATTTTTAAGAGGATTATGAAGTAGTATATTTAAGAGGAATATGAAGTAGTATATTTAAGAGGAATATTAAGTAGTATATGTAAGAGGAATATGAAGTAGTATATTTAAGAGGAATATGAAGTAGTATGTTTAAGATATATATGCAGTAATATATATAAGAGGAATATGAAGTAGTATATTTAAGAGGAATATGAAGTAGTATGTTTAAGAGGATTATGAAGTAGTATGTTTAAGAGGAATATGAAGTAGTATGTTTAAGAGGAATATGAAGTAGTATGTTTAAGAGGAATATGAAGTAGTATATTTAAGAGGAATATGAAGTAGTATATTTAAGAGGAATATGAAGTAGTATATTTAAGAGGAATATGAAGTAGTATACTTAAGAGGAATATGAAGTAGTATGTTTTAGCCGAATATGAAGTAGTATGTTTAAGAGGAATATGAAGTAGTATGTTTAAGAGGAATAGGAAGCAGTATATTTAAGAGGTATATGAAGTAGTATGTTTAAGAGCAATATGAAGTAGTATGTTTAAGAGGAATATGAAGTAGTATGTTTAAGAGGAATATGAAGTAGTATATTTAAGAGGAATATTAAGTAGTCTGTTTAAGAGGAATATGAAGTAGTATATTTAAGAGGAATATGAAGTTGTATGTTTAAGAGGAATATACAGTAGTATACTTAAGAGAAATATGAAGAAGTATATTTAAGAGGAATATGAAGTAGTATATTTAGGAGGAATATGAAGTAGTAAATTAAGAGGAATATGAAGTAGTATGTTTAAGAGGAATATGAAGTAGTATGTTTAATAGGAATATGAAGTAGTATATTTAAGAGGAATATGAAGTAGTATGTTTAAGAAGAATATGAAGTAGTATTTTTAAGAGCAATATAAAGTAGTATGTTTTAGAGGAATATGAAGTAGTATGTTTAAGAGGAATATTAAAGAGGAATATGAAGTAGTATGTTTAAGAGGAATATGAAGTAGTATGTTTAAGAGGAATATTAAGCAGTATATTTAAGAGGAATATGAAGTTGTATGTTTAAGAGGAATATGAAGTAGTATGTTTAAGAGGAATATGAAGTAGTATGTTTAAGAGGAATATGAAGTAGTATATTAAAGAGGAATATGAAGTAGTATGTTTAAGAGGAATATGAAGTAGTATTTTTAAGAGGATTATGAAGTAGTATATTTAAGAGGAATATGAAGTAGTATATTTAAGAGGAATATGAAGTAGTATGTTTAAGAGGAATATGCAGTAATATATATAAGAGGAATATGAAGAAGTATATTTAAGAGGAATATGGAGTAGTATGTTTAAGAGGATTATGAAGTGGTATGTTTAAGAGGAATATGAAGTAGTATGTTTAAGAGGAATATGAAGTAGTATGTTTAAAAGGAATATGAAGTAGTATATTTAAGAGGAATATGAAGTTGTATGTTTAAGAGGTATATAAAGTAGTCTATTTAAGAGGAATATGAAGTAGTATGTTTAAAAGGAATATGAAGTAGTATGTTTAAGAGGAATATGAAGTAGTATATTTAAGAGGATTATGAAGTAGTATGTTTAAGAGGAATATGCAGTAGTATATTTAAGAGGAATATGAAGTAGTATATTTAAGAGGAATATTAAGTAGTATATTTAAGAGGAATATGAAGTAGTATGTTTAAGAGGAATATGAAGTAGTATATTAAAGAGGAATATGAAGTAGTATGTTTAAGAGGAATATGAAGTAGTATGTTTAAGATATATATGCAGTAATATATATAAGAGGAATATGAAGTAGTATATTTAAGAGGAATATGAAGTAGTATGTTTAAAAGGATTATGAAGTAGTATGTTTAAGAGGAATATGAAGTAGTATGTTTAAGAGGAATATGAAGTAGTATGTTTAAGAGGAATATGAAGTAGTATATTTAAGAGGAATATGAAGTAGTATATTTAAGAGGAATATGAAGTAGTATATTTAAGAGGAATATGAAGTAGTATACTTAAGAGGAATATGAAGTAGTATGTTTTAGCCGAATATGAAGTAATATGTTTAAGAGGAATATGAAGTAGTATGTTTAAGAGGAATAGGAAGCAGTATATTTAAGAGGTATATGAAGTAGTATGTTTAAGAGCAATATGAAGTAGTATATTTAAGAGGAATATGAAGTAGTATGTTTAAGAGGATTATGAAGTAGTATGTTTAAGAGGAATATGAAGTATTATGTTTAAGAGGAATATGAAGTAGTATGTTTAAGAGGAATATGAAGTAGTACATTTAAGAGGAATATGAAGTAGTATATTTAAGAGGAATATGAAGTAGTATATTTAAGAGGAATATGAAGTAGTATACTTAAGAGGAATATGAAGTAGTATGTTTTAGCCGAATATGAAGTAGTATGTTTAAGAGGAATATGAAGTAGTATGTTTAAGAGGAATAGGAAGCAGTATATTTAAGAAGTATATGAAGTAGTATGTTTAAGAGCAATATGAAGTAGTATGTTTAAGAGGAATATGAAGTAGTATGTTTAAGAGGAATATGAAGTAGTATATTTAAGAGGAATATTAAGTAGTCTGTTTAAGAGGAATAAGAAGTAGTATATTTAAGAGGAATATGAAGTTGTATGTTTAAGAGGAATATACAGTAGTATACTTAAGAGAAATATGAAGAAGTATATTTAAGAGGAATATGAAGTAGTATGTATATTTAGGAGGAATATGAAGTAGTATATTTAAGAGGAATATGAAGTAGTATGTTTAAGAGGAATATGAAGTAGTATGTTTAAGAGAATTATGAAGTAGTATATTTAAGAGGAATATGAAGTAGTATATTTAAGAGGAATATGAAGTTGTATGTTTAAGAGGAATATAAAGTAGTATGTTTAAGAGGAATATGAAGTAGTATATTAAAGAGGAATAGTAAGTAGTATGTTTAAGAGGAATATGAAGTAGTATGTTAAAGATGAACATGAAGCAGTATATTTAAAAGGAATATGAAGAAGTATGTTTAAGAGGAATATGAAGCAGTATGTTTAAGAGGAATATGAAGTAGTATGTTTAAGAGGAATATGAAGTAGTATATTTAAGAGGAATATTAAGTAGTATGTTTAAGAGGAATATGAAGTAGTATGTTTAAGAGAAATATGAAGTAGTATGTTTAAGAGGAATATACAGTAGTATATTTAAGAGGAATA
This sequence comes from Atherix ibis, assembly GCA_958298945.1. NCBI lineage: Eukaryota > Metazoa > Arthropoda > Insecta > Diptera > Athericidae > Atherix > Atherix ibis. Next base: position 456,219 of record CATQJD010000034.1, on the reverse strand, counting down.
TGAAGTAGTTTGTTTGAAAGGATTATGAAGTAGTATGTTTAAGAGGAATATGAAGTAGTATGTTTAAGAGCAATATGAAGTAGTATATTAAAGAGGAATGTTAAGTAGTATGTTTTAGAGGAATATGAAGTAGTATATTTAAGAGAAATATGAAGTAGTATGTTTAAGAGGAATATGAAGTAGTATGTTTAAGAGGAATATGAAGTAGTATATTTAAGAGGAATATGAAGTAGTATATTTAAAAGGAATATGAATTAGTATGTTTAAGAAGAATATGAAGTAGTATCTTTAAGGGGAATATGCAGTAGTATATTTAAGAGGAATATGAAGTAGTAAGTTTAAAAGGAATATGAAGTAGTATGTTTAAGAGGAATATGAAGTAGTATGTTTAAGAGTATTATGAAGTTGTATATTTAAGAGGAATATTAAGTAGTATGTTTAAGAGGAATATGAAGTAGTATGTTTAAGAGGAATATGAAGTTGTATGTTTAAGAGGAATATATAGTAGTATATTTAAGAGGAATATGAAGTAGTATATTTAAGAGGAATATGAAGTAGTATATTTAAGAGGAATATGAAGTAGTATATGTAAGAGGAATATGAAGTAGTATGTTTAAGAGGAATATGATGTAGTATGTTTAATAGGAATATGAAGTAGTTTATTTAAGAGGAATATGAAGTAGTATGTTTAAGAGGAATATGAAGTAGTATTTTTAAGAGGAATATGAAGTAGTATGTTTAAGAGGAATATGAAGTAGTATGTTTAAGAGAAATATTAAAGAGGAATATGAAGTAGTATGTTTAAGAGGAATATGAAGTAGTATGTTTAAGAGGACTATTAAGCAGTATATATAATAGGAATATGAAGTAGTATGTTTAAGAGGAATATGAAGTAGTATGTTTAAGAGGAATATAAAGTAGTATGCTTAAGAGGAATATGAAGTACTATATTTAAGAGGAATATGAAGTAGTATGTTTAAGAGGAATATGAAGTAGTATTTTTAAGAGGATTATGAAGTAGTATATTTAAGAGGAATATGAAGTAGTATATTTAAGAGGAATATGAAGTAGTATATGTAAGAGGAATATGAAGTAGTATATTTAAGAGGAATATGAAGTAGTATGTTTAAGATATATATGCAGTAATATATATAAGAGGAATATGAAGTAGTATATTTAAGAGGAATATGAAGTAGTATGTTTAAGAGGATTATGAAGTAGTATGTTTAAGAGGAATATGAAGTAGTATGTTTAAGAGGAATATGAAGTAGTATGTTTAAGAGGAATATGAAGTAGTATATTTAAGAGGAATATGAAGTAGTATATTTAAGAGGAATATGAAGTAGTATATTTAAGAGGAATATGAAGTAGTATACTTAAGCGGAATATGAAGTAGTATGTTTTAGCCGAATATGAAGTAGTATGTTTAAGAGGAATATGAAGTAGTATGTTTAAGAGGAATAGGAAGCAGTATATTTAAGAGGTATATGAAGTAGTATATTTAAGAGCAATATGAAGTAGTATGTTTAAGAGGAATATGAAGTAGTATGTTTAAGAGGAATATGAAGTAGTATATTTAAGAGGAATATTAAGTAGTCTGTTTAAGAGGAATATGAAGTAGTATATTTAAGAGGAATATGAAGTTGTATGTTTAAGAGGAATATACAGTAGTATACTTAAGAGAAATATGAAGAAGTATATTTAAGAGGAATATGAAGTAGTATATTTAGGAGGAATATGAAGTAGTATATTTAAGAGGAATATGAAGTAGTATGTTTAAGAGGAATATGAAGTAGTATGTTTAATAGGAATATGAAGTAGTATATTTAAGAGGAATATGAAGTAGTATGTTTAAGAAGAATATGAAGTAGTATTTTTAAGAGCAATATAAAGTAGTATGTTTTAGAGGAATATGAAGTAGTATGTTTAAGAGGAATATTAAAGAGGAATATGAAGTATTATGTTTAAGAGGAATATGAAGTAGTATGTTTAAGAGGAATATTAAGCAGTATATTTAAGAGGAATATGAAGTTGTATGTTAAAGAGGAATATGAAGTAGTATGTTTAAGAGGAATATGAAGTAGTATGTTTAAGAGGAATATGAAGTAGTATATTAAAGAGGAATATGAAGTAGTATGTTTAAGAGGAATATGAAGTAGTATTTTTAAGAGGATTATGAAGTAGTATATTTAAGAGGAATATGAAGTAGTATATTTAAGAGGAATATGAAGTAGTATGTTTAAGAGGAATATGCAGTAATATATATAAGAGGAATATGAAGAAGTATATTTAAGAGGAATATGGAGTAGTATGTTTAAGAGGATTATGAAGTGGTATGTTTAAGAGGAATATGAAGTAGTATGTTTAAGAGGAATATGAAGTAGTATGTTTAAAAGGAATATGAAGTAGTATATTTAAGAGGAATATGAAGTTGTATGTTTAAGAGGTATATAAAGAAGTCTATTTAAGAGGAATATGAAGTAGTATGTTTAAAAGGAATATGAAGTAGTATGTTTAAGAGGAATATGAAGTAGTATATTTAAGAGGATTATGAAGTAGTATGTTTAAGAGGAATATGCAGTAGTATATTTAAGAGGAATATGAAGTAGTATATTTAAGAGGAATATTAAGTAGTATATTTAAGAGGAATATGAAGTAGTATGTTTAAGAGGAATATGAAGTAGTATATTAAAGAGGAATATGAAGTAGTATGTTTAAGAGGAATATGAAGTAGTATGTTTAAGAGGAATATACAGTAGTATATTTAAGAGGAATATGAAGTAGTTTGTTTAAAAGGATTATGAAGTAGTATGTTTAAGAGGAATATGAAGTAGTATGTTTAAGAGGAATATGAAGTAGTATATTAAAGAGGAATGTTAAGTAGTATGTTTTAGAGGAATATGAAGTAGTATATTTAAGAGAAATATGAAGTAGTATGTTTAAGAGGAATATGAAGTAGTATGTTTAAGAGGAATATGAAGTAGTATATTTAAGAGGAATATAAAGTAGTATATTTAAGAGAAATATGAATTAGTATGTTTAAGAGGAATATGAAGTAGTATGTTTAAGGGAAATATGCAGTAGTATATTTAAGAGGAATATGAAGTAGTATGTTTAAAAGGAATATGAAGTAGTATGTTTAAGAGGTATATGAAGTAGTATATTTAAGGGGATTATGAAGTAGTATGTTTAAGAGGAATATGCAGTAGTATATTTAAGAGGAATAGGAAGTAGTATATTTAAGAGGAATATTTAGTAGTATATTTAAGAGGAATATGAAGTAGTATGTTTAAGAGGAATATGAAGTAGTATATTAAAGAGGAATATGAAGTAGTATGTTTAAAAGGAATATGAAGTACTATGTTTAAGAGGAATATGACGTAGTATATTAAAGAGGAATATGAAGTAGTATGTTTAAGAGGAATATGAAGTAGTATGTTTAAGAGGAAAATGAAGTAGTATGTTTAAGAGGAATATGAAGTAGTATATTTAAGAGGAATATTAAGTAGTATGTTTAAGAGGAATATGAAGTAGTATGTTTAAGAGGAATATGAAGTAGTATGTTTAAGAGGAATATGCAGCAGTATATTTAAGAGGAATATGAAGTAGTATATTTAAGAGGAATATGAAATAGTATATTTAAGAGGAATATGAAGTAGTATATAGCAGAGGAATATAAAGTAGTATGTTTAAGAGGTATATGAAGTAGTAGTATGTTAAAGAGGAATATGAAGTTGTATGTTTAAGAGAAATATGAAGTAGTATGTTTAAGAGGAATATGAAGTAGTATGTTTAAGAGGAATATGAAGTAGTATGTTTAAGAGGAATATGAAGCAGTATATTTAAGAGGAATATAAAGTAGTATGTTTAAGAGGAATATGAAGTAGTATGTTTAAGAGAAATATGAAGTAGTTGTTTAAGAGGAATATGAAGTAGTATATTTAAGAGGGATATTAAGTAGTATGTTTAAGAGGAATATGAAGTAGTATGTTTAAGAGGAATATGAAGTGGTATGTTTAAGAGGACTATGAAGTTGTATGTTTAAGAGGAATATAAAGTAGTATATGTAAGAGGAATATGAAGTAGTATGTTTAAAAGGAATATGAAGTAGTATGTTTAAGAGGAATATGAAGTAGTATATTTAAGAGTATTATGAAGTAGTATGTTTAAGAGGAATATGCAGTATTATATTTAAGAGGAATATGAAGTAGTATATTTAAGAGGAATATGAAGTTGTATGTTTAAGAGGAATATAAAGTAGTATGTTTAAGAGGAATATGAAGTAGTATATTAAAGAGAAATATGAAGTAGTATGTTTAAGAGGAATATGAAGTAGTATGTTAAAGATGAACATGAAGCAGTATATTTAAAAGGAATATGAAGAAGTATGTTTAAGAGGAATATGAAGTAGTATGTTTAAGAGGAATATGAAGTAGTATGTTTAAGAGGAATATGAAGTAGTATATTTAAGAGGAATATTAAGTAGTATGTTTAAGAGGAATATGAAGTAGTATGTTTAAGAGAAATATGAAGTAGTATGTTTAAGAGGAATATACAGTAGTATATTTAAGAGGAATATGAAGTAGTTTGTTTGAAAGGATAATGAAGTAGTATGTTTAAGAGGAATATGAAGTAGTATGTTTAAGAGCAATATGAAGTAGTATATTAAAGAGGAATGTTAAGTAGTATGTTTTAGAGGAATATGAAGTAGTATATTTAAGAGAAATATGAAGTAGTATGTTTAAGAGGAATATGAAGTAGTATGTTTAAGAGGAATATGAAGTAGTATATTTAAGAGGAATATGAAGTAGTATATTTAAAAGGAATATGAATTAGTATGTTTAAGAAGAATATGAAGTAGTATGTTTAAGGGGAATATGCAGTAGTATATTTAAGAGGAATATGAAGTAGTATGTTTAAAAGGAATATGAAGTAGTATGTTTAAGAGGAATATGAAGTAGTATGTTTAAGAGTATTATGAAGTTGTATATTTAAGAGGAATATTAAGTAGTATGTTTAAGAGGAATATGAAGTAGTATGTTTAAGAGGAATATGAAGTTGTATGTTTAAGAGGAATATATAGTAGTATATTTAAGAGGAATATGAAGTAGTATATTTAAGAGGAATATGAAGTAGTATATTTAAGAGGAATATGAAGTAGTATATGTAAGAGGAATATGAAGTAGTATGTTTAAGAGGAATATGATGTAGTATGTTTAATAGGAATATGAAGTAGTTTATTTAAGAGGAATATGAAGTAGTATGTTTAAGAGGAATATGAAGTAGTATTTTTAAGAGGAATATGAAGTAGTATGTTTAAGAGGAATATGAAGTAGTATGTTTAAGAGAAATATTAAAGAGGAATATGAAGTAGTATGTTTAAGAGGAATATGAAGTAGTATGTTTAAGAGGACTATTAAGCAGTATATATAATAGGAATATGAAGTAGTATGTTTAAGAGGAATATGAAGTAGTATGTTTAAGAGGAATATAAAGTAGTATGTTTAAGAGGAATATGAAGTACTATATTTAAGAGGAATATGAAGTAGTATGTTTAAGAGGAATATGAAGTAGTATTTTTAAGAGGATTATGAAGTAGTATATTTAAGAGGAATATGAAGTAGTATATTTAAGAGGAATATGAAGTAGTATATGTAAGAGGAATATGAAGTAGTATATTTAAGAGGAATATGAAGTAGTATGTTTAAGATATATATGCAGTAATTTATATAAGAGGAATATGAAGTAGTATATTTAAGAGGAATATGAAGTAGTATGTTTAAGAGGATTATGAAGTAGTATGTTTAAGAGGAATATGAAGTAGTATGTTTAAGAAGAATATGAAGTAGTATGTTTAAGAGGAATATGAAGTAGTATATTTAAGAGGAATATGAAGTAGTATATTTAAGAGGAATATGAAGTAGTATATTTAAGAGGAATATGAAGTAGTATACTTAAGAGGAATATGAAGTAGTATGTTTTAGCCGAATATGAAGTAGTATGTTTAAGAGGAATATGAAGTAGTATGTTTAAGAGGAATAGGAAGCAGTATATTTAAGAGGTATATGAAGTAGTATGTTTAAGAGCAATATGAAGTAGTATGTTTAAGAGGAATATGAAGTAGTATGTTTAAGAGGAATATGAAGTAGTATATTTAAGAGGAATATGAAGTTGTATGTTTAAGAGGAATATACAGTAGTATACTTAAGAGAAATATGAAGAAGTATATTTAAGAGGAATATGAAGTAGTATATTTAGGAGGAATATGAAGTAGTATATTTAAGAGGAATATGAAGTAGTATGTTTAAGAGGAATATGAAGTAGTATGTTTAATAGGAATATGAAGTAGTATATTTAAGAGGAATATGAAGTAGTATGTTTAAGAAGAATATGAAGTAGTATTTTTAAGAGCAATATAAAGTAGTATGTTTTAGAGGAATATGAAGTAGTATGTTTAAGAGGAATATTAAAGAGGAATATGAAGTAGTATGTTTAAGAGGAATATGAAGTAGTATGTTTAAGAGGAATATTAAGCAGTATATTTAAGAGGAATATGAAGTTGTATGTTTAAGAGGAATATGAAGTAGTATGTTTAAGAGGAATATGAAGTAGTATGTTTAAGAGGAATATGAAGTAGTATATTAAAGAGGAATATGAAGTAGTATGTTTAAGAGGAATATGAAGTAGTATTTTTAAGAGGATTATGAAGTAGTATATTTAAGAGGAATATGAAGTAGTATATTTAAGAGGAATATGAAGTAGTATGTTTAAGAGGAATATGCAGTAATATATATAAGAGGAATATGAAGAAGTATATTTAAGAGGAATATGGAGTAGTATGTTTAAGAGGATTATGAAGTGGTATGTTTAAGAGGAATATGAAGTAGTATGTTTAAGAGGAATATGAAGTAGTATGTTTAAAAGGAATATGAAGTAGTATATTTAAGAGGAATATGAAGTTGTATGTTTAAGAGGTATATAAAGTAGTCTATTTAAGAGGAATATGAAGTAGTATGTTTAAAAGGAATATGAAGTAGTATGTTTAAGAGGAATATGAAGTAGTATATTTAAGAGGATTATGAAGTAGTATGTTTAAGAGGAATATGCAGTAGTATATTTAAGAGGAATATGAAGTAGTATATTTAAGAGGAATATTAAGTAGTATATTTAAGAGGAATATGAAGTAGTATGTTTAAGAGGAATATGAAGTAGTATATTAAAGAGGAATATGAAGTAGTTATTTAAGAGGAATATGAAGTAGTATGTTTAAGAGGAATATACAGTAGTATATTTAAGAGGAATATGAAGTAGTTTGTTTAAAAGGATTATGAAGTAGTATGTTTAAGAGGAATATGAAGTAGTATGTTTAAGAGGAATATGAAGTAGTATATTAAAGAGGAATGTTAAGTAGTATGTTTTAGAGGAATATGAAGTAGTATATTTAAGAGAAATATGAAGTAGTATGTTTAAGAGGAATATGAAGTAGTATGTTTAAGAGGAATATGAAGTAGTATATTTAAGAGGAATATGAAGTAGTATGTTTAAGAGGAATATGAAGTAGTATGTTTAAGAGTAATATAAAGTAGTATATATCAGAGGAATATGAAGTAGTATGTTTAAGAGGAATATGAAGTAGTATGTTTAAGAGGAATATGAAGTAGTATATTTAAGAGGGATATTAAGTAGTATGTTTAAGAGGAATATGAAGTAGTATGTTTAAGAGGAATATGAAGTGGTATGTTTAAGAGGAATATACAGTAGTATATTTAAGAGGAAAATGAAGTAGTATATTTAAGAGGAATAGAAGTTGTATGTTTAAGAGGAATATAAAGTAGTATATTTAAGAGGAAAATGAAGTAGTATATTTAAGAGGAATATGAAGTTGTATATTTAAGAGGAATATAAAGTAGTATATTTAAGAGGAATATGAGGTAGTATGTTTAAAAGGAATATGAAGTAGTATGTATAAGAGGAATATGAAGTAGTATATTTAAGGGGATTATGAAGTAGTATGTTTAAGAGGAATATGCAGTAGTATATTTAAGAGGAATATGAAGTAGTATATTTAAGAGGAATATTTAGTAGTATATTTAAGAGGAATATGAAGTAGTATGTTTAAAAGGAATATGAAGTAGTATATTAAAGAGGAATATGAAGTAGTATGTTTAAGAGGAATATGAAGTAGTATGTTTAAGAGGAATATGAAGTAGTATATTAAAGAGGAATATGAAGTAGTATGTTTAAGAGGAATATGAAGTAGTATGTTTAAGAGGAATATGAAGTAGTATGTTTAAGAGGAATATGAAATAGTATGTTTAAGAGGAATATACAGTAGTATATTTAAGAGGAATATGAAGTAGTATATTTAAGAGGAATATGAAATAGTATATTTAAGAGGAATATGAAGTAGTATATAGCAGAGGAATATGAAGTAGTATGTTTAAGAGGTATATGAAGTAGTAGTATGTTAAAGAGGAATATGAAGTAGTATGTTTAAGAGAAATATGAAGTAGTATGTTTAAGAGGAATATGAAGTAGTATGTTTAAGAGGAATATGAAGTAGTATGTTTAAGAGGAATATGAAGTAGTACGTTTAAGAGGAATATGAAGTAGTATAGTTAAAACGAATATGAAGTAGTATGTTTAAGAGGAATATGAAGTAGTATGTTTAAGAGGAATATGAAGTAGTATGTTTAAGAGGATTATGAAGTAGTATATTTAAGAGGAATATTAAGTAGTATGTTTAAGAGGAATATGAAGTAGTATGTTTAAGAGGAATATGAAGTAGTATGTTTAAGAGGAATATACAGTAGTATATTTAAGAGGAATATGAAGTAGTATATTTAAGAGAAATATGAAGTAGTATATTTAAGAGGAATATGAAGTAGTATATTTAAGAGGCATATGAAGTAGTATGTTTAATAGGAATATGAAGTAGTATGTTTAAGAGGAATATGAAGTAGTATGTTTAAGAGGAATATGAAGTAGTATGTTTAAGAGGAATATGAAATAGTATGTTTAAGAGGAATATACAGTAGTATATTTAAGAGGAATATGAAGTAGTATATTTAAGAGGAATATGAAATAGTATATTTAAGAGGAATATGAAGTAGTATATAGCAGAGGAATATGAAGTAGTATGTTTAAGAGGTATATGAAGTAGTAGTATGTTAAAGAGGAATATGAAGTAGTATGTTTAAGAGAAATATGAAGTAGTATGTTTAAGAGGAATATGAAGTAGTATGTTTAAGAGGAATATGAAGTAGTATGTTTAAGAGGAATATGAAGTAGTACGTTTAAGAGGAATATGAAGTAGTATAGTTAAAACGAATATGAAGTAGTATGTTTAAGAGGAATATGAAGTAGTATGTTTAAGAGGAATATGAAGTAGTATGTTTAAGAGGATTATGAAGTAGTATATTTAAGAGGAATATTTAGTAGTATGTTTAAGAGGAATATGAAGTAGTATGTTTAAGAGGAATATGAAGTAGTATGTTTAAGAGGAATATACAGTAGTATATTTAAGAGGAATATGAAGTAGTATATTTAAGAGAAATATGAAGTAGTATATTTAAGAGGAATATGAAGTAGTATATTTAAGAGGCATATGAAGTAGTATGTTTAATAGGAATATGAAGTAGTATATTTAAGAGGAATATGAAGTAGTATGTTTAAGAAGAATATGAAGTAGTATTTTTAAGAGGAATATGAAGTAGTATGTTTAAGAGGAATATGAAGTAGTATGTTTAAGAGGAATATTAAAGAGGAATATGAAGTAGTATGTTTAAGAGGAATATTAAGCAGTATATATAATAGCAATATGAAGTAGTATGTTTAAGAGGAATATGAAGTAGTATGTTTAAGAGGAATATGAAGTGGTATCTTTAAGAGGAATATGAAGTACTATATTTAAGAGGAATATGAAGTAGTATGTTTAAGAGGAATATGAAGTAGTATTTTTAAGAGGATTATGAAGTAGTATATTTAAGAGGAATATGAAGTAGTATATTTAAGAGGAATATGAAGTATTATATGTAAGAGGAATATGAAGTAGAATATTTAAGAGGAATATGAAGTAGTATGTTTAAGATGAATATGCAGTAATATATATAAGAGGAATATGAAGTAGTATATTTAAGAGGAATATGAAGTAGTATGTTTAAGAGGATTATGAAGTAGTATGTTTAAGAGGAATATGAAGTAGTATGTTTAAGAGGAATATGAAGTAGTATGTTTAAGAGGATAATGAAGTAGTATATTTAAGAGGAATATGAAGTAGTATATTTAAGAGGAATATGAAGTAGTATATTTAAGAGGAATATGAAGTAGTATACTTAAGAGGAATATGAAGTAGTATGTTTTAGCGGAATATGAAGTAGTATGTTTAAGAGGAATATGAAGTAGTATGTTTAAGAGGAATAGGAAGCAGTATATTTAAGAGGTATATGAAGTAGTATGTTAAAGAGCAATATGAAGTAGTATGTTTAAGAGGAATATGAAGTAGTATGCTCAAGAGAAATATGAAGTAGTATATTTAAGAGGAATATTAAGTAGTATGTTTAAAAGGAATATGAAGTAGTATGTTTAAGAGGAATATGAAGTTGTATGTTTAAGAGGAATATACAGTAGTATATTTAAGAGGAATATGAAGAAGTATTTTTAAGAGGAATATGAAGTAGTATATTTAGGAGGAATATGAAGCAGTATATTTAAGAGGAATATGAAGTAGTATGTTTAAGAGGAATATGAAGTAGTATGTTTAATAGGAATATGAAGTAGTATATTTAAGAGGAATATGAAGTAGTATGTTTAAGAGGAATATGAAGTAGTATTTTTAAGAGCAATATGAAGTAGTATGTTTAAGAGGAATATGAAGTGGTATGTTTAAGAGGAATATTAAAGAGGAATATGAAGTAGTATGTTTAAGAGGAATATGAAGTAGTATGTTTAAGAGGAATATTAAGCAGTATATTTAAGAGGAATATGAAGTAGTATGTTTAAGAGGAATATGAAGTAGTATGTTTAAGTGGAATATGAAGTAGTATGTTTAAGAGGAATATGAAGTAGCATATTAAAGAGGAATATGAAGTAGTATGTTTAAGAGGAATATGAAGTAGTATTTTTAAGAGGATTATGAAGTAGTATATTTAAGAGGAATATGAAGTAGTATATTTAAGAGGAACATGAAGTAGTATATTTAAGAGGAATATGAAGTAGTATATTTAAGAGGAATATGAAGTAGTATGTTTAAGAGGAATATGCAGTAATATATATAAGAGGAATATGAAGAAGTATATTTAAGAGGAATATGGAGTAGTATGTTTAAGAGGATTATGAAGTGGTATGTTTAAGAGGAATATGAAGTAGTATGTTTAAGAGGAATATGAAGTAGTATGTTTAAGAGGAATATGAAGTAGTATATTTAAGAGGAATATGAAGTAGTATATTTAAGAGGAATATGAAGTAGTATATTTAAGAGGAATATGAAGTAGTATACTTAAGAGGAATATGAAGTAGTATGTTTAAGAGGAATATGAAGTGGTATGTTTAAGAGGAATATGAAGTAGTATGTTTAAGAGGAATATAAAGTAGTATTTTTAAGAGGAATATGAACTAGTATATTTAAGAGGAATATGAAGTAGTATTTTTAAGAGGATTATGAAGTAGTATATTTAAGAGGAATATGAAGTTGTATGTTTAAGAGGAATATGAAGTAGTATATTTAAGGAGAATATGAAGTAGTATATTTAAGAGGAATATGAAGTAGTATGTTTAAGAGGAATATGCAGTAGTATATTTAAGAGGAATATGAAGTAGTATGTTTAAGAGGATTATGAATTAGTATGTTTAAGAGGAATATGAAGTAGTATGTTTAAGAGGAATTTGAAGTAGTATGTTTAAGAGGAATATGAAGTAGTATGTGTAAGAGGAATATGAAGTAGTATATTTAAGAGGAATATGAAGTAGTATGTTTAAGAGGAATATGCAGTATTATATTTAAGAGGAATATAAAGTAATATATTTAAGAGGAATATGAAGTAGTATGTTTAAGAGGATTATGAAGTAGTATGTTTATTAGGAATATGAAGTAGTATGTTTAAGAGGAAAATGAAGTAGTATGTTTAAAAGGAATATGAAGTAGTATGTTTGAGAGAATATGAAGTAGTATGTTTAAGAGGAATATGAAGTAGTATGTTTAAGAGGAATATGAAGTAGTATGTTTAAGGGGAATATGAAGTAGTATGTTTAAGAGGAATATGAAGTAGTGTGTTTAAGAGGAATATGAAGTAGTATGTTTAAGAGGAATATGAAGTAGTATATTTAAGAGGGATATTAAGTAGTATGTTTAAGAGGAATATGAAGTAGTATGTTTAAGAGGAATATGAAGTAGTATGCTTAAGAGGAATATACAGTAGCATATTTAAGAGGAATATGAAGTAGTATGTTTAAGAGAAATATGAAGTAGTATGTTTAAGAGGAATATGAAGTAGTATGTTTAAGAGGAATATGAAGTACTATGTTTAAGAGGAATATGAAGCAGTATATTTAAGAATAATATGAAGTAGTATGTTTAAGAGGAATATGAAGTGGTATGTTTAAGAGGAATATACAGTAGTATATTTAAGAGGAAAATGAAGTACTATATTTAAGAGGAATAAGAAGTTGTATGTTTAAGAGGAATATAAAGTAGTATATTTAAGAGGAATATTAAGTAGTATGTTTAAAAGGAATATGAAGTAGTATGTTTAAGAGGAATATGAAGTAGTATATTTAAGAGGATTATGAAGTAGTATGTTTAAGAGGAATATGCAGTAGTATATTTAAGAGGAATATGAAGTAGTAAATTTAAGAGGAATATTAAGTAGTATATTTAAGAGGAATATGAAGTAGTATGTTTAAGAGGACTATGAAGCATTATATTAAAGAGGAATATGAAGTAGTATGTTTCAGAGGAATATGAAGTAGTATATTTAAGAGGAATATGAAATAGTATATTTAAGAGGAATATGAAGTAGTATATATCTGAGGAATATGAAGTAGTATGTTTAAGAGGTATATGAAGTAGTAGTATGTTAAAGAGGAATATGAAGTAGTATATTTAAGAGGAATATGAAGTAGTATGTTTAAAACAATATATGAAGTAGTATGTTTAAGACAAATATGAAGTAGTATGTTTAAGAGGAATATGAAGTAGTATATTTAAGAGGAATATGAAGTTGTATGTTTAAGAGGAATATGCAGTTGTATGTTTAAGAGGAATATGAAGTAGTATGTTTAAGAGGAATATGAAGTAGTATATTTAAGAGGAATATTAAGTAGTACGTTTAAGAGGAATATGAAGTAGTATGTTTAAGAGGAATATAAAGTAGTATGTTTAAGAGGAATATACAGTAGTATATTTAAGAGGAATATCAAGTAGTATATTTAAGAGGAATATGAAGTAGTATATTTAAGAGGAATATGAAGTAGTATATTTAAGAGGAATATGAAGTAGTATGTTTAAGAGGAATATGAAGTAGTATGTTTAAGAGGAATATGAAATCGTGTATTGAAGAGGAATATGAAGTAGTATGTTTAAGAGGAAAATGCAGCAGTATATTTAAGAGGAATATAAAGTAGTATGTTTAAGAGGAATATGAAGTAGTATATTTAAGAGGAATATGAAGTAGTTTGTTTATGAGGAATATGAAGTAGTATGTTTAAGAGGATTATGAAGTAGTATATTTTAGAGGAATATGAAGTTGTATAATTAAGAGGAATATGAAGTAGCATATTTAAGAGGAATATGAAGTAGTATATTTAAGAGGAATATGAAGTAGTATGTTTAAGAGGAATATGCAGTAGTATATTTAAGAGGAATACGAAGTAGTATATTTAAGAGTATTATGAAGTAGTATGTTTAAGAGGAATATGAAGTATTATGTTTAAGAAGAATATGAAGTAGTATATTTAAGAGGAATATGAAGTAGTATGTTTAAGAGGAATATGAAATAGTATATTTAAGAGGAATATGAAGTAGTATGTTTAAGAGGAATATGCAGTAGTATATTTAAGAGGAATATGAAGTAGTATATTTAAGAGGAATATTAAGTAGTATATTTAAGAGGAATATGAAGTAGTATAATTAAGAGGAATATGAAGTAGTATATTTAAGAGGAATATGAAGTAGTATGTTTAAGAGGAATATGCAGTAGTATATTTAAGAGGAATATGAAGTAGTATGTTTAAGAGGAATATGGAGTAGTATGTTTAAGAGGAATAGAAGTAGTATGTTTTAGAGGAATATGAAGTAGTATATTTAAGAGGAACATGAAGTAGTATATTTAAGAGGAATATGAAGTAGTATGTTTAAGAGGAATATGCAGTAGTATATTAAAGAGGAATATAAAGTAGTATGTTTAAGAGGAATATGAAGTAGTATGTTTAAGAGGAATATGAAGCAGTATATTTAAGAGGAATATGAAGTAGTATGCTTAAGAGGAATATGAAGTAGTACGTTTTAGAGGAATATGAAGTAGTATGTTTAAGAGGAATATGAAGTAGTATATTTAAGGGGAATATTAAGTAGCATGTTTAAGAGGAATATGAAGTAGTATGTTTAAGAGGAATATGAAGTAGTATGTTTAAGAGGAATATACAGTAGTATATTTAACAGGAATATGAAGTAGTATATTTAAGAGGAATATTAAGTAGTATATTTAAGAGGAATATGAAGTTGTATATTTAAGAGGAATATGAAGTAGTATCTTTAAGAGGAATATGAAGTAGTATGTTTAAGAGGAATATGAAGTAGTATATTTAAGAGGAATATGAAGTAGTATGTTTAAGAGGAATATGCAGTAGTATATTTAAGAGGAATATGAAGTAGTATATTTAAGAGGAATATTAAGTAGTATATTTAAGAGGAATATGAAGTAGTATGTTTAAGAGGAATACGAAGTAGTATATTTAAGAGGAATATGAAGTAGTATGTTTAAGAGGAATATGAAATAGTATGTTTAAGGGGAATATGAAGTAGTATATTTAAGAGGAATATGAAGAAGTATATTTAAGAGGAATATGAAGTAGTATATTTAAGCGGAATATGAAGTAGTATGATAAGAAGAATATGAAGTAGTATGTTTAAGAGGAATATGAAGTAGTATGTTTAAGAGGCATATGAAATAGTATGTTTAAGAGGAATATGAAGTAGTATATTTAAGAGGAATATGAAGTAGTATGTTTGAGAGGAATATGAAGTAGTATGTTTTAGAGGAATATGAAGTAGTATATTTAAGAAGAATATGAAGTAGTATGTTTAAGAGGATTATGAAGTAGTATGTTTAAGAGAAATATGAAGTAGTATGTTTAAGAGGAATATGAAGTAGTATGTTTAAGAGGAATATAAAGTAGTATATTAAAGAGGAATATGAAGTAGTATATTAAAGAGGAACATGAAGTAGTATGTTTAAGAGGAATATAAAGTAGTATATTTAAGAGGAATATGAACTAGAATGTTTAAGAGGAATATGAAGTAGTATGTTTAAGAGGAATATGAAGTAGTGTATTTAAGAGGAATATGAAGGAGTATGTTTAAAAGGAATATGAAGTAATATGTTTGAGAGGAATATGAAGTCGTATGTTCAAGAGGAATATGAACTAGTATATTTAAGAGGAATATGAAGTATTATATTTAAGAGGAATATGAAGTAGTATGTTTAAGAGAATATGAAGTAGTATGTTTAAGAGGAATATGATGTAGTATGTTTAAGAGGAATATGAAGTAGTATGTTTAAGAGGAATATGAAGTAGTATGTTTAAGGGGAATATGAAGTAGTATGCTTAAGAGGAATATGAAGTAATATATTTAAGAGGAATATGAAGTAGTATATTTAAGAATAATACAAGAAGTAGTATATTTAAGAGCAATGTGAAGTAGTATGTTTAAGAGGAATATGAAGTAGTATGTTTAAGAGGAATATGAAGTAGTATGTTCAAGAGGAATATGAAGTAGTATATTTAAGAGGAATATGAAGTAGTATATTTAAGAGGTATATTAAGTAGTATGTTTAAGAGGAATATGAAGTAGTATGTTTAAGAGGAATATGAAGTACTATGTATAAGAGGAATATACAGTAGTATATTTAAGAGGAATATGAAGTAGTATGTTTAAGAGAAATATGAAGTAGTATGTTTAAGAGGGATATGAAGTAGTATGTTTAAGAGGAATATGAAGTAGTATGTTTAAGAGAAATATGAAGTAGTATGTTTAAGAGAATATGAAGTAGTATGTTTAAGAGGAATATGAAGTAGTATGTTTAAGAGGAATATGAAATAGTATGTTTAAGAGGAATATGAAGTAGTATGTTTAAGAGGAATATGAAGTAGTATATTTAAGAGGAATATGAAGTAGTATGTTTAAGAGGAATATGCAGTAGTATATTTAAGAGGAATATGAAGTTGTATGTTTAAGAGGAATATGAAGTAATATGTTTAAGAGGATTATGAAGTAGTATGTTTAAGAGGAATATGAAGTAGTATGTTCAAGAGGAATATGAAGTAGTATGTTTAAAAGGAATATGAAGTAGTATGTTTAAGAGAATATGAAGTAGTATGTTTAAGAGGAATATGAAGTAGTATGTTTAAGAGTAACATGAAGTAGTATGTTTAAGGGGAATATGAAGTAGTATGTTTAAGAGGAATATGAAGTAGTATATTTAAGAGGAATATGAAGTAGTATATTTAAGAGGAATATGAAGTAGTATATTTAAGAGGAATATTAAGTAGTATATTTAAGAGGAATATGAAGTAGTATGTTTAAGAGGAATACGAAGTAGTATATTTAAGAGGAATATGAAGTAGTATGTTTAAGAGGAATATGAAATAGTATGTTTAAGGGGAATATGAAGTAGTATATTTAAGAGGAATATGAAGAAGTATATTTAAGAGGAATATGAAGTTGTATATTTAAGCGGAATATGAAGTAGTATGATAAGAAGAATATGAAGTAGTATGTTTAAGAGGAATATGAAGTAGTATATTTAAGAGGAATATGAAGTAGTATGTTTAAGAGGCATATGAAATAGTATGTTTAAGAGGAATATGAAGTAGTATATTTAAGAGGAATATGAAGTAGTATGTTTGAGAGGAATATGAAGTAGTACGTTTTAGAGGAATATGAAGTAGTATATTTAAGAAGAATATGAAGTAGTATGTTTAAGAGGATTATGAAGTAGTATGTTTAAGAGAAATATGAAGTAGTATGTTTAAGAGGAATATGAAGTAGTATATTTAAGAGGAATATGAAGTAGAATATTTAAGAGGAATATGAAGTAGTATGTTTAAGAGGAATATGAAGTAGTGTATTTAAGAGGAATATGAAGGAGTATGTTTAAAAGGAATATGAAGTAATATGTTTGAGAGGAATATGAAGTCGTATGTTCAAGAGGAATATGAACTAGTATATTTAAGAGGAATATGAAGTATTATATTTAAGAGGAATATGAAGTAGTATGTTTAAGAGAATATGAAGTAGTATGTTTAAGAGGAATATGATGTAGTATGTTTAAGAGGAATATGAAGTAGTATGTTTAAGAGGAATATGAAGTAGTATGTTTAAGGGGAATATGAAGTAGTATGTTTAAGAGGAATATGAAGTAGTATATTTAAGAGGAATATGAAGTAGTATATTTAAGAATAATACAAGAAGTAGTATATTTAAGAGCAATGTGAAGTAGTATGTTTAAGAGGAATATGAAGTAGTATGTTTAAGAGGAATATGAAGTAGTATGTTCAAGAGGAATATGAAGTAGTATATTTAAGAGGAATATGAAGTAGTATATTTAAGAGGTATATTAAGTAGTATGTTTAAGAGGAATATGAAGTAGTATGTTTAAGAGGAATATGAAGTAGTATGTATAAGAGGAATATACAGTAGTATATTTAAGAGGAATATGAAGTAGTATGTTTAAGAGAAATATGAAGTAGTATGTTTAAGAGGGATATGAAGTAGTATGTTTAAGAGGAATATGAAGTAGTATGTTTAAGAGGAATATGAAGTAGTATGTTTAAGAGAATATGAAGTAGTATGTTTAAGAGGAATATGAAGTAGTATGTTTAAGAGGAATATGAAATAGTATGTTTAAGAGGAATATGAAGTAGTATGTTTAAGAGGAATATGAAGTAGTATATTTAAGAGGAATATGAAGTAGTATGTTTAAGAGGAATATGCAGTAGTATATTTAAGAGGAATATGAAGTTGTATGTTTAAGAGGAATATGAAGTAATATGTTTAAGAGGATTATGAAGTAGTATGTTTAAGAGGAATATGAAGTAGTATGTTCAAGAAGAATATGAAGTAGTATGTTTAAAAGGAATATGAAGTAGTATGTTTAAGAGAATATGAAGTAGTATGTTTAAGAGGAATATGAAGTAGTATGTTTAAGAGTAACATGAAGTAGTATGTTTAAGGGGAATATGAAGTAGTATGTTTAAGAGGAATATGAAGTAGTATATTTAAGAGGAATATGAAGTGGTATATTTAAGAATAATACAAGATATAGTATATTTAAGAGCAATGTGAAGTAGTATGTTTAAGAGGAATATGAAGTAGTATGTTTAAGAGGAATATGAAGTAGTATGTTTAAGAGGAATATGAAGTAGTATATTTAAGAGGAATATGAAGTAGTATGTTTAAGAGGAATATGAAGTAGTATGTTTAAGAGGAATATGAAGTAGTATGTTTAAGGGGAATATGAAGTAGTATGTTTAAGAGGAGTATGAAGTAGTATATTTAAGAGGAATGTGAAGTAGTATATTTAAGAGTAATACAAGATATAGTATATTTAAGAGCAATGTGAAGTAGTATGTTTAAGAGGAATATGAAGTAGTATGTTTAAGAGGAATATGAAGTAGTATGTTTAAGAGGAATATGAAGTAGTATATTTAAGAGGAATATGAAGTAGTATATTTAAGAGTAATACAAGATATAGAATATTTAAGAGCAATGTGAAGTAGTATGTTTGATAGGAATATGAAGTAGTATGTTTAAGAGGAATGTGAAGTAGTATGTTTAAGAGGAATATGAAGTAGTATGTTTAAGAGGAATATGAAGTAGTATCTTTAAGAGGAATATGAAGTAGTATGTTTAAGAAGAATATGAAGTAGTATGTTTAAGAGGTATATGAAGTAGTATGCTTAAGAGGAATATGAAGTAGTATATTTAAGAGGAATATGAAGTAGTATATTTAAGAGGAATATGAAGTTGTATGCTTAAGAGGATTATGAAGTAGTATGTTCAAGAGGAATATGAAGTAGTGTATTTAAGAGGAATTTGAAGTAGTATGTTTAAGAGGAATATGAAGTAGTATGTTTAAGAGGAATATGAAGTAATATGTTTAAGTAGAATATGAAGTAGTATGTTTAAGAGGAATATGAAGTAGTATGTTTAAGAGGAATATGAAATAGTATGTTTAAGAGGAATATGAAGTAGTATGTTTAAGAGGAATATGAAGTAGTATTTTTTAGAAGAATATGTAGTAGTATGTTTAAGAGGAATTTAAAGTATTATGTTTAATAGGAATATGAAGTAGTATGTTTAAGAGGAATATGAAGTAGTATGTTGAAGAGGAATGTGAAATAGTATTTTTAAGAGGAATATGATGTAATATGTTTAAGTGGAATATGAAGTAGTATATTTAAGAGGAATATGAAGTAGTATGTTTAAGAGGAATATGAAGTAGTATGTTTAAGAGGAATAAGAAGTAGTATGTTTAAGAGGAATATAAAGTAGTATGCTTAAGAGGAATATGAAGTAGTATGTTTAAGAGGAATATGAAGTAGTATGTTTAAGAGGAATGTGAAGTAGTATGTTTAAGAGGAATATGAAGTAGTATGTTTAAGAGGAATATGATGTAGTATCTTTAAGAGGAATATGCAGTAGTATATTTAAGAGGAATATGAAGTAGTATATTTAAGATGAATTTGAAGTAGTATGTTTAAGAGGAATATGAAGTAGTATGTTTAAGAGAAATATGAAGTAGTATGTTTAAGAGGAATATAAAGTAGTATGTTTAAGAGGAATATGAAGTAGTATGTTTAAGAGGAATATGAAGTAGTATGTTTAAGAGGAATATGAAGTTGTATGTTTAAGAGGAATATGAAGTAGTATGTTTAAGAGGAATATGAATTAGTACGTATAATAGGAATATGAAGTAGTATGTTTAAGAATAATATTAAGTAGTATATTTAAGAGGAATATGAAGTAGTATATTTAAGAGGAATATGAATTATTATGTTTAATAGGAATATGAAGTACTATGTTTAAGAGGAATATGAACTAGTATGTTTAAGAGCAATATGAAGTAGTATTTTTAAGAGAATTATGAAGTAGTATGTTAAGAGAAATATGAAGTAGTTTGTTTAAGAGGAAAATGATGTAGTATGTTTAAGAGGAAAATGAAGTAGTATGATTAAGAGGAATATGAAGTAGTATGTTTAAGAGGAATATTAAGTAGTATGTTTAAGAGGAATATGAAGTAGTATGTTTAAGAGGAATATGAAGAAGTTTGTTTAAGAGGAATATGAAGTAGTATGTTTAAGAGGAATATGAAGTAGTATGTTTAAGAGGAATATGAAATAGTATATTTAAGAGGAATATGAAGTAGTATATTTAAGAGGAATATGAAGTAGTATGTTTAAGATGAATATGAAGAAGTATATTCAAGCGGAATATGAAGTAGTATATTTAAGAGGAATATGAAGTAGTTTATTTAAGATGAATATGAAGTAGTATATTTAAGAAAAATATGAAGTAGTATGTTTAAGAGGAATATGAAGTAGTATGTTTAAGAGGAATATGAAGTACTATGTTTAAGAGGAATATGAAGTAGTATATTTAAGAGGAATATGAAATAGTATGTTTAAGAGCAATATAATGTATTATGTTTAAGACGAATATGAAGTAGTATGTTTAAGAGGAATATGAAGTAGTATGTTTAAGAGGAATATGAAGTAGTATGTTTAAAAGGAATATGTAGTAGTATGTTTAAGAGGAATATGAAGTAGTATGTTTAAGATAAATATGAAGTATTATGTTTAAGAGGAATATGAAGTAGTATGTTTAAGAGGAATATGAAGTAGTATGTTTAAGAGGAATATGAAGTAGTATGTTTAGGAGGAATATGAAGTAGTATGTTTACGAGCAATATGAAGTACTATGTTTAAGAGGAATTTGAAGTAGAATGTTTAAGAGGAATATAAATTAGTATGTTTAAGAGGAATATGAAGTAGTATGTTTAAGAGGAATATGAAGTAGTATGTTTAAGAGGAATATGAAGTAGTATGTTTAAGAGGAATAAGAAGTAGTATGTTTAAGAGCAATATAAAGTAGTATGCTTGAGAGGAATATGAAGTAGTATGTTTAAGAGGAATATGAAGTAGTATGTTTAAGAGCAATGTGAAGTAGTATGTTTAAGAGGAATATGAAGTAGTATGTTTAAGAGGAATATGATGTAGTATCTTTAAGAGGAATATACAGTAGTATATTTAAGAGGAATATGAAGTAGTATATTTAAGATGAATATGAAGTAGTATGTTTAAGAGGAATATGAAGTAGTATGTTTAAGAGAAATATGAAGTAGTATGTTTAAGAGGAATATAAAGTAGTATGTTTAAGAGGAATATGAAGTAGTATGTTTAAGAGGAATATGAAGTAGTATGTTTAAGAGGAATATGAAGTAGTATGCTTAAGAGGAATATGAATTAGTACGTATAATAGGAATATGAAGTATTATGTTTAAGAATAATATTAAGTAGTATATTTAAGAGGAATATGAAGTAGTATATTTAAGAGGAATATGAATTATTATGTTTAATAGGAATATGAAGTACTATGTTTAAGTGGAATATTAAGTAGTATGTTTAAGAGGAATATGAAGTAGTATGTTTAAGAGGAATATGAAGAAGTTTGTTTAAGAGGAATATGAAGTAGTATGTTTAAGAGGAATATGAAGTAGTATGTTAAAGAGGAATATGAAGTAGTATATTTAAGAGGAATATGAAGTCGTATATTTAAGAGGAATATGAAGTAGTATGTTTAAGATGAATATGAAGAAGTATATTCAAGCGGAATATGAAGTAGTATATTTAAGAGGAATATGAAGTAGTATATTTAAGATGAATATGAAGTAGTATATTTAAGAGAAATATGAAGTAGTATGTTTAAGAGGAATATGAAGTAGTATGTTTAAGAGGAATATGAAGTACTATGTTTAAGAGGAATATGAAGTAGTATATTTAAGAGGAATATGAAATAGTATGTTTAAGAGGAATATGATATATAATGTTTAAGAGGAATATGAAGTAGTATGTTTAAGAGGAATATGCAGTAGTATGTTTAAGAGGAATATGAAGTAGTATGTTTAAAAGGAATATGTAGTAGTATGTTTAAGAGGAATATGAAGTAGTATGTTTAAGATAAATATGAAGTAGTATGTTTAAGAGGAATATGAAGTAGTATGTTTAAGAGGAATATGAAGTAGTATGTTTAAGAGGAATGTGAAGTAGTATGTTTAGGAGGAATATGAAGTAGTATGTTTAAGAGGAATATAAAGTAGTATGTTTAAGAGGAATTTGAAGTAGAATGTTTTAGAGGAATATGAATTAGTATGTTTAAGAGGAATATGAAGTAGTATGTTTAAGAGGAATATGAAGTAGTATGTTTAAGAGGTATTTGAAGTAGTACATTTAAGAGAAATATGAAGTAGTATGTTTAACAGGAATATGAAGTAGTATGTTTAAGAGGAATATGAAGTAGTATATTTAAGAGGAATATGAAGTAGTATGTTTAAGAGGAATATGATGTAATATGTTTAAGAGAAATATGAAGTAGTTTGTTTAAGAGGAATATGAAGTAGTATGTTTAAGAGGAATATGAAGTAGTATGATTAAGAGGAATATGAAGTAGTATGTTTAAGAGGAGTATTAAGTAGTATGTTTAAGAGGAATATGAAGTAGTATGTTTAAGAGGAATATAAAGAAGTTTGTTTAAGAGGAATATGAAGTAGTATGTTTAAGAGGAATATGAAGTAGTATGTTTAAGAGGAATATGAAGTAGTATATTTAAGAGGAATATGAAATAGTATATTTAAGAGGAATATGAAGTAGTATGTTTAAGATGATTATGAAGAAGTATATTCAAGCGGAATATGAAGTAGTATATTTAAGAGGAATATGAAGTAGTATATTTAAGATGAATATGAAGTAGTGTATTTAAGAGAAATATGAAGTAGTATATTTAAGAGGAATATGAAGTAGTATGTTTAAGAGGAATATGAAGTACTATGTTTAAGAGGAATATGAAGTAGTATATTTAAGAGGAATATAAAATAGTATGTTTAAGAGGAATATGATGTATTATGTTTAAGAGTAATATGAAGTAGTATGTTTAGGAGGAATATGAAGTAGTATGTTTAAGAGGAATATGAAGTAGTATGTTTAAAACGAATATGTAGTAGTATGTTTAAGAGGAATATGAAGTAGTATGTTTAAGATAAATATAAAGTAGTATGTTTAAGAGGAATATGAAGTAGTATGTTTAAGAGGAATATGAAGTAGTATGTTTAAGAGGAATATGAAGTAGTATGTTTAAGAGGAATATGAAGTAGTATGTTTAAGAGGAATATGAAGTAGTATATTTAAGAGGAATATGAAGTAGTATATTTAAGAGGAATATGAAGTAGTATATTTAAGAGGAATATGAAGTAGTATGTTCAAGAGGAACATGAAGTAGTGTATTTAAGAGGAATTTGAAGTAGTATGTTTAAGAGGAATATGAAGTATTATGTTTAAGAGGAATATGAAGTAATATGTTTAAGTAGAATATGAAGTAGTATGTTTAAGAGGAATATGAAGTAGTATGTTTAAGAGGAATATGAAGTAGTATGTTTAAGAGGAATATGAAGTATTATGTTTAAGAGGAATATAAAGTAGTATTTTTAAGAAGAATATGTAGTAGTATGTTTAACTGGAATTTAAAGTATTATGTTTAATAGGAATATGAAGTAGTATGTTTAAGAGTAATATGAAGTAGTATGTTGAAGAGGAATGTGAAATAGTATTTTTAAGAGGAATATGATGTAGTATGTTTAAGTGGAATATGAAGTAGTGTATTTAAGAGGAATATGAAGTAGTATGTTTAAGAGGAATATGAAGTAGTATGTTTAAGAGGAATAAGAATTAGTATGTTAAAGAGGAATATAAAGTTGTATGCTTAAGAGGAATGTGAAATAGTATGTTTAAGAGGAATATGAAGTAGTATGTTTAAGAGGAATATGATGTAGTATCTTTAAGAGGAATATGCAGTAGTATATTTAAGAGGAATATGAAGTAGTATATTTAAGATGAATATGAAGTAGTATGTTTAAGAGAAATATGAAGTAGTATGTTTAAGAGAAATATGAAGTAGTATGTTTAAGAGGAATATAAAGTAGTATGTTTAAGAGGAATATGAAGTAGTATGTTTAAGATGAATATGAAGTAGTATGTTTAAGAGGAATATGAAGTAGTATGTTTAAGAGGAATATGAATTAGTATGTTTAAGAGGAATATGAAGTACTATGTTTAAGTGGAATATGAAGTAGTATATTTAAGAGGAATATAAAATAGTATGTTTAAGAGGAATATGATGTATTATGTTTAAGAGTAATATGAAGTAGTATGTTTAGGAGGAATATGAAGTAGTATGTTTAAGAGGAATATGAAGTAGTATGTTTAAAACGAATATGTAGTAGTATGTTTAAGAGGAATATGAAGTAGTATGTTTAAGATAAATATAAAGTAGTATGTTTAAGAGGAATATGAAGTAGTATGTTTAAGAGGAATATGAAGTAGTATGTTTAAGAGGAATATGAAGTAGTATGTTTAAGAGGAATATGAAGTAGTATGTTTAAGAGGAATATGAAGTAGTATATATAAGAGGAATATGAAGTAGTATATTTAAGAGGAATATGAAGTAGTATATTTAAGAGGAATATGAAGTAGTATGTTCAAGAGGAACATGAAGTAGTGTATTTAAGAGGAATTTGAAGTAGTATGTTTAAGAGGAATATGAAGTATTATGTTTAAGAGGAATATGAAGTAATATGTTTAAGTAGAATATGAAGTAGTATGTTTAAGAGGAATATGAAGTAGTATGTTTAAGAGGAATATGAAGTAGTATGTTTAAGAGGAATATGAAGTATTATGTTTAAGAGGAATATGAAGTAGTATTTTTAAGAAGAATATGTAGTAGTATGTTTAACTGGAATTTAAAGTATTATGTTTAATAGGAATATGAAGTAGTATGTTTAAGAGTAATATGAAGTAGTATGTTGAAGAGGAATGTGAAATAGTATTTTTAAGAGGAATATGATGTAGTATGTTTAAGTGGAATATGAAGTAGTATATTTAAGAGGAATATGAAGTAGTATGTTTAAGAGGAATATGAAGTAGTATGTTTAAGAGGAATAAGAAGTAGTATGTTAAAGAGGAATATAAAGTTGTATGCTTAAGAGGAATATGAAGTAGTATGTTTAAGAGGAATATGAAGTAGTATGTTTTAGAGGAATGTGAAATAGTATGTTTAAGAGGAATATGAAGTAGTATGTTTAAGAGGAATATGATGTAGTATCTTTAAGAGGAATATGCAGTAGTATATTTAAGAGGAATATGAAGTAGTATATTTAAGATGAATATGAAGTAGTATGTTTAAGAGAAACATGAAGTAGTATGTTTAAGAGAAATATGAAGTAGTATGTTTAAGAGGAATATAAAGTAGTATGTGTAAAAGGAATATGAAGTAGTATGTTTAAGATGAATATGAAGTAGTATGTTTAAGAGGAATATGAAGTAGTATGTTTAAGAGGAATATGAATTAGTACGTATAATAGGAATATGAAGTAGTATGTTTAAGAATAATATTAAGTAGAATATTTAAGAGGAATATGAAGTAGTATATTTAAGAGGAATATGAATTATTATGTTTAATAGGAATATGAAGTACTATGTTTAAGAGGAATATGAAGTAGTATGTTTAAGAGGAATATGAAGTAGTATGTTTTAGAGGAATGTGAAATAGTATGTTTAGGAATATGAAGTAGTATATTTAAGAGGAATATTAAGTAGTATGTTTAAGAGGAATATGAAGTAGTATGTTTAAGAGGAATATGAAGAAGTTTGTTTAAGAGGAATATGAAGTACTATTTTTAAGAGGAATATGAAGTAGTATGTTTAAGAGGAATATGAAGTAGTATATTTAAGAGGAATATGAAGTAGTATATTTAAGAGGAATATGAAGTAGTATGTTTAAGATGAATATGAAGAAGTATATTCAAGCGGAATATGAAGTAGTATATTTAAGAGGAATATGAAGTAGTATGTGTAAGAGGAATATGAAGTAGTATGTTTAAGAGGAATATGAAGTAGTATGTTTAAGAAGAATATGAAGTACTATGTTTAAGAGGAATATGAAGTAGTATATTTAAGAGGAATATGAAATAGTATGTTTAAGAGGAATATGATGTATTATGTTTAAGAGGAATATGAAGTAGTATGTTCAAGAGGAATATGCAGTAGTATGTTTAAGAGGAATATGAAGTAGTATGTTTAAAAGGAATATGTAGTAGTATGTTTAAGAGGAATATGAAGTAGTATGTTTAAGATAAATATGAAGTAGTATGTTTAAGAGGAATATGAAGTAGTATGTTTAAGAGGAATATGAAGTAGTATATTTAAGAGGAATATGAAGTAGTATGTTTAGGAGGAATATGAAGTGGTATGTTTAAGAGGAATATGAAGTAGTATGTTTAAGAGGAATTTGAAGTAGAATGTTTAAGAGGAATATGAATTAGTATGTATAAGAGGAATATGAAGTAGTATGTTTAAGAGGAATATGAAGTAGTATGTTTAAGAGGTATTTGAAGTAGTACATTTAAGAGGAATATGAAGTAGTATATTTAAAAGGAACATGAAGTAGTATGTTTAAGAGGAATATAAAGTAGTATATTTAAGAGGAATATGAAGTAGTATGTTTAAGAGGAATATGAAGTAGAATGCTTAAGAGGAATATGAAGTAGTATGTTTAAGAGGAGTATGAAGTAGTATGTTTAAGAGGAATATGAAGTTGTATATTTAAGAGGAATATGCAGTAGTATATTTAAGAGGAATATCAAGTAGTATATTTAAGAGGAATATGAAGTAGTATGCTTAACAGGAATATGAAGTAGTATGTTTAAGAGGAATATGAAGTAGTGTATATAAGAGGAATTTGAAGTAGTATGTTTAAGAGGAATATGAAGTAGTATGTTTAAGAGGAATATGAAGTAATATGTTGAAGTAGAATATGAAGTAGTATGTTTAAGAAGAATATGAAGTAGTATGTTTAAGAGGAATATGAAGTAGTATGTTTAAGAGGAATATAAAGTAGTATGTTTGAGAGGAACATGAAGTAGTATTTTTAAGAAGAATATGTAGTAGTATGTTTAAGAGGAATATAAAGTAGTATGTTTAATAGGAATATGAAGTAGTATGTTTAAGAGGCATATGAAGTAGTATGTTGAAGAGGAATATGAAGTAGTATGTTTAAGAGGAATATGAAGTAGTATGTTTAAGTGGAATATGAAGTAGTATATTTAAGAGGAATATAAAGTAGTATGTTTAAGAGGAATATGAAGTAGTATGTTTAAGAGGAATAAGAAGTAGTATGTTAAAGAGGAATATAAAGTTGTATGCTTAAGAGGAATGTGAAATAGTATGTTTAAGAGGAATATGAAGTAGTATGTTTAAGAGGAATATGATGTAGTATCTTTAAGAGGAATATGCAGTAGTATATTTAAGAGGAATATGAAGTAGTTTATTTAAGATGAATATGAAGTAGTATGTTTAAGAGAAATATGAAGTAGTATGTTTAAGAGAAATATGAAGTAGTATGTTTAAGAGGAATATAAAGTAGTATGTTTAAGAGGAATATGAAGTAGTATGTTTAAGATGAATATGAAGTAGTATGTTTAAGAGGAATATGAAGTAGTATGTTTAAGAGGAATATGAATTAGTATGTTTAAGAGGAATATGAAGTACTATGTTTAAGAGGAATATGAAGTAGTATATTTAAGAGGAATATAAAATAGTATGTTTAAGAGGAATATGATGTATTATGTTTAAGAGTAATATGAAGTAGTATGTTTAGGAGGAATATGAAGTAGTATGTTTAAGAGGAATATGAAGTAGTATGTTTAAAACGAATATGTAGTAGTATGTTTAAGAGGAATATGAAGTAGTATGTTTAAGAGGAATATGAAGTAGTATGTTTAAGAGGAATATGAAGTAGTATGTTTAAGAGGAATATGAAGTAGTATGTTTAAGAGGAATATGAAGTAGTATATATAAGAGGAATATGAAGTAGTATATTTAAGAGGAATATGAAGTAGTATATTTAAGAGGAATATGAAGTAGTATGTTCAAGAGGAACATGAAGTAGTGTATTTAAGAGGAATTTGAAGTAGTATGTTTAAGAGGAATATGAAGTATTATGTTTAAGAGGAATATGAAGTAATATGTTTAAGTAGAATATGAAGTAGTATGTTTAAGAGGAATATGAAGTAGTATGTTTAAGAGGAATATGAAGTAGTATGTTTAAGAGGAATATGAAGTAGTATGTTTAAGAGGAATATGAAGTAGTATGTTTAAGAGGAATATGAAGTAGTATATATAAGAGGAATATGAAGTAGTATATTTAAGAGGAATATGAAGTAGTATATTTAAGAGGAATATGAAGTAGTATGTTCAAGAGGAACATGAAGTAGTGTATTTAAGAGGAATTTGAAGTAGTATGTTTAAGAGGAATTATGAAGTATTATGTTTAAGAGGAATATGAAGTAATATGTTTAAGTAGAATATGAAGTAGTATGTTTAAGAGGAATATGAAGTAGTATGTTTAAGAGGAATATGAAGTAGTATGTTTAAGAGGAATATGAAGTATTATGTTTAAGAGGAATATGAAGTAGTATTTTTAAGAAGATATGTAGTAGTATGTTTAACTGGAATTTAAAGTATTATGTTTAATAGGAATATGAAGTAGTATGTTTAAGAGTAATATGAAGTAGTATGTTGAAGAGGAATGTGAAATAGTATTTTTAAGAGGAATATGATGTAGTATGTTTAAGTGGAATATGAAGTAGTATATTTAAGAGGAATATGAAGTAGTATGTTTAAGAGGAATATGAAGTAGTATGTTTAAGAGGAATAAGAAGTAGTATGTTAAAGAGGAATATAAAGTTGTATGCTTAAGAGGAATATGAAGTAGTATGTTTAAGAGGAATATGAAGTAGTATGTTTTAGAGGAATGTGAAATAGTATGTTTAAGAGGAATATGAAGTAGTATGTTTAAGAGGAATATGATGTAGTATCTTTAAGAGGAATATGCAGTAGTATATTTAAGAGGAATATGAAGTAGTATATTTAAGATGAATATGAAGTAGTATGTTTAGAGAAACATGAAGTAGTATGTTTAAGAGAAATATGAAGTAGTATGTTTAAGAGGAATATAAAGTAGTATGTGTAAAAGGAATATGAAGTAGTATGTTTAAGATGAATATGAAGTAGTATGTTTAAGAGGAATATGAAGTAGTATGTTTAAGAGGAATATGAATTAGTACGTATAATAGGAATATGAAGTAGTATGTTTAAGAATAATATTAAGTAGAATATTTAAGAGGAATATGAAGTAGTATATTTAAGAGGAATATGAATTATTATGTTTATAGGAATATGAAGTACTATGTTTAAGAGGAATATGAAGTAGTATGTTTAAGAGGAATATGAAGTAGTATGTTTTAGAGGAATGTGAAATAGTATGTTTAGGAATATGAAGTAGTATATTTAAGAGGAATATTAAGTAGTATGTTTAAGAGGAATATGAAGTAGTATGTTTAAGAGGAATATGAAGAAGTTTGTTTAAGAGGAATATGAAGTACTATTTTAAGAGGAATATGAAGTAGTATGTTTAAGAGGAATATGAAGTAGTATATTTAAGAGGAATATGAAGTAGTATATTTAAGAGGAATATGAAGTAGTATGTTTAAGATGAATATGAAGAAGTATATTCAAGCGGAATATGAAGTAGTATATTTAAGAGGAATATGAAGTAGTATGTGTAAGAGGAATATGAAGTAGTATGTTTAAGAGGAATATGAAGTAGTATGTTTAAGAAGAATATGAAGTACTATGTTTAAGAGGAATATGAAGTAGTATATTTAAGAGGAATATGAAATAGTATGTTTAAGAGGAATATGATGTATTATGTTTAAGAGGAATATGAAGTAGTATGTTTAAGAGGAATATGCAGTAGTATGTTTAAGAGGAATATGAAGTAGTATGTTTAAAAGGAATATGTAGTAGTATGTTTAAGAGGAATATGAAGTAGTATGTTTAAGATAAATATGAAGTAGTATGTTTAAGAGGAATATGAAGTAGTATGTTTAAGAGGAATATGAAGTAGTATATTTAAGAGGAATATGAAGTAGTATGTTTAGGAGGAATATGAAGTGGTATGTTTAAGAGGAATATGAAGTAGTATGTTTAAGAGGAATTTGAAGTAGAATGTTTAAGAGGAATATGAATTAGTATGTATAAGAGGAATATGAAGTAGTATGTTTAAGAGGAATATGAAGTAGTATGTTTAAGAGGTATTTGAAGTAGTACATTTAAGAGGAATATGAAGTAGTATATTTAAAAGGAACATGAAGTAGTATGTTTAAGAGGAATATAAAGTAGTATATTTAAGAGGAATATGAAGTAGTATGTTTAAGAGGAATATGAAGTAGAATGCTTAAGAGGAATATGAAGTAGTATGTTTAAGAGGAGTATGAAGTAGTATGTTTAAGAGGAATATGAAGTTGTATATTTAAGAGGAATATGCAGTAGTATATTTAAGAGGAATATCAAGTAGTATATTTAAGAGGAATATGAAGTAGTATGCTTAACAGGAATATGAAGTAGTATGTTTAAGAGGAATATGAAGTAGTGTATATAAGAGGAATTTGAAGTAGTATGTTTAAGAGGAATATGAAGTAGTATGTTTAAGAGGAATATGAAGTAATATGTTGAAGTAGAATATGAAGTAGTATGTTTAAGAAGAATATGAAGTAGTATGTTTAAGAGGAATATGAAGTAGTATGTTTAAGAGGAATATAAAGTAGTATGTTTGAGAGGAACATGAAGTAGTATTTTTAAGAAGAATATGTAGTAGTATGTTTAAGAGGAATATAAAGTAGTATGTTTAATAGGAATATGAAGTAGTATGTTTAAGAGGCATATGAAGTAGTATGTTGAAGAGGAATATGAAGTAGTATGTTTAAGAGGAATATGAAGTAGTATGTTTAAGTCGAATATGAAGTAGTATATTTAAGAGGAATATAAAGTAGTATGTTTAAGAGGAATATGAAGTAGTATGTTTAAGAGGAATAAGAAGTAGTATGTTTAAGAGGAATATGAAGTAGTATGTTTAAGAGGAATATGAAGTAGTATGCTTAAGAGGAATATGAAGTAGTATGTTTAAGAGGAATGTGAAGTAGTATGTTTAAGAGGAATATGAAGAAGTATGTTTAAGAGGAATATGAAGTAGTATCTTTAAGATGAATATGAAGTAGTATGTTTAAGAGGAATATGAGGTAGTATGTTTAAAGAAATATGAAGTAGTATGTTTAAGAGGGATATGAAGTTGTATATTTAAGAAGAATATGAAGTACTATGTTTAAGAGGAATATGAAGTAGTATATTTAAGAGGAATATGAAATAGTATGTTTAACAGGAATATGATGTATTATGTTTAAGAGGAATATGAAGTAGTATGTTTAAGAGGTATTTGAAGTAGTACATTTAAGAGGAATATGAAGTAGTATGTTTAACAGGAACATGAAGTAGTATGTTTAAGAGGAATATAAAGTAGTATATTTAAGAGGAATATGAAGTAGTATGTTTAAGAGGAATATGAAGTAGAATGCTTAAGAGGAATATGAAGTAGTATGTTTAAGAGGAGTATGAAGTAGTATGTTTAAGAGGAATATGAAGTTGTATATTTAAGAGGAATATGCAGTAGTATATTTAAGAGGAATATCAAGTAGTATATTTAAGAGGAATATGAAGTAGTATGCTTAACAGGAATATGAAGTAGTATGTTTAAGAGGAATATGAAGTAGTGTATATAAGAGGAATTTGAAGTAGTATGTTTAAGAGGAATATGAAGTAGTATGTTTAAGAGGAATATGAAGTAATATGTTGAAGTAGAATATGAAGTAGTATGTTTAAGAAGAATATGAAGTAGTATGTTTAAGAGGAATATGAAGTAGTATGTTTAAGAGGAATATAAAGTAGTATGTTTAAGAGGAACATGAAGTAGTATTTTTAAGAAGAATATGTAGTAGTATGTTTAAGAGGAATATAAAGTAGTATGTTTAATAGGAATATGAAGTAGTATGTTTAAGAGGAATATGAAGTAGTATGTTGAAGAGGAATATGAAGTAGTATGTTTAAGAGGAATATGAAGTAGTATGTTTAAGTGGAATATGAAGTAGTATATTTAAGAGGAATATAAAGTAGTATGTTTAAGAGGAATATGAAGTAGTATGTTTAAGAGGAATAAGAAGTAGTATGTTTAAGAGGAATATGAAGTAGTATGTTTAAGAGGAATATGAAGTAGTATGCTTAAGAGGAATATGAAGTAGTATGTTTAAGAGGAATGTGAAGTAGTATGTTTAAGAGGAATATGAAGTAGTATGTTTAAGAGGAATATGAAGTAGTATCTTTAAGATGAATATGAAGTAGTATGTTTAAGAGGAATATGAGGTAGTATGTTTAAAGAAATATGAAGTAGTATGTTTAAGAGGGATATGAAGTTGTATATTTAAGAAGAATATGAAGTACTATGTTTAAGAGGAATATGAAGTAGTATATTTAAGAGGAATATGAAATAGTATGTTTAACAGGAATATGATGTATTATGTTAAAGAGGAATATGAAGTACTATGTTTAAGAGGAATATGAAGTAGTATATTTAAGAGGAATATGAAATAGTATGTTTAAGAGGAATATGATGTATTATGTTTAAGAGGAATATGAAGTAGTATGTTTAATAGGAATATGAAGTAGTATGTTTAAGAGGAATATGAAGTAGTATGTTAAAAAGGAATATGTAGTAGTATGTTTAAGAGGAATATGAAGTAGTATGTTTAAGATAAATATGAAGTAGTATGTTTAAGAGGAATATGAAGTAGTATGTTTAAGAGGAATATGAAGTAGTATATTTAAGAGGAATATGAAGTAGTATGTTTAGGAGGAATATGAAGTGGTATGTTTAAGAGGAATATGAAGTAGTATGTTTAAGAGGAATTTGAAGTAGAATGTTTAAGAGGAATATGAATTAGTATGTTTAAGAGGAATATGAAGTAGTATGTTTAAGAGGAATATGAAGTAGTATGTTTAAGAGGTATTTGAAGTAGTACATTTAAGATGAATATGAAGTAGTATGTTTAACAGGAACATGAAGTAGTATTTTTAAGAGGAATATAAAGTAGTATATTTAAGAGGAATATGAAGTAGTATGTTTAAGAGGAATATGATGTAGTATGTTTAAGAGGAATATGAAGTAGTATGTTTAAGAGGAATATGAAGTAGTATGCTTAAGAGGAATATGAAGTAGTATGTTTAAGAGGAATATGAAGTAGTATGTTTAAGAGGAATATGAAGTAGTATGCTTAAGAGGAATATGAAGTAGTATGTTTAAGAGGAGTATGAAGTAGTATGTTTAAGAGGAATATGAAGTTGTATATTTAAGAGAAATATGCAGTAGTATATTTAAGAGGAATATCAAGTAGTATATTTAAGAGGAATATGAAGTAGTATGCTTAACAGGAATATGAAGTAGTATGTTTAAGAGGAATATGAAGTAGTATATTTAAGAGGAATATGAAATAGTATGTTTAAGAGGAATATGAAGTAGTGTATATAAGAGGATCTTGTAGTAGTATGTTTAAGAGGAATATGAAGTAGTATGTTTAAGAGGAATATGAAGTAATATGTTGAAGTAGAATATGAAGTAGTATGTTTAAGAAGAATATGAAGTAGTATGTTTAAGAGGAATATGAAGTAGTATGTTTAAGAGGAATATGAAGTAGTATGTTTAAGAGGAATATGAAGTAGTATTTTTAAGAAGAATATGTAGTAGAATGTTTAAGAGGAATATAAAGTAGTATGTTTAATAGGAATATGAAGTAGTATGTTTAAGAGGAATATGAAGTAGTATGTTGAAGAGGAATATGAAGTAGTATGTTTAAGAGGAATATGAAGTAGTATGTTTAAGTGGAATATGAAGTAGTATATTTAAGAGGAATATAAAGTAGTATGTTTAAGAGGAATATGAAGTAGTATGTTTAAGAGAAATAAGAAGTAGTATGTTTAAGAGGAATATGAAGTAGTATGTTTAAGAGGAATATGAAGTAGTATGCTTAAGAGGAATATGAAGTAGTATGTTTAAGAGGAATGTAAAGTAGTATGTTTAAGAGGAATATGAAGTAGTATGTTTAAGAGGAATATGAAGTAGTATCTTTAAGATGAATGTGAAGTAGTATGTTTAAGAGGAATATGAGGTAGTATGTTTAAAGAAATATGAAGTAGTATGTTTAAGAGGAATATGAAGTTGTATATTTAAGAGGAATATGCAGTAGTATATTTAAGAGGAATATCAAGTAGTATATTTAAGGGGAATATGAAGTTGTATGTTTAACAGGAATATGAAGTAGTATGTTTAAGAGGAATATGAAGTAGTATGTTTAAGAGGAATATAAAGTAGTATGTTTAAGAGGAATATGAAGAAGTATGTTTAAGAGGAATATGAAGTAGTATATTTAAGAGGAATATGAAGTAGTATATTTAGGAGGAATATGAAGTAGTATGTTTAAGAGGAATATGAAGTAGTATGTTTAAGAGGAATATGAAGTAGTGTGTTTAAGAGAAATTTGAAGTAGTATGTTTAAGAGGAATATGAAGTAGTATGTTTAAGAGGAATATAAAGTAGTATGTTTAAGAGGAATATGAAGAAGTATGTTTAAGAGGAATATGAAGTAGTATATTTAAGAGGAATATGAAGTAGTATATTTAGGAGGAATATGAAGTAGTATGTTTAAGAGGAATATGAAGTAGTATGTTTAAGAGGAATATGAAGTAGTGTGTTTAAGAGAAATTTGAAGTAGTATGTTTAAGAGGAATATGAAGTAGTATGTTTAAGAGGAATATGAAGTAATATGTTTAAGTAGAATATGAAGTAGTATGATTAAGAGGAATATGAAGTAGTATGCTTAAGAGCAATATATGAAGTAGTATGTTTAAGAGGAATATGAAGTAGTATGTTTAAGAGGAATAAGAAGTGGTATGTTTAAGAGGAATATGAGGTAGTATGCTTAAGAGGCATATGAAGTAGTATGTTTAAGAGGAATATGAAGTAGTATGTTTAAGAGGAATATGAAGTAGTATGTTTAAGATGAATATGAAGTAGTATGTTTAAGAGGAATATGAATTGGTACGTATAATAGGAATATGAAGTAGTATGTTTAAGAGGAATATGAAGTAGTATGTTTAAGAGGAATAAGAAGTGGTATGTTTAAGAGGAATATGAGGTAGTATGCTTAAGAGGAATATGAAGTAGTATGTTTAAGAGGAATATGAAGTAGTATGTTTAAGAGGAATATGAGGTAGTATGTTTAAAGAAATATGAAGTAGTATGTTTAAGAGGCATATGAAGTTGTATATTTAAGAAGAATATGAAGTACTATGTTTAAGAGGAATATGAAGTAGTATATTTAAGAGGAATATGAAATAGTATGTTTAACAGGAATATGATGTATTATGTTTAAGAGGATTATGAAGTACTATGTTTAAGAGGAATATGAAGTAGTATATTTAAGAGGAATATGAATTAGTATGTTTAAGAGGAATATGAAGTAGTATGTTTAAGAGGAATATGAAGTAGTATGTTTAAGAGGTATTTGAAGTAGTACATTTAAGAGGAATATGAAGTAGTATGTTTAACAGGAACATGAAGTAGTATGTTTAAGAGGAATATAAAGTAGTATATTTAAGAGGAATATGAAGTAGTATGTTTAAGAGGAATATGAAGTAGAATGCTTAAGAGGAATATGAAGTAGTATGTTTAAGAGGAGTATGAAGTAGTATGTTTAAGAGGAATATGAAGTTGTATATTTAAGAGGAATATGCAGTAGTATATTTAAGAGGAATATCAAGTAGTATATTTAAGAGGAATATGAAGTAGTATGCTTAACAGGAATATGAAGTAGTATGTTTAAGAGGAATATGAAGTAGTGTATATAAGAGGAATTTGAAGTAGTATGTTTAAGAGGAATATGAAGTAGTATGTTTAAGAGGAATATGAAGTAATATGTTGAAGTAGAATATGAAGTAGTATGTTTAAGAAGAATATGAAGTAGTATGTTTAAGAGGAATATGAAGTAGTATGTTTAATAGGAATATAAAGTAGTATGTTTAAGAGGAACATGAAGTAGTATTTTTAAGAAGAATATGTAGTAGTATGTTTAAGAGGAATATAAAGTAGTATGTTTAATAGGAATATGAAGTAGTATGTTTAAGAGGAATATGAAGTAGTATGTTGAAGAGGAATATGAAGTAGTATGTTTAAGAGGAATATGAAGTAGTATGTTTAAGTGGAATATGAAGTAGTATATTTAAGAGGAATATAAAGTAGTATGTTTAAGAGGAATATGAAGTAGTATGTTTAAGAGGAATAAGAAGTAGTATGTTTAAGAGGAATATGAAGTAGTATGTTTAAGAGGAATATGAAGTAGTATGCTTAAGAGGAATATGAAGTAGTATGTTTAAGAGGAATGTGAAGTAGTATGTTTAAGAGGAATATGAAGTAGTATGTTTAAGAGGAATATGAAGTAGTATCTTTAAGATGAATATGAAGTAGTATGTTTAAGAGGAATATGAGGTAGTATGTTTAAAGAAATATGAAGTAGTATGTTTAAGAGGGATATGAAGTTGTATATTTAAGAAGAATATGAAGTACTATGGTTAAGAGGAATATGAAGTAGTATATTTAAGAGGATAATGAAATAGTATGTTTAACAGGAATATGATGTATTATGTTTAAGAGGAATATGAAGTACTATGTTTAAGAGGAATATGAAGTAGTATATTTAAGAGGAATATGAAATAGTATGTTTAAGAGGAATATGATGTATTATGTTTAAGAGGAATATGAAGTAGTATGTTTAAGAGGAATATGAAGTAGTATGTTTAAGAGGAATATGAAGTAGTATGTTTAAAAGGAATATGTAGTAGTATGTTTAAGAGGAATATGAAGTAGTATGTTTAAGATAAATATGAAGTAGTATGTTTAAGAGGAATATGAAGTAGTATGTTTAAGAGGAATATGAAGTAGTATATTTAAAAGGAATATGAAGTAGTATGTTTAGGAGGAATATGAAGTGGTATGTTTAAGAGGAATATGAAGTAGTATCTTTAAGAGGAATTTGAAGTAGAATGTTTAAGAGGAATATGAATTAGTATGTTTAAGAGGAATATGAAGTAGTATGTTTAAGAGGAATATGAAGTAGTATGTTTAAGAGGTATTTGAAGTAGTACATTTAAGATGAATATGAAGTAGTATGTTTAACAGGAACATGAAGTAGTATGTTTAAGGGGAATATAAAGTAGTATATTTAAGAGGAATATGAAGTAGTATGTTTAAGAGGAATATGATGTAGTATGTTTAAGAGGAATATGAAGTAGTATGTTTAAGAGGAATATGAAGTAGTATGTTTAAGAGGAATATGAAGTAGTATGTTTAAGAGGAATATGAAGTAGTATGTTTAAGAGGAATATGAAGTAGTATGCTTAAGAGGAATATGAAGTAGTATGTTTAAGAGGAGTATGAAGTAGTATGTTTAAGAGGAATATGAAGTTGTATATTTAAGAGAAATATGCAGTAGTATATTTAAGAGGAATATCAAGTAGTATATTTAAGAGGAATATGAAGTAGTATGCTTAACAGGAATATGAAGTAGTATGTTTAAGAGGAATATGAAGTAGTATATTTAAGAGGAATATGAAATAGTATGTTTAAGAGGAATATGAAGTAGTGTATATAAGAGGATCTTGTAGTAGTATGTTTAAGAGGAATATGAAGTAGTATGTTTAAGAGGAATATGAAGTAATATGTTGAAGTAGAATATGAAGTAGTATGTTTAAGAAGAATATGAAGTAGTATGTTTAAGAGGAATATGAAGTAGTATGTTTAAGAGGAATTTGAAGTAGTATGTTTAAGAGGAATATGAAGTAGTATTTTTAAGAAGAATATGTAGTAGAATGTTTAAGAGGAATATAAAGTAGTATGTTTAATAGGAATATGAAGTAGTATGTTTAAGAGGAATATGAAGTAGTATGTTGAAGAGGAATATGAAGTAGTATGTTTAAGAGGAATATGAAGTAGTATGTTTAAGTGGAATATGAAGTAGTATATTTAAGAGGAATATAAAGTAGTATGTTTAAGAGGAATATGAAGTAGTATATTTAAGAGGAATAAGAAGTAGTATGTTTAAGAGGAATATGAAGTAGTATGTTTAAGAGGAATATGAAGTAGTATGCTTAAGAGGAATATGAAGTAGTATGTTTAAGAGGAATGTGAAGTAGTATGTTTAAGAGGAATATGAAGTAGTATGTTTAAGAGGAATATGAAGTAGTATCTTTAAGATGAATATGAAGTAGTATGTTTAAGAGGAATATGAGGTAGTATGTTTAAAGAAATATGAAGTAGTATGTTTAAGAGGAATATGAAGTTGTATATTTAAGAGTAATATGCAGTAGTATATTTAAGAGGAATATCAAGTAGTGTATTTAAGGGGAATATGAAGTTGTATGTTTAACAGGAATATGAAGTAGTATGTTTAAGAGGAATATGAAGTAGTATGTTTAAGAGGAATATGAAGTAGTATGTTTAAGAGGAATATGAAGAAGTATGTTTAAGAGGAATATGAAGTAGTATATTTAAGAGGAATATGAAGTAGTATATTTAGGAGGAATATGAAGTAGTATGTTTAAGAGGAATATGAAGTAGTATGTTTAAGAGGAATATGAAGTAGTGTGTTTAAGAGGAATTTGAAGTAGTATGTTTAAGAGGAATATGAAGTAGTATGTTTAAGAGGAATATGAAGTAATATGTTTAAGTAGAATATGAAGTAGTATGATTAAGAGGAATATGAAGTAGTATGTTTAAGAGGAATATGAAGTAGTATGTTTAAGATGAATATGAAGTAGTATGTTTAAGAGGAATATGAAGTAGTATTTTAAAGAAGAATATGTAGTAGTATGTTTAAGAGGAATATAAAGTATTATGTTTAATAGGAATAAGAAGTAGTATGTTTAAGAGGAATATGAAGTTGTATGTTGAAGAGGAATATGAAGTAGTATGCTTAAGAGGAATATGAAGTAGTATGTTTAAGAGGAATATGAAGTAGTATGTTTAAGAGGAATAAGAAGTGGTATGTTTAAGAGGAATATGAGGTAGTATGCTTAAGAGGAATATGAAGTAGTATGTTTAAGAGGAGTATGAAGTAGTATGTTTAAGAGGAATATGAAGTAGTATGTTTAAGATGAATATGAAGTAGTATGTTTAAGAAGAATATGAATTGGTACGTATAATAGGAATATGAAGTAGTATGTTTAAGAAGAATATGAAGTAGTATATTTAAGAGGAATATGAAGTGGTATATTTAAGAGGAATATGAATTATTATGTTTAATAGGAATATGAAGTACAATGTTTAAGAGGAATATGAAGTAGTATGTTGAAGAGCAATATGAAGTAGTATGTTTAAGATGAATATGAAGTAGTATGTTTAAGAGGAATATGAAGTAGTATGTTTAAGAGGAATAAGAAGTGGTATGTTTAAGAGGAATATGAAGTAGTATGCTTAAGAGGAATATGAAGTAGTATGTTTAAGAGGAATATGAAGTAGTATGTTTAAGAGGAATATGAAGTAGTATGTTTAAGATGAATATGAAGTAGTATGTTTAAGAGGAATATGAAGTAGTACGTATAATAGGAA
The DNA here is from genome assembly GCA_958298945.1 of Atherix ibis. Lineage (NCBI taxonomy): Eukaryota > Metazoa > Arthropoda > Insecta > Diptera > Athericidae > Atherix > Atherix ibis. The sequence goes on along the minus strand of CATQJD010000034.1, from coordinate 416,072 downwards.
AATGAAGTAGTATGTTTAAGAAGAATATGAAGTAGTATATTTAAGAGGAATATGAAGTAGTATATTTAAGAGGAATATGAATTATTATGTTTAATAGGAATATGAAGTACTATGTTTAAGAGGAATATGAAGTAGTATGTTTAAGAGCAATATGAAGTAGTATGTTTAAGAGAATTATGAAGTAGTATGTTTAAGAGAAATATGAAGTAGTTTGTTTAAGAGGAATATGAAGTAGTATGTTTAAGAGGAATATGAAGTAGTATGATTAAGAGGAATATGAAGTAGTATGTTTAAGAGGAATATTAAGTAGTATGTTTAAGAGGAATATGAAGTAGTATGTTTAAGAGGAATATGAAGAAGTTTGTTTAAGAGGAATATGAAGTAGTATGTTTAAGAGGAATATGAAGTAGTATGTTTAAGAGGAATATGAAGTAGTATATTTAAGAGGAATATGAAGTAGTATATTTAAGAGGAATATGAAGTAGTATGTTTAAGATGAATATGAAGAAGTATATTCAAGCGGAATATGAAGTAGTATATTTAAGAGGAATATGAAGTAGTATATTTAAGATGAATATGAAATAGTATATTTAAGAGAAATATGAAGTAGTATGTTTAAGAAGAATATGAACTAGTATGTTTAAGAGGAATATGAAGTACTATGTTTAAGAGGAATATGAAGTAGTATATTTAAGAGGAATATGAAATAGTATGTTTAAGAGGAATATGATGTAGTATGTTTAAGAGGAATATGAAGTAGTATGTTTAAGAGGAATATGAAGTAGTATGTTTAAGAAGAATATGAAGAAGTTTGTTTAAGAGGAATATGAAGTAGTATGTTTAAGAGGATTATGAAGTAGTATGTTTAAGAGGAATATGAAGTAGTATATTTAAGAGGAATATGAAGTAGTATATTTAAGAGGAATATGAAGTAGTATGTTTAAGATGAATATGAAGAAGTATATTCAAGCGGAATATGAAGTAGTATATTTAAGAGGAATATGAAGTAGTATATTTAAGATGAATATGAAATAGTATATTTAAGAGAAATATAAAGTAGTATGTTTAAGAGGAATATGAACTAGTATGTTTAAGAGGAATATGAAGTACTATGTTTAAGAGGAATATGAAGTAGTGTATTTAAGAGGAATATGAAATAGTATGTTTAAGAGGAATATGATGTAGTATGTTTAAGAGGAATATGTAGTAGTATGTTTAAGAGGAATATGAAGTAGTATGTTTAAGAGGAATATGAAGTAGTATGTTTTAGATGAATATGAAGTAGTATGTTTAAGAGGAATATGAAGTAGAATGTTTAAGAGTAATATGAAGTAGTATGTGTAAGAAGAATATGAAGTAGTATGTTTAAGAGGAATATGAAGTAGTATGTTTAAGAGGAATATGAAGTTATATGTTTAAGAGCAATATGAAGTAGTATTTTTATGAGGAATATGAAGTAGTATATTTAAGAGGAATATGAAGTAGTATATTTAAGAGGAATATGTAGTAGTATGTGTAAGAGGAATATGAAGTAGTATGTTTAAGAGGAATATGAAGTAGTATATTTAAGGGGAATATGTAGTAGTATATTTAAGAGGAATATAAATTATTATGTTTTAGAGGAATATGAAGTAGTATATTTAAGAGGAATATGAAGTAGTATATTTAAGGGGAATATGAAGTAGTATATTTAAGAGGAATATGTAGTAGTATATTTAAGAGGAATATGAAGTAGTATGTTTAATAGGAATATGAAATGGTATGTTTAAGAGGAATATGAAGTAGTATGTTTAAGAGGAATATGAAGTAGTATTTTTAAGAAGAATATGTCGTAGTATGTTTAAGAGGAATATAAAGTAGTATGTTAAATAGGAATATGAAGTAGTATGTTTAAGAGGAATATGAAGTAGTATGTTGAAGAGGAATATGAAGTAGTATGTTTAAGAGGAATATGAAGTAGTATGTTTAAGTGGAATATGAAGTAGTATATTTAAGAGGAATATGAAGTAGTATGTTTAAGAGGAATATGAAGTAGTATGTTTAAGAGGAATAAGAAGTAGTATGTTTAAGAGGAATATGAAGTAGTATGTTTAAGAGGAATATGAAGTAGTATGCTTAAGATGAATATGAAGTAGTATGTTTAAGAGGAATGTGAAGTAGTATGTTTAAGAGGAATATGAAGTAGTATGTTTAAGAGGAATATGAAGTAATATCTTTAAGAGGAATATGAAGTAGTATGTTTAAGAGGAATATGAAGTAGTATGTTTAAAGGAATATGAAGTAGTATGTTTAAGAGGAATATGAAGTTGTATATTTAAGAGGAATATGCAGTAGTATATATAAGAGGAATATCAAGTAGTATATTTAAGAGGAATATGAAGTTGTATGTTTAACAGGAATATGAAGTAGTATGTTTAAGATGGATATGAAGTAGTATGTTTAAGAGGAATATGAAGTAGTATGTTTAAGAGGAATAAGAAGACGTATGTTTAAGAGGAATATGAAGTAGTATGCTTAAGAGGAATATGAAGTAGTATGTTCAAGAGGAATATGAAGTAGTATGTTGAAGAGGAATGTGAAGTAGTATATTTAAGAGGAATATGAAGTAGTATCTTTAAGAGGAATATGAAGTAGTATGTTTAAGAGAAATATGAAGTAGTATGTTTAAGAGGAATATAAAGTAGTATGTTTAAGAGGAATATGAAGTAGTATGTTTAAGAGGAATATGAAGTAGTATGTTTAAGAGGAATATGAAGTAGTATGTTTAAGAGGAATATGAAGTAGTATGTTTAAGAGGAATATGAATTAGTACGTATAATAGGAATATGAAGTAGTATGTTTAAGAAGAATATGAAGTAGTTTATTTAAGAGGAATATGAAGTAGTATATTTAAGAGGAATATGAATTATTATGTTTAATAGGAATATGAAGTACTATGTTTAAGAGAAATATGAAGTAGTATGTTTAAGAGCAATATGAAGTAGTATGTTTAAGAGAATTATGAAGTATTATGTTTAAGAGAAATATGAAGTAATTTGTTTAAGAGGAATATGAAGTAGTATGTTTAAGAGGAATATGAAGTAGTAGGATTAAGCGGAATATGAAGTAGTATGTTTAAGAGGAATATGAAGTAGTATGTTTAAGAGGAATATGAAGTAGTATGTTTAAGAGGAATATGAAGAAGTTTGTTTAAGAGGAATATGAAGTAGTATGTTTAAGAGGAATATGAAGTAATATGTTTAAGAGGAATATGAAGTAGTATATTTAAGAGGAATATGAAGTAGTATATTTAAGAGGAATATGAAGTAGTATGTTTAAGATGAATATGAAGAAGTATATTCAAGCGGAATATGAAGTAGTATATTTAAGAGGAATATGAAGTAGTATATTTAAGATGAATATGAAGTAGTTTATTTAAGAGAAATATGAAGTAGTATGTTTAAGAGGAATATGAAGTAGTATGTTTAAGAGGAATATGAAGTACTATGTTTAAGAGGAATATGAAGTAGTATATTTAAGAGGAATATGAAATAGTATGTTTAAGAGGAATATGATGTAGTATGTTTAAGAGGAATATGAAGTAGTATGTTTAAGAGGAATATGAAGTAGTATGTTTAAGAGGAATATGAAGTAGTATGTTTAAAAGGAATATGTAGTAGTATGTTTAAGAGGAATATGAAGTAGTATGTTTAAGAGGAATATGTAGTAGTATGTTTAAGAGGAATATGAAGTAGTATGTTTAAGAGGAATATGAAGTAGTATGTTTAAGAGAAATATGAAGTAGTATGTTTAGGAGGAATATGAAGTAGTATGTTTAAGAGGTATATAAAGTAGTATGTTTAAGAGGAATTTGAAGTAGTATGTTTAAGAGGAATATGAATTAGTATGTTTAAGAGGAATCTGAAGTAGTATGTTTAAGAGGAATATGAAGTGGTATATTTAAGAGGAATATAAAGTATTATGTTCAAGAGGAATATGAAGTAGTATATTTAAGAGGAATATGAAGTAGTATATTTAAGGGGAATATATTAAAGAGGAATATGTAGTAGTATATTTAAGAGGAATATGAAGTATTATGTTTAAGAGGAATATGAAGTAGTATATTTAAGAGGAATATGAGGTATTATATTTAAGAGGAATATGAAGTAGTATATTTAAGAGGAATATAAAGTAGTATGTTTAAGAGGAATATGAAGTAATATGTTTAAGAGTAATATGTAGTAGTATTTTTATGAGGAATATGAAGTAGTATATTTAAGAGGAATATGAAGTAGTATATTTAAGAGGAATATGTAGTAGTATGTGTAAGAGGAATATGAAGTAGTATGTTTAAGAGGAATATGAAGTAGTATATTTAAGAGGAACATGAGGTATTATATTTAAGCGGAATATGAAGTAGTATATTTAATAGGAATATGAAGTAGTATATTTAAGAGGAATATAAATTATTATGTTTAAGAGGAATATGAAGTGGTATATTTAAGAGGAATATGAAGTAGTATATTTAAGGGGAATATGAAGTAGTATATTTAAGAGGAATATGTAGTAGTATATTTAAGAGGAATATGAAGTAGTATGTTTAAGAGGAATATGAAGTAGTATATTTAAGAGGAATATGAGGTATTATATTTAAAAGGAATATGAAGTAGTATATTTAAGAGGAATATGAAGTAGTATATATAAGAGAATATGAAGTAGTATGTTTAAGAGGAATATGAAGTAGTATGTTTAAGAGGAATATGAAGTAGTATGTTTTAGAAGAATATGAAGGAGTATATTTAAGAGGAATATAAAGTGGTATGTTTAAAAGGAATATGCAGTTGTATGTTTAAGAGGAATATGAAGTAGTATGTTTAAGAGGAATATGAAGTAGTATGTTTAAGAGGAATATGAAGTAGTATGTTTAAGAAGAATATGAAGTAGTATATTTAAGAGGAATATGAAGTAGTATGTTTAAGAGGAATATGAAGTAGTATGTTTAAGAGGAATATGAAGTAGTATGTTTAAGAAGAATATGAAGTAGTATGTTTAAGAGGAATATGAAGTAGTATGTTTAAGAGGAATATAAAGTAGTATGTTTAAGAGTAATATGAAGTAGTATTTTTATGAGGAATATGAAGTAGTATATTTAAGAGGAATATAAAGTAGTATATTTAAGAGGAATATGTAGTAGTATGTTTAAGAGGAATATGAAGTAGTATGTTTAAGAGGAATATGAAGTAGTATATTTAAGAGGAATATGAGGTATTATATTTAAGAGGAATATGAAGTAGTATATTTAATAGGAATATGAAGTAGTATATTTAAGAGGAATATAAAGTATTATGTCTAAGAGGAATATGAATTAGTATATTTAAGAGGAATATGAAGTAGTATATTTAAGGGGAATATGAAGTAGTATATTTAAGAGGAACATGTAGTAGTATATTTAAGAGGAATATGAAGAAGTATGTTTAAGAGGAATATGAAGTAGTATATTTAAGAGGAATATGAGGTATTATATATAAGAGGAATATGAAGTAGTATATTTAAGAGGAATATGAAGTAGTATATATAAGAGAATATGAAGTAGTATGTTTAAGAGGAATATGAAGTAGTATGTTTAAGAGGAATATGAAGTAGTATATTTAAGAGGAATATAAAGTAGTATATTTAAGGGGAATATGAAGTAGTATATTTAAGAGGAATATGTAGTAGTATATTTAAGAGGAATATGAAGAAGTATGTTTAAGAGGAATATGAAGTAGTATATTTAAGAGGAATATGAGGTATAATATTTAAGAGGAATATGAAGTAGTATATTTAAGAGGAATATGAAGTAGTATATATAAGAGAATATAAAGTGGTATGTTTAAAAGAAATATGAAGTAGTATGTTTAAGAGGAATATGAAGTAGTATGTTAAAGAGGAATATGAAGTAGTATGTTTAAGAAGAATATGAAGTAGTATGTTTAAGAAGAATATGAAGTTGTATGTTTAAGAGGAATATGAAGTAGTATGTTTAAGAGGAATATGAAGTAGTATGTTTAAGAGGAGTATGAAGTAGTATGTTTAAGAGGAATATGAAGTAGTATATTTAAGAGGAATATAAGGTATAATATTTAAAAGGATTATGAAGTAGTATATTTAAGAGGTATATGAAGTAGTATATATAAGAGAATATAAAGTGGTATGTTTAAAAGGAATATGAAGTAGTATGTTTAAGAGGAATATGAAGTAGTATGTTAAAGAGGAATATGAAGTAGTATGTTTAAGAGGAATATGAAGTATTATGTTTAAGAAGAATATGAAGTAGTATGTTTAAGAGGGATATGAAGTAGTATGTTTAAGAAGAATATGAAGTAGTATGTTTAAGAGGAATATGAAGTAGTATATTTAAGAAGATTATGAAGTAGTATGTTTAAGAGGAATATGAAGTAGTATGTTTAAGAGGAAAATGAAGAAGTATATTTAAGAGTTATATGAAGTGGTATTTTTAAGAGGAATATGAAGTAGTATATTTAAGAGGAATATGAAGTAGTATATTTAAGAAGAAAACGAAGTAGTATGTTTAAGAGCAATATGAAGTAGTATGTTTAAGAGGAATATGAAGTAGTATGTTTAAGAGGAATATGAAGTAGAGGAATATTCAAGAGGAATATAAAGTAGTATATATAAGAGGATTATGAAGTAGTATGTTTAAGAGGAATATGAAGTAGTATATTTAAGAGGAATATGAAGTAGTATGTTTAATAGGAATATAAAGTAGTATATTTAAGAGGAATATGAAGTAGTATGATTAAGAGGAATATGAACTAGTATGTTTAAGAGGAATATGAAGCAGTATGTTTAAGAGGAAAATTAAGAAGTAGTATGTTTAAGAGCAATATGAAGTAGTATGTATAAGAGGTATATGAAGTAGTATGTTTAAGAGCAATATGAAGTAGTATGTTTAAGAGGAATATGAAGTAGTATGTTTAAGAGGAATATAAAGTAGTATATTTAATAGGAATATGCAGTAGTTTACTTAAGAGGAATATGAAGTAGTATATTTAAGAGGAATAGGAAGTAGTATGATTAAGAGGAATATGAAGTAGTATGTTAGAGAGGAATATGAAGTAGTATGTTTAAGAGGAATATGAAGTAGTATGTTTAAGAGGAATATGAAGTAGTATGTTTAAGGAAAATATGAAGTAGTATGTTTAAGAGAAATATGAAGAAGTATGTTTAAGAGGAATATGAAGTAGTATGTTTAAGAGGAATATGAAGTAGTATGTTTAAGAAGAATATGAAGTAGTATGTTTAAGAGGAATATGAAGTAGTATGTTTAAGAGGAATATGAAGTAGTATGTTTAAGAGGAATAAGAAGAAGTATGTTTAAGAGTTATATGAAGTGGTATTTTTAAGAGGAATATGAAGTAGTATATTTAAGAGGAATATGAAGTAGTATATTTAAGAGGAATACGAAGTAGTATGTTTAAGAGCAATATGAAGTAGTATGTTTAAGAGGAATATGAAGTAGTATGTTTAAGAGGAATATGAAGTAGTATAATCAAGAAGAATATGAAGTAGTATGTTTAAGAGGAATATGAAGTAGTATGTTTAAGAGGTTTATGAAGAAGTATGTTTAAGAATCTTATGAAGTAGTATGTTTAAGAGGAATATGAAGTAGTATATTTAAGAGGAATATAAAGTAGTATATATAAGAGGAATATGAAGTAGTATGTTTAAGAGGAATATGAAGTAGTATGTTTAAGAGGAATATGAAGTAGTATGTTGAAGAAGAATATGAAGTAGTATGTTTAAGAGGAATATGAAGTAGTATGTTTAAGAGGAATATGAAGTAGTATGTTTAAGAGTAATATGAAGTAGTATTTTTATGAGGAATATGAAGTAGTATATTTAAGAGGAATATGAAGTAGTATGTTTAAGAGGAATATGAAGTAGTATGTTTCAGAAGAATATGAAGTAGTATATTTAAGAGGAATATGAAGTAGTATGTTTAAGAGGAATATGAAGTAGTATGCTTAAGAGGAATATGAAGTAGTATGTTTAAGAGGAATAAGAAGAAGTATGTTTAAGAGTTATATGAAGTGGTATTTTTAAGAGGAATATGAAGTAGTATATTTAAGAGGAATACGAAGTAGTATGTTTAAGAGCAATATGAAGTAGTATGTTTAAGAGGAATATGAAGTAGTATGTTTAAGAGGAATATGAAGTAGTATAATCAAGAAGAATATGAAGTAGTATGTTTAAGAGGAATATGAAGTAGTATGTTTAAGAGGATTATGAAGAAGTATGTTTAAGAATCTTATGAAGTAGTATGTTTAAGAGGAATATGAAGTAGTATATTTAAGAGGAATATAAAGTAGTATATATAAGAGGAATATGAAGTAGTATGTTTAAAAGGAATATGAAGTAGTATATTTAAGAGGAATATGAAGTAGTATATTTAAGAGGAATATAAAGTAGTATATTTAAGAGGAATAGGAAGTAGTATATTTAAGAGGAATATGAAGTAGTATGTTTAAGAGGAATATGAAGTAGTATGTTTAAGAGGAATATGAAGCAGTATGTTTAAGAGGAAAATTAAGTAGTAGTATGTTTCGGAGGAATATGAAGTAGTATGTATAAGAGGTATATGAAATAGTATGTTTAAGAGGAATATAAAGTAGTATGTTTAAGAGGAATATGAAGTAGTATGTTTAAGAGGAATATGAAGTAGTATATTAAAGACGAATATGCAGTAGTATATTTAAGAGGAATATGAAGTAGTATATTTAAGAGGAATAGGAAGTAGTATGATTAAGAGGAATATGAAGTAGTATGTTTAAGAGGAATATGAAGTAGTGTGTTTAAGGGGAATATGAAGTAGTATGTTTAAGAGGAATATGAAGTAGTATGTTTAAGGAAAATATGAAGTAGTATGTTTAAGAGAAATATGAAGTAGTATGTTTAAGAGGAATATGAATTAGAATATTTAAGGGGAATATGAAGTAGTATGTTTAAGAGGAATATGATGTAGTATGTTTAAGAGGAATATGAAGTAGTATGTTTAAGAGGAATATGAAGTAGTATATTTAAGAGGAATATGAAGTAGTATGTTTAAGAGGGATATGAAATAGTATGTTTAAGAGGAATATGAAGTAGTATGTTTAAGAGGAATGTGAATTAGTATATTTAAGAGGAATATGAAGTAGCATGTTTAAGAGGAATATGAAGTAGTATGTTTTAGAGGAATATGAATTAGTATGTTAAAGAGGAATATGAAGTGGTATGCTTAAGAGGAATATGAAGTAGTATGTTTAAGAGGAATATAAAGTAGTATGTTTAAGAGGAATATGAAATAGTATGTTTAAGTGGAATATGAAGAAGTATGTTTAAGAGGAATATAAAGTAGTATGTTTAAGAGGTATATGAAGTAGTGTGTTTAAGAGGAATATGAAGAAGTATATTTAAGAGGAATATGAAGTAGTATATTTAAGAGGAACTTGAAGTAGTATGTTTAAGAGGAATATGAAGTAGTATATTTAAGCGGAATATGAAGTAGTATATTTAAGAGCAATATGAAGTAGTATATTTGAGAGGCATATGAAGTAGTATATTTAAGAGGAACGTGAAGCAGTATGTTTAAGAGAAATATAAAGTAGTATGTTTAAGAGGAATATGAAGTAGTATGTTTAAGAGGAATATGAATTAGTATATTTAAGAGGAATATGAAGTAGTATGTTTAAGAGGAATATGATGTAGTATGATTAAGAGGAATATGAAGTAGTATGTTTAAGAGGAATATGAAGTAGTATGTTTAAGAGGAATATGAGGTATTATATATAAGAGGAATATGAAGTAGTATATTTAAGAGGAATATGAAGTAGTATATATAAGAGAATATGAAGTAGTATGTTTAAGAGGAATATGAAGTAGTATGTTTAAGAGGAATATGAAGTAGTATATTTAAGAGGAATATAAAGTAGTATATTTAAGGGGAATATGAAGTAGTATATTTAAGAGGAATATGTAGTAGTATATTTAAGAGGAATATGAAGAAGTATGTTTAAGAGGAATATGAAGTAGTATATTTAAGAGGAATATGAGGTATAATATTTAAGAGGAATATGAAGTAGTATATTTAAGAGGAATATGAAGTAGTATATATAAGAGAATATAAAGTGGTATGTTTAAAAGAAATATGAAGTAGTATGTTTAAGAGGAATATGAAGTAGTATGTTAAAGAGGAATATGAAGTAGTATGTTTAAGAAGAATATGAAGTAGTATGTTTAAGAAGAATATGAAGTTGTATGTTTAAGAGGAATATGAAGTAGTATGTTTAAGAGGAATATGAAGTAGTATGTTTAAGAGGAGTATGAAGTAGTATGTTTAAGAGGAATATGAAGTAGTATATTTAAGAGGAATATAAGGTATAATATTTAAAAGGATTATGAAGTAGTATATTTAAGAGGTATATGAAGTAGTATATATAAGAGAATATAAAGTGGTATGTTTAAAAGGAATATGAAGTAGTATGTTTAAGAGGAATATGAAGTAGTATGTTAAAGAGGAATATGAAGTAGTATGTTTAAGAGGAATATGAAGTATTATGTTTAAGAAGAATATGAAGTAGTATGTTTAAGAGGGATATGAAGTAGTATGTTTAAGAAGAATATGAAGTAGTATGTTTAAGAGGAATATGAAGTAGTATATTTAAGAAGATTATGAAGTAGTATGTTTAAGAGGAATATGAAGTAGTATGTTTAAGAGGAAAATGAAGAAGTATATTTAAGAGTTATATGAAGTGGTATTTTTAAGAGGAATATGAAGTAGTATATTTAAGAGGAATATGAAGTAGTATATTTAAGAAGAAAACGAAGTAGTATGTTTAAGAGCAATATGAAGTAGTATGTTTAAGAGGAATATGAAGTAGTATGTTTAAGAGGAATATGAAGTAGAGGAATATTCAAGAGGAATATAAAGTAGTATATATAAGAGGATTATGAAGTAGTATGTTTAAGAGGAATATGAAGTAGTATATTTAAGAGGAATATGAAGTAGTATGTTTAATAGGAATATAAAGTAGTATATTTAAGAGGAATATGAAGTAGTATGATTAAGAGGAATATGAACTAGTATGTTTAAGAGGAATATGAAGCAGTATGTTTAAGAGGAAAATTAAGAAGTAGTATGTTTAAGAGCAATATGAAGTAGTATGTATAAGAGGTATATGAAGTAGTATGTTTAAGAGCAATATGAAGTAGTATGTTTAAGAGGAATATGAAGTAGTATGTTTAAGAGGAATATAAAGTAGTATATTTAATAGGAATATGCAGTAGTTTACTTAAGAGGAATATGAAGTAGTATATTTAAGAGGAATAGGAAGTAGTATGATTAAGAGGAATATGAAGTAGTATGTTAGAGAGGAATATGAAGTAGTATGTTTAAGAGGAATATGAAGTAGTATGTTTAAGAGGAATATGAAGTAGTATGTTTAAGGAAAATATGAAGTAGTATGTTTAAGAGAAATATGAAGAAGTATGTTTAAGAGGAATATGAAGTAGTATGTTTAAGAGGAATATGAAGTAGTATGTTTAAGAAGAATATGAAGTAGTATGTTTAAGAGGAATATGAAGTAGTATGTTTAAGAGGAATATGAAGTAGTATGTTTAAGAGGAATAAGAAGAAGTATGTTTAAGAGTTATATGAAGTGGTATTTTTAAGAGGAATATGAAGTAGTATATTTAAGAGGAATATGAAGTAGTATATTTAAGAGGAATACGAAGTAGTATGTTTAAGAGCAATATGAAGTAGTATGTTTAAGAGGAATATGAAGTAGTATGTTTAAGAGGAATATGAAGTAGTATAATCAAGAAGAATATGAAGTAGTATGTTTAAGAGGAATATGAAGTAGTATGTTTAAGAGGTTTATGAAGAAGTATGTTTAAGAATCTTATGAAGTAGTATGTTTAAGAGGAATATGAAGTAGTATATTTAAGAGGAATATAAAGTAGTATATATAAGAGGAATATGAAGTAGTATGTTTAAGAGGAATATGAAGTAGTATGTTTAAGAGGAATATGAAGTAGTATGTTGAAGAAGAATATGAAGTAGTATGTTTAAGAGGAATATGAAGTAGTATGTTTAAGAGGAATATGAAGTAGTATGTTTAAGAGTAATATGAAGTAGTATTTTTATGAGGAATATGAAGTAGTATATTTAAGAGGAATATGAAGTAGTATGTTTAAGAGGAATATGAAGTAGTATGTTTCAGAAGAATATGAAGTAGTATATTTAAGAGGAATATGAAGTAGTATGTTTAAGAGGAATATGAAGTAGTATGTTTAAGAGGAATATGAAGTAGTATGTTTAAGAGGAATAAGAAGAAGTATGTTTAAGAGTTATATGAAGTGGTATTTTTAAGAGGAATATGAAGTAGTATATTTAAGAGGAATACGAAGTAGTATGTTTAAGAGCAATATGAAGTAGTATGTTTAAGAGGAATATGAAGTAGTATGTTTAAGAGGAATATGAAGTAGTATAATCAAGAAGAATATGAAGTAGTATGTTTAAGAGGAATATGAAGTAGTATGTTTAAGAGGATTATGAAGAAGTATGTTTAAGAATCTTATGAAGTAGTATGTTTAAGAGGAATATGAAGTAGTATATTTAAGAGGAATATAAAGTAGTATATATAAGAGGAATATGAAGTAGTATGTTTAAAAGGAATATGAAGTAGTATATTTAAGAGGAATATGAAGTAGTATATTTAAGAGGAATATAAAGTAGTATATTTAAGAGGAATAGGAAGTAGTATATTTAAGAGGAATATGAAGTAGTATGTTTAAGAGGAATATGAAGTAGTATGTTTAAGAGGAATATGAAGCAGTATGTTTAAGAGGAAAATTAAGTAGTAGTATGTTTCGGAGGAATATGAAGTAGTATGTATAAGAGGTATATGAAATAGTATGTTTAAGAGGAATATAAAGTAGTATGTTTAAGAGGAATATGAAGTAGTATGTTTAAGAGGAATATGAAGTAGTATATTAAAGACGAATATGCAGTAGTATATTTAAGAGGAATATGAAGTAGTATATTTAAGAGGAATAGGAAGTAGTATGATTAAGAGGAATATGAAGTAGTATGTTTAAGAGGAATATGAAGTAGTGTGTTTAAGGGGAATATGAAGTAGTATGTTTAAGAGGAATATGAAGTAGTATGTTTAAGGAAAATATGAAGTAGTATGTTTAAGAGAAATATGAAGTAGTATGTTTAAGAGGAATATGAATTAGAATATTTAAGGGGAATATGAAGTAGTATGTTTAAGAGGAATATGATGTAGTATGTTTAAGAGGAATATGAAGTAGTATGTTTAAGAGGAATATGAAGTAGTATATTTAAGAGGAATATGAAGTAGTATGTTTAAGAGGGATATGAAATAGTATGTTTAAGAGGAATATGAAGTAGTATGTTTAAGAGGAATGTGAATTAGTATATTTAAGAGGAATATGAAGTAGCATGTTTAAGAGGAATATGAAGTAGTATGTTTTAGAGGAATATGAAGTAGTATGTTAAAGAGGAATATGAAGTGGTATGCTTAAGAGGAATATGAAGTAGTATGTTTAAGAGGAATATAAAGTAGTATGTTTAAGAGGAATATGAAATAGTATGTTTAAGTGGAATATGAAGAAGTATGTTTAAGAGGAATATAAAGTAGTATGTTTAAGAGGTATATGAAGTAGTGTGTTTAAGAGGAATATGAAGAAGTATATTTAAGAGGAATATGAAGTAGTATATTTAAGAGGAACTTGAAGTAGTATGTTTAAGAGGAATATGAAGTAGTATATTTAAGCGGAATATGAAGTAGTATATTTAAGAGCAATATGAAGTAGTATATTTGAGAGGCATATGAAGTAGTATATTTAAGAGGAACGTGAAGCAGTATGTTTAAGAGAAATATAAAGTAGTATGTTTAAGAGGAATATGAAGTAGTATGTTTAAGAGGAATATGAATTAGTATATTTAAGAGGAATATGAAGTAGTATGTTTAAGAGGAATATGATGTAGTATGATTAAGAGGAATATGAAGTAGTATGTTTAAGAGGAATATGAAGTAGTATGTTTAAGAGGAATATGAAGTAGTATGTTTAAGAGGAATATGAAGTAGTATGTTTAAGAGGAATATGAAGTAGTATGTTTAAGAGGAATATGAAGTAGTATGTTTAAGAGGAATATGAAGTAGTATGTTTAAGAGGAATATGAAGTAGTATATTTAAGAGGAATATGAAGTAGTATGTTTAAGCGGAATATGAAGTAGTATATTTAAGCGGAATATGAAGTAGTATATTTAAGAGCAATATGAAGTAGTATATTTAAGAGGAATATGAAGTAGTATATTTAAGAGGAATGTGAAGTAGTATGTTTAAGAGGAATATAAAGTAATATGTTTAAGAGGAATATGAAGTAGTATGTTTAAGAGGAATATGAATTAGTATATTTAAGGGGAATATGAAGTAGTATGTTTAAGAGGAATATGATGTAGTATGTTTAAGAGGAATATGAAGTAGTATATTTAAGAGGAATATGAAGTAGTATGTTTAAGAGGAATATGAAGTAGTATGTTTAAGAGGAATATGAAGTAGTATGTTTAAGAGGAATATGAAGTAGTATGTTTAAGAGGAATATAAAGTAGCATGTTTAAGAGGAATATGAAGTAGTATGTTTAAGAGGAATATGAAGTAGTATGTTTAAGAGGAATATAAAGTTGTATATTTAAGAGGAATATGCAGTAGTATATTTAAGAGGAATATCAAGTAGTATATTTAAGAGGAATATGAAATAGTATGTTTAACAGGAATATGAAGTAGTATGTTTAAGAGGAATATGAAGTAGTATGTTTAAGAGGAATATGAAGTAGTATGTTTTAGAGGAATATGAAGTAGTATGTTTATGAGGAATATGAAGTAGTATATTTAAGAGGAATATGAAGTAGTATATTTAAGAGGAATATGAAGTAGTATGTTGAGGAGGAATATGAAGTAGTATATTTAAGAGGAATATGAAGTAGTATGTTTAAGAGGAATATGAAGTAGTATGTTTAAGAGGAATATGAAGTAGTATGTTTAAGAGGAATATGAAGTAGTATGTTTAAGAGGAATATGAAGTAGTATATTTAAGAGGAATATGAAGTAGTATGTTTAAGCGGAATATGAAGTAGTATATTTAAGCGGAATATGAAGTAGTATATTTAAGAGCAATATGAAGTAGTATATTTAAGAGGAATATTAAGTAGTATATTTAAGAGGAATGTGAAGTAGTATGTTTAAGAGGAATATAAAGTAATATGTTTAAGAGGAATATGAAGTAGTATGTTTAAGAGGAATATGAATTAGAATATTTAAGGGGAATATGAAGTAGTATGTTTAAGAGGAATATGATGTAGTATGTTTAAGAGGAATATGAAGTAGTATGTTTAAGAGGAATATGAAGTAGTATATTTAAGAGGAATATGAAGTAGTATGTTTAAGAGGGATATGAAATAGTATGTTTAAGAGGAATATGAAGTAGTATGTTTAAGAGGAATGTGAATTAGTATATTTAAGAGGAATATGAAGTAGCATGTTTAAGAGGAATATGAAGTAGTATGTTTTAGAGGAATATGAAGTAGTATGTTAAAGAGGAATATGAAGTGGTATGCTTAAGAGGAATATGAAGTAGTATGTTTAAGAGGAATATAAAGTAGTATGTTTAAGAGGAATATGAAATAGTATGTTTAAGTGGAATATGAAGAAGTATGTTTAAGAGGAATATAAAGTAGTATGTTTAAGAGGTATATGAAGTAGTGTGTTTAAGAGGAATATGAAGAAGTATATTTAAGAGGAATATGAAGTAGTATATTTAAGAGGAACTTGAAGTAGTATGTTTAAGAGGAATATGAAGTAGTATATTTAAGCGGAATATGAAGTAGTATATTTAAGAGCAATATGAAGTAGTATATTTGAGAGGCATATGAAGTAGTATATTTAAGAGGAACGTGAAGCAGTATGTTTAAGAGAAATATAAAGTAGTATGTTTAAGAGGAATATGAAGTAGTATGTTTAAGAGGAATATGAATTAGTATATTTAAGAGGAATATGAAGTAGTATGTTTAAGAGGAATATGATGTAGTATGATTAAGAGGAATATGAAGTAGTATGTTTAAGAGGAATATGAAGTAGTATGTTTAAGAGGAATATGAAGTAGTATGTTTAAGAGGAATATGAAGTAGTATGTTTAAGAGGAATATGAAGTAGTATGTTTAAGAGGAATATGAAGTAGTATGTTTAAGAGGAATATGAAGTAGTATGTTTAAGAGGAATATGAAGTAGTATATTTAAGAGGAATATGAAGTAGTATGTTTAAGCGGAATATGAAGTAGTATATTTAAGCGGAATATGAAGTAGTATATTTAAGAGCAATATGAAGTAGTATATTTAAGAGGAATATGAAGTAGTATATTTAAGAGGAATGTGAAGTAGTATGTTTAAGAGGAATATAAAGTAATATGTTTAAGAGGAATATGAAGTAGTATGTTTAAGAGGAATATGAATTAGTATATTTAAGGGGAATATGAAGTAGTATGTTTAAGAGGAATATGATGTAGTATGTTTAAGAGGAATATGAAGTAGTATATTTAAGAGGAATATGAAGTAGTATGTTTAAGAGGAATATGAAGTAGTATGTTTAAGAGGAATATGAAGTAGTATGTTTAAGAGGAATATGAAGTAGTATGTTTAAGAGGAATATAAAGTAGCATGTTTAAGAGGAATATGAAGTAGTATGTTTAAGAGGAATATGAAGTAGTATGTTTAAGAGGAATATAAAGTTGTATATTTAAGAGGAATATGCAGTAGTATATTTAACAGGAATATCAAGTAGTATATTTAAGAGGAATATGAAATAGTATGTTTAACAGGAATATGAAGTAGTATGTTTAAGAGGAATATGAAGTAGTATGTTTAAGAGGAATATGAAGTAGTATGTTTAAGAGGAATATGAAGTAGTATGTTTATGAGGAATATGAAGTAGTATATTTAAGAGGAATATGAAGTAGTATATTTAAGAGGAATATGAAGTAGTATGTTGAGGAGGAATATGAAGTAGTATATTTAAGAGGAATATGAAGTAGTATGTTTAACAGGAATATGAAGTAGTGTATTTAAGAGGAATTCAAAGTAGTATGTTTAAGAGGAATATGAAGTAGTATGTTTAAGAGGAATATGAAGTAGTATGTTTAAGAGGAATATGAAGTAGTATGTTTAAGAGGAATGTGAAGTAGTATGTTTAAGAGGAATATGAAGTAGTATATTTAAGAGGAATATAAAGTAGTATCTTTAAGAGGAATATGCAGTAGTATATTTAAGAGGAATATGAAGTAGTATATTTAAGAGGAATATGAAGTAGTATATTTAAGAGGAATATGAAGTAGTATGTTTAAGAGGAATATGAAGTAGTACGTTTAAAAGGAATATGAGGTAGTATGTTTAAGAGGAATATGAAGCAGTATGTTTAAGAGGAATATGAAGTAGTATGTTTAAGAGGAATATGAAGTAGTATGTTTAAGAGGAATATGAAGTAGTATGTTTAAGAGGAATATGAATTAGTACGTATAATAGGAATATGAAATAGTATGTTTAAGAAGAATATGAAGTTGTATATTTAAGAGGAATATGAAGTAGTATATTTAAGAGGCATATGATTTATTATGTTTAATAGGAATATGAAGTACAATGTTTAAGAGGAATATGAAGTAGTATGTTTAAGAGGAATATGAAGTAGTATGTTTAAGAGAAATATGAAGTAGTATGTTTAAGAGAAATATGAAGTAGTTTGCTTAAGAGGAATATGAAATAGTATGTTTAAGAGGAATATGAAGTAGTATTTTTAAGAGGAATATGAAGTAGTATGTTTAAGAGGAATATTAAGTAGTATGTTTAAGAGAAATATGAAGTAGTATGTTTAAGAGGAATATGAAGAAGTTTCTTTAAGAGGAATATGAAGTAGTATGTTTAAGAGGAATATGAAGTAGTATGTTTAAGAGGAATATGAAGTAGTATATTTAAGAGGAATATGAAGTAGTATATTTAAGAGGAATATGAAGTAGTATGTTTAAGATGAATATGAAGAAGTATATTTAAGCGGAATATGCAGTAGTATATTTAAGACGAATAAGAAGTAGTATATTTAAGAGGAATATGAAGTAGTATATTTAAGACAAATATGAATTAGTATGTTTAAGATGAATATGAAGTAGTATGTTTAAGAGGAATATGAAGTAGTATGTTTAAGAGGAATATGAAGTAGTATGTTTAAGATGAATATGAAGTAGTATGTTTAAGAGGAATATGAAGTAGTATATTTAAGAGGAATATGAAGTAGTATATTTAAGAGGAATATGAAGTAGTATGTTTAAGATGAATATGAAGTAGTATATTTAAGAGGAATATGAAGTAGTATGTTTAAGAGGAATATGAAGTAGTATGTTTAAGAGGAATATGAAGTAGTATGTTTAAGAGGAATATGAAGTAGTATGTTTAAGAGGAATATGAAGTAGTATGTTTAAGAGGAATATGAAGTAGTATGTTTAAGAGGAATATGAAGTAGTATGTTTAAGAGGAATATGAAGTAGTATATTTAAGCGGAATATGAAGTAGTATATTTAAGAGCAATATGAAGTACTATTTTTACGAGGAATATAAAGTAGTATATTTAAGAGGAATGTGAAGTAGTAAGTTTAAGAGGAATATAAAGTAGTATGTTTAAGAGGAATATGAAGTAGTATGTTTAAGAGGAATATGAATTAGTATATTTAAGGGGAATATGAAGTAGTATGTTGAAGAGGAATATGATGTAGTATGTTTAAGAGGAATATGAAGTAGTATGTTTAAGAGGAATATGAAGTAGTATGTTTAAGAGGAATATGAAGTAGTATGTTTAAGAGGAATATGAAGTAGTATGTTTAAGAGGAATATGAAGTAGTATGTTTAAGAGGAATATGAAGTAGTATGTTTAAGAGGAATATGAAGTAGTATGTTTAAGAGGAATATGAAGTAGTATGTTTAAGAGGAATATGAAGTTGTATATTTAAGAGGAATATGAAGTAGTATGTTTAAGAGGAATATGAAGTAGTATGTTTAAGAGGAATATGAAGTAGTATATTTAAGAGGAATATGAAGTAGTATATTTAAGAGGAATATGAAGTAGTATGTTGAGGAGGAATATGAAGTAGTATATTTAAGAGGAATATGAAGTAGTATGTTTAACAGGAATATGAAGTAGTGTATTTAAGAGGAATTCGAAGTAGTATGTTTAAGAGGAATATGAAGTAGTATGTTTAAGAGGAATATGAAGTAATAAGTTTAAGTAGAATATGAAATAGTATGTTTAAGAGGAATAAGAAGTAGTATGTTTAAGAGGAATATGAAGTAGTATGCTTAAGAGGAATATGAAGTAGTATGTTTAAGAGGAATTCGAAGTAGTATGTTTAAGAGGAATATGAAGTAGTATGTTTAAGAGGAATATGAAGTAATAAGTTTAAGTAGAATATGAAATAGTATGTTTAAGAGGAATAAGAAGTAGTATGTTTAAGAGGAATATGAAGTAGTATGTTTAAGAGGAATATGAAGTAGTATGTTTAAGAGGAATATGAAGTAGTATGTTTAAGAGGAATATGAGGTAGTATGTTTAAGAGGAATATGAAGTAGTATGTTTAAGAGGAATATGAAGTAGTATGTTTAAGAGGAATATGAAGTAGTATGTTTAAGAGGAATATGAAGTAGTATGTTTAAGAGGAATATGAAGTAGTATGTTTAAGAGGAATATGAAGTAGTATATTTAAGAGGAATATGAAGTAGTATATTTAAGAGGAATATGAAGTAGTATGTTTAAGAGGAATATGAAGTAGTACGTTTAAAAGGAATATGAGGTAGTATGTTTAAGAGGAATATGAAGTCGTATGTTTAAGAGGAATATGAAGTAGTATGTTTAAGAGGAATATGATGTAGTATGTTTAAGAGGAATATGAAGTAGTATGTTTAAGAGGAATATGAATTAGTACGTATAATAGGAATATGAAGTAGTCTGTTTAAGAGGAATATGAAGTAGTATGTTTAAGAGGAATATGAAGTTGTACGTTTAAAAGGAATATGAGGTAGTATGTTTAAGAGGAATATGAAGTAGTATGTTTAAGAGGAATATGAGGTAGTATGTTTAATAAGAATATGAAGTACAATGTTTAAGAGGAATATGAAGTAGTATGTTTAAGAGGAATATGAAGTAGTATGTTTAAGAGAAATATGAAGTAGTATGTTTAAGAGAAATATGAAGTAGTTTGCTTAAGAGGAATATGAAGTAGTATGTTTAAGAGAAATATGAAGTTGTATGTTTAAGAGGAATATGAAGAAGTTTCTTTAAGAGGAATATGAAGTAGTATGTTTAAGAGGAATATGAAGTAGTATGTTTAAGAGGAATATGAAGTAGTATATTTAAGAGGAATATGAAGTAGTATATTTAAGAGGAATATGAAGTAGTATGTTTAAGATGAATATGAAGAAGTATATTTAAGCGGAATATGCAGTAGTATATTTAAGACGAATATGAAGTAGTATATTTAAGATGAATATGAAGTAGTATGTTTAAGAGGAATATGAAGTAGTATGTTTAATATGAATATGAAGTAGTATGTTTAAGAGGAATATGAAGTAGTATGTTTAAGAGGAATATGAAGTAGTATGTTTAAGAGGAATATAAAGTAGTATCTTTAAGAGGAATATGCAGTAGTATATTTAAGAGGAATATGAAGTAGTATATTTAAGAGGAATATGAAGTAGTCTGTTTAAGAGGAATATGAAGTAGTATGTTTAATAGGAATATGAAGTAGTACGTTTAAAAGGAATATGAGGTAGTATGTTTAAGAGGAATATGAAGTAGTATGTTTAAGAGGAATATGAGGTAGTATGTTTAATAGGAATATGAAGTACAATGTTTAAGAGGAATATGAAGTAGTATGTTTAAGAGGAATATGAAGTAGTATGTTTAAGAGAAATATGAAGTAGTATGTTTAAAAGAAATATGAAGTAGTTTGCTTAAGAGGAATATGAAATAGTATGTTTAAGAAGAATATGAAGTAGTATTTTTAAGAGGAATATGAAGTAGTATGTTTAAGAGGAATATTAAGTAGTATGTTTAAGAGAAATATGAAGTTGTATGTTTAAGAGGAATATGAAGAACTTTCTTTAAGAGGAATATGAAGTAGTATGTTTAAGAGGAATATGAAGTAGTATGTTTAAGAGGAATATGAAGTAGTATATTTAAGAGGAATATGAAGTAGTATATTTAAGAGGAATATGAAGTAGTATGTTTAAGATGAATATGAAGAAGTATATTTAAGCGGAATATGCAGTAGTATATTTAAGACGAATATGAAGTAGTATGTTTAAGAGGAATATGAAGTAGTATGTTTAAGAGGAATATGAAGTAGTATGTTTAAGAGGAATATGAAGTTGTATGTTTAAGAGGAATATGAAGTAGTATGTTTAAGAGGAATATGAAGTAGTATGTTTAAGAGGAATATGAAGTAGTATATTTAAGCGGAATATGAAGTAGTATATTTAAGAGCAATATGAAGTAGTATATTTAAGAGGAATATAAAGTAGTATATTTAAGAGGAATGTGAAGTAGTAAGTTTAAGAGGAATATGCAGAACTTTCTTTAAGAGGAATATGAAGTAGTATGTTTAAGAGGAATATGAAGTAGTATGTTTAAGAGGAATATGAAGTAGTATATTTAAGACGAATATGAAGTAGTATATTTAAGAGGAATATGAAGTAGTATATTTAAGAGGAATATGAAGTAGTATGTTTAAGATGAATATGAAGTAGTATGTTTAAGAGGAATATGAAGTAGTATGTTTAAGAGGAATATGAAGTAATATGTTTAAGATGAATATGAAGTAGTATGTCTAAGATGAATATGAAGTAGTATATTTAAGAGGAATATGAAGTAGTATGTTTAAGATGAATATGAAGCAGTATGTTTAAGAGGAATATGAAGTAGTATGTTTAAGAGGAATATGAAGTAGTATGTTTAAGAGGAATATGAAGTAGTATGTTTAAGAGGAATATGAAGTAGTATGTTTAAGAGGAATATGAAGTTGTATGTTTAAGAGGAATATGAAGTAGTATGTTTAAGAGGAATATGAAGTAGTATGTTTAAGAGGAATATGAAGTAGTATATTTAAGCGGAATATGAAGTAGTATATTTAAGAGCAATATGAAGTAGTATATTTAAGAGGAATATAAAGTAGTATATTTAAGAGGAATGTGAAGTAGTAAGTTTAAGAGGAATATAAAGTAGTATGTTTAAGAGGAATATGAAGTAGTATGTTTAAGAGGAATATGAATTAGTATATTTAAGAGGAATATGAAGTAGTATGTTTAAGAGGAATATGATGTGGTATGTTTAAGAGGAATATGAAGTAGTATGTTTAAGAGGAATATGAAGTAGTATGTTTAAGAGGAATATGAAGTAGTATGTTTAAGAGGAATATGAAGTAGTATGTTTAAGAGGAATATGAAGTAGTATGTTTAAGAGGAATATGAAGTAGTATGTTTAAGAGGAATATGAAGTAGTATGTTTAAGAGGAATATGAAGTAGTATGTTTAAGAGGAATATGAAGTTGTATATTTAAGAGGAATGTGAAGTAGTAATTTTAAGAGGAATATAAAGTAGTATGTTTAAGAGGAATATGAAGTAGTATGTTTAAGAGGAATATGAATTAGTATATTTAAGAGGAATATGAAGTAGTATGTTTAAGAGGAATATGATGTGGTATGCTTAAGAGGAATATGAAGTAGTATGTTTAAGAGGAATATGAAGTAGTATGTTTAAGAGGAATATGAAGTAGTATGTTTAAGAGGAATATGAAGTAGTATGTTTAAGAGGAATATGAAGTAGTATGTTTAAGAGGAATATGAAGTAGTAGGTATAAGAGGAATATGAAGTAGTATGTTTAAGAGGAATATGAAGTAGTATGTTTAAGAGGAATATGAAGTAGTATGTTTAAGAGGAATATGAAGTAGTATGTTTAAGAGGAATATGAAGTAGTATGTTTAAGAGGAATATGAAGTAGTATATTTAAGAGGAATATGAAGTAGTATATTTAAGAGGAATATGAAGTAGTATGTTGAGGAGGAATATGAAGTAGTATATTTAAGAGGAATATGAAGTAGTATGTTTAACAGGAATATGAAGTAGTGTATTTAAGAGGAATTCGAAGTAGTATGTTTAAGAGGAATATGAAGTAATAAGTTTAAGTAGAATATGAAATAGTATGTTTAAGTGGAATAAGAAGTAGTATGTTTAAGAGGAATATGAAGTAGTATGTTTAAGAGGAATATGAAGTAGTATGTTTAAGAGGAATATGAAGTAGTATGTTTAAGAGGAATGTGAAGTAGTATGTTTAAGAGGAATATGAAGTAGTATGTTTAAGAGGAATATAAAGTAGTATCTTTAAGAGGAATATGCAGTAGTATATTTAAGAAGAATATGAAGTAGTATATTTAAGAGGAATATGAAGTAGTCTGTTTAAGAGGAATATGAAGTAGTATGTTTAAGAGGAATATGAAGTAGTACGTTTAAAATGAATATGAGGTAGTATGTTTAAGAGGAATATGAAGTAGTATGTTTAAGAGGAATATGAGGTAGTATGTTTAAGAGGAATATGAAGTAGTATGTTTAAGAGGAATATGAAGTAGTATGTTTAAGAGGAATATGAATTAGTACGTATAATAGGAAAATGAAATAGTATGTTTAAGAAGAATATAAAGTTGTATATTTAAGAGGAATATGAAGTAGTATATTTAAGAGGCATATGATTTATTATGTTTAATAGGAATATGAAGTACAATGTTTAAGAGGAATATGAAGTAGTATGTTTAAGAGGAATATGAAGTAGTATGTTTAAGAGAAATATGAAGTAGTATGTTTACAAGAAATATAAAGTAGTTTGCTTAAGAGGAATATGAAATAGTATGTTTAAGAGGAATATGAAGTAGTATTTTTAAGAGGAATATGAAGTAGTATGTTTAAGAGGAATATTAAGTAGTATGTTTAAGAGGAATATGAAGTAGTATATTTAAGAGGAATATGAAGTAGTATATTTAAGAGGAGTATGAAGTAGTATGTTTAAGATGAATATGAAGTAGTATATTTAAGAGGAATATGAAGTAGTATGTTTAAGATGAATATGAAGTAGTATGTTTAAGAGGAATATGAAGTAGTATGTTTAAGAGGAATATGAAGTAATATGTTTAAGATGAATATGAAGTAGTATATTTAAGAGGAATATGAAGTAGTATATTTAAGAGGAATATGAAGTAGTATATTTAAGAGGAATATGAAGTAGTATGTTTAAGATGAATATGAAGTAGTATGTTTAAGAGGAATATGAAGTAGTATGTTTAAGAGGAATATGAAGTAGTATGTTTAAGAGGAATATGAAGTAGTATGTTTAAGAGGAATATGAAGTAGTATGTTTAAGAGGAATATGAAGTAGTATGTTTAAGAGGAATATGAAGTAGTATGTTTAAGAGGAATATGAAGTAGTATGTTTAAGAGGAATATGAAGTAGTATATTTAAGCGGAAGTAGTATATTTAAGAGCAATATGAAGTAGTATATTTAAGAGGAATATAAAGTAGTATATTTAAGAGGAATGTGACGTTGTAAGTTTAAGAGGAATATAAAGTAGTATGTTTAAGAGGAATATGAAGTAGTATGTTTAAGAGGAATATGAATTAGTATATTTAAGAGGAATATGAAGTAGTATGTTTAAGAGGAATATGATGTAGTATGTTTAAGAGGAATATGAAGTAGTATGTTTAAGAGGATTATGAAGTAGTATGTTTAAGAGGAATATGAAGTAGTATGTTTAAGAGGAATATGAAGTAGTATGCTTAAGAGAAATATGAAGTAGTATGTTTAAGAGGAATATGAAGTAGTATGTTTAAGAGGAATATGAAGTAGTATATATAACAGGAATATGAAGTAGTATATTTAAGAGGAATATGAAGTAGTATGTTTAAGAGGAATATGAAGTAGTATATTTAAGAGGAATATGAAGTAATATGTTTAAGAGGAATATGAAGTAGTGTATTTAAGAGGAATTTGAAGTAGTATGTTTAAGAGGAATATGAAGTAGTATGTTTAAGAGGAATATGGAGTAATATGTTTAAGTAGAATATGAAGTACTATGTTTAAGAGGCATATGAAGTAGTATGTTTAAGAGGAATATGAAGTAGTATGTTTAAGAGGATTATGAAGTAGTGTATGTTTGAGAGGAATATGAAGTAGTATGTTTAAGAGGAATATGAAGTAGTATGTTTAAGAGGAATATGAAGTAGTATGTTTAAGAGGAATATGAAGTAGTATGTTTAAGAGGAATATGAAGTAGTATATATAAGAGGAATATGAAGTAGTATATTTAAGAGGAATATGAAGTAGTATGTTTAAGAGGAATATGAAGTAGTATATTTAAGAGGAATATGAAGTAATATGTTTAAGAGGAATATGAAGTAGTGTATTTAAGAGGAATTTGAAGTAGTATGTTTAAGAGGAATATGAAGTAGTATGTTTAAGAGGAATATGGAGTAATATGTTTAAGTAGAATATGAAGTACTATGTTTAAGAGGCATATGAAGTAGTATGTTTAAGAGGAATATGAAGTAGTATGTTTAAGAGGAATATGAAGTAGTATGTTTAAGAGGAATATGAAGTAGTATATATAAGAGGAATATGAAGTAGTATATTTAAGAGGAATATGAAGTAGTATGTTTAAGAGGAATATGAAGTAGTATATTTAAGAGGAATATGAAGTAATATGTTTAAGAGGAATATGAAGTAGTGTATTTAAGAGGAATTTGAAGTAGTATGTTTAAGAGGAATATGAAGTAGTATGTTTAAGAGGAATATGGAGTAATATGTTTAAGTAGAATATGAAGTACTATGTTTAAGAGGCATATGATGTAGTATGTTTAAGAGGAATATGAAGTAGTATGTTTAAGAGGAAGAAGAAGTAGTATGTTTAAGAGGAATATGAAGTAGTATGTTTAAGAGGAATATGAAGTAGTATGTTTAACAGGAATATGAAGTAGTATGTTTAAGAGGAATGTAAAGTAGTATGTTTAAGAGGAATATGAAGTAGTATGTTTAAGAGGAATATAAAGTAGTATCTTTAAGAGGAATATGCAGTAGTATATTTAAGAGGAATATGAAATAGTATATTTAAGAGGAATATGAAGTAGTACGTTTAAGAGGAATATGAAGTAGTATGTTTAAGAGGAATATGAAGTAGTATGTTTAAGAAGAATATGAAGTAGTATGTTTAAGAGGAATATGAAGTAGTATGTTTAAGAGGAATATGAAGTAGTATGTTTAAGAGGAATATGAAGTAGTATGTTTAAGAGGAATATGAAGTAGTATATTTAAGCGGAATATAGAGTAGTATATTTAAGAGGAATGTGAAGTAGTAAGTTTAAGAGGAGTATAAAGTAGTATGTTTAAGAGGAATATGAAGTAGTATGTTTAAGAGGAATATGAATTAGTATATTTAAGAGGAATATGAAGTAGTATGTTTAAGAGGAATATGATGTAGTATGTTTAAGAGGAATATGAAGTAGTATGTTTAAGAGGATTATGAAGTAGTATGTTTAAGAGGAATATGAAGTAGTATGTTTAAGAGGAATATGAAGTAGTATGTTTAAGAGGAATATGAAGTAGTATGTTTAAGAGGAATATGAAGTAGTATGTTTAAGAGGAATATGAAGTAGTATGTTTAAGAGGAATATGAAGTAGTATGTTTAAGAGGAATATGAAGTAGTATGTTTAAGAGGAATATGGAGTAATATGTTTAAGTAGAATATGAAGTACTATGTTTAAGAGGCATATGAAGTAGTATGTTTAAGAGGAATATGAAGTAGTATGTTTAAGAGGAAGAAGAAGTAGTATGCTTAAGAGGAATATGAAGTAGTATGTTTAAGAGGAATATGAAGTAGTATGTTTAACAGGAATATGAAGTAGTATGTTTAAGAGGAATGTAAAGTAGTATGTTTAAGAGGAATATGAAGTAGTATGTTTAAGAGGAATATAAAGTAGTATCTTTAAGAGGAATATGAAGTAGTATGTTTAAGAGGAATATGAAGTAGTGTATTTAAGAGGAATTTGAAGTAGTATGTTTAAGAGGAATATGAAGTAGTATGTTTAAGAGGAATATGGAGTAATATGTTTAAGTAGAATATGAAGTAGTATGTTTAAGAGGCATATGAAGTAGTATGTTTAAGAGGAATATGAAGTAGTATGTTTAAGAGGAATATGAAGTTGTATGTTTAAGAGGAATATGAAGTAGTATTTTTAGGAAGAATTTGTAGTAGTATGTTTAAGAGGAATATAAAGTAGTATGTTTAATTGGAATATAGAGTAGTATATTTAAGAGGAATGTGAAGTAGTAAGTTTAAGAGGAATATAAAGTAGTATGTTTAAGAGGAATATGAAGTAGTATGTTTAAGAGGAATATGAATTAGTATATTTAAGAGGAATATGAAGTAGTATGTTTAAGAGGAATATGATGTAGTATGTTTAAGAGGAATATGAAGTAGTATGTTTAAGAGGATTATGAAGTAGTATGTTTAAGAGGAATATGAAGTAGTATGTTTAAGAGGAATATGAAGTAGTATGTTTAAGAGGAATATGAAGTAGTATGTTTAAGAGGAATATGAAGTAGTATGTTTAAGAGGAATATGAAGTAGTATGTTTAAGAGGAATATGAAGTAGTATGTTTAAGAGGAATATGAAGTTGTATATTAAAGAGGAATATGCAGTAGTATATTTAAGAGGAATATCAAGTAGTATATTTAAGAGGAATATGAAGTAGTATGTTTAACAGGAATATGAAGTAGTATGTTTAAGAGGAATATGAAGTAGTATGTTTAAGAGGAATATGAAGTAGTATGTTTAAGAGGAATATGAAGTAGTATGTTTAAGAGGAATATGAAGTAGTATATATAAGAAGAATATGAAGTAGTATATTTAAGAGGAATATGAAGTAGTATGTTTAAGAGGAATATGAAGTAGTATATTTAAGAGGAATATGAAGTAGTATGTTTAAGAGGAATATGAAGTAGTGTATTTAAGAGGAATTTGAAGTAGTATGTTTAAGAGGAATATGAAGTAGTATGTTCAAGATTAATATGGAGTAATATGTTTAAGTAGAATATGAAGTAGTATGTTTAAGAGGCATATGAAGTAGTATGTTTAAGAGGAATATGAAGTAGTATGTTTAAGAGGAATATGAAGTTGTATGTTTAAGAGGAATATGAAGTAGTATTTTTAGGAAGAATTTGTAGTAGTATGTTTAAGAGGAATATAAAGTAGTATGTTTAATTGGAATATGAAGTAATATGTTTAAGAGGAATATGAAGTAGTATATTGAAGAGGAATATTAAGTAGTATGTTTAAGAGAAATATGAAGTAGTATGTTTAAGTGGAATATGAAGTAGTAAATTTAAGAGGAATATGAAGTAGTATGCTTAAGAGGAATATGAAGTAGTATGTTTAAGAGGAATAAGAAGTAGTATGTTTAAGAGGAATATGAAGTAGTATGTTTAAGAGGAATATGAAGTAGTATGTTTAACAGGAATATGAAGTAGTATGTTTAAGAGGAATGTGAAGTAGTATGTTTAAGAGGAATATGAAGTAGTATGTTTAAGAGGAATATAAAGTAGTATCTTTAAGAAGAATATGCAGTAGTATATTTAAGAGGAATATGAAGTAGTATATTTAAGAGGAATATGAGGTAGTATGTTTAAGAGGAATATGAAGTAGTATGTTTAAGAGGAATATGAAGTAGTATGTTTAAGAGGAATATGAATTATTACGTATAATAGGAATATGAAATAGTATGTTTAAGAAGAATATGAAGTTGTATATTTAAGAGGAATATGACGTAGTATATTTAAGAGGCATATGATTTATTATGTTTAATAGGAATATGAAGTACAATGTTTAAGAGGAATATGAAGTAGTATGTTTAAGAGGAATATGAAGTAGTATGTTTAAGAGAAATATTAAGTAGTATGTTTAAGAGAAATATGAAGTAGTTTGCTTAAGAGGAATATGAAATAGTATGTTTAAGAGGAATATGAAGTAGTATTTTTAAGAGGAATATGAAGTAGTATGTTTAAGAGGAATATTAAGTAGTATGTTTAAGAGGAATATGAAGTAGTATGTTTAAGAGGAATATGAAGTAGTATGTTTAAGAGGAAGAAGAAGTAGTATGTTTAAGAGGAATATGAAGTAGTATGTTTAAGAGGAATATGAAGTAGTATGTTTAACAGGAATATGAAGTAGTATGTTTAAGAGGAATGTAAAGTAGTATGTTTAAGAGGAATATGAAGTAGTATGTTTAAGAGGACTATAAAGTAGTATCTTTAAGAGGAATATGCAGTAGTATATTTAAGAGGAATATGAAATAGTATATTTAAGAGGAATATGAAGTAGTACGTTTAAGAGGAATATGAAGTAGTATGTTTAAGAGGAATATGAAGTAGTATGTTTAAGAGGAATATGAAGTAGTATGTTTAAGAGGAATATGAAGTAGTATGTTTAAGAGGAATATGAAGTAGTATGTTTAAGAGGAATATGAAGTAGTATGTTTAAGAGGAATATGAAGTAGTATATTTAAGCGGAATATGAAGTAGTATATTTAAGAGCAATATGAAGTAGTATATTTAAGAGGAATATAGAGTAGTATATTTAAGAGGAATGTGAAGTAGTAAGTTTAAGAGGAATATAAAGTAGTATGTTTAAGAGGAATATGAAGTAGTATGTTTAAGAGGAATATGAATTAGTATATTTAAGAGGAATATGAAGTAGTATGTTTAAGAGGAATATGATGTAGTATGTTTAAGAGGAATATGAAGTAGTATGTTTAAGAGGATTATGAAGTAGTATGTTTAAGAGGAATATGAAGTAGTATGTTTAAGAGGAATATGAAGTAGTATGTTTAAGAGGAATATGAAGTAGTATGTTTAAGAGGAATATGAAGTAGTATGTTTAAGAGGAATATGAAGTAGTATGTTTAAGAGGAATATGAAGTAGTATGTTTAAGAGGAATATGAAGTTGTATATTTAAGAGGAATATGCAGTAGTATATTTAAGAGGAATATCAAGTAGTATATTTAAGAGGAATATGAAGTAGTATGTTTAACAGGAATATGAAGTACAATGTTTAAGAGGAATATGAAGTAGTATGTTTAAGAGGAATATGAAGTAGTATGTTTAAGAGAAATATGAAGTAGTATGTTTAAGAGAAATATGAAGTAGTTTGCTTAAGAGGAATATGAAATAGTATGTTTAAGAGGAATATGAAGTAGTATTTTTAAGAGGAATATGAAGTAGTATGTTTAAGAGGAATATTAAGTAGTATGTTTAAGAGGAATATGAAGTAGTATGTTTAAGAGGAATATGAAGTAGTATGTTTAAGAGGAAGAAGAAGTAGTATGTTTAAGAGGAATATGGAGTAGTATGTTTAAGAGGAATATGAAGTAGTATGTTTAACAGGAATATGAAGTAGTATGTTTAAGAGGAATGTAAAGTAGTATGTTTAAGAGGAATATGAAGTAGTATGTTTAAGAGGAATATAAAGTAGTATCTTTAAGAGGAATATGCAGTAGTATATTTAAGAGGAATATGAAATAGTATATTTAAGAGGAATATGAAGTAGTACGTTTAAGAGGAATATGAAGTAGTATGTTTAAGAGGAATATGAAGTAGTATGTTTAAGAGGAATATGAAGTAGTATGTTTAAGAGGAATATGAAGTAGTATGTTTAAGAGGAATATGAAGTAGTATGTTTAAGAGGAATATGAAGTAGTATGTTTAAGAGGAATATGAAGTAGTATATTTAAGCGGAATATGAAGTAGTATATTTAAGAGCAATATGAAGTAGTATATTTAAGAGGAATATAGAGTAGTATATTTAAGAGGAATGTGAAGTAGTAAGTTTAAGAGGAATATAAAGTAGTATGTTTAAGAGGAATATGAAGTAGTATGTTTAAGAGGAATATGAATTAGTATATTTAAGAGGAATATGAAGTAGTATGTTTAAGAGGAATATGATGTAGTATGTTTAAGAGGAATATGAAGTAGTATGTTTAAGAGGATTATGAAGTAGTATGTTTAAGAGGAATATGAAGTAGTATGTTTAAGAGGAATATGAAGTAGTATGTTTAAGAGGAATATGAAGTAGTATGTTTAAGAGGAATATGAAGTAGTATGTTTAAGAGGAATATGAAGTAGTATGTTTAAGAGGAATATGAAGTAGTATGTTTAAGAGGAATATGAAGTTGTATATTTAAGAGGAATATGCAGTAGTATATTTAAGAGGAATATCAAGTAGTATATTTAAGAGGAATATGAAGTAGTATGTTTAACAGGAATATGAAGTAGTATGTTTAAGAGGAATATGAAGTAGTATGTTTAAGAGGAATATGAAGTAGTATGTTTTAGAGGAATATGAAGTAGTATGTTTAAGAGGAATATGAAGTAGTATATATAAGAGGAATATGAAGTAGTATATTTAAGAGGAATATGAAGTAGTATGTTTAAGAGGAATATGAAGTAGTATATTTAAGAGGAATATGAAGTAGTATGTTTAAGAGGAATATGAAGTAGTGTATTTAAGAGGAATTTGAAGTAGTATGTTTAAGAGGAATATGAAGTAGTATGTTTAAGAGGAATATGAAGTAGTATGTTTAAGAAGAATATGAAGTAGTATGTTTAAGAGGAATATGAAGTAGTATTTTTAGGAAGAATTTGTAGTAGTATGTTTAAGAGGAATATAAAGTAGTATGTTTAATTGGAATATGAAGTAATATGTTTAAGAGGAATATGAAGTAGTATATTGAAGAGGAATATTAAGTAGTATGTTTAAGAGAAATATGAAGTAGTATGATTAAGTGGAATATGAAATAGTAAATTTAAGAGGAATATGAAGTAGTATGCTTAAGAGGAATATGAAGTAGTATGTTTAAGAGGAATAAGAAGTAGTATGTTTAAGAGGAATATGAAGTAGTATGTTTAAGAGGAATATGAAGTAGTATGTTTAACAGGAATATGAAGTAGTATGTTTAAGCGGAATGTGAAGTAGTATGTTTAAGAGGAATATGAAGTAGTATGTTTAAGAGGAATATAAAGTAGTATCTTTAAGAAGAATATGCAGTAGTATATTTAAGAGGAATATGAAGTAGTATATTTAAGAGGAATATGAAGTAGTACGTTTAAGAGGAATATGAAGTAGTATGTTTAAGAGGAATATGAAGTAGTATGTTTAAGAGGAATATGAGGTAGTATGTTTAAGAGGAATATGAAGTAGTATGTTTAAGAGTAATATGAATTAGTACGTATAATAGGAATATGAAGTAGTATGTTTAAGAGGAATATGAAGTTGTATATTTAAGAGGAATATGAAGTAGTATATTTAAGACGAATATGAATTATTATGTTTAATAGGAATATGAAGTACAATGTTTAAGAGGAATATGAAGTAGTATGTTTAAGAGGAATATGAAGTAGTATGTTTAAGAGAAATATGAACTAGTATGTTTAAGAGAAATATGAAGTAGTTTGCTTAAGAGGAATATGAAGTAGTATGTTTAAGAGGAATATGAAGTAGTATGTTTAAGAGAAATATGAAGTAGTATGTTTAAGAGGAATATTAAGTAGTATGTTTAAGAGAAATATGAAGTAGTATGTTTAAGAGGAATATGAAGAAGTTTGTTTAAGAGGAATATGCAGTAGTATATTTAAGAGGAATTTGAAGTAGTATATTTAAGATAAATATGAAGTAGTATATTTAAGAGGAATATGAAGTAGTATGTTTAAGAGGAATATGAAGTAGTATGTTTAAGAGGAATATGAAGTAGTATGTTTAAGAGGAAGATGAAGTAGTATATTTAAGAGGAATATGAAATAGTATGTTTAAGAGGAATATGATGTAGTATGTATAGGAGGAATTTGAAGTAGTATGTTTAAGAGGAATATGAAGTAGTATGTTTAAGAGGAATATGAAGTAGTATGTTTAAAAGGAATATGTAGTAGTATGTTTAAGAGGAATATGAAGTAGTATGTTTAAGATAAATATGAAGTAGTATGTTTAAGAAGAATATGAAGTAGTATGTTTAAGAGGAATATGAAGTAGTATGTTTAAGAGGAATATGAAGTAGTATGTTTAGGAGGAATATGAAGTAGTATGTTTAAGAGGAATATGAAGTAGTATGTTTAAGAGGAATTTGAAGTAGTATGTTTAGGAGGAATATGAAGTAGTATGTTTAAGAGGAATATGAAGTAGTATGTTTAAGAGGAATTTGAAGTAGTATGTTTAAGAGGAATATGAAATAGTATGTTTAAGAGGAATATGAAGTAGTATGTTTAAGAGGAATATGAAGTAGTATGTTTAAGAGGAATATGAAGTAGTATGTTTAAGATGAATATGAAGTAGTATGTTTAAGAGGAATATGAAGTAGTATGTTTAAGAGGAATATGAAGTTGTGTATTTAAGACGAATATGCAGTAGTATATTTAAGAGGAATATCAAGTAGTATATTTAAGAGGAATATGAAGTAGTATGTTTAACAGGAATATGAAGTAGTATGTTTAAGAGGAATATGAAGTAGTATGTTTAAGAGGAATATGAAGTAGTGTATTTAAGAGGAATTTGAAGTAGTATGTCTAAGAGGAATATGAAGTAGTATGTTTAAGAGGAATATGATGTAGTATGTTTAAGAGGAATTTGAAGTAGTATGTTTAAGAGGAATATGAAGTAGTATGTTTAAGAGGAATATGAAGTAGTATGTTTAAAAGGAATATGTAGTAGTATGTTTAAGAGGAATATGAAGTAGTATGTTTAAGATAAATATGAAGTAGTATGTTTAAGAAGAATATGAAGTAGTATGTTTAAGAGGAATATGAAATAGTATGTTTAAGAGGAATATGAAGTAGTATGTTTAGGAGGAATATGAAGTAGTATGTTTAAGAGGAATATGAAGTAGTATGTTTAAGAAGAATTTGAAGTAGTATGTTTAAGAGGAATATGAAGTAGTATGTTTAAGAGGAATGTGAAGTAGTATATTTAAGAGGAATATGATGTTGTATGTTTAAGAGGAATATGAAGTAGTATGTAAAGAGGAATATGAAGTAGTATGTTTAAGAGAATTACGAAATAGTATATTTAAGAGGAATATGAAGTAGTATGTTTAAGAGGAATATGCAGTAGTATATTTAAGAGGAATATCAAGTAGTATATTTAAGAGGAATATGAAGTGGTATGTTTAACAGGAATATGAAGTAGTATGCTTAAGAGGAATATGAAGTAGTATGTTTAAGAGGAATATGAAGTAGTGTATTTAAGAGGAATTTGAAGTAGTATGTTTAAGAGGAATATGAAGTAGTATGTTTAAGAGGAATATGAACTAATATGTGTAAGTAGAATATAAAGTAGTATGTTTAAGAGGAATATGAAGTAGTATGTTTAAGAGGAATATGAAGTAGTATGTTTAAGAGGAATATGAAGTAGTATGTTTAAGAGGAATATGAAGTAGTATTTGTAAGAAGAATATGTAGTAGTATGTTTAAGAGGAATATGAAGTAGTATGTTTAAGAGGAATATGAAGTAGTATGTTTAAGAGGAATATGAAGTAGTATGTTTAAGAGGAATATGAAGTAGTATGTTTAAGAGGAATATGAAGTAGTATGTTTAAGAGGAATATGAAGTAGTATGTTTAAGAGGAATATGAAGTAGTATGTTTAAGAGGAATATGAAGTAGTATGTTTAGGGGGAATATGAAGTAGTATGTTTAAGAGGAATATGAAGTAGTATGTTTAAGAGGAATTTGAAGTAGTATGTTTAAGAGGAATATGAAGTAGTATGTTTAAGAGGAATGTGAAGTAGTATGTTTAAGAGGAATATGAAGTAGTATGTTGAAGAGGAATATGAAGTAGTATGTAAAGAGGAATATGAAGTAGTATGTTTAAGAGAATTACGAAATAGTATATTTAAGAGGAATATGAAGTAGTATGTTTAAGAGGAATATGAAGTAGTATGTTTAAGAGGAATATGAAGTTGCATATTTAAGAGGAATATGCAGTAGTATATTTAAGAGGAATATGAAGTAGTATGTTTAAGAGGAATTTGAAGTAGTATGTTTAGGAGGAATATGAAGTAGTATGTTTAAGAGGAATATGAAGTAGTATGTTTAAGAGGAATTTGAAGTAGTATGTTTAAGAGGAATATGAAATAGTATGTTTAAGAGGAATATGAAGTAGTATGTTTAAGAGGAATATGAAGTAGTATGTTTAAGAGGAATATGAAGTAGTATGTTTAAGATGAATATGAAGTAGTATGTTTAAGAGGAATATGAAGTAGTATGTTTAAGAGGAATATGAAGTTGTGTATTTAAGACGAATATGCAGTAGTATATTTAAGAGGAATATCAAGTAGTATATTTAAGAGGAATATGAAGTAGTATGTTTAACAGGAATATGAAGTAGTATGTTTAAGAGGAATATGAAGTAGTATGTTTAAGAGGAATATGAAGTAGTGTATTTAAGAGGAATTTGAAGTAGTATGTCTAAGAGGAATATGAAGTAGTATGTTTAAGAGGAATATGATGTAGTATGTTTAAGAGGAATTTGAAGTAGTATGTTTAAGAGGAATATGAAGTAGTATGTTTAAGAGGAATATGAAGTAGTATGTTTAAAAGGAATATGTAGTAGTATGTTTAAGAGGAATATGAAGTAGTATGTTTAAGATAAATATGAAGTAGTATGTTTAAGAAGAATATGAAGTAGTATGTTTAAGAGGAATATGAAATAGTATGTTTAAGAGGAATATGAAGTAGTATGTTTAGGAGGAATATGAAGTAGTATGTTTAAGAGGAATATGAAGTAGTATGTTTAAGAAGAATTTGAAGTAGTATGTTTAAGAGGAATATGAAGTAGTATGTTTAAGAGGAATGTGAAGTAGTATATTTAAGAGGAATATGATGTTGTATGTTTAAGAGGAATATGAAGTAGTATGTAAAGAGGAATATGAAGTAGTATGTTTAAGAGAATTACGAAATAGTATATTTAAGAGGAATATGAAGTAGTATGTTTAAGAGGAATATGCAGTAGTATATTTAAGAGGAATATCAAGTAGTATATTTAAGAGGAATATGAAGTGGTATGTTTAACAGGAATATGAAGTAGTATGCTTAAGAGGAATATGAAGTAGTATGTTTAAGAGGAATATGAAGTAGTGTATTTAAGAGGAATTTGAAGTAGTATGTTTAAGAGGAATATGAAGTAGTATGTTTAAGAGGAATATGAACTAATATGTGTAAGTAGAATATAAAGTAGTATGTTTAAGAGGAATATGAAGTAGTATGTTTAAGAGGAATATGAAGTAGTATGTTTAAGAGGAATATGAAGTAGTATGTTTAAGAGGAATATGAAGTAGTATTTGTAAGAAGAATATGTAGTAGTATGTTTAAGAGGAATATGAAGTAGTATGTTTAAGAGGAATATGAAGTAGTATGTTTAAGAGGAATATGAAGTAGTATGTTTAAGAGGAATATGAAGTAGTATGTTTAAGAGGAATATGAAGTAGTATGTTTAAGAGGAATATGAAGTAGTATGTTTAAGAGGAATATGAAGTAGTATGTTTAAGAGGAATATGAAGTAGTATGTTTAGGGGGAATATGAAGTAGTATGTTTAAGAGGAATATGAAGTAGTATGTTTAAGAGGAATTTGAAGTAGTATGTTTAAGAGGAATATGAAGTAGTATGTTTAAGATGAATGTGAAGTAGTATGTTTAAGAGGAATATGAAGTAGTATGTTGAAGAGGAATATGAAGTAGTATGTAAAGAGGAATATGAAGTAGTATGTTTAAGAGAATTACGAAATAGTATATTTAAGAGGAATATGAAGTAGTATGTTTAAGAGGAATATGAAGTAGTATGTTTAAGAGGAATATGAAGTTGCATATTTAAGAGGAATATGCAGTAGTATATTTAAGAGGAATATCAAGTAGTATATTTAAGAGGAATATGAAGTAGTATGTTTAACAGGAATCTGAAGTAGTATGTTTAAGAGGAATATGAAGTATTATGTTTAAGAGGAATATGAAGTAGTGTATTTAAGAGGAATTTGAAGTAGTATGTTTAAGAGGAATATAAAGTAGTATGTTTAAGAGGAATATGAAGTAATATGTGTAAGTAGAATATGAAGTAGTATGTTTAAGAGGAATATGAAGTAGTATGTTTAAGAGAAATATGAAGTAGTATGTTTAAGAGGAATATAAACTAGTATGTTTAAGAGGAATATGAAGTAGTATTTTTAAGAAGAATATATAGTAGTATGTTTAAGAGGAATATGAAGTAGTATGTTTAAGAGGAATATGAAGTAGTATGTTTAAGAGGAATATGAAGTAGTATGTTTAAGAGGAATATGAAGTAGTATGTTTAAGAGGAATATGAAGTAGTATGTTTAAGAGGAATATGAAGTAGTATGTTTAAGAGGAATATGAAGTAGTATGTTTAAGAGGAATATGAAGTTGTATATTTAAGAGGAATATGCAGTAGTATTTTTAAAAGGAATATCAAGTAGTATATTTAAGAGGAATATGAAGTAGTATGTTTAACAGGAATATGAAGTAGTATGTTTAAGAGGAATATGAAGTAATATGTTTAAGTAGAATATGAAGTAGTATGTTTAAGAGGAATATGAGGTAGTATGTTTAAGAGAAATATGAAGTAGTATGTTTAAGAGGAATATGAAGTAGTATGTTTAAGAGGAATATGAAGTAGTATTTTAAAGAAGAATATATAGTAGTATGTTTAAGAGGAATACAAAGTAGTATGTTTAATAGGAATATGAAGTAGTCTGTTTAAGAGGAATACAAAGTAGTATGTTTAATAGGAATATGAAGTTGTATGTTTAAGAGGAATATGAAGTAGTATGTTGAAGAGGAATATGAAGTAGTATGTTTAAGAGGAATATGAAGCAGTATGTTTAAGTGGAATTTGAAGTAGTATATTTAAGAGGAATATGAAATAGTATGTTTAACAGAAATATGAAGTAGTTTGCTTAAGAGGAATATGAAGTAGTATGTTTAAGAGGAATATGAAGTAGTATGTTTAAGAGGAATATGAAGTAGTATGTTTAAGAGGAATAAGAAGTAGTATGTTTAAGAGGAATATGAAGTAGTATGTTTAAGAGGAATATGAAGTAGTACGTTTAAGAGGAATATGAAGTAGTACAATATGTTTAAGAGGAATGTAAAGTAGTACGTTTAAGAGGAATATGCAGTAGTATATTTAAGAGGAATATGAAGTAGTATATTTAAGAGGAATATGAAGTAGTATGTTTAAGAGGAATATGAAGTAGTTTGTTTAAGAGGAATATAAAGTAGTATGTTTAAGAGGAATATGAGGTAGTATGTTTAAGAGGAATATGAAGTAGCATGTTTAAGAGGAATATGAAGTAGTATGTTTAAGAGGAATATGAAGTAGTATGTTTAAGAGGAATATGAAGTAGTATGTTTAAGAGGAATATGAATTAGTACGTATAATAGGAATATGAAGTAGTATGTTTAAGAAAAATATGAAGTAGTATATTTAAGAGGAGTATGAAGTAGTATGTTTATGAGTAATATTAAGCAGTATGTTTAAGAGGAATATGAAGTAGTATGTTTAAGAGGAATATGAGATAGTATGTTTAAGAGGAATATGAAGTAGTATGTTTAAGAGGAATATGAAGTAGTATGTTTAAGAGGAATATAAAGTAGTATGTTTAAGAGCAATATGAAGTAGTACGTTTAAGAGTAATATGAATTAGTACGTATAATAGGAATATGAAGTAGTATGTTTAAGAGGAATATGAAGTTGTATATTTAAGAAGAATATGAAGTAGTATATTTAAGACGAATATGAATTATTATGTTTAATAGGAATATGAAGTACAATGCTTAAGAGGAATATGAAGTAGTATGTTTAAGAGGAATATGAAGTAGTATGTTTAAGAGAAATATGAATTAGTATGTTTAAGAGAAATATGAAGTAGTTTGCTTAAGAGGAATATGAAGTAGTATGTTTAAGAGGAATATGAAGTAGTATGTTTAAGAGAAATATGAAGTAGTATGTTTAAGAGGAATATTAAGTAGTATGTTTAAGAGAAATATGAAGTAGTATGTTTAAGAGGAATATGAAGTAGTATGTTTAAGAGGAATATGAAGTAGTATATATAAGAGGAATATGAAGTAGTATATTTAAGAGGAATATGAAGTAGTATGTTTAAGAGGAATATGAAGTAGTATATTTAAGAGGAATATGAAGTAGTATGTTTAAGAGGAATATGAAGTAGTGTATTTAAGAGGAATTTGAAGTAGTATGTTTAAGAGGAATATGAAGTAGTATGTTTAAGAGGAATATGAAGTAGTATGTTTAAGAAGAATATGAAGTAGTATGTTTAAGAGGAATATGAAGTAGTATTTTTAGGAAGAATTTGTAGTAGTATGTTTAAGAGGAATATAAAGTAGTATGTTTAATTGGAATATGAAGTAATATGTTTAAGAGGAATATGAAGTAGTATATTGAAGAGGAATATTAAGTAGTATGTTTAAGAGAAATATGAAGTAGTATGATTAAGTGGAATATGAAATAGTAAATTTAAGAGGAATATGAAGTAGTATGCTTAAGAGGAATATGAAGTAGTATGTTTAAGAGGAATAAGAAGTAGTATGTTTAAGAGGAATATGAAGTAGTATGTTTAAGAGGAATATGAAGTAGTATGTTTAACAGGAATATGAAGTAGTATGTTTAAGAGGAATGTGAAGTAGTATGTTTAAGAGGAATATGAAGTAGTATGTTTAAGAGGAATATAAAGTAGTATCTTTAAGAAGAATATGCAGTAGTATATTTAAGAGGAATATGAAGTAGTATATTTAAGAGGAATATGAAGTAGTACGTTTAAGAGGAATATGAAGTAGTATGTTTAAGAGGAATATGAAGTAGTATGTTTAAGAGGAATATGAGGTAGTATGTTTAAGAGGAATATGAAGTAGTATGTTTAAGAGTAATATGAATTAGTACGTATAATAGGAATATGAAGTAGTATGTTTAAGAGGAATATGAAGTTGTATATTTAAGAGGAATATGAAGTAGTATATTTAAGACGAATATGAATTATTATGTTTAATAGGAATATGAAGTACAATGTTTAAGAGGAATATGAAGTAGTATGTTTAAGAGGAATATGAAGTAGTATGTTTAAGAGAAATATGAACTAGTATGTTTAAGAGAAATATGAAGTAGTTTGCTTAAGAGGAATATGAAGTAGTATGTTTAAGAGGAATATGAAGTAGTATGTTTAAGAGAAATATGAAGTAGTATGTTTAAGAGGAATATTAAGTAGTATGTTTAAGAGAAATATGAAGTAGTATGTTTAAGAGGAATATGAAGAAGTTTGTTTAAGAGGAATATGCAGTAGTATATTTAAGAGGAATTTGAAGTAGTATATTTAAGATAAATATGAAGTAGTATATTTAAGAGGAATATGAAGTAGTATGTTTAAGAGGAATATGAAGTAGTATGTTTAAGAGGAATATGAAGTAGTATGTTTAAGAGGAAGATGAAGTAGTATATTTAAGAGGAATATGAAATAGTATGTTTAAGAGGAATATGATGTAGTATGTATAGGAGGAATTTGAAGTAGTATGTTTAAGAGGAATATGAAGTAGTATGTTTAAGAGGAATATGAAGTAGTATGTTTAAAAGGAATATGTAGTAGTATGTTTAAGAGGAATATGAAGTAGTATGTTTAAGATAAATATGAAGTAGTATGTTTAAGAAGAATATGAAGTAGTATGTTTAAGAGGAATATGAAGTAGTATGTTTAAGAGGAATATGAAGTAGTATGTTTAGGAGGAATATGAAGTAGTATGTTTAAGAGGAATATGAAGTAGTATGTTTAAGAGGAATTTGAAGTAGTATGTTTAGGAGGAATATGAAGTAGTATGTTTAAGAGGAATATGAAGTAGTATGTTTAAGAGGAATTTGAAGTAGTATGTTTAAGAGGAATATGAAATAGTATGTTTAAGAGGAATATGAAGTAGTATGTTTAAGAGGAATATGAAGTAGTATGTTTAAGAGGAATATGAAGTAGTATGTTTAAGATGAATATGAAGTAGTATGTTTAAGAGGAATATGAAGTAGTATGTTTAAGAGGAATATGAAGTTGTGTATTTAAGACGAATATGCAGTAGTATATTTAAGAGGAATATCAAGTAGTATATTTAAGAGGAATATGAAGTAGTATGTTTAACAGGAATATGAAGTAGTATGTTTAAGAGGAATATGAAGTAGTATGTTTAAGAGGAATATGAAGTAGTGTATTTAAGAGGAATTTGAAGTAGTATGTCTAAGAGGAATATGAAGTAGTATGTTTAAGAGGAATATGATGTAGTATGTTTAAGAGGAATTTGAAGTAGTATGTTTAAGAGGAATATGAAGTAGTATGTTTAAGAGGAATATGAAGTAGTATGTTTAAAAGGAATATGTAGTAGTATGTTTAAGAGGAATATGAAGTAGTATGTTTAAGATAAATATGAAGTAGTATGTTTAAGAAGAATATGAAGTAGTATGTTTAAGAGGAATATGAAATAGTATGTTTAAGAGGAATATGAAGTAGTATGTTTAGGAGGAATATGAAGTAGTATGTTTAAGAGGAATATGAAGTAGTATGTTTAAGAAGAATTTGAAGTAGTATGTTTAAGAGGAATATGAAGTAGTATGTTTAAGAGGAATGTGAAGTAGTATATTTAAGAGGAATATGATGTTGTATGTTTAAGAGGAATATGAAGTAGTATGTAAAGAGGAATATGAAGTAGTATGTTTAAGAGAATTACGAAATAGTATATTTAAGAGG
This sequence comes from Atherix ibis, assembly GCA_958298945.1. NCBI lineage: Eukaryota > Metazoa > Arthropoda > Insecta > Diptera > Athericidae > Atherix > Atherix ibis. The sequence goes on along the minus strand of CATQJD010000034.1, from coordinate 374,053 downwards.
AATATGAAGTAGTATGTTTAAGAGGAATATGCAGTAGTATATTTAAGAGGAATATCAAGTAGTATATTTAAGAGGAATATGAAGTGGTATGTTTAACAGGAATATGAAGTAGTATGCTTAAGAGGAATATGAAGTAGTATGTTTAAGAGGAATATGAAGTAGTGTATTTAAGAGGAATTTGAAGTAGTATGTTTAAGAGGAATATGAAGTAGTATGTTTAAGAGGAATATGAACTAATATGTGTAAGTAGAATATAAAGTAGTATGTTTAAGAGGAATATGAAGTAGTATGTTTAAGAGGAATATGAAGTAGTATGTTTAAGAGGAATATGAAGTAGTATGTTTAAGAGGAATATGAAGTAGTATTTGTAAGAAGAATATGTAGTAGTATGTTTAAGAGGAATATGAAGTAGTATGTTTAAGAGGAATATGAAGTAGTATGTTTAAGAGGAACATGAAGTAGTATGTTTAAGAGGAATATGAAGTAGTATGTTTAAGAGGAATATGAAGTAGTATGTTTAAGAGGAATATGAAGTAGTATGTTTAAGAGGAATATGAAGTAGTATGTTTAAGAGGAATATGAAGTAGTATGTTTAGGGGGAATATGAAGTAGTATGTTTAAGAGGAATATGAAGTAGTATGTTTAAGAGGAATTTGAAGTAGTATGTTTAAGAGGAATATGAAGTAGTATGTTTAAGAGGAATGTGAAGTAGTATGTTTAAGAGGAATATGAAGTAGTATGTTGAAGAGGAATATGAAGTAGTATGTAAAGAGGAATATGAAGTAGTATGTTTAAGAGAATTACGAAATAGTATATTTAAGAGGAATATGAAGTAGTATGTTTAAGAGGAATATGAAGTAGTATGTTTAAGAGGAATATGAAGTTGCATATTTAAGAGGAATATGCAGTAGTATATTTAAGAGGAATATCAAGTAGTATATTTAAGAGGAATATGAAGTAGTATGTTTAACAGGAATCTGAAGTAGTATGTTTAAGAGGAATATGAAGTATTATGTTTAAGAGGAATATGAAGTAGTGTATTTAAGAGGAATTTGAAGTAGTATGTTTAAGAGGAATATAAAGTAGTATGTTTAAGAGGAATATGAAGTAATATGTGTAAGTAGAATATGAAGTAGTATGTTTAAGAGGAATATGAAGTAGTATGTTTAAGAGAAATATGAAGTAGTATGTTTAAGAGGAATATAAACTAGTATGTTTAAGAGGAATATGAAGTAGTATTTTTAAGAAGAATATATAGTAGTATGTTTAAGAGGAATATGAAGTAGTATGTTTAAGAGGAATATGAAGTAGTATGTTTAAGAGGAATATGAAGTAGTATGTTTAAGAGGAATATGAAGTAGTATGTTTAAGAGGAATATGAAGTAGTATGTTTAAGAGGAATATGAAGTAGTATGTTTAAGAGGAATATGAAGTAGTATGTTTAAGAGAAATATGAAGTTGTATATTTAAGAGGAATATGCAGTAGTATTTTTAAAAGGAATATCAAGTAGTATATTTAAGAGGAATATGAAGTAGTATGTTTAACAGGAATATGAAGTAGTATGTTTAAGAGGAATATGAAGTAATATGTTTAAGTAGAATATGAAGTAGTATGTTTAAGAGGAATATGAGGTAGTATGTTTAAGAGAAATATGAAGTAGTATGTTTAAGAGGAATATGAAGTAGTATGTTTAAGAGGAATATGAAGTAGTATTTTAAAGAAGAATATATAGTAGTATGTTTAAGAGGAATACAAAGTAGTATGTTTAATAGGAATATGAAGTAGTCTGTTTAAGAGGAATACAAAGTAGTATGTTTAATAGGAATATGAAGTTGTATGTTTAAGAGGAATATGAAGTAGTATGTTGAAGAGGAATATGAAGTAGTATGTTTAAGAGGAATATGAAGCAGTATGTTTAAGTGGAATTTGAAGTAGTATATTTAAGAGGAATATGAAATAGTATGTTTAACAGAAATATGAAGTAGTTTGCTTAAGAGGAATATGAAGTAGTATGTTTAAGAGGAATATGAAGTAGTATGTTTAAGAGGAATATGAAGTAGTATGTTTAAGAGGAATAAGAAGTAGTATGTTTAAGAGGAATATGAAGTAGTATGTTTAAGAGGAATATGAAGTAGTACGTTTAAGAGGAATATGAAGTAGTACAATATGTTTAAGAGGAATGTAAAGTAGTACGTTTAAGAGGAATATGCAGTAGTATATTTAAGAGGAATATGAAGTAGTATATTTAAGAGGAATATGAAGTAGTATGTTTAAGAGGAATATGAAGTAGTTTGTTTAAGAGGAATATAAAGTAGTATGTTTAAGAGGAATATGAGGTAGTATGTTTAAGAGGAATATGAAGTAGCATGTTTAAGAGGAATATGAAGTAGTATGTTTAAGAGGAATATGAAGTAGTATGTTTAAGAGGAATATGAAGTAGTATGTTTAAGAGGAATATGAATTAGTACGTATAATAGGAATATGAAGTAGTATGTTTAAGAAAAATATGAAGTAGTATATTTAAGAGGAGTATGAAGTAGTATGTTTATGAGTAATATTAAGCAGTATGTTTAAGAGGAATATGAAGTAGTATGTTTAAGAGGAATATGAGATAGTATGTTTAAGAGGAATATGAAGTAGTATGTTTAAGAGGAATATGAAGTAGTATGTTTAAGAGGAATATAAAGTAGTATGTTTAAGAGCAATATGAAGTAGTACGTTTAAGAGTAATATGAATTAGTACGTATAATAGGAATATGAAGTAGTATGTTTAAGAGGAATATGAAGTTGTATATTTAAGAAGAATATGAAGTAGTATATTTAAGACGAATATGAATTATTATGTTTAATAGGAATATGAAGTACAATGCTTAAGAGGAATATGAAGTAGTATGTTTAAGAGGAATATGAAGTAGTATGTTTAAGAGAAATATGAATTAGTATGTTTAAGAGAAATATGAAGTAGTTTGCTTAAGAGGAATATGAAGTAGTATGTTTAAGAGGAATATGAAGTAGTATGTTTAAGAGAAATATGAAGTAGTATGTTTAAGAGGAATATTAAGTAGTATGTTTAAGAGAAATATGAAGTAGTATGTTTAAGAGGAATATGAAGAAGTTTGTTTAAGAGGAATATGCAGTAGTATATTTAAGAGGAATATGAAGTAGTATATTTAAGATAAATATGAAGTAGTATATTTAAGAGGAATATGAAGTAGTATGTTTAAGAGGAATATGAAGTAGTATGTTTAAGAGGAATATGAAGTAGTATGTTTAAGAGGAAGATAAAGTAGTATATTTAAGAGGAATATGAAATAGTATGTTTAAGAGGAATATGATGTAGTATGTTTAAGAGGAATTTGAAGTAGTATGTTTAAGAGGAATATGAAGTAGTATGTTTAAGAGGAATATGAAGTAGTATGTTTAAAAGGAATATATAGTAGTATGTTTAAGAGGAATATGAAGTAGTATGTTTAAGATAAATATGAAGTAGTATGTTTAAGAAGAACATGAAGTAGTATGTTTAAGAGGAATATGAAGTAGTATGTTTAAGAGGAATATGAAGTAGTATGTTTAAGAAGAATATGAAGTAGTATGTTTAAGAGGAATATGAAGTAGTATGTTTAAGAGGAATATGAAGTAGTATGTTTAGGAGGAATATGAAGTAGTATGTTTAAGAGGAATATGAAGTAGTATGTTTAAGAGGAATTTGAGGTAGTATGTTTAAGAGGAATATGAAGTAGTATGTTTAAGAGGAATGTGAAGTAGTATATTTAAGAGGAATATGATGTAGTATGTTTAAGAGGAATATCAAGTAGTATGTAAAGAGGAATATGAAGTAGTATGTTTAAGAGAATTACGAAATAGTATATTTAAGAGGAATATGAAGTAGTATGTTTAAGAGGAATATGAAGTAGTATGTTTAAGAGGAATATGAAGTAGTATGTTTAAGAGGAATATGAAGTAGTATGTTTAAGAGGAATATGAAGTAGTATGTTTAAGAGGAATATGAAGTTGTGTATTTAAGACGAATATGCAGTAGTATATTTAAGAGGAATATCAAGTATTATATTTAAGAGGAATATGAAGTAGTATGTTTAAAAGGAATATGAAGTAGTATGTTTAAGAGGAATATGAAGTAGTATGTTTAAGAGGAATATGGAGTAGTGTATTTAAGAGGAATTTGAAGTAGTATGTCTAAGAGGAATATGAAGTAGTATGTTTAAGAGGAATATGATGTAGTATGTTTAAGAGGAATTTGAAGTAGTATGTTTAAGAGGAATATGAAGTAGTATGTTTAAGAGGAATATGAAATAGTATGTTTAAAAGGAATATGTAGTAGTATGTTTAAGAGGAAAATAAAGTAGTATGTTTAAGATAAATATGAAGTAGTATGTTTAAGAAGAATATGAAGTAGTATGTTTAAGAGGAATATGAAATAGTATGTTTAAGAGGAATATGAAGTAGTATGTTAAGGAGGAATATGAAGTAGTATGTTTAAGAGGAATATGAAGTAGTATGTTTAAGAAGAATTTGAAGTAGTATGTTTAAGAGGAATATGAAGTAGTATGTTTAAGAGGAATATGAAATAGTATGTTTAAAAGGAATATGTAGTAGTATGTTTAAGAGGAAAATAAAGTAGTATGTTTAAGATAAATATGAAGTAGTATGTTTAAGAAGAATATGAAGTAGTATGTTTAAGAGGAATATGAAATAGTATGTTTAAGAGGAATATGAAGTAGTATGTTAAGGAGGAATATGAAGTAGTATGTTTAAGAGGAATATGAAGTAGTATGTTTAAGAAGAATTTGAAGTAGTATGTTTAAGAGGAATATGAAGTAGTATGTTTAAGAGGAATGTGAAGTAGTATTTTTAAGAGGAATATGATGTTGTATGTTTAAGAGGAATATGAAGTAGTATGTAAAGAGGAATATGAAGTAGTATGTTTAAGAGAATTACGAAATAGTATATTTAAGAGGAATATGAAGTAGTATGTTTAAGAGGAATATGCAGTAGTATATTTAAGAGGAATATCAAGTAGTATATTTAAGAGGAATATGAAGTAGTATGTTTAACAGGAATATGAAGTAGTATGCTTAAGAGGAATATGAAGTAGTATGTTTAAGAGGAATATGAAGTAGTGTATTTAAGAGGAATTTGAAGTAGTACGTTTAAGAGGAATATGAAGTAGTATGTTTAAGAGGAATATGAAGTAATATGTGTAAGTAGAATATAAAGTAGTATGTTTAAGAGGAATATGAAGTAGTATGTTTAAGAGGAATATGAAGTAGTATGTTTAAGAGGAATATGAAGTAGTATGTTTAAGAGGAATATGAAGTAGTATTTGTAAGAAGAATATGTAGTAGTATGTTTAAGAGGAATATGAAGTAGTATGTTTAAGAGGAATATGAAGTAGTATGTTTAAGAGGAATATGAAGTAGTATGCTTAAGAGGAATATGAAGTAGTATGTTTAAGAGGAATATGAAGTAGTGTTTTTAAGAGGAATTTGAAGTAGTATGTTTAAGAGGAATATGAAGTAGTATGTTTAAGAGGAATATGAAGTAATATGTGTAAGTAGAATATAAAGTAGTATGTTTAAGAGGAATATGAAGTAGTATGTTTAAGAGGAATATGAAGTAGTATGTTTAACAGGAATATGAAGTAGTATTTTTAAGAGGAATATGAAGTAGTATGTTTAAGAGGAATATGAAGTAGTATATTTAAGAGGAATATGAAGTAGTATGTTTAAGAGGAATATGAAGTAGTATGTTTAAGAGGAATATGAAGTAGTATGTTTAGGGGGAATATGAAGTAGTATGTTTAAGAGGAATATGAAGTAGTATGTTTAAGAGGAATTTGAAGTAGTATGTTTAAGAGGAATATGAAGTAGTATGTTTAAGAGGAATGTGAAGTAGTATGTTTAAGAGGAATATGAAGTAGTATGTTTAAGAGGAATATGAAGTAGTATGTAAAGAGGAATATGAAGTAGTATGTTTAAGAGAATTACGAAATAGTATATTTAAGAGGAATATGATGTAGTATGTTTAAGAGGAATATGAAGTAGTATGTTTAAGAGGAATATGAAGTTGTATATTTAAGAGGAATATGCAGTAGTATATTTAAGAGGAATATCAAGTAGTATATTTAAGAGGAATATGAAGTAGTATGTTTAACAGGAATATGAAGTAGTATGTTTAAGAGGAATATGAAGTATTATGTTTAAGAAGAATATGAAGTAGTGTATTTAAGAGGAATTTGAAGTAGTATGTTTAAGAGGAATATAAAGTAGTATGTTTAAGAGGAATATGAAGTAATATGTGTAAGTAGAATATGAAGTAGTATGTTTAAGAGGAATATGAAGTAGTATGTTTAAGAGAAATATGAAGTAGTATGTTTAAGAGGAATATGAACTAGTATGTTTAAGAGGAATATGAAGTAGTATTTTTAAGAAGAATATATAGTAGTCTGTTTAAGAGGAATATGAAGTAGTATGTTTAAGAGGAATATGAAGTAGTATGTTTAAGAGGAATATGAAGTAGTATGTTTAAGAGGAATATGAAGTAGTATGTTTAAGAGGAATATGAAGTAGTATGTTTAAGAGGAATATGAAGTAGTATGTTTAAGAGGAATATGAAGTAGTATGTTTAAGAGGAATATGAAGTTGTATATTTAAGAGGAATATGCAGTAGTATTTTTAAAAGGAATATCAAGTAGTATATTTAAGAGGAATATGAAGTAGTATGTTTAACAGGAATATGAAGTAGTATGTTTAAGAGGAATATGAAGTAATATGTTTAAGTAGAATATGAAGTAGTATGTTTAAGAGGAATATGAGGTAGTATGTTTAAGAGGAATATGAAGTAGTATGTTTAAGAGGAATATGAAGTAGTATGTTTAAGAGGAATATGAAGTAGTATTTTAAAGAAGAATATATAGTAGTATGTTTAAGATGAATACAAAGTAGTATGTTTAATAGGAATATGAAGTAGTCTGTTTAAGAGGAATACAAAGTAGTATGTTTAATAAGAATATGAAGTAGTATGTTTAAGAGGAATATGAAGTAGTATGTTGAAGAGGAATATGAAGTAGTATGTTTAAGAGGAAAATGAAGCAGTATGTTAAAGTGGAATATGAAGTAGTATATTTAAGAGGAATATGAAGTAGTATGTTTAAGAGAAATATGAAGTAGTTTGCTTAAGAGGAATATGAAGTAGTATGTTTAAGAGGAATATGAAGTAGTATGTTTAAGATGAATATGAAGTATTATGTTTAAGAGGAATAAGAAGTAGTATGTTTAAGAGGAATATGAAGTAGTATGTTTAAGAGGAATATGAAGTAGTACGTTTAAGAGGAATATGAAGTAGTACAATATGTTTAAGAGGAATGTAAAGTAGTACGTTTCAGAGGAATATGCAGTAGTATATTTAAGAGGAATATGAAGTATTATATTTAAGAGGAATATGAAGTAGTATGTTTAAGAGGAATATGAAGTAGTTTGTTTAAGAGGAATATGAAGTAGTATGTTTAAGAGGAATATGAGGTAGTATGTTTAAGAGGAATATGAAGTAGTATGTTTAAGAGGAGTATGAAGTAGTATGTTTAAGAGGAATATGAAGTAGTATGTTTAAGAGGAATATGAAGTAGTATGTTTAAGAGGAATATGATGTAGTATATTTAAGAGGAATATGAAGTAGTATGTTTATGAGTAATATTAAGTAGTATTTTTAAGAGAAATATGAAGTAGTATGTTTAAGAGGAATATGAAGAAGTTTGTTTAAGAGGAATATGAAGTAGTATGTTTAAGAGGAATATGAAGTAGTATGTTTAAGAGGAATATGAAGTAGTATGTTTAAGAGGAATATGAAGTAGTATGTTTAAGAGGAATATGAAGTAGTATGTTTAAGAAGAATATGAAGTAGTATGTTTAAGAGGAATATTAAGTAGTATGTTTAAGAGAAATATGAAGTAGTATGTTTAAGAGGAATATGAAAAAGTCTGTTTAAGAGGAATATGAAGTAGTATGTTTAAGAGGAATATGAAGTAGTATGTTTAGGAGGAATATGAAGTAGTATATTTAAAAGAAATATGAAGTAGTATATTTAAGAGGAATATGAAGTAGTATGATTAAGATGAATATGAAGAAGTATATTTAAGTGGAATATGCAGTAGTATATTTACGAGGAATATGAAGTAGTATATTTAATATGAATATGAAGTAGTATATTTAAGGGGAATATGAAGTAGTATGTTTAAGAGGAATATGAAGTAGTATGTTTAAGAGGAATATGAAGTAGTATGTTTAAGAGGAATATGAAGTAGTATATTTAAGAGGAATATGAAATAGTATGTTTAAGAGGAATATGTTGTAGTATGTTTAAGAGGAATTTGAAGTAGTATGTTTAAGAGGAATATGAAGTAGTATGTTTAAGAGGAATATGAAGTAGTATGTTTAAAAGGAATATGTAGTAGTATGTTTAAGAGGAATATGAAGTAGTATGTTTAAGATAAATATGAAGTAGTATGCTTAAGAAGAATATGAAGTAGTATGTTTAATAGGAATATGAAGTAGTATGTTTAAGAGGAATATGAAGTAGTATGTTTAGGAGGAATATGAAGTAGTATGTTTAATAGGAATATGAAGTAGTCTGTTTAAGAGGAATACAAAGTAGTATGTTTAATAGGAATATGAAGTAGTATGTTTAAGAGGAATATGAAGTAGTATGTTTAAGAGGAATATGAAGTAGTATGTTTAAGAGGAATATGAAGTAGTATGTTTAAGAGGAATAAGAAGTTGTATGTTTAAGAGGAATATAAAGTATTATGTTTAAGAGGAATATGAAGTAGTATGTTTAAGAGGAATATGAAGTAGTATGTTTAAGAGGAATATGAAGTTGTATGTTTAAGAGGAATATGAAGTAGTATGTTTAAGAGGAATATGAAGTAGTATATTTAAGAGGAATATGAAGTAGTATGTTTAAGAGGAATATGAAGTAGTATGTTTAATAGGAATATGAAGTAGTATGTTTAAGAGGAATATGAGGTAGTATGTTTAAGAGGAATATGAAGTAGTATGTTTAAGAGGAATATGAAGTAGTATGTTTAAGAGGAATATGAAGTAGTATGTTTAAGAGGAATATGAAGTAGTATGTTTAAGAGGAATATGAAATAGTACGTTAAATAGGAATATGAAGTAGTATGTTTAAGAAGAATATGAAGTAGTATATTTAAGAGGAATATGAAGTAATATGTTTAAGAGTAATATTAAGTAGTATGCTTAAGAGAAATATGAAGTAGTATGTTTAAGAGGAATATGAAGAAGTTTGCTTAAGAGGAATATGAAGTAGTATGTTTAAGAGGAATATGAAGTAGTATGTTTAAGAGAAATATGAAGTAGTTTGCTTAAGAGGAATATGAAGTAGTATGTTTAAGAGGAATATGAAGTAGTATGTTTAAGAGGAATATGAAGTAGTATGTTTAAGAGGAATATTAAGTAGTATGTTTAAGAGAAATATGAAGTAGTATGTTTAAGAGAAATATGAAGAAGTTTGTTTAAGAGGAATATGAAGTAGTATGTTTAAGAGGAATATGAACTAGTATGTTTAAGAGGAATATGAAATAGTATATTTAAGTGGAATATGAAGTAGTATATTTAAGAGGAATATGAAGTAGTATGTTTAAGATGAATATGAAGAAGTATATTTAAGCGGAATATGAAGTAGTATATTTAAGAGGAATATGAAGTAGTATATTTAAGATGAATTTGAAGTAGTATATTTAAGAGGAATATGAAGTAGTATGTTTAAGAGGAATATGAAGTAGTATGTTTAAGAGGAATATGAAGTAGTATGTTTAAGAGGAATATGAAGTAGTATATTTAAGCGGAATAGGAAATAGTATGTTTAAGAGGAATATGATGTAGTATGTTTAAGAGGAATTTGAAGTAGTATGTTTAAGAGGAATATGAAGTAGTATGTTTGAGAGGAATATGAAGTAGTATGTTTTAAAGGAATATGTAGTAATATGTTTAAGAGGAATATGAAGTAGTATGTTTAAGATAAATATGAAGTAGTATGTTTAAGAAGAATATGAAGTAGTATGTTTAAGAGGAATATGAAGTAGTATGTTTAAGAGGAATATAAAGTAGTATGTTTAGGAGGAATATGAAGTAGTATGTTTAAGAGGAATATGCAGTAGTATGTTTAAGAGGAATTTGAAGTGGTATGTTTAAGAGGAATATGAAGTAGTATGTTTAAGAGGAATGTGAAGTAGTATGTTTAAGAGGAATATGAAGTAGTATGTTTAAGAGGAATATGAAGTAGTATGTAAAGAGGTATATGAAGTAGTATGTTTAAGAGAATTTCGAAGTAGTATATTTAAGAGGAATATGAAGTAGTATGTTTAAGAGGAATATGAAGTAGTATGTTTAAGAGGAATATGAAGTAGTATGTTTAAGAGGAATATGAAGTAGTATGTTTAAGAGGAATATGAAGTAGTATGTTTAAGAGAAATATGAAGTTGTATATTTAAGAGGAATATGCAGTAGTATATTTAAGAGGAATATCAAGTGGTATATTTAAGAGGAATATGAAGTAGTACGTTTAACAGGAATATGAAGTAGTATGTTTAAGAGGAATATGAAGTAGTATGTTTAAGAGGAATATGAAGTAGTGTATTTAAGAGGAATTTGAAGTAATATGTTTAAGAGGAATATGAAGTAGTATGTTTAAGAGGAATATGAAGTAATATGTGTAAGTAGAATATGAAGTAGTATGTTTACGAGGTATATGAAGTAGTATGTTTAAGAGGAATATGAAGTAGTATGTTTAAGAGGAATATGAAGTAGTATGTTTAAGAGGAATATGAAGTAGTATGTTTAAGAGGAATATGAAGCTGTATATTTAAGAGGAATATGCAGTAGCATATTTAAGAGGAATATCAAGTAGTATATTTAAGAGGAATATGAAGTAGTATGTTTAACAGGAATATGAAGTAGTATGTTTAAGAGGAATATGAAGTAGTATGTTTAAGAGGAATATGAAGTAGCATGTTTCAGAGGAATATGAAGTAGTATGTTTAAGAGGAATATGAAGTAGTATATTTAAGAGGAATATGACGTAGTATATTTAAGAGGAATATGAAGTAGTATGTTTAAGAGGAATATGAAGTAGTATATTTAAGAGGAATATGAAGTAGTATGTTTAAGAGGAATATGAAATAGTGTATTTAAGAGGAATTTGAAGTAATATGTTTAAGAGGAATATGAAGTAGTATGTTTAAGAGGAATATGAAGTAATATGTTTAAGTAGAATATGAAGTAGTATGTTTAAGAGGAATATGAAGTAGTATGTTTAAGAGGAATATGAAGTAGTATGTTTAAGAGGAATATGAAGTAGTATGTTTAAGAGGAATATGAAGTAGTATTTTAAAGAAGAATATGTAGTAGTATGTTTAAGAGGAATACAAAGTAGTATGTTTAATAGGAATATGAAGTAGTATGTTTAAGAGGAATATGAAGTAGTATGTTTAAGAGGAATATGAGGTAGTATGTTTAAGAGGAATATGAAGTAGTATGTTTAAGAGGAATATGAAGTAGTATGTTTAAGATGAATATGAAGTAGTATGTTTAAGAGGAATATGAAGTAGTATGTTTAAGAGGAATATTAAGTAGTTTGTTTAAGAGAAATATGAAGTAGTATGTTTAAGAGGAATATGAAGAAGTTTGTTTAAGAGGAATATGAAGTAGTATGTTTAAGAGGAATATGAAGTAGTATGTTTAAGAGAAATATGAAGTAGTTTGCTTAAGAGGAATATGAAGTAGTATGTTTAAGAGAAATATGAAGTAGTATGTTTAAGAGGAATATGAAGTAGTATGTTTAAGAGGAATATTAAGTAGTATGTTTAAGAGAAATATGAAGTAGTATGTTTAAGAGGAATATGAAGAAGTTCGTTTAAGAGGAATATGAAGTAGTATGTTTAAGAGGAATATAAAGTAGTATGTTTAAGAGCAATATGAAGTAGTATATTTAAGAGGAATATGAAGTAGTATATTTAAGAGGAATATGAAGTAGTATGTTTAAGATGAATATGAAGAAGTATATTTAAGCGGAATGTGAAGTAGTATATTTAAGAGGAATATGAAGTAGTATATTTAAGATGAATATGAAGTAGTATATTTAAAAGGAATATGAAGTAGTATGTTTAAGAGGAATATGAAGTAGTATGTTTAAGAGGAATATGAAGTAGTATGCTTAAGAGGAATATGAAGTAGTATGTTTAAGAGGAATATGAAGTAGTATATTTAAGAGGAATATCAAGTTGTATATTTAAGAGGAATATGAAGAAGTATGTTTAACAGGAATATGAAGTAGTATGCTTAAGAGGAATATGAAGTAGTATGTTTAAGAGGAATATGAAGTAGTATGTTTAAGAGGAATATAAAGTAGTATGTTTAAGAGGAATATGATGTAGTATATTTAAGAGGAATATGAAGTAGTACAATATGTTTAAGAGGAATGTAAAGTAGTACGTTTAAGAGGAATATGCAGTAGTATATTTAAGAGGAATATGAAGTAGTATATTTAAGAGGAATATGAAGTAGTATGTTTAAGAGGAATATGAAGTAGTTTGTTTAAGAGGAATATGAAGTAGTATGTTTAAGAGGAATATGAGGTAGTATGTTTAAGAGGAATATGAAGTAGTATGTTTAAGAGGAATATGAAGTAGTATGTTTAAGAGGAATATGAGGTAGTATGTTTAAGAGGAATATGAAGTAGTATGTTTAAGAGGAATATGAAGTAGTATGTTTAAGAGGAATATGAAGTTGTATGTTTAAGAGGAATATGAAGTAGTATGTTTAAGAGGAATATGAGGTAGTATGTTTAAGAGGAATATGAAGTAGTATGTTTAAGAGGAATATGAAGTAGTATGTTTATGAGTAATATTAAGTAGTATGTTTAAGAGAAATATGAAGTAGTATGTTTAAGAGGAATATGAAGAAGTTTGTTTAAGAGGAATATGAAGTAGTATGTTTAAGAGGAATATGAAGTAGTATGTTTAAGAGGAATATGAAGTAGTATGTTTAAGAGGAATATGATGTAGTATGTTTAAGAGGAATATGAAGTAGCATGTTAAAAAAGAATATGAAGTAGTATGTTTAAGAGGAATATTAAGTGGTATGTTTAAGAGAAATATGAAGTAGTATGTTTAAGAGGAATATGAAAAAGTCTGTTTAAGAGGAATATGAAGTAGTATGTTTAAGAGGAATATGAAGTAGTATGTTTAGGAGGAATATGAAGTAGTATATTTAAAAGGAATATGAAGTAGTATATTTAAGCGGAATATGAAGTAGTATATTTAAGATGAATATGAAGAAGTATATTTAAGATGAATATGAAGTAATATATTTAAAAGGAATATGAAGTAGTATGTTTAAGAGGAATATGAAGTAGTATGTTTAAGAGGAATATGAAGTAGTATGCTTAAGAGGAATATGAAGTAGTATGTTTAAGAGGAATATGAAGTAGTATATTTAAGAGGAATATGAAGTAGTATGTTTAAGAGGAATATGAAGTAGTATGTTTAAGAGGAATATGAAGTAGTATGTTTAAGAGCAATATGAAGTAGTATGTTTAAGAGGAATATGAAGTAGTATGTTTAAGAAGAATATGAAGTAGTATGTTTATGAGTAATATTAAGTAGTATGTTTAAGAGAAATATGAAGTAGTATGTTTAAGAGGAATATGAAGAAGTATGTTTAAGAGGAATATGAAGAAGTATGTTTAAGAGGAATATGAAGTAGTATGTTTAAGAGGAATATGAAGTAGTATGTTTAAGAGGAATATGAAGTAGTATGTTTAAGAGGAATATGAAGTAGTATGTTTAAGAGGAATATGAAGTAGTATGTTTAAGAAGAATATGAAGTAGTATGTTTAAGAGGAATATTAAGTAGTATGTTTAAGAGAAATATGAAGTAGTATGTTTAAGAGGAATATGAAAAAGTCTGTTTAAGAGGAATATGAGGTAGTATGTTTAAGAGGAATATGAAGTAGTATGTTTAAGAGGAATATGAAGTAGTATGTTTAAGAGGAATATGAAGTAGTATGTTTAAGAGGAATATGAAGTAGTATGTTTAAGAGGAATATTAAGTAGTTTGTTTAAGAGAAATATGAAGTAGTATGTTTAAGAGGAATATGAAGAAGTTTGTTTAAGAGGAATATGAAGTAGTATGTTTAAGAGGAATATGAAGTAGTATGTTTAAGAGAAATATGAAGTAGTTTGCTTAAGAGGAATATGAAGTAGTATGTTTAAGAGGAATATGAAGTAGTATGTTTAAGAGGAATATGAAGTAGTATGTTTAAGAGGAATATTAAGTAGTATGTTTAAGAGAAATATGAAGTAGTATGTTTAAGAGGAATATGTAGAAGTTTGTTTAAGAGGAATATGAAGTAGTATGTTTAAGAGGAATATAAAGAGGTATGTTTAAGAGGAATATGAAGTAGTATATTTAAGAGGAATATGAAGTAGTATATTTAAGAGGAATATGAAGTAGTATATTTAAGAGGAATATGAAGTAGTATGTTTAAGATGAATATGAAGAAGTATATTTAAGCGGAATATGAAGTAGTATATTTAAGAGGAATATGAAGTAGTATATTTAAGATGAATATGAAGTAGTATATTTAAAAGGAATATGAAGTAGTTTGTTTAAGAGGAATATGAAGTAGTATGTTTAAGAGAAATATGAAGTAGTATGCTTAAGAGGAATATGAAGTAGTATGTTTAAGAGGAATATGAAGTAGTATATATAAGAGGAATATCAAGTAGTATATTTAAGAGGAATATGAAGAAGTATGTTTAACAGGAATATGAAGTAGTATGTTTAAGGGGAATATGAAGTAGTATGTTTAAGAGGAATATGAAGTAGTATGTTTAAGAGGAATATAAAGTAGTATGTTTAAGAGGAATATGAAGTAGTATATTTAAGAGGAATATGAAGTAGTACAATATGTTTAAGAGGAATGTAAAGTAGTACGTTTAAGAGGAATATGCAGTTGTATATTTAAGAGGAATATGAAGTAGTATATTTAAGAGGAATATGAAGTAGTATGTTTAAGAGGAATATGAAGTAGTTTGTTTAAGAGGAATATGAAGTAGTATGTTTAAGAGGAATATGAGGTAGTATGTTTAAGAGGAATATGAAGTAGTATGTTTAAGAGGAATATGAAGTAGTATGTTTAAGAGGAATATGAAGTAGTATGTTTAAGAGGAATATGAAGTAGTATGTTTAAGAGGAATATGAATTAGTACGTATAATAGGAATATGAAGTAGTATGTTTAAGAAAAATATGAAGTAGTATATTTAAGAGGAATATGAAGTAGTATGTTTATGAGTAATATTAAGTAGTATGTTTAAGAGAAATATGAAGTAGTATGTTTAAGAGGAATATGAAGAAGTTTGTTTAAGAGGAATATGAAGTAGTATGTTTAAGAGGAATATGAAGTAGTATGTTTAAGAGGAATATGAAGTAGTATGTTTAAGAGGAATATGAAGTAGTATGTTTAAGAGGAATATGAAGTAGTATGTTTAAGAAGAATATGAAGTAGTATGTTTAAGAGGAATATGAAGTAGTATGTTTAAGAGAAATATGAAGTAGTATGTTTAAGAGGAATATGAAAAAGTGTGTTTAAGAGGAATATGAAGTAGTATGTTTAAGAGGAATATGAAGTAGTATGTTTAGGAGGAATATGAAGTAGTATATTTAAAAGGAATATGAAGTAGTATATTTAAGAGGAATATGAAGTAGTATGTTTAAGATGAATATGAAGAAGTATATTTAAGT
This sequence comes from Atherix ibis, assembly GCA_958298945.1. Lineage (NCBI taxonomy): Eukaryota > Metazoa > Arthropoda > Insecta > Diptera > Athericidae > Atherix > Atherix ibis. Next base: position 358,215 of record CATQJD010000034.1, on the reverse strand, counting down.
GAAATATGCAGTAGTATATTTAAGACGAAAATGAAGTAGTATATTTAATATGAATATGAAGTAGTATATTTAAGAGGAATATGAAGTAGTATGTTTAAGAGGAATATCAAGTAGTATGTTTAAGAGGAATATGAAGTAGTATATTTAAGAGGAATATGAAATAGTATGTTTAAGAGGAATATGATGTAGTATGGTTAAGAGGAATTTGAAGTAGTATGTTTAAGAGGAATATGAAGTAGTATGTTTAAGAGGAATATGAAGTAGTATGTTTAAGAGGAATATGAAGTAGTATGTTTAAGAGGAATATGAAGTAGTATGTTTAAGAGGAATATGATGTAGTATGTTTAAGAGGAATATGAAGTAGCATGTTAAAAAAGAATATGAAGTAGTATGTTTAAGAGGAATATTAAGTAGTATGTTTAAGAGAAATATGAAGTAGTATGTTTAAGAGGAATATGAAAAAGTCTGTTTAAGAGGAATATGAAGTAGTATGTTTAAGAGGAATATGAAGTAGTATGTTTAGGAGGAATATGAAGTAGTATATTTAAAAGGAATATGAAGTAGTATATTTAAGCGGAATATGAAGTAGTATATTTAAGATGAATATGAAGAAGTATATTTAAGATGAATATGAAGTAATATATTTAAAAGGAATATGAAGTAGTATGTTTAAGAGGAATATGAAGTAGTATGTTTAAGAGGAATATGAAGTAGTATGCTTAAGAGGAATATGAAGTAGTATGTTTAAGAGGAATATGAAGTAGTATATTTAAGAGGAATATGAAGTAGTATGTTTAAGAGGAATATGAAGTAGTATGTTTAAGAGGAATATGAAGTAGTATGTTTAAGAGCAATATGAAGTAGTATGTTTAAGAGGAATATGAAGTAGTATGTTTAAGAAGAATATGAAGTAGTATGTTTATGAGTAATATTAAGTAGTATTTTAAGAGAAATATGAAGTAGTATGTTTAAGAGGAATATGAAGAAGTATGTTTAAGAGGAATATGAAGAAGTATGTTTAAGAGGAATATGAAGTAGTATGTTTAAGAGGAATATGAAGTAGTATGTTTAAGAGGAATATGAAGTAGTATGTTTAAGAGGAATATGAAGTAGTATGTTTAAGAGGAATATGAAGTAGTATGTTTAAGAAGAATATGAAGTAGTATGTTTAAGAGGAATATTAAGTAGTATGTTTAAGAGAAATATGAAGTAGTATGTTTAAGAGGAATATGAAAAAGTCTGTTTAAGAGGAATATGAGGTAGTATGTTTAAGAGGAATATGAAGTAGTATGTTTAAGAGGAATATGAAGTAGTATGTTTAAGAGGAATATGAAGTAGTATGTTTAAGAGGAATATGAAGTAGTATGTTTAAGAGGAATATTAAGTAGTTTGTTTAAGAGAAATATGAAGTAGTATGTTTAAGAGGAATATGAAGAAGTTTGTTTAAGAGGAATATGAAGTAGTATGTTTAAGAGGAATATGAAGTAGTATGTTTAAGAGAAATATGAAGTAGTTTGCTTAAGAGGAATATGAAGTAGTATGTTTAAGAGGAATATGAAGTAGTATGTTTAAGAGGAATATGAAGTAGTATGTTTAAGAGGAATATTAAGTAGTATGTTTAAGAGAAATATGAAGTAGTATGTTTAAGAGGAATATGTAGAAGTTTGTTTAAGAGGAATATGAAGTAGTATGTTTAAGAGGAATATAAAGAGGTATGTTTAAGAGGAATATGAAGTAGTATATTTAAGAGGAATATGAAGTAGTATATTTAAGAGGAATATGAAGTAGTATATTTAAGAGGAATATGAAGTAGTATGTTTAAGATGAATATGAAGAAGTATATTTAAGCGGAATATGAAGTAGTATATTTAAGAGGAATATGAAGTAGTATATTTAAGATGAATATGAAGTAGTATATTTAAAAGGAATATGAAGTAGTTTGTTTAAGAGGAATATGAAGTAGTATGTTTAAGAGAAATATGAAGTAGTATGCTTAAGAGGAATATGAAGTAGTATGTTTAAGAGGAATATGAAGTAGTATATATAAGAGGAATATCAAGTAGTATATTTAAGAGGAATATGAAGAAGTATGTTTAACAGGAATATGAAGTAGTATGTTTAAGGGGAATATGAAGTAGTATGTTTAAGAGGAATATGAAGTAGTATGTTTAAGAGGAATATAAAGTAGTATGTTTAAGAGGAATATGAAGTAGTATATTTAAGAGGAATATGAAGTAGTACAATATGTTTAAGAGGAATGTAAAGTAGTACGTTTAAGAGGAATATGCAGTAGTATATTTAAGAGGAATATGAAGTAGTATATTTAAGAGGAATATGAAGTAGTATGTTTAAGAGGAATATGAAGTAGTTTGTTTAAGAGGAATATGAAGTAGTATGTTTAAGAGGAATATGAGGTAGTATGTTTAAGAGGAATATGAAGTAGTATGTTTAAGAGGAATATGAAGTAGTATGTTTAAGAGGAATATGAAGTAGTATGTTTAAGAGGAATATGAAGTAGTATGTTTAAGAGGAATATGAATTAGTACGTATAATAGGAATATGAAGTAGTATGTTTAAGAAAAATATGAAGTAGTATATTTAAGAGGAATATGAAGTAGTATGTTTATGAGTAATATTAAGTAGTATGTTTAAGAGAAATATGAAGTAGTATGTTTAAGAGGAATATGAAGAAGTTTGTTTAAGAGGAATATGAAGTAGTATGTTTAAGAGGAATATGAAGTAGTATGTTTAAGAGGAATATGAAGTAGTATGTTTAAGAGGAATATGAAGTAGTATGTTTAAGAGGAATATGAAGTAGTATGTTTAAGAAGAATATGAAGTAGTATGTTTAAGAGGAATATGAAGTAGTATGTTTAAGAGAAATATGAAGTAGTATGTTTAAGAGGAATATGAAAAAGTGTGTTTAAGAGGAATATGAAGTAGTATGTTTAAGAGGAATATAAAGTAGTATGTTTAGGAGGAATATGAAGTAGTATATTTAAAAGGAATATGAAGTAGTATATTTAAGAGGAATATGAAGTAGTATGTTTAAGATGAATATGAAGAAGTATATTTAAGTGGAATATGCAGTAGTATATTTAAGACGAAAATGAAGTAGTATATTTAATATGAATATGAAGTAGTATATTTAAGAGGAATATGAAGTAGTATGTTTAAGAGGAATATCAAGTAGTATGTTTAAGAGGAATATGAAGTAGTATATTTAAGAGGAATATGAAATAGTATGTTTAAGAGGAATATGATGTAGTATGGTTAAGAGGAATTTGAAGTAGTATGTTTAAGAGGAATATGAAGTAGTATGTTTAAGAGGAATATGAAGTAGTATGTTTAAAAGGAATATGTAGTAGTATGTTTAAGAGGAATATTAAGTAGTATGTTTAAGATAAATATGAAGTAGTATGCTTAAGAAGAATATGAAGTAGTATGTTTAATAGGAATATGAAGTAGTATGTTTAAGAGGAATATGAAGTAGTATGTTTAGGAGGAATATGAAGTAGTATGTTTAATAGGAATATGAAGTAGTCTGTTTAAGAGGAATACAAAGTAGTATGTTTAATAGGAATATGAAGTAGTATGTTTAAGAGGAATATGAAGTAGTATGTTGAAGAGGAATATGAAGTAGTATGTTTAAGAGGAATATGAAGCAGTATGTTTAAGTGGAATATGAAGTAGTATATTTAAGAGGAATATGAAGTTGTATGTTTAAGAGAAATATGAAGTAGTTTGCTTAAGAGGAACATGAAGTAGTATGTTTAAGAGGAATATGAAGTAGTATGTTTAAGAGGAATATGAAGTAGTATGGTTAAGAGGAATAAGAAGTTGTATGTTTAAGAGGAATATGAAGTATTATGTTTAAGAGGAATATGAAGTAGTATGTTTAAGAGGAATATGAAGTAGTATGTTTAAGAGGAATATGAAGTTGTATGTTTAAGAGGAATATGAAGTAGTATGTTTAAGAGGAATATGAAGTAGTATATTTAAGAGGAATATGAAGTAGTATGTTTAAGAGGAATATGAAGTAGTATGTTTAATAGGAATATGAAGTAGTATGTTTAAGAGGAATGTGAGGTAGTATGTTTAAGAGGAATATGAAGTAGTATGTTTAAGAGGAATATGAAGTAGTATGTTTAAGAGGAATATAAAGTAGTATGTTTAAGAGGAATATGAAGTAGTATATTTAAGAGGAATATGAAGTAGTACAATATGTTTAAGAGGAATGTAAAGTAGTACGTTTAAGAGGAATATGCAGTAGTATATTTAAGAGGAATATGAAGTAGTATATTTAAGAGGAATATGAAGTAGTATGTTTAAGAGGAATATGAAGTAGTTTGTTTAAGAGGAATATGAAGTAGTATGTTTAAGAGGAATATGAGGTAGTATGTTTAAGAGGAATATGAAGTAGTATGTTTAAGAGGAATATGAAGTAGTATGTTTAAGAGGAATATGAAGTAGTATGTTTAAGAGGAATATGAAGTAGTATGTTTAAGAGGAATATGAATTAGTACGTATAATAGGAATATGAAGTAGTATGTTTAAGAAAAATATGAAGTAGTATATTTAAGAGGAATATGAAGTAGTATGTTTATGAGTAATATTAAGTAGTATGTTTAAGAGAAATATGAAGTAGTATGTTTAAGAGGAATATGAAGAAGTTTGTTTAAGAGGAATATGAAGTAGTATGTTTAAGAGGAATATGAAGTAGTATGTTTAAGAGGAATATGAAGTAGTATGTTTAAGAGGAATATGAAGTAGTATGTTTAAGAGGAATATGAAGTAGTATGTTTAAGAAGAATATGAAGTAGTATGTTTAAGAGGAATATGAAGTAGTATGTTTAAGAGAAATATGAAGTAGTATGTTTAAGAGGAATATGAAAAAGTGTGTTTAAGAGGAATATGAAGTAGTATGTTTAAGAGGAATATGAAGTAGTATGTTTAGGAGGAATATGAAGTAGTATGTTTAAGAGGAATATGAAAAAGTGTGTTTAAGAGGAATATGAAGTAGTATGTTTAAGAGGAATATGAAGTAGTATGTTTAGGAGGAATATGAAGTAGTATATTTAAAAGGAATATGAAGTAGTATATTTAAGAGGAATATGAAGTAGTATGTTTAAGATGAATATGAAGAAGTATATTTAAGTGGAATATGCAGTAGTATATTTAAGACGAAAATGAAGTAGTATATTTAATATGAATATGAAGTAGTATATTTAAGAGGAATATGAAGTAGTATGTTTAAGAGGAATATCAAGTAGTATGTTTAAGAGGAATATGAAGTAGTATATTTAAGAGGAATATGAAATAGTATGTTTAAGAGGAATATGATGTAGTATGGTTAAGAGGAATTTGAAGTAGTATGTTTAAGAGGAATATGAAGTAGTATGTTTAAGAGGAATATGAAGTAGTATGTTTAAAAGGAATATGTAGTAGTATGTTTAAGAGGAATATTAAGTAGTATGTTTAAGATAAATATGAAGTAGTATGCTTAAGAAGAATATGAAGTAGTATGTTTAATAGGAATATGAAGTAGTATGTTTAAGAGGAATATGAAGTAGTATGTTTAGGAGGAATATGAAGTAGTATGTTTAATAGGAATATGAAGTAGTCTGTTTAAGAGGAATACAAAGTAGTATGTTTAATAGGAATATGAAGTAGTATGTTTAAGAGGAATATGAAGTAGTATGTTGAAGAGGAATATGAAGTAGTATGTTTAAGAGGAATATGAAGCAGTATGTTTAAGTGGAATATGAAGTAGTATATTTAAGAGGAATATGAAGTTGTATGTTTAAGAGAAATATGAAGTAGTTTGCTTAAGAGGAACATGAAGTAGTATGTTTAAGAGGAATATGAAGTAGTATGTTTAAGAGGAATATGAAGTAGTATGGTTAAGAGGAATAAGAAGTTGTATGTTTAAGAGGAATATGAAGTATTATGTTTAAGAGGAATATGAAGTAGTATGTTTAAGAGGAATATGAAGTAGTATGTTTAAGAGGAATATGAAGTTGTATGTTTAAGAGGAATATGAAGTAGTATGTTTAAGAGGAATATGAAGTAGTATATTTAAGAGGAATATGAAGTAGTATGTTTAAGAGGAATATGAAGTAGTATGTTTAATAGGAATATGAAGTAGTATGTTTAAGAGGAATGTGAGGTAGTATGTTTAAGAGGAATATGAAGTAGTATGTTTAAGAGGAATATGAAGTAGTATATTTAAGAGGAATATGAAGTAGTATGTTTAAGAGGAATATGAAGTAGTATGTTTAAGAGGAATATGAGGTAGTATGTTTAAGAAGAATATGAAGTAGTATGTTTAAGAGGAATATTAAGTAGTATGTTTAAGAGAAATATGAAGTAGTATGTTTAAGAGGAATATGAAAAAGTGTGTTTAAGAGGAATATGAAGTAGTATGTTTAAGAGGAATATGAAGTAGTATGTTTAGGAGGAATATGAAGTAGTATATTTAAAAGGAATATGAAGTAGTATATTTAAGAGGAATATGAAGTAGTATGTTTAAGATGAATATGAAGAAGTATATTTAAGTGGAATATGCAGTAGTATATTTAAGAGGAAAATGAAGTAGTATATTTAAGAGGAATATGAAGTAGTATGTTTAAGAGGAATATGAAGTAGTATGTTTAAGAGGAATATGAAGTAGTATGTTTAAGAGGAATATGAAGTAGTATGTTTAAGAGGAATATGAAGTAGTATATTTAAGAGGAATGTGAAGTAGTATGTTTAAGAGGAATATGAAGTAGTATGTTTAAGAGGAATATGAAGTAGTATGTTTAAGAGGAATATCAAGTAGTATGTTTAAGAGGAATATGAAGTAGTATATTTAAGAGGAGTATGAAATAGTATGTTTAAGAGGACTATGATGTAGTATGTTTAAGAGGAATTTGAAGTAGTATGTTTAAGAGGAATATGAAGTAGTATGTTTAAGAGGAATATGAAGTAGTATGTTTAAAAGGAATATGTAGTAGTATGTTTAAGAGGAATATGAAGTAGTATGTTTTAGATAAATATGAAGTAGTATGCTTAAGAAGAATATGAAGTAGTATGTTTAATAGGAATATGAAGTAGTATGTTTAAGAGGAATATGAAGTAGTATGTTTAGGAGGAATATGAAGTAGTATGTTTAATAGGAATATGAAGTAGTCTGTTTAAGAGGAATACAAAGTAGTATGTTTAATAGGAATATGAAGTAGTATGTTTAAGAGGAATATGAAGTAGTATGTTGAAGAGGAATATGAAGTAGTATGTTTAAGAGGAATATGAAGCAGTATGTTTAAGTGGAATATGAAGTAGTATATTTAAGAGGAATATGAAGTTGTATGTTTAAGAGAAATATGAAGTAGTTTGCTTAAGAGGAACATGAAGTAGTATGTTTAAGAGGAATATGAAGTAGTATGTTTAAGAGGAATATGAAGTAGTATGGTTAAGAGGAATAAGAAGTTGTATGTTTAAGAGGAATATGAAGTATTATGTTTAAGAGGAATATGAAGTAGTATGTTTAAGAGGAATATGAAGTAGTATGTTTAAGAGGAATATGAAGTTGTATGTTTAAGAGGAATATGAAGTAGTATGTTTAAGAGGAATATGAAGTAGTATATTTAAGAGGAATATGAAGTAGTATGTTTAAGAGGAATATGAAGTAGTATGTTTAATAGGAATATGAAGTAGTATGTTTAAGAGGAATGTGAGGTAGAATGTTTAAGAGGAATATGAAGTAGTATGTTTAAGAGGAATATGAAGTAGTATGTTTAAGAGGAATATGAAGTAGTATGTTTAAGAGGAATATGAAGTAGTATGTTTAAGAGAAATATGAATTAGTACGTATAATAGGAATATGAAGTAGTATGTTTAAGAAGAATATGAAGTAGTATATTTAAGAGGAATATGAAGTAGTATGTTTAAGAGTAATATTAAGTAGTATGCTTAAGAGAAATATGAAGTAGTATGTTTAAGAGGAATATGAAGAAGTTTGTTTAAGAGGAATATGAAGTAGTATGTTTAAGAGGAATATGAAGTAGTATGTTTAAGAGAAATATGAAGTAGTTTGCTTAAGAGGAATATGAAGTAGTATGTTTAAGAGGAATATGAAGTAGTATGTTTAAGAGGAATATGAAGTAGTATGTTTAAGAGAAATATTAAGTAGTATGTTTAAGAGAAATATGAAGTAGTATGTTTAAGAGGAATATGAAGAAGTTTGTTTAAGAGGAATATGAAGTAGTATGTTTAAGAGGAATATGAAGTAGTATGTTTAAGAGGAATATGAAGTAGTATATTTATGTGGAATATGAAGTAGTATATTTAAGAGGAATATGAACTAGTATGTTTAAGATGAATATGAAGAAGTATATTTAAGCGGAATATGAAGTAGTATATTTAAGAGGAATATGAAGTAGTATATTTAAGATGAATTTGAAGTAGTATATTTAAGAGGAATATGAAGTAGTATGTTTAAGAGGAATATGAAGTAGTATGTTTAAGAGGAATATGAAGTAGTATGTTTAAGAGGAATATGAAGTAGTATATTTAAGCGGAATAGGAAATAGTATGTTTAAGAGGAATATGATGTAGTATGTTTAAGAGGAATTTGAAGTAGTATGTTTAAGAGGAATATGAAGTAGTATGTTTGAGAGGAATATGAAGTAGTATGTTTAAAAGGAATATGTAGTAATATGTTTAAGAGGAATATGACGTAGTATGTTTAAGATAAATATAAAGTAGTATGTTTAAGAATAATAAGAAGTTGTATGTTTAAGAGGAATATGAAGTATTATGTTTAAGAGGAATATGAAGTAGTATGTTTAAGAGAAATATGAAGTAGTATGTTTAAGATGAATATGAAGAAGTATATTTAAGCGAAATATGAAGTAGTATATTTAAGAGGAATATGAAGTAGTATATTTAAGATGAATATGAAGTAGTATATTTAAAAGGAATATGAAGTAGTATGTTTAAGAGGAATATGAAGTAGTATGTTTAAGAGGAATATGAAGTAGTATGCTTAAGAGGAATATGAAGTAGTATGTTTAAGAGGAATATGAAGCAGTATATTTAAGAGGAATATCAAGTAGTATATTTAAGAGGAATATGAAGAAGTATGTTTAACAGGAATATGAAGTAGTATGTTTAAGAGGAATATGAAGTAGTATGTTTAAGAGGAATATGAAGTAGTATGTTTAAGAGGAATATAAAGTTGTATGTTTAAGAGGAATATGAAGTAGTATATTTAAGAGGAATATGAAGTAGTACAATATGTTTAAGAGGAATGTAAAGTAGTACGTTTAAGAGGAATATGCAGTAGTATATTTAAGAGGAATATGAAGTAGTATATTTAAGAGGAATATGAAGTAGTATGTTTAAGAGGAATATGAAGTAGTTTGTTTAAGAGGAATATGAAGTAGTATGTTTAAGAGGAATATGAGGTAGTATGTTTAAGAGGAATATGAAGTAGTATGTTTAAGAGGAATATGAAGTAGTATGTTTAAGAGGAATATGAAGTAGTATGTTTAAGAGGAATATGGAGTAGTATGTTTAAGAGGAATATGAATTAGTACGTATAATAGGAATATGAAGTAGTATGTTTAAGAAAAATATGAAGTAGTATATTTAAAAGGAATATGAAGTAGTATGTTTATGAGTAATATTAAGTAGTATGTTTAAGAGAAATATGAAGTAGTATGTTTAAGAGGAATATGAAGAAGTTTGTTTAAGAGGAATATTAAGTAGTATGTTTAAGAGGAATATGAAGTAGTATTTTTAAGAGGAATATGAAGTAGTATGTTTAAGAGGAATATGAAGTAGTATGTTTAAGAGGAATATGAAGTAGTATGTTTAAGAAGAATATGAAGTAGTATGTTTAAGAGGAATATTAAGTAGTATGTTTAAGAGAAATATGAAGTAGTATGTTTAAGAGGAATATGAAAAAGTCTGTTTAAGAGGAATATGAAGTAGTATGTTTAAGAGGAATATGAAGTAGTATGTTTAGGAGGAATATGAAGTAGTATATTTAAAAGGAATATGAAGTAGTATATTTAAGAGGAATATGAAGTAGTATGTTTAAGATGAATATGAAGAAGTATATTTAATATGAATATGAAGTAGCATATTTAAGAGGAATATGAAGTAGTATGTTTAAGAGGAATATGAAGTAGTATGTTTAAGAGGAATATCAAGTAGTATGTTTAAGAGGAATATGAAGTAGTATATTTAAGAGGAATATGAAATAGTATGTTTAAGAGGAATATGATGTAGTATGTTTAAGAGGAATTTGAAGTAGTATGTTTAAGAGGAATATGAAGTAGTATGTTTAAGAGGAATATGAAGTAGTATGTTTAAAAGGAATATGTAGTAGTATGTTTAAGAGGAATATGAAGTAGTATGTTTAAGATAAATATGAAGTAGTATGCTTAAGAAGAATATGAAGTAGTATGTTTAATAGGAATATGAAGTAGTATGTTTAAGAGGAATATGAAGTAGTATGTTTAGGAGGAATATGAAGTAGTATGTTTAATAGGAATATGAAGTAGTCTGTTTAAGAGGAATACAAAGTAGTATGTTTAATAGGAATATGAAGTAGTATGTTTAAGAGGAATATGAAGTAGTATGTTGAAGAGGAATATGAAGTAGTATGTTTAAGAGGAATATGAAGCAGTATGTTTAAGTTGAATATGAAGTAGTATATTTAAGAGGAATATGAAGTAGTATGTTTAAGAGAAATATGAAGTAGTTTGCTTAAGAGGAACATGAAGTAGTATGTTTAAGAGGAATATGAAGTAGTATGTTTAAGAGGAATATGAAGTAGTATGGTTAAGAGGAATAAGAAGTTGTATGTTTAAGAGGAATATGAAGTATTATGTTTAAGAGGAATATGAAGTAGTATGTTTAAGAGGAATATGAAGTAGTATGTTTAAGAGGAATATGAAGTTGTATGTTTAAGAGGAATATGAAGTAGTATGTTTAAGAGGAATATGAAGTAGTATATTTAAGAGGAATATGAAGTAGTATGTTAAAGAGGAATATAAAGTAGTATGTTTAATAGGAATATGAAGTAGTATGTTTAAGAGGAATATGAGGTAGTATGTTTAAGAGGAATATGAAGTAGTATGTTTAAGAGGAATATGAAGTAGTATGTTTAAGAGGAATATGAAGTAGTATGTTTAAGAGGAATATGAAGTAGTATGTTTAAGAGGAATATGAATTAGTACGTATAATAGGAATATGAAATAGTATGTTTAAGAAGAATATGAAGTAGTATATTTAAGAGGAATATGAAGTAGTATGTTTAAGAGTAATATTAAGTAGTATGCTTAAGAGAAATATGAAGTAGTATGTTTAAGAGGAATATGAAGAAGTTTGTTTAAGAGGAATATGAAGTAGTATGTTTAAGAGGAATATGAAGTAGTATGTTTAAGAGAAATATGAAGTAGTTTGCTTAAGAGGAATATGAAGTAGTATGTTTAAGAGGAATATGAAGTAGTATGTTTAAGAGGAATATGAAGTAGTATGTTTGAGAGGAATATTAAGTAGTATGTTTAAGATAAATATGAAGTAGTATGTTTAAGAAGAATATGAAGTAGTATGTTTAAGAGGAATATGAAGTAGTATGTTTAAGAGGAATATGAAGTAGTATGTTTAGGAGGAATATGAAGTAGTATGTTTAAGAGGAATATGCAGTAGTATGTTTAAGAGGAATTTGAAGTAGTATGTTTAAGAGGAATATGAAGTAGTATGTTTAAGAGGAATGTGAAGTAGTATGTTCAAGAGGAATATGAAGTAGTATGTTTAAGAGGAATATGAAGTAGTATGTAAAGAGGTATATGAAGAAGTATATTTAAGCGGAATATGAAGTAGTATATTTAAGAGGAATATGAAGTAGTATATTTAAGATGAATTTGAAGTAGTATATTTAAGAGGAATATGAAGTAGTATGTTTAAGAGGAATATGAAGTAGTATGTTTAAGAGGAATATGAAGTAGTACGTTTAAGAGGAATATGAAGTAGTATATTTAAGCGGAATAGGAAATAGTATGTTTAAGAGGAATATGATGTAGTATGTTTAAGAGGAATTTGAAGTAGTATGTTTAAGAGGAATATGAAGTAGTATGTTTGAGAGGAATATGAAGTAGTATGTTTAAAAGGAATATGTAGTAATATGTTTAAGAGGAATATGAAGTAGTATGTTTAATATAAATATGAAGTAGTATGTTTAAGAGGAATATGAGGTAGTATGTTTAAGAGGAATATGAAGTAGTATGTTTAAGAGGAATATGAAGTAGTATGTTTAAGAGGAATATGAAGTAGTATGTTTAAGAGGAATATGGAGTAGTATGTTTAAGAGGAATATGAATTAGTACGTATAATAGGAATATGAAGTAGTATGTTTAAGAAAAATATGAAGTAGTATATTTAAAAGGAATATGAAGTAGTATGTTTATGAGTAATATTAAGTAGTATGTTTAAGAGAAATATGAAGTAGTATGTTTAAGAGGAATATGAAGAAGTTTGTTTAAGAGGAATATTAAGTAGTATGTTTAAGAGGAATATGAAGTAGTATTTTTAAGAGGAATATGAAGTAGTATGTTTAAGAGGAATATGAAGTAGTATGTTTAAGAGGAATATGAAGTAGTATGTTTAAGAAGAATATGAAGTAGTATGTTTAAGAGGAATATTAAGTAGTATGTTTAAGAGAAATATGAAGTAGTATGTTTAAGAGGAATATGAAAAAGTCTGTTTAAGAGGAATATGAAGTAGTATGTTTAAGAGGAATATGAAGTAGTATGTTTAGGAGGAATATGAAGTAGTATATTTAAAAGGAATATGAAGTAGTATATTTAAGAGGAATATGAAGTAGTATGTTTAAGATGAATATGAAGAAGTATATTTAATATGAATATGAAGTAGCATATTTAAGAGGAATATGAAGTAGTATGTTTAAGAGGAATATGAAGTAGTATGTTTAAGAGGAATATCAAGTAGTATGTTTAAGAGGAATATGAAGTAGTATATTTAAGAGGAATATGAAATAGTATGTTTAAGAGAAATATGATGTAGTATGTTTAAGAGGAATTTGAAGTAGTATGTTTAAGAGGAATATGAAGTAGTATGTTTAAGAGGAATATGAAGTAGTATGTTTAAAAGGAATATGTAGTAGTATGTTTAAGAGGAATATGAAGTAGTATGTTTAAGATAAATATGAAGTAGTATGCTTAAGAAGAATATGAAGTAGTATGTTTAATAGGAATATGAAGTAGTATGTTTAAGAGGAATATGAAGTAGTATGTTTAGGAGGAATATGAAGTAGTATGTTTAATAGGAATATGAAGTAGTCTGTTTAAGAGGAATACAAAGTAGTATGTTTAATAGGAATATGAAGTAGTATGTTTAAGAGGAATATGAAGTAGTATGTTGAAGAGGAATATGAAGTAGTATGTTTAAGAGGAATATGAAGCAGTATGTTTCAGTTGAATATGAAGTAGTATATTTAAGAGGAATATGAAGTAGTATGTTTAAGAGAAATATGAAGTAGTTTGCTTAAGAGGAACATGAAGTAGTATGTTTAAGAGGAATATGAAGTAGTATGTTTAAGAGGAATATGAAGTAGTATGGTTAAGAGGAATAAGAAGTTGTATGTTTAAGAGGAATATGAAGTATTATGTTTAAGAGGAATATGAAGTAGTATGTTTAAGAGGAATATGAAGTAGTATGTTTAAGAGGAATATGAAGTTGTATGTTTAAGAGGAATATGAAGTAGTATGTTTAAGAGGAATATGAAGTAGTATATTTAAGAGGAATATGAAGTAGTATGTTAAAGAGGAATATAAAGTAGTATGTTTAATAGGAATATGAAGTAGTATGTTTAAGAGGAATATGAGGTAGTATGTTTAAGAGGAATATGAAGTAGTATGTTTAAGAGGAATATGAAGTAGTATGTTTAAGAGGAATATGAAGTAGTATGTTTAAGAGGAATATGAAGTAGTATGTTTAAGAGGAATATGAATTAGTACGTATAATAGGAATATGAAATAGTATGTTTAAGAAGAATATGAAGTAGTATATTTAAGAGGAATATGAAGTAGTATGTTTAAGAGTAATATTAAGTAGTATGCTTAAGAGAAATATGAAGTAGTATGTTTAAGAGGAATATGAAGAAGTTTGTTTAAGAGGAATATGAAGTAGTATGTTTAAGAGGAATATGAAGTAGTATGTTTAAGAGAAATATGAAGTAGTTTGCTTAAGAGGAATATGAAGTAGTATGTTTAAGAGGAATATGAAGTAGTATGTTTAAGAGGAATATGAAGTAGTATGTTTGAGAGGAATATTAAGTAGTATGTTTAAGATAAATATGAAGTAGTATGTTTAAGAAGAATATGAAGTAGTATGTTTAAGAGGAATATGAAGTAGTATGTTTAAGAGGAATATGAAGTAGTATGTTTAGGAGGAATATGAAGTAGTATGTTTAAGAGGAATATGCAGTAGTATGTTTAAGAGGAATTTGAAGTAGTATGTTTAAGAGGAATATGAAGTAGTATGTTTAAGAGGAATGTGAAGTAGTATGTTTAAGAGGAATATGAAGTAGTATGTTTAAGAGGAATATGAAGTAGTATGTAAAGAGGTATATGAAGAAGTATATTTAAGCGGAATATGAAGTAGTATATTTAAGAGGAATATGAAGTAGTATATTTAAGATGAATTTGAAGTAGTATATTTAAGAGGAATATGAAGTAGTATGTTTAAGAGGAATATGAAGTAGTATGTTTAAGAGGAATATGAAGTAGTACGTTTAAGAGGAATATGAAGTAGTATATTTAAGCGGAATAGGAAATAGTATGTTTAAGAGGAATATGATGTAGTATGTTTAAGAGGAATTTGAAGTAGTATGTTTAAGAGGAATATGAAGTAGTATGTTTGAGAGGAATATGAAGTAGTATGTTTAAAAGGAATATGTAGTAATATGTTTAAGAGGAATATGAAGTAGTATGTTTAATATAAATATGAAGTAGTATGTTTAAGAAGAATATGAAGTAGTATGTTTAAGAGGAATATGAAGTAGTATGTTTAATAGGAATATGAAGTAGTATGTTTAGGAGGAATATGAAGTAGTATGTTAAAGAGGAATATGCAGTAGTATGTTTAAGAGGAATTTGAAGTAGTATGTTTAAGAGGAATATGAAGTAGTATGTTTAAGAGGAATGTGAAGTAGTATGTTTAAGAGGAATATGAAGTAGTATGTTTAAGAGGAATATGAAGTAGTATGTAAAGAGGTATATGAAGTAGTATGTTTAAGAGAATTTCGAAGTAGTATATTTAAGAGGAATATGAAGTAGTATGTTTAAGAGGAATATGAAGTAGTATGTTTAAGAGGAATATGAAGTAGTATGTTTAAGAGAAAAATGAAGTAGTATGTTTAAGAGGAATATGAAGTAGTATGTTTAAGAGAAATATGAAGTTGTATATTTAAGAGGAATATGCAGTAGTATATTTAAGAGGAATATCAAGTGGTATATTTAAGAGGAATATGAAGTAGTATGTTTAACAGGAATATGAAGTAGTATGTTTAAGAGGAATATGAAGTAGTATGTTTAAGAGGAATATGAAGTAGTGTATTTAAGAGGAATTTGAAGTAGTATGTTTAAGAGGAATATGAAGTAGTATGTTTAAGAGGAATATAAAATAATATGTGTAAGTAGAATATGAAGTAGTATGTTTACGAGGTATATGAAGTAGTATGTTTAAGGAGAATATGAAGTAGTATGTTTAAGAGGAATATGAAGTAGTATGTTTAAGAGAAATATGAAGTAGTATGTTTAAGAGGAATATGAAGCTGTATATTTAAGAGAAATATGCAGTAGCATATTTAAGAGGAATATCAAGTAGTATATTTAAGAGGAATATGAAGTAGTATGTTTAACAGGAATATGAAGTAGTATGTTTAAGAGGAATATGAAGTAGTATGTTTAAGAGGAATATGAAGTAGCATGTTTCAGAGGAATATGAAGTAGTATGTTTAAGAGGAATATGAAGTAGTATATTTAAGAGGAATATGACTTAGTATATATAAGAGGAATATGAAGTAGTATGTTTAAGAGGAATATGAAGTAGTATATTTAAGAGGAATATGAAGTAGTATGTTTAAGAGGAATATGAAATAGTGTATTTAAGAGGAATTTGAAGTAATATGTTTAAGAGTAATATGAAGTAGTATGTTTAAGAGGAATATGAAGTAATATGTTTAAGTAGAATATGAAGTAGTATGTTTAAGAGGAATATGAAGTAGTATTTTTAAGAGGAATATGAAGTAGTATGTTTAAGAGGAATATGAAGTAGTATGTTTAAGAGGAATATGAAGTAGTATTTTAAAGAAGAATATGTAGTAGTATGTTTAAGAGGAATACAAAGTAGTATGTTTAATAGGAATATGAAGTAGTATGTTTAAGAGGAATATGAAGTAGTATGTTTAAGAGGAATATGAGGTAGTATGTTTAAGAGGAATATGAAGTAGGATGTTTAAGAGGAATATGAAGTAGTATGTTTAAGAGGAATATGAAGTAGTATGTTCAAGAGGAATATGAGGTAGTATGTTTAAGAGGAATATTAAGTAGTATGTTTAAGAGAAATATGAAGTAGTATGTTTAAGAGGAATATGAAGAAGTTTGTTTAAGAGGAATATGAAGTAGTATGTTTAAGAGGAATATAAAGTAGTATGTTTAAGAGGAATATGAAGTAGTATATTTAAGAGGAATATAAAGTAGTATATTTAAGAGGAATATGAAGTAGTATGTTTAAGATGAATATGAAGAAGTATATTCAAACGGAATATGAAGTAGTATATTTAAGAGGAATATGAAGTAGTATATTTAAGATGAATATGAAGTAGTATATTTAAAAGGAATATGAAGAAGTATGTTTAAGAGGAATATGAAGTAGTATGTTTAAGAGGAATATGAAGTAGTATGCTTAAGAGGAATATGAAGTAGTATGTTTAAGAGGAATATGAAGTAGTATATTGAAGAGGAATATCAAGTAGTATATTTAAGAGGAATATGAAAAAGTATGTTTAACAGGAATATGAAGTAGTATGTTTAAGAGGAATATGAAGTAGTATGTTTAAGAGGAATATGAAGTAGTATGTTTAAGAGGAATATAAAGTAGTATGTTTAAGAGGAATATGAAGAAGTATATTTAAGAGGAATATGAAGAAGTATGTTTAAGAGGAATATGAAGTAGTATGTTTAAGAGAAATATGAAGTAGTATGTTTAAGAGAAATATGAAGTAGTTTGCTTAAGAGGAATATGAAGAAGTATGTTTAAGAGGAATATGAAGTAGTATGTTTAAGAGGAATATGAAGTGGTATGTTTAAGAGGAATATTAAGTAGTATGTTTAAGAGAAATATGAAGTAATATGTTTAAGAGAAATATGAAGAAGTTTGTTTAAGAGGAATATGAAGTAGTATGTTTAAGAGGATTATGAAGTAGTATGTTTAAGAGGAATATGAAGTAGTATATTTAAGAGGAATATAAAGTAGTATGTTTAAGATGAATATGAAGAAGTATATTTAAGCAGAATATGAAGTAGTATATTTTAAGAGGAATATGAAGTAGTATATTTAAGATGAATATGAAGTAATATATTTAAGAGGAATATGAAGTAGTATGTTTAAGAGGAATATGAAGTAGTATGTTTAAGAGGAATATGAAGTAATATATTTAAGAGGAATATGAAGTAGTATGTTTAAGAGGAATATGAAGTAGTATGTTTAAGAGGAATATGAAGTAGTATGTTTAAGAGGAATATGAAGTAGTATATTTAAGAGGAATATGAAATAGTATGTTTAAGAGGAATATGATGTAGTATGTTTAAAAGGAATGTGAAGTAGTATGTTTAAGAGGAATATGAAGTAGTATGTTTAAGAGGAATATGAAGTGGTATGTTTAAAAGGAATATATAGTAGTATGTTTAAGAGGAATATGAAGTAGTATGTTTAAGATAAATATGAAGTAGTATGTTTAAGAGGAATATGAAGTAGTATGTTTAAGAGGAATATGAAGTAGTATGTTTAAGAGGAATATGAAGTAGTATGTTTAGGAGGAATATGAAGTAGTATGTTTAAGAGGAATATGAAGTAGTATGTTTAAGAGGAATATGAAGTAGTATGTTTAAGAGGAATATGAAGTAGTATGTTTAAGAGGAATATGAAGTAGTATGTTTAGAGGAATATGAATTATTATGTTTAGAGGAATAGTAAGTAGTATGTTTAAGAGAATTATGAAGTAGTATATTTAAGAGGAAAATGAGGTAGTATGTTTAAAAGGAATATGAAGTAGTATGTTTAAGAGGAATATGAAGTAGTATGTTTAAGAGGAATATGAAGTAGTATGTTTAAGAGGAATATGAAGTTGTATATTTAAGAGTAATATGCAGTAGTATATTTAAGAGGAATATCAAGTTGTATATTTAAGAGGAATATGAAGTAGTATGTTTAAGAGGAATATGAAGTAGTATGTTTAAGAGGAATATGAAGTAGTATATTTAAGAGGAATATGAAATAGTATGTTTAAGAGGAATATGATGTAGTATGTTTACGAGGAATATGAAGTAGTATGTTTAAGAGGAATATGAAGTAGTATGTTTAAGAGGAATATGAAGTAGTATGTTTAAAAGGAATATGTAGTAGTATGTTTAAGAGGAATATGAAGTAGTATGTTTAAGATAAATATGAAGTAGTATGTTTAAGAGGAATATGAAGTAGTATGTTTAAGAGGAATATGAAGTAGTATGTTTAGGAGGAATATGAAGTAGTATGTTTAGGATTAATATGAAGTAGTATGTTTAAGAGGACTATGAAGTAGTATGTTTAAGAGGAATATGAAGTAGTATGTTTAAGAGGAATATGAAGTAGTATGTTTAGGGGAATATGAAGTAGTATGTTAAGAGGAATATGAAGTAGTATGTTTAAGAGAATTATGAAGTAGTATATTTAAGAGGAATATGAAGTAGTATGTTTAACAGGAATATGAAGTAGTATGTTTAAGAGGAATATGAAGTAGTATATTTAAGAGGAATATGAAGTAGTATATTTAAGAGGAAGATGAAGTAGTATGTTAAGAGGAATATGAAGTAGTATATTTAAGAGGAATATGAAGAAGTATGTTTAAGAGGAATATGAAGTAGTGTATTTAAAAGGAATTTGAAGTAGTATGTTTAAGAGGAATATGAAGAAGTATGTTTAAGAGGAATATGAAGTAATATGTTTAAGTAGAATATGAAGTAGTATGTTTAAGAGGAATATGAAGTAGTATGTTTAAGAGGAATATGAAGTAGTATGTTTAAGAGGAATATGAAGTAGTATGTTTAAGAGGAATATGAAGTAGTATTTTTAAGAAGAATATGTAGTAATATGTTTAAGAGGAATAAAAAGTAGTATGTTTAATAGGAATATGAAGTAGTATGTTTAAGAGGAATATGAAGTAGTATGTTGAAGAGGAATATGAAGTAGTATGTTTAAGAGGAATATGAAGTAGTATGTTTAAGTGAAATATGAAGTAGTATATTTAAGATGAATATCAAGTAGTATATTTAAGAGGAATATGAAGTAGTATGTTTAACAGGAATATGAAGTAGTATGTTTAAGAGGAATATGAAGTAGTATATTTAAGAGGAATATGAAGTAGTAGGTTTAAGAGGAATATGAAGTAGTATATTTAAGAGGAATATGAAGTAGTATGTTTAAGAGGAATATGAAGTAGTGTATTTAAGAGGAATTTGAAGTAGTATGTTTAAGAGGAATATGAAGTAGTATGTTTAAGAGGAATATGAAGTAATATGTTTAAGCAGAATATGAAGTAGTATGTTTAAGAGGAATAAGAAGTAGTATGTTTAAGAGGAATATGAAGCAGTATGTTTAAGAGGAATATGAGGTAGTATGTTTAAGAGGAATATGAAGTAGTATTTTAAAGAAGAATATGTAGTAGTATGTTTAAGAGGAATACAAAGTAGTATGTTTAATAGGAATATGAAGTAGTATGTTTAAGAGGAATATGAAGTAGTATGTTGAAGAGGAATATGAAGTAGTATGTTTAAGAGGAATATGAAGCAGTATGTTTAAGTGGAATATGAAGTAGTATATTTAAGAGGAATATGAAGTAGTATGTTTCAGAGGAATATGAAGTAGTATGTTTAAGAGGAATAAGAAGTAGTATGTTTAAGAGGAATATGAAGTAGCATGTTTAAGAGGAATATGAAGTAGTATGTTTAAGAGAAATATGAAGTAGCATGTTTAAGAGGAATATGAAGAAGTTTGTTTAAGAGGAATATGAAGTAGTATGTTTAAGAGGAATATAAAGTAGTATGTTTAAGAGGAATATGAAGTAGTATATTTAAGAGGAATATGAAGTAGTATATTTAAGAGGAATATGAAGTAGTATGTTTAAGATGAATATGAAGAAGTATATTCAAACGGAATATGAAGTAGTATATTTAAGAGGAATATGAAGTAGTATATTTAAGATGAATATGAAGTAGTATATTTAAAAGGAATATGAAGAAGTATGTTTAAGAGGAATATGAAGTAGTATGTTTAAGAGGAATATGAAGTAGTATGCTTAAGAGGAATATGAAGTAGTATGTTTAAGAGGAATATGAAGTAGTATATTGAAGAGGAATATCAAGTAGTATATTTAAGAGGAATATGAAAAAGTATGTTTAACAGGAATATGAAGTAGTATGTTTAAGAGGAATATGAAGTAGTATGTTTAAGAGGAATATGAAGTAGTATGTTTAAGAGGAATATAAAGTAGTATGTTTAAGAGGAATATGAAGAAGTATATTTAAGAGGAATATGAAGAAGTATGTTTAAGAGGAATATGAAGTAGTATGTTTAAGAGAAATATGAAGTAGTATGTTCAAGAGGAATATGAAGTAGTATGTTTAAAAGGAATATGTAGTAGTATGTTTAAGAGGAATATGAAGTAGTATGTTTAAGATAAATATGAAGTAGTATGTTTAAGAGGAATATGAAGTAGTATGTTTAAGAGGAATATGAAGTAGTATGTTTAGGAGGAATATGAAGTAGTATGTTTAGGATTAATATGAAGTAGTATGTTTAAGAGGACTATGAAGTAGTATGTTTAAGAGGAATATGAAGTAGTATGTTTAAGAGGAATATGAAGTAGTATGTTTAGGGGAATATGAAGTAGTATGTTAAGAGGAATATGAAGTAGTATGTTTAAGAGAATTATGAAGTAGTATATTTAAGAGGAATATGAAGTAGTATGTTTAACAGGAATATGAAGTAGTATGTTTAAGAGGAATATGAAGTAGTATATTTAAGAGGAATATGAAGTAGTATATTTAAGAGGAAGATGAAGTAGTATGTTTAAGAGGAATATGAAGTAGTATATTTAAGAGGAATATGAAGAAGTATGTTTAAGAGGAATATGAAGTAGTGTATTTAAAAGGAATTTGAAGTAGTATGTTTAAGAGGAATATGAAGAAGTATGTTTAAGAGGAATATGAAGTAATATGTTTAAGTAGAATATGAAGTAGTATGTTTAAGAGGAATATGAAGTAGTATGTTTAAGAGGAATATGAAGTAGTATGTTTAAGAGGAATATGAAGTAGTATGTTTAAGAGGAATATGAAGTAGTATTTTTAAGAAGAATATGTAGTAATATGTTTAAGAGGAATAAAAAGTAGTATGTTTAATAGGAATATGAAGTAGTATGTTTAAGAGGAATATGAAGTAGTATGTTGAAGAGGAATATGAAGTAGTATGTTTAAGAGGAATATGAAGTAGTATGTTTAAGTGAAATATGAAGTAGTATATTTAAGATGAATATCAAGTAGTATATTTAAGAGGAATATGAAGTAGTATGTTTAACAGGAATATGAAGTAGTATGTTTAAGAGGAATATGAAGTAGTATATTTAAGAGGAATATGAAGTAGTAGGTTTAAGAGGAATATGAAGTAGTATATTTAAGAGGAATATGAAGTAGTATGTTTAAGAGGAATATGAAGTAGTGTATTTAAGAGGAATTTGAAGTAGTATGTTTAAGAGGAATATGAAGTAGTATGTTTAAGAGGAATATGAAGTAATATTTTTAAGCAGAATATGAAGTAGTATGTTTAAGAGGAATAAGAAGTAGTATGTTTAAGAGGAATATGAAGCAGTATGTTTAAGAGGAATATGAGGTAGTATGTTTAAGAGGAATATGAAGTAGTATTTTAAAGAAGAATATGTAGTAGTATGTTTAAGAGGAATACAAAGTAGTATGTTTAATAGGAATATGAAGTAGTATGTTTAAGAGGAATATGAAGTAGTATGTTGAAGAGGAATATGAAGTAGTATGTTTAAGAGGAATATGAAGCAGTATGTTTAAGTGGAATATGAAGTAGTATATTTAAGAGGAATATGAAGTAGTATGTTTCAGAGGAATATGAAGTAGTATGTTTAAGAGGAATAAGAAGTAGTATGTTTAAGAGGAATATGAAGTAGCATGTTTAAGAGGAATATGAAGTAGTATGTTTAAGAGAAATATGAAGTAGCATGTTTAAGAGGAATATGAAGAAGTTTGTTTAAGAGGAATATGAAGTAGTATGTTTAAGAGGAATATAAAGTAGTATGTTTAAGAGGAATATGAAGTAGTATATTTAAGAGGAATATGAAGTAGTATATTTAAGAGGAATATGAAGTAGTATGTTTAAGATGAATATGAAGAAGTATATTCAAACGGAATATGAAGTAGTATATTTAAGAGGAATATGAAGTAGTATATTTAAGATGAATATGAAGTAGTATATTTAAAAGGAATATGAAGAAGTATGTTTAAGAGGAATATGAAGTAGTATGTTTAAGAGGAATATGAAGTAGTATGCTTAAGAGGAATATGAAGTAGTATGTTTAAGAGGAATATGAAGTAGTATATTGAAGAGGAATATCAAGTAGTATATTTAAGAGGAATATGAAAAAGTATGTTTAACAGGAATATGAAGTAGTATGTTTAAGAGGAATATGAAGTAGTATGTTTAAGAGGAATATGAAGTAGTATGTTTAAGAGGAATATAAAGTAGTATGTTTAAGAGGAATATGAAGAAGTATATTTAAGAGGAATATGAAGAAGTATGTTTAAGAGGAATATGAAGTAGTATGTTTAAGAGAAATATGAAGTAGTATGTTTAAGAGAAATATGAAGTAGTTTGCTTAAGAGGAATATGAAGAAGTATGTTTAAGAGGAATATGAAGTAGTATGTTTAAGAGGAATATGAAGTGGTATGTTTAAGAGGAATATTAAGTAGTATGTTTAAGAGAAATATGAAGTAATATGTTTAAGAGAAATATGAAGAAGTTTGTTTAAGAGGAATATGAAGTAGTATGTTTAAGAGGATTATGAAGTAGTATGTTTAAGAGGAATATGAAGTAGTATATTTAAGAGGAATATAAAGTAGTATGTTTAAGATGAATATGAAGAAGTATATTTAAGCAGAATATGAAGTAGTATATTTTAAGAGGAATATGAAGTAGTATATTTAAGATGAATATGAAGTAATATATTTAAGAGGAATATGAAGTAGTATGTTTAAGAGGAATATGAAGTAGTATGTTTAAGAGGAATATGAAGTAATATATTTAAGAGGAATATGAAGTAGTATGTTTAAGAGGAATATGAAGTAGTATGTTTAAGAGGAATATGAAGTAGTATGTTTAAGAGGAATATGAAGTAGTATATTTAAGAGGAATATGAAATAGTATGTTTAAGAGGAATATGATGTAGTATGTTTAAGAGGAATGTGAAGTAGTATGTTTAAGAGGAATATGAAGTAGTATGTTTAAGAGGAATATGAAGTGGTATGTTTAAAAGGAATATATAGTAGTATGTTTAAGAGGAATATGAAGTAGTATGTTTAAGATAAATATGAAGTAGTATGTTTAAGAGGAATATGAAGTAGTATGTTTAAGAGGAATATGAAGTAGTATGTTTAAGAGGAATATGAAGTAGTATGTTTAGGAGGAATATGAAGTAGTATGTTTAAGAGGAATATGAAGTAGTATGTTTAAGAGGAATATGAAGTAGTATGTTTAAGAGGAATATGAAGTAGTATGTTTAAGAGGAATATGAAGTAGTATGTTTAGAGGAATATGAATTATTATGTTTAGAGGAATAGTAAGTAGTATGTTTAAGAGAATTATGAAGTAGTATATTTAAGAGGAAAATGAGGTAGTATGTTTAAAAGGAATATGAAGTAGTATGTTTAAGAGGAATATGAAGTAGTATGTTTAAGAGGAATATGAAGTAGTATGTTTAAGAGGAATATGAAGTTGTATATTTAAGAGTAATATGCAGTAGTATATTTAAGAGGAATATCAAGTTGTATATTTAAGAGGAATATGAAGTAGTATGTTTAAGAGGAATATGAAGTAGTATGTTTAAGAGGAATATGAAGTAGTATATTTAAGAGGAATATGAAATAGTATGTTTAAGAGGAATATGATGTAGTATGTTTACGAGGAATATGAAGTAGTATGTTTAAGAGGAATATGAAGTAGTATGTTTAAGAGGAATATGAAGTAGTATGTTTAAAAGGAATATGTAGTAGTATGTTTAAGAGGAATATGAAGTAGTATGTTTAAGATAAATATGAAGTAGTATGTTTAAGAGGAATATGAAGTAGTATGTTTAAGAGGAATATGAAGTAGTATGTTTAGGAGGAATATGAAGTAGTATGTTTAGGATTAATATGAAGTAGTATGTTTAAGAGGACTATGAAGTAGTATGTTTAAGAGGAATATGAAGTAGTATGTTTAAGAGGAATATGAAGTAGTATGTTTAAGAGGAATATGAAGTAGTATGTTTAGGGGAATATGAAGTAGTATGTTAAGAGGAATATGAAGTAGTATGTTTAAGAGAATTATGAAGTAGTATATTTAAGAGGAATATGAAGTAGTATGTTTAACAGGAATATGAAGTAGTATGTTTAAGAGGAATATGAAGTAGTATGTTTAGGAGGAATATGAAGTAGTATGTTTAAGAGGAATATGAAGTAGTATGTTTAAGAGGAATATGAAGTAGTATATTTAAGAGGAATATGAAGTAGTATATTTAAGAGGAAGATGAAGTAGTATGTTTAAGAGGAATATGAAGTAGTATATTTAAGAGGAATATGAAGAAGTATGTTTAAGAGGAATATGAAGTAGTGTATTTAAAAGGAATTTGAAGTAGTATGTTTAAGAGGAATATGAAGAAGTATGTTTAAGAGGAATATGAAGTAATATGTTTAAGTAGAATATGAAGTAGTATGTTTAAGAGGAATATGAAGTAGTATGTTTAAGAGGAATATGAAGTAGTATGTTTAAGAGGAATATGAAGTAGTATGTTTAAGAGGAATATGAAGTAGTATTTTTAAGAAGAATATGTAGTAATATGTTTAAGAGGAATAAAAAGTAGTATGTTTAATAGGAATATGAAGTAGTATGTTTAAGAGGAATATGAAGTAGTATGTTGAAGAGGAATATGAAGTAGTATGTTTAAGAGGAATATGAAGTAGTATGTTTAAGTGAAATATGAAGTAGTATATTTAAGATGAATATCAAGTAGTATATTTAAGAGGAATATGAAGTAGTATGTTTAACAGGAATATGAAGTAGTATGTTTAAGAGGAATATGAAGTAGTATATTTAAGAGGAATATGAAGTAGTAGGTTTAAGAGGAATATGAAGTAGTATATTTAAGAGGAATATGAAGTAGTATGTTTAAGAGGAATATGAAGTAGTGTATTTAAGAGGAATTTGAAGTAGTATGTTTAAGAGGAATATGAAGTAGTATGTTTAAGAGGAATATGAAGTAATATGTTTAAGCAGAATATGAAGTAGTATGTTTAAGAGGAATAAGAAGTAGTATGTTTAAGAGGAATATGAAGCAGTATGTTTAAGAGGAATATGAGGTAGTATGTTTAAGAGGAATATGAAGTAGTATTTTAAAGAAGAATATGTAGTAGTATGTTTAAGAGGAATACAAAGTAGTATGTTTAATAGGAATATGAAGTAGTATGTTTAAGAGGAATATGAAGTAGTATGTTGAAGAGGAATATGAAGTAGTATGTTTAAGAGGAATATGAAGCAGTATGTTTAAGTGGAATATGAAGTAGTATATTTAAGAGGAATATGAAGTAGTATGTTTCAGAGGAATATGAAGTAGTATGTTTAAGAGGAATAAGAAGTAGTATGTTTAAGAGGAATATGAAGTAGCATGTTTAAGAGGAATATGAAGTAGTATGTTTAAGAGGAATATGAAGTAGTATGTTTAAGAGGAATGTAAAGTAGTACGTTTAAGAGATATATGAAGTAGTATGTTTAAGAGGAATATGAAGTAGTATCTTTAAGAGGAATATGCAGTAGTATATTTAAGAGGAATATGAAGTTGTATATTTAAGAGGAATATGAAGTAGTATGTTTAAGAGGAATATGAAGTAGTATGTTTAAGAGGAATATGAAGTAGTATGTTTAAGAGGAATACGAAGTAATATGTTTAAGCAGAATATGAAGTAGTATGTTTAAGAGGAATAAGAAGTAGTATGTTTAAGAGGAATATGAAGCAGTATGTTTAAGAGGAATATGAGGTAGTATGTTTAAGAGGAATATGAAGTAGTATTTTAAAGAAGAATATGTAGTAGTATGTTTAAGAGGAATACAAAGTAGTATGTTTAATAGGAATATGAAGTAGTATGTTTAAGAGGAATATGAAGTAGTATGTTGAAGAGGAATATGAAGTAGTATGTTTAAGAGGAATATGAAGCAGTATGTTTAAGTGGAATATGAAGTAGTATATATAAGAGGAATATGAAGTAGTATGTTTCAGAGGAATATGAAGTAGTATGTTTAAGAGGAATAAGAAGTAGTATGTTTAAGAGGAATATGAAGTAGCATGTTTAAGAGGAATATGAAGTAGTATGTTTAAGAGGAATATGAAGTAGTATGTTTAAGAGGAATGTAAAGTAGTACGTTTAAGAGATATATGAAGTAGTATGTTTAAGAGGAATATGAAGTAGTATCTTTAAGAGGAATATGCAGTAGTATATTTAAGAGGAATATGAAGTTGTATATTTAAGAGGAATATGAAGTAGTATGTTTAAGAGGAATATGAAGTAGTATGTTTAAGAGGAATATGAAGTAGTATGTTTAAGAGGAATATGAGGTAGTATGTTTAAGAGGAATATGAAGTAGTATGTTTAAGAGGATTATGAAGTAGTATGTTTAAGAGGAAATTGAAGTAGTATGTTTAAGAGGAATATGAAGTAGTATGTTTAAGAGGAATATGAATTAGTACGTATAATAGGAATATAAAGTAGTATGTTTAAGAAGAATATGAAGTAGTATATTTAAGAGGAATATGAAGTAGTATGTTTAAGAGGAATATTAAGTAGTATATTTAAGAGGAATATGAAGTAGTATGTTTAAGATGAATATGAAGAAGTATATTTAAGCGGAATATGATGTAGTATATTTAAGAGGAATATGAAGTAGTATATTTAAGATGAATATGAAGTAGTATATTTAAGAGGAATATGAAGTAGTATGTTTAAGAGGAATATGAAGTAGTATGTTTAAGAGGAATATGAAGTAGTATGTTTAAGAGGAATATGAAGTAGTATGTTTAAGAGGAATATGAAGTAGTATATTTAAGAGGAATATCAAGTAGTATATTTAAGTGGAATATGAAGTAGTATGTTTAAGAGTAATATGAAGTAGTATGTTTAAGAGAAATATGAAGTAGTTTGCTTAAGAGGAATATGAAGTAGTATATTTAAGAGGAATATGAAGTAGTATGTTTAAGAGGAATATGAAGTAGTATATTTAGGAGGAATATGAAGTAGTATATTTAAGAGGAATATGAAGTAGTATGTTTAAGATGAATATAAAGAAGTATATTTAAGCGGAATATGAAGTAGTATATTTAAGAGGAATATGAAGTAGTATATTTAAGATGAATATGAAGTAGTATATTTAAGAGGAATATGAAGTAGTATGTTTAAGAGGAATATGAAGTAGTATGTTTAAGAGGAATATGAAGTAGTATGTTTAAGAGGAATATGAAGTAGTATGTTTAAGAGGAATAT
This sequence comes from Atherix ibis, assembly GCA_958298945.1. Lineage (NCBI taxonomy): Eukaryota > Metazoa > Arthropoda > Insecta > Diptera > Athericidae > Atherix > Atherix ibis. The sequence goes on along the minus strand of CATQJD010000034.1, from coordinate 330,081 downwards.
AAAGTAGTATGTTTAAGAGGAATATGAAGTAGTATATTTAAGAGGAATATGAAGTAGTATATTTAAGAGGAATATGAAGTAGTATGTTTAAGAGGAATATGAAGTAGTATGTTTAAGAGAAATATGAAGTAGTATGTTTAAGAGAAATATGAAGTAGTTTGCTTAAGAGGAATATGAAGAAGTATGTTTAAGAGGAATATGAAGTAGTATGTTTAAGAGGAATATGAAGTGGTATTTTTAAGAGGAATTTTAAGTAGAATGTTTAAGAGAAATATGAAGTAGTATGTTTAAGAGGAATATGAAGAAGTTTGTTTAAGAGGAATATGAAGTTGTATGTTTAAGAGGAATATGAAGTAGTATGTTTAAGAGGAATATGAAGTAGTATATTTAAGAGGTATATGAAGTAGTATATTTAAGAGGAATATGAAGTAGTATGTTTAAGATGAATATGAAGAAGTATATTTAAGCGGAATATGAAGTAGTATATTTAAGAGGAATATGAAGTAGTATATTTAAGATGAATATGAAGTAGTATGTTTAAGAGGAATATGAAGTAGTATATTTAAGAGGAATATGAAATAGTATGTTTAAGAGGAATATGATGTAGTATGTTTAAGAGGAATATGAAGTAGTATGTTTAAGAGGAATATGAAGTAGTATGTTTAAGAGGAATATGAAGTAGTACGTTAAAAAGGAATATGTAGTAGTATGTTTAAGAGGAATATGAAGTAGTATGTTTAAGATAAACATGAAGTAGTATGTTTAAGAGGAATATGAAGTAGTATGTTTAAGAGGAATATGAAGTAGTATGTTTAAGAGAAAAATGAAGTAGTATGTTTAAGAGGAATATGAAGTAGTATGTTTAAGAGGAATATGAAGTTGTATATTTAAGAGGAATATGCAGTAGTATATTTAAGAGGAATATCAAATAGTATATTTAAGAGGAATATGAAGTAGTATGTTTAACAGGAATATGAAGTAGTATGTTTAAGAGGAATATGAAGTAGTATGTTTAGGAGGAATATGAAGTAGTATGTTTAAGAGGAATATGAAGTAGTATGTTTAAGAGGAATATGAAGTAGTATATTTAAGAGGAATATGAAGTAGTATATTTAAGAGGAATATGAAGTAGTATGTTTAAGAGGAATATGAAGTAGTATATTTAAGAGGAATATGAAGTAGTATGTTTAAGAGGAATATGAAGTAGTGTATTAAAGAGGAATTTGAAGTAGTATGTTTAAGAGGAATATGAAGAAGTATGTTTAAGAGGAATATGAAGTAATATGTTTAAGTAGAATATGAAGTAGTATGTTTAAGAGTAATATGAAGTAGTATGTTTAAGAGGAATATGAAGTAGTATGTTTAAGAGGAATATAAAGTAGTATGTTTAAGAGGAATATGAAGTAGTATATTTAAGAGGAATATCAAGTAGTATATTTAAGTGGAATATGAAGTAGTATGTTTAAGAGTAATATGAAGTAGTATGTTTAAGAGAAATATGAAGTAGTTTGCTTAAGAGGAATATGAAGTAGTATATTTAAGAGGAATATGAAGTAGTATGTTTAAGAGGAATATGAAGTAGTATATTTAGGAGGAATATGAAGTAGTATATTTAAGAGGAATATGAAGTAGTATGTTTAAGATGAATATAAAGAAGTATATTTAAGCGGAATATGAAGTAGTATATTTAAGAGGAATATGAAGTAGTATATTTAAGATGAATATGAAGTAGTATATTTAAGAGGAATATGAAGTAGTATGTTTAAGAGGAATATGAAGTAGTATGTTTAAGAGGAATATGAAGTAGTATGTTTAAGAGGAATATGAAGTAGTATGTTTAAGAGGAATATAAAGTAGTATGTTTAAGAGGAATATGAAGTAGTATATTTAAGAGGAATATGAAGTAGTATATTTAAGAGGAATATGAAGTAGTATGTTTAAGAGGAATATGAAGTAGTATGTTTAAGAGAAATATGAAGTAGTATGTTTAAGAGAAATATGAAGTAGTTTGCTTAAGAGGAATATGAAGAAGTATGTTTAAGAGGAATATGAAGTAGTATGTTTAAGAGGAATATGAAGTGGTATTTTTAAGAGGAATTTTAAGTAGAATGTTTAAGAGAAATATGAAGTAGTATGTTTAAGAGGAATATGAAGAAGTTTGTTTAAGAGGAATATGAAGTTGTATGTTTAAGAGGAATTTGAAGTAGTATGTTTCAGAGGAATATGAAGTAGTATATTTAAGAGGTATATGAAGTAGTATATTTAAGAGGAATATGAAGTAGTATGTTTAAGATGAATATGAAGAAGTATATTTAAGCGGAATATGAAGTAGTATATTTAAGAGGAATATGAAGTAGTATATTTAAGATGAATATGAAGTAGTATGTTTAAGAGGAATATGAAGTAGTATATTTAAGAGGAATATGAAATAGTATGTTTAAGAGGAATATGATGTAGTATGTTTAAGAGGAATATGAAGTAGTATGTTTAAGAGGAATATGAAGTAGTATGTTTAAGAGGAATATGAAGTAGTACGTTAAAAAGGAATATGTAGTAGTATGTTTAAGAGGAATATGAAGTAGTATGTTTAAGATAAACATGAAGTAGTATGTTTAAGAGGAATATGAAGTAGTATGTTTAAGAGGAATATGAAGTAGTATGTTTAAGAGAAAAATGAAGTAGTATGTTTAAGAGGAATATGAAGTAGTATGTTTAAGAGGAATATGAAGTTGTATATTTAAGAGGAATATGCAGTAGTATATTTAAGAGGAATATCAAATAGTATATTTAAGAGGAATATGAAGTAGTATGTTTAACAGGAATATGAAGTAGTATGTTTAAGAGGAATATGAAGTAGTATGTTTAGGAGGAATATGAAGTAGTATGTTTAAGAGGAATATGAAGTAGTATGTTTAAGAGGAATATGAAGTAGTATATTTAAGAGGAATATGAAGTAGTATATTTAAGAGGAATATGAAGTAGTATGTTTAAGAGGAATATGAAGTAGTATATTTAAGAGGAATATGAAGTAGTATGTTTAAGAGGAATATGAAGTAGTGTATTAAAGAGGAATTTGAAGTAGTATGTTTAAGAGGAATATGAAGAAGTATGTTTAAGAGGAATATGAAGTAATATGTTTAAGTAGAATATGAAGTAGTATGTTTAAGAGTAATATGAAGTAGTATGTTTAAGAGGAATATGAAGTAGTATGTTTAAGAGGAATATAAAGTAGTATGTTTAAGAGGAATATGAAGTAGTATTTTTAAGAAGAATATGTAGTAGTATGTTTAAGAGGAATATAAAGTAGTATGTTTAATAGGAATATGAAGTAGTATGTTTAGGAGGAATATGAAGTAGTATGTTGGAGAGGAATATGAAGTAGTATGTATAAGAGGAATATGAAGTAGTATGTTTAAGTGGAATATGAAGTAGTATATTTAAGAGGAATATGAAGTAGTATGTTTAAGAGGAATATGAAGTAGTATGTTTAAGAGGAATAAGAAGTAGTATGTTTAAGAAGAATATGAAGTAGTATGTTTAAGAGGAATATGAAGTATTATGTTTAAGAGGAATATGAAGTAGTATGTTTAAGAGGAATATGAAGCAGTATGTTTAAGAGGAATATGAAGTAGTGTGTTTAAGAGGAATATGAAGTAGTATGTTTAAGAGGAATATGAATTAGTACGTATAATAGAAATATGAATTAGTATGTTTAAGAAGAATATGAAGTAGTATATTTAAGAAAAATATGAAGTAATATATTTAAGAGGAATATGAATTATTATGTTTAATAGGAATATGAAGTACTATGTTTAAGAGGAATATGAAGTAGTATGTTTAGGAGGAATATGAAGTAGTATGTTTAAGAGGAATATGAAGTAGTATGTTTAAGAGGAATATGAAGTAGTTTATTTAAGAGGAATATGAAGTAGTATATTTAAGAGGAATATGAAGTAGTATGTTTAAGAGAAATATGAAGTAGTATATTTAAGAGGAATATGAAGTAGTATGTTTAAGAGGAATATGAAGTAGTGTATTTAAGAGGAATTTGAAGTAGTATGTTTAAGAGGAATATGAAGAAGTATGTTTAAGAGGAATATGAAGTAATATGTTTAAGTAGAATATGAAGTACTATGTTTAAGAGGAATATGAAGTAGTATGTTTAAGAGGAATATGAAGTAGAATGTTTAAGAGGAATATGAAGTAGTATGTTTAAGAGCATATGAAGTAGTATTTTTAAGAAAAATATGTAGTAGTATGTTTAAGAGGAATATAAAGTAGTATGTTTAATAGGAATATGAAGTAGTATGTTTAGGGAGAATATGAAGTTGTATGTTGAAGAGGAATATGAAGTAGTATGTATAAGAGGAATATGAAGTAGTATGTTTAAGAGGAATATGAAGTAGTATGTTTAAGAGGAATATGAAGTAGTATGTTTAAGAGGAATATGAAGTAGTATGTTTAAGAGGAATGTGAAGTAGTATGTTTAAGAGGAATATAAAGTAGTATGTTTAAGAGGAATATGAAGTAGTATCTTTAAGAGGAATATGCAGTAGTATATTTAAGAGGAATATGAAGTAGTATATTTAAGAGGAATATGAAGTAGTATGTTTAAGAGGAATATGAAGTAGTATGTTTAAGAGGAATAAGAAGTAGTATGTTTAAGAGGAATATGAAGTAGTATGTTTAAGAGGAATATGAAGTAGTATGTTTAAGAGGAATATGAAGTAGTATGTTTAAGAGGAATGTGAAGTAGTATGTTTAAGAGGAATATAAAGTAGTATGTTTAAGAGGAATATGAAGTAGTATCTTTAAGAGGAATATGCAGTAGTATATTTAAGAGGAATATGAAGTAGTATATTTAAGAGGAATATGAAGTATTATGTTTAAGAGGAATATGAAGTAGTATGTTCAAGAGGAATATGAAGTAGTATATTTAAGAGAAATATGCAGTAGTATATTTAAGAGGAATATCAAGTAGTATATTTAAGAGGAATATGAAGTAGTATGTTTAACAGGAATATGAAGTAGTATGTTTAGGAGGAATATGAAGTAGTATGTTTAAGAGGAATATGAAGTAGTATGTTCAAGAGGAATATGAAGTAGTATATTTAAGAGGAATATGAAGTAGCATATTTAAGAGGAATATGAAGTAGTATGTTTAAGAGGAATATGAAGTAGTATATTTAAGCGGAATATGAAATAGTATGTTTAAGAGGAATATGAAGTAGTGTATTTAAGAGGAATTTGAAGTAGTACGTTTAAGAGGAATATGAAGAAGTATGTTTAAGAGGAATATGAAGTAATATGTTTAAGTAGAATATGAAGTAGTATGTTTAAGAGGAATATGAAGTAGTATGTTTAAGAGGAATATGAAGTAGTATGTTTAAGAGGAATATGAAGTAGTATGTTTAAGAGGAATATGAAGTAGTATTTTTTAGAAGAACATGTAGTAGTACGTTTAAGAGGAATATAAAGTAGTATGTTTAATAGGAATATGAAGTAGTATGTTTAAGAGGAATATGAAGTAGTATGTTGAAGAGGAATATGAAGTAGTATGTTTAAGAGGAATATGAAGTAGTATGTTTAAGTGGAATATGAAGTAGAATATTTAAGAGGAATATCAAGTAGTATATTTAAGAGGAATATGAAGTAGTTTGTTTAACAGGAATATGAAGTAGTATGTTTAAGAGGAATATGAAGTAGTATGTTTAAGAGGAATATGACGTAGTATGTTTAAGAGGAATATGAAGTAGTATATTTAAGAGGAATATGAAGTAGTATATTTAAGAGGAATATAAAGTAGTATGTTTAAGAGGAATATGAAGTAGTATATTTAAGAGGAATATGAAGTAGTATGTTTAAGAGGAATATGAAGTAGTGTATTTAAGAGGAATTTGAAGTAGTATGTTTAAGAGGAATATGAAGAAGTATGTTTAAGAGGAATATGAAGTAATATGTTTAAGTAGAATATGAAGTAGTATGTTTAAGAGGAATATGAAGTGGTATGTTTAAGAGGAATATGAAGAAGTATGTTTAAGAGGAATATGAAGTAGTATTTTTAAGCGGAATATGAAGTAGTATTTTTAAGAAGAATATGTAGTAGTATGTTTAAGAGGAATATAAAGTAGTATGTTTAATAGGAATATGAAGTAGTATGCTTAGGAGGAATGTGAAGTAGTATGTTGAAGAGGAATATGAAGTAGTATGAATAAGAGGAATATGAAGTAGTATGTTTAAGTGGAATATGAAGTAGTATATTTAAGAGGAATATGAAGAAGTATGTTTAAGAGGAATATGAAGTAGTATGTTTAAGAGGAATAAGAAGTAGTATGTTTAAGAGGAATATGAAGTAGTATGTTTAAGAGGAATATGAAGTAGTATGTTTAAGAGGAATATGAAGTACTATGTTTAAGAGGAATGTGAAGTAGTATGTTTAGGAGGAATATGAAGTAGTATGTTTAAGAGGAATATGAAGTAGTATCTTTAAGAGGAATATGCAGTAGTATATTTAAGAGGAATATGAAGTAGTATATTTAAGAGAAATATGAAGTAGTATGTTTAAGAGGAATATGAACTAGTATGTTTAAGAGGAATATGAAGTAGTATGTTTAAGAGGAATATGAAGTATTATGTATAAGAGGAATATGAAGTAGTATGTTTAAGAGGAATATGAAGCAGTATGTTTAAGAGGAATATGAAGTAGTGTGTTTAAGAGGAATATGAAGTAGTATGTTTAAGAGGAATATGAAGTAGTATATTTAAGAGGAATATGAAGTAGTATATTTAAGAGGAATAAGTAGTAGTATGTTTAAGAGGAATATGAAGTAGTATATTTAAGAGGAATATGAAGTAGTATGTTTAAGAGGAATATGAAGTAGTGTATTTAAGAGGAATTTGAAGTAGTATGTTTAAGAGGAATATGAAGAAGTATGTTTAAGAGGAATATGAAGTAATATGTTTAAGTAGAATATGAAGTAGTATGTTTAAGAGGAATATGAAGTAGTATGTTTAAGAGGAATATGAAGTAGTATGTTTAAGAGGAATATGAAGGAGTATGTTTAAGAGGAATATAAAGTTGTATTTTTAAGAAGAATATGTAGTAGTATGTTTAAGAGGAATATAAAGTAGTATGTTTAATAGGAATATGAAGTATTATGTTTAGGAGGAATATGAAGTAGTATGTTGAAGAGGAATATGAAGTAGTATGTATAAGAAGAATATGAAGTAATATGTTTAAGTGGAATATGAAGTAGTATATATAAGAGGAATATGAAGTAGTATGTTTAAGAGGAATATGAAGTAGTATGTTTAAGAGGAATAAGAAGTAGTATGTTTAAGAGGAATATGAAGTAGTATGTTTAAGAGGAATAAGAAGTAGTATGTTTAAGAGGAATATGAAGTAGTATATTTAAGAGGAATATGAAGTAGTATGTTTAAGAGGAATATGAAGTAGTATGTTTAAGAGGAATATGAAGTAGTATGTTTAAGAGGAATATGAAGTATTATGTTTAAGAGGAATATGAAGTAGTATGTTTAAGAGGAATATGAAGCAGTATGTTTAAGAGGAATATGAAGTAGTGTGTTTAAGAGGAATATGAAGTAGTATGTTTAAGAGGAATATGAATTAGTACGTATAATAGGAATATGAATTAGTATGTTTAAGAAGAATATGAATTAGTATATTTAAGAGGAATATGAAGTAATATATTTAAGAGGAATATGAATTATTATGTTTAATAGGAATATGAAGTACTATGTTTAAGAGGAATATGAAGTAGTATGTTTAAGAGGAATATGAAGTAATATGTTTTAGAGAAATATGAAGTAGTATGTTTAAAAGGAATATGAAGTTGTATATTTAAGAGGAATATGCAGTAGTATATTTAAGAGGAATATCAAGTAGTATATTTAAGAGGAATATGAAGTAGTATGTTTAAGAGGAATATGAAGTAGTATGTTTAGGAAGAATATGAAGTAGTATGTTTAAGAGGAATATGAAGTAGTATGTTTAAGAGGAATATGAAGTAGTATATTTAAGAGGAATATGAAGTAGTATATTTTAGAGGAATATGAAGTAGTATGTTTAAGAGGAATATGAAGTAGTATATTTAAGAGGAATATGAAGTAGCATGTTTAAGAGGAATATGAAGAAGTGTATTTAAGAGGAATTTGAAGTAGTATGTTTAAGAGGAATATGAAGAAGTATGTTTAAGAGGAATATGAAGTAATATGTCTAAGTAGAATATGAAGAAGTATGTTTAAGAGGAATATGAAGTAGTATGTTTAAGAGGAATATGAAGTAGTATGTTTAAGAGGAATATGAAGTAGTATGTTTAAGAGGAATATGAAGTAGTATTTTTAAGAAGAATATGTAGTAGTATGTTTAAGAGGAATATAAAGTAGTATGTTTAATAGGAATATGAAGTAGTATGTTTAAGAGGAATATGAAGTATTATGTTGAAGAGGAATATGAAGTAGTATGTTTAAGAGGAATATGAAGTAGTATGTTTAAGTGGAATATGAAGTAGTATATTTAAGAGGAATATCAAGTAGTATATTTAAGAGGAATATGAAGTAGTATGTTTAACAGGAATATGAAATAGTATGTTTAAAAGGAATATGAACTAGTATGTTTAAGAGGAATATGAAGTAGTATGTTTAAGAGGAATATGAAGTAGTATATTTAAGAGGAATATGAAGTAGTATATTTAAGAGGAATATGAAGTAGTATGTTAAAGGGGAATATGAAGTAGTATATTTAAGAGGAATATGAAGTAGTATGTTTAAGAGGAATATGAAGTCGTGTATTTAAGAGGAATTTGAAGTAGTATGTTTAAGAGGAATATGAAGAAGTATGTTTAAGAGGAATATGAAGTAATATGTTTAAGTAGAATATGAAGTAGTATGTTTAAGAAGAATATGAAGTAGTATGTTTAAGAGGAATATGAAGTAGTATGTTCAAGAGGAATATGAAGTAGTATGTTTAAGAGGAATATGAAGTAGTATTTTTAAGAAGAATATGTAGTAGTATGTTTAAGAGGAATATAAAGTAGTATGTTTAATAGGAATATGAAGTAGTATGTTTAGGAGGAATATGAAGTAGTATGTTGAAGAGGAATATGAAGTAGTATGTATAAGAGGAATATGAAGTAGTATGTTTAAGTGGAATATGAAGTAGTATATTTAAGAGGAATATGAAGTAGTATGTTTAAGAGGAATATGAAATAGTATGTTTAAGAGGAATAAGAAGTAGTATGTTTAAGAGGAATATGAAATAGTATGTTTAAGAGGAATATGAAGTAGTATGTTTAAGAGGAATATGAAGTAGTATGTTTAAGAGGAATGTGAAGTAGTATGTTTAAGAGGAATATGAAGTAGTATTTTTAAGAGGAATATGAAGTAATATCTTTAAGAGGAATATGCAGTAGTATATTTAAGAGGAATATGAAGTAGTATATTTAAGAGGAATATGAAGTAGTATGTTTAAGAAGAATATGAAGTAGTACGTTTAAGAGGAATATGAAGTAGTATGTTTAAGAGGAATATGAAGTATTATGTTTAAGAGGAATATGAAGTAGTATGTTTAAGAGGAATATGAAGCAGTATGTTTAAGAGGAATATGAAGTAGTGTGTTTAAGAGGAATATGAAGTAGTATGTTTAAGAGTTAGTACGTATAATAGGAATATGAAGTAGTATGTTTAAGAAGAATATGTAGTAGTATATTTAAGAGGAATATGAAGCAATATATTTAAGAGGAGTATGAATTATTATGTTGAATAGGAATATGAAGTGCTATGTTTAAGAGGAATATGAAGTAGTATGTTTAAGAGGAATATGAAGTAGTATGTTTAAGAGAAATATGAAGTAGTATGTTTAAGAGGAATATGAAGTAGTATGTTTAAGAAGAATATGAAGTAGTATGTTTAAGAGGAATATGAAGTAGTATTTTTAAGAAGAATATGTAGTAGTATGTTTAAGAGGAATATAAAGTAGTATGTTTAATAGGAATATGAGGTAGTATGTTTAAGAGGAATATGAAGTAGTATGTTGAAGAGGAATATGAAGTAGTATGTTTAAGAGGAATATGAAGTAGTATGTTTAAGTGGAATATGAAGTAGTATATTTAAGAGGAATATCAAGTAGTATATTTAAGAGAAATATGAAGTAGTATGTTTAACAGGAATATGATGTAGTATGTTTAAGAGGAAAATGAAGTAGTATGTTTAAGTGGAATATGAATTAGTATGTTTAAGAGGAATATGAAGTAGTATATTTAAGAAGAATATGAAGTAGTATGTTTAAGAGGAATATGAAGTAGTATTTTTAAGAAGAATATGTAGTAGTATGTTTAAGAGGAATATAAAGTAGTATGTTTAATAGGAATATGAAGTAGTATGTTTAGGAGGAATATGAAGTAGTATGTTGAAGAGGAATATGAAGTAGTATGTATAAGAGGAATATGAAGTAGTATGTTTAAGTGGAATATGAAGTAGTATATTTAAGAGGAATATGAAGTAGTATGTTTAAGAGGAATATGAAATAGTATGTTTAAGAGGAATAAGAAGTAGTATGTTTAAGAGGAATATGAAATAGTATGTTTAAGAGGAATATGAAGTAGTATGTTTAAGAGGAATATGAAGTAGTATGTTTAAGAGGAATGTGAAGTAGTATGTTTAAGAGGAATATGAAGTAGTATTTTTAAGAGGAATATGAAGTAATATCTTTAAGAGGAATATGCAGTAGTATATTTAAGAGGAATATGAAGTAGTATATTTAAGAGGAATATGAAGTAGTATGTTTAAGAAGAATATGAAGTAGTATGTTTAAGAGGAATATGAAGTAGTATGTTTAAGAGGAATATGAAGTATTATGTTTAAGAGGAATATGAAGTAGTATGTTTAAGAGGAATATGAAGCAGTATGTTTAAGAGGAATATGAAGTAGTGTGTTTAAGAGGAATATGAAGTAGTATGTTTAAGAGTTAGTACGTATAATAGGAATATGAAGTAGTATGTTTAAGAAGAATATGTAGTAGTATATTTAAGAGGAATATGAAGCAATATATTTAAGAGGAGTATGAATTATTATGTTGAATAGGAATATGAAGTGCTATGTTTAAGAGGAATATGAAGTAGTATGTTTAAGAGGAATATGAAGTAGTATGTTTAAGAGAAATATGAAGTAGTATGTTTAAGAGGAATATGAAGTAGTATGTTTAAGAAGAATATGAAGTAGTATGTTTAAGAGGAATATGAAGTAGTATTTTTAAGAAGAATATGTAGTAGTATGTTTAAGAGGAATATAAAGTAGTATGTTTAATAGGAATATGAGGTAGTATGTTTAAGAGGAATATGAAGTAGTATGTTGAAGAGGAATATGAAGTAGTATGTTTAAGAGGAATATGAAGTACTATGTTTAAGTGGAATATGAAGTAGTATATTTAAGAGGAATATCAAGTAGTATATTTAAGAGAAATATGAAGTAGTATGTTTAACAGGAATATGATGTAGTATGTTTAAGAGGAAAATGAAGTAGTATGTTTAAGTGGAATATGAAGTAGTATGTTTAAGAGGAATATGAAGTAGTATATTTAAGAAGAATATGAAGTAGTATATTTAAGAGGAATATGAAGTAGTATGTTTAAGAGGAATATGAAGTAGTATATTTAAGAGGAATATGAAGTAGTATGTTTAAGAGGAATATGAAGTAGTGTATTTAAGAGGAATTTGAAGTAGTATGTTTAAGAGGAATATGAAGTAGTATGTTTAAGAGGAATGTGAAGTAATATGTTTAAGCAGAATATGAAGTAGTATGTTTAAGAGGAATATGAAGTAGTATGTTTAAGAGGAATATGAAGTAGTATGTTTAAGAGGAATATGAAGTAGTATGTTTAAGAGGAATATGAAGTAGTATTTTAAAGACGAATATGTAGTAGTATGTTTAAGAGGAATACAAAGTAGTATGTTTAATAGGAATATGAAGTAGTATGTCTAAGAGGAATATGAAGTAGTATGTTGAAGAGGAATATGAAGTAGTATGTTTAAGAGGAATAAGAAGTAGTATGTTTAAGAGGAATATGAAGTAGCATGTTTAAGAGGAATATGAAGTAGTATGTTTAAGAGGAATATGAAGTAGTATGTTTAAGAGGAATGTAAAGTAGTACGTTTAAGAGGAATATGAAGTAGTATGTTTAAGAGGAATATGAAGTAGTATCTTTAAGAGGAATATGCAGTAGTATATTTAAGAGGAATATGAAGTTGTATATTTAAGAGGAATATGAAGAAGTATGTTTAAGAGGAATATGAAGTAGCATGTTTAAGAGGAATATGAAGTAGTATGTTTAAGAGGAATATGAGGTAGTATGTTTAAGAGGAATATGAAGTAGTATGTTTAAGAGGAATATGAAGTAGTATGTTTAAGAGGAATATGAAGTAGTATGTTTAAGTGGAATATGAAGTAGTATATTTAAGAGGAATATCAAGTAGTATATTTAAGAGGAATATGAAGTAGTATGTTTAACAGGAATATGAAATAGTATGTTTAAGAGGAATATGAACTAGTATGTTTAAGAGGAATATGAAGTAGTATGTTTAAGAGGAATATGAAGTAGTATATTTAAGAGGAATATGAAGTAGTATATTTAAGAGGAATATGAAGTAGTATGTTAAAGGGGAATATGAAGGAGTATATTTAAGAGGAATATGAAGTAGTATGTTTAAGAGGAATATGAAGTCGTGTATTTAAGAGGAATTTGAAGTAGTATGTTTAAGAGGAATATGAAGAAGTATGTTTAAGAGGAATATGAAGTAATATGTTTAAGTAGAATATGAAGTAGTATGTTTAAGAAGAATATGAAGTAGTATGTTTAAGAGGAATATGAAGTAGTATGTTCAAGAGGAATATGAAGTAGTATGTTTAAGAGGAATATGAAGTAGTATTTTTAAGAAGAATATGTAGTAGTATGTTTAAGAGGAATATAAAGTAGTATGTTTAATAGGAATATGAAGTAGTATGTTTAGGAGGAATATGAAGTAGTATGTTGAAGAGGAATATGAAGTAGTATGTATAAGAGGAATATGAAGTAGTATGTTTAAGTGGAATATGAAGTAGTATATTTAAGAGGAATATGAAGTAGTATGTTTAAGAGGAATATGAAATAGTATGTTTAAGAGGAATAAGAAGTAGTATGTTTAAGAGGAATATGAAATAGTATGTTTAAGAGGAATATGAAGTAGTATGTTTAAGAGGAATATGAAGTAGTATGTTTAAGAGGAATGTGAAGTAGTATGTTTAAGAGGAATATGAAGTAGTATTTTTAAGAGGAATATGAAGTAATATCTTTAAGAGGAATATGCAGTAGTATATTTAAGAGGAATATGAAGTAGTATATTTAAGAGGAATATGAAGTAGTATGTTTAAGAAGAATATGAAGTAGTATGTTTAAGAGGAATATGAAGTAGTATGTTTAAGAGGAATATGAAGTATTATGTTTAAGAGGAATATGAAGTAGTATGTTTAAGAGGAATATGAAGCAGTATGTTTAAGAGGAATATGAAGTAGTGTGTTTAAGAGGAATATGAAGTAGTATGTTTAAGAGTTAGTACGTATAATAGGAATATGAAGTAGTATGTTTAAGAAGAATATGTAGTAGTATATTTAAGAGGAATATGAAGCAATATATTTAAGAGGAGTATGAATTATTATGTTGAATAGGAATATGAAGTGCTATGTTTAAGAGGAATATGAAGTAGTATGTTTAAGAGGAATATGAAGTAGTATGTTTAAGAGAAATATGAAGTAGTATGTTTAAGAGGAATATGAAGTAGTATGTTTAAGAAGAATATGAAGTAGTATGTTTAAGAGGAATATGAAGTAGTATTTTTAAGAAGAATATGTAGTAGTATGTTTAAGAGGAATATAAAGTAGTATGTTTAATAGGAATATGAGGTAGTATGTTTAAGAGGAATATGAAGTAGTATGTTGAAGAGGAATATGAAGTAGTATGTTTAAGAGGAATATGAAGTAGTATGTTTAAGTGGAATATGAAGTAGTATATTTAAGAGGAATATCAAGTAGTATATTTAAGAGAAATATGAAGTAGTATGTTTAACAGGAATATGATGTAGTATGTTTAAGAGGAAAATGAAGTAGTATGTTTAAGTGGAATATGAAGTAGTATGTTTAAGAGGAATATGAAGTAGTATATTTAAGAAGAATATGAAGTAGTATATTTAAGAGGAATATGAAGTAGTATGTTTAAGAGGAATATGAAGTAGTATATTTAAGAGGAATATGAAGTAGTATGTTTAAGAGGAATATGAAGTAGTGTATTTAAGAGGAATTTGAAGTAGTATGTTTAAGAGGAATATGAAGTAGTATGTTTAAGAGGAATGTGAAGTAATATGTTTAAGCAGAATATGAAGTAGTATGTTTAAGAGGAATATGAAGTAGTATGTTTAAGAGGAATATGAAGTAGTATGTTTAAGAGGAATATGAAGTAGTATGTTTAAGAGGAATATGAAGTAGTATTTTAAAGACGAATATGTAGTAGTATGTTTAAGAGGAATACAAAGTAGTATGTTTAATAGGAATATGAAGTAGTATGTCTAAGAGGAATATGAAGTAGTATGTTGAAGAGGAATATGAAGTAGTATGTTTAAGAGGAATAAGAAGTAGTATGTTTAAGAGGAATATGAAGTAGCATGTTTAAGAGGAATATGAAGTAGTATGTTTAAGAGGAATATGAAGTAGTATGTTTAAGAGGAATGTAAAGTAGTACGTTTAAGAGGAATATGAAGTAGTATGTTTAAGAGGAATATGAAGTAGTATCTTTAAGAGGAATATGCAGTAGTATATTTAAGAGGAATATGAAGTTGTATATTTAAGAGGAATATGAAGAAGTATGTTTAAGAGGAATATGAAGTAGCATGTTTAAGAGGAATATGAAGTAGTATGTTTAAGAGGAATATGAGGTAGTATGTTTAAGAGGAATATGAAGTAGTATGTTTAAGAGGAATATGAAGTAGTATGTTTAAGAGGAATATGAAGTAGTATGTTTAAGTGGAATATGAAGTAGTATATTTAAGAGGAATATCAAGTAGTATATTTAAGAGGAATATGAAGTAGTATGTTTAACAGGAATATGAAATAGTATGTTTAAGAGGAATATGAACTAGTATGTTTAAGAGGAATATGAAGTAGTATGTTTAAGAGGAATATGAAGTAGTATATTTAAGAGGAATATGAAGTAGTATATTTAAGAGGAATATGAAGTAGTATGTTAAAGGGGAATATGAAGGAGTATATTTAAGAGGAATATGAAGTAGTATGTTTAAGAGGAATATGAAGTCGTGTATTTAAGAGGAATTTGAAGTAGTATGTTTAAGAGGAATATGAAGAAGTATGTTTAAGAGGAATATGAAGTAATATGTTTAAGTAGAATATGAAGTAGTATGTTTAAGAAGAATATGAAGTAGTATGTTTAAGAGGAATATGAAGTAGTATGTTCAAGAGGAATATGAAGTAGTATGTTTAAGAGGAATATGAAGTAGTATTTTTAAGAAGAATATGTAGTAGTATGTTTAAGAGGAATATAAAGTAGTATGTTTAATAGGAATATGAAGTAGTATGTTTAGGAGGAATATGAAGTAGTATGTTGAAGAGGAATATGAAGTAGTATGTATAAGAGGAATATGAAGTAGTATGTTTAAGTGGAATATGAAGTAGTATATTTAAGAGGAATATGAAGTAGTATGTTTAAGAGGAATATGAAATAGTATGTTTAAGAGGAATAAGAAGTAGTATGTTTAAGAGGAATATGAAATAGTATGTTTAAGAGGAATATGAAGTAGTATGTTTAAGAGGAATATGAAGTAGTATGTTTAAGAGGAATGTGAAGTAGTATGTTTAAGAGGAATATGAAGTAGTATTTTTAAGAGGAATATAAAGTAATATCTTTAAGAGGAATATGCAGTAGTATATTTAAGAGGAATATGAAGTAGTATATTTAAGAGGAATATGAAGTAGTATGTTTAAGAAGAATATGAAGTAGTATGTTTAAGAGGAATATGAAGTAGTATGTTTAAGAGGAATATGAAGTATTATGTTTAAGAGGAATATGAAGTAGTATGTTTAAGAGGAATATGAAGCAGTATGTTTAAGAGGAATATGAAGTAGTGTGTTTAAGAGGAATATGAAGTAGTATGTTTAAGAGTTAGTACGTATAATAGGAATATGAAGTAGTATGTTTAAGAAGAATATGTAGTAGTATATTTAAGAGGAATATGAAGCAATATATTTAAGAGGAGTATGAATTATTATGTTGAATAGGAATATGAAGTGCTATGTTTAAGAGGAATATGAAGTAGTATGTTTAAGAGGAATATGAAGTAGTATGTTTAAGAGAAATATGAAGTAGTATGTTTAAGAGGAATATGAAGTAGTATGTTTAAGAAGAATATGAAGTAGTATGTTTAAGAGGAATATGAAGTAGTATTTTTAAGAAGAATATGTAGTAGTATGTTTAAGAGGAATATAAAGTAGTATGTTTAATAGGAATATGAGGTAGTATGTTTAAGAGGAATATGAAGTAGTATGTTGAAGAGGAATATGAAGTAGTATGTTTAAGAGGAATATGAAGTAGTATGTTTAAGTGGAATATGAAGTAGTATATTTAAGAGGAATATCAAGTAGTATATTTAAGAGAAATATGAAGTAGTATGTTTAACAGGAATATGATGTAGTATGTTTAAGAGGAAAATGAAGTAGTATGTTTAAGTGGAATATGAAGTAGTATGTTTAAGAGGAATATGAAGTAGTATATTTAAGAAGAATATGAAGTAGTATATTTAAGAGGAATATGAAGTAGTATGTTTAAGAGGAATATGAAGTAGTATATTTAAGAGGAATATGAAGTAGTATGTTTAAGAGGAATATGAAGTAGTGTATTTAAGAGGAATTTGAAGTAGTATGTTTAAGAGGAATATGAAGTAGTATGTTTATGAGGAATGTGAAGTAATATGTTTAAGCAGAATATGAAGTAGTATGTTTAAGAGGAATATGAAGTAGTATGTTTAAGAGGAATATGAAGTAGTATGTTTAAGAGGAATATGAAGTAGTATGTTTAAGAGGAATATGAAGTAGTATTTTAAAGACGAATATGTAGTAGTATGTTTAAGAGGAATACAAAGTAGTATGTTTAATAGGAATATGAAGTAGTATGTCTAAGAGGAATATGAAGTAGTATGTTGAAGAGGAATATGAAGTAGTATGTTTAAGAGGAATAAGAAGTAGTATGTTTAAGAGGAATATGAAGTAGCATGTTTAAGAGGAATATGAAGTAGTATGTTTAAGAGGAATATGAAGTAGTATGTTTAAGAGGAATGTAAAGTAGTACGTTTAAGAGGAATATGAAGTAGTATGTTTAAGAGGAATATGAAGTAGTATCTTTAAGAGGAATATGCAGTAGTATATTTAAGAGGAATATGAAGTTGTATATTTAAGAGGAATATGAAGAAGTATGTTTAAGAGGAATATGAAGTAGCATGTTTAAGAGGAATATGAAGTAGTATGTTTAAGAGGAATATGAGGTAGTATGTTTAAGAGGAATATGAAGTAGTATGTTTAAGAGGAATATGCAGTAGTATATTTAAGAGGAATATGAAGTTGTATATTTAAGAGGAATATGAAGAAGTATGTTTAAGAGGAATATGAAGTAGCATTTTTAATAGGAATATGAAGTAGTATGTTTAAGAGGAATATGAGGTAGTATGTTTAAGAGGAATATGAAGTAGTATGTTTAAGAGGAATATGAAGTAGTATGTTTAAGTGGAATATGAAGTAGTATATTTAAGAGGAATATCAAGTAGTATATTTAAGAGGAATATGAAGTAGTATGTTTAACAGGAATATGAAATAGTATGTTTAAGAGGAATATGAACTAGTATGTTTAAGAGGAATATGAAGTAGTATGTTTAAGAGGAATATGAAGTAGTATATTTAAGAGGAATATGAAGTAGTATATTTAAGAGGAATATGAAGTAGTATGTTAAAGGGGAATATGAAAGAGTATATTTAAGAGGAATATGAAGTAGTATGTTTAAGAGGAATATGAAGTCGTGTATTTAAGAGGAATTTGAAGTAGTATGTTTAAGAGGAATATGAAGAAGTATGTTTAAGAGGAATATGAAGTAATATGTTTAAGTAGAATATGAAGTAGTATGTTTAAGAAGAATATGAAGTAGTATGTTTAAGAGGAATATGAAGTAGTATGTTCAAGAGGAATATGAAGTAGTATGTTTAAGAGGAATATGAAGTAGTATTTTTAAGAAGAATATGTAGTAGTATGTTTAAGAGGAATATAAAGTAGTATGTTTAATAGGAATATGAAGTAGTATGTTTAGGAGGAATATGAAGTAGTATGTTGAAGAGGAATATGAAGTAGTATGTATAAGAGGAATATGAAGTAGTATGTTTAAGTGGAATAT
Source organism: Atherix ibis (assembly GCA_958298945.1). NCBI lineage: Eukaryota > Metazoa > Arthropoda > Insecta > Diptera > Athericidae > Atherix > Atherix ibis. The sequence continues at coordinate 311,593 of CATQJD010000034.1, read as the reverse complement.
GAAGTAGTATATTTAAGAGGAATATGAAGTAGTATGTTTAAGAGGAATATGAAATAGTATGTTTAAGAGGAATAAGAAGTAGTATGTTTAAGAGGAATATGAAATAGTATGTTTAAGAGGAATATGAAGTAGTATGTTTAAGAGGAATATGAAGTAGTATGTTTAAGAGGAATGTGAAGTAGTATGTTTAAGAGGAATATGAAGTAGTATTTTTAAGAGGAATATGAAGTAATATCTTTAAGAGGAATATGCAGTAGTATATTTAAGAGGAATATGAAGTAGTATATTTAAGAGGAATATGAAGTAGTATGTTTAAGAAGAATATGAAGTAGTATGTTTAAGAGGAATATGAAGTAGTATGTTTAAGAGGAATATGAAGTATTATGTTTAAGAGGAATATGAAGTAGTATGTTTAAGAGGAATATGAAGCAGTATGTTTAAGAGGAATATGAAGTAGTGTGTTTAAGAGGAATATGAAGTAGTATGTTTAAGAGTTAGTACGTATAATAGGAATATGAAGTAGTATGTTTAAGAAGAATATGTAGTAGTATATTTAAGAGGAATATGAAGCAATATATTTAAGAGGAGTATGAATTATTATGTTGAATAGGAATATGAAGTGCTATGTTTAAGAGGAATATGAAGTAGTATGTTTAAGAGGAATATGAAGTAGTATGTTTAAGAGAAATATGAAGTAGTATGTTTAAGAGGAATATGAAGTAGTATGTTTAAGAAGAATATGAAGTAGTATGTTTAAGAGGAATATGAAGTAGTATTTTTAAGAAGAATATGTAGTAGTATGTTTAAGAGGAATATAAAGTAGTATGTTTAATAGGAATATGAGGTAGTATGTTTAAGAGGAATATGAAGTAGTATGTTGAAGAGGAATATGAAGTAGTATGTTTAAGAGGAATATGAAGTAGTATGTTTAAGTGGAATATGAAGTAGTATATTTAAGAGGAATATCAAGTAGTATATTTAAGAGAAATATGAAGTAGTATGTTTAACAGGAATATGATGTAGTATGTTTAAGAGGAAAATGAAGTAGTATGTTTAAGTGGAATATGAAGTAGTATGTTTAAGAGGAATATGAAGTAGTATATTTAAGAAGAATATGAAGTAGTATATTTAAGAGGAATATGAAGTAGTATGTTTAAGAGGAATATGAAGTAGTATATTTAAGAGGAATATGAAGTAGTATGTTTAAGAGGAATATGAAGTAGTGTATTTAAGAGGAATTTGAAGTAGTATGTTTAAGAGGAATATGAAGTAGTATGTTTAAGAGGAATGTGAAGTAATATGTTTAAGCAGAATATGAAGTAGTATGTTTAAGAGGAATATGAAGTAGTATGTTTAAGAGGAATATGAAGTAGTATGTTTAAGAGGAATATGAAGTAGTATGTTTAAGAGGAATATGAAGTAGTATTTTAAAGACGAATATGTAGTAGTATGTTTAAGAGGAATACAAAGTAGTATGTTTAATAGGAATATGAAGTAGTATGTCTAAGAGGAATATGAAGTAGTATGTTGAAGAGGAATATGAAGTAGTATGTTTAAGAGGAATAAGAAGTAGTATGTTTAAGAGGAATATGAAGTAGCATGTTTAAGAGGAATATGAAGTAGTATGTTTAAGAGGAATATGAAGTAGTATGTTTAAGAGGAATGTAAAGTAGTACGTTTAAGAGGAATATGAAGTAGTATGTTTAAGAGGAATATGAAGTAGTATCTTTAAGAGGAATATGCAGTAGTATATTTAAGAGGAATATGAAGTTGTATATTTAAGAGGAATATGAAGAAGTATGTTTAAGAGGAATATGAAGTAGCATGTTTAAGAGGAATATGAAGTAGTATGTTTAAGAGGAATATGAGGTAGTATGTTTAAGAGGAATATGAAGTAGTATGTTTAAGAGGAATATGAAGTAGTATGTTTAAGAGGAATATGAAGTAGTATGTTTAAGTGGAATATGAAGTAGTATATTTAAGAGGAATATCAAGTAGTATATTTAAGAGGAATATGAAGTAGTATGTTTAACAGGAATATGAAATAGTATGTTTAAGAGGAATATGAACTAGTATGTTTAAGAGGAATATGAAGTAGTATGTTTAAGAGGAATATGAAGTAGTATATTTAAGAGGAATATGAAGTAGTATATTTAAGAGGAATATGAAGTAGTATGTTAAAGGGGAATATGAAGGAGTATATTTAAGAGGAATATGAAGTAGTATGTTTAAGAGGAATATGAAGTCGTGTATTTAAGAGGAATTTGAAGTAGTATGTTTAAGAGGAATATGAAGAAGTATGTTTAAGAGGAATATGAAGTAATATGTTTAAGTAGAATATGAAGTAGTATGTTTAAGAAGAATATGAAGTAGTATGTTTAAGAGGAATATGAAGTAGTATGTTCAAGAGGAATATGAAGTAGTATGTTTAAGAGGAATATGAAGTAGTATTTTTAAGAAGAATATGTAGTAGTATGTTTAAGAGGAATATAAAGTAGTATGTTTAATAGGAATATGAAGTAGTATGTTTAGGAGGAATATGAAGTAGTATGTTGAAGAGGAATATGAAGTAGTATGTATAAGAGGAATATGAAGTAGTATGTTTAAGTGGAATATGAAGTAGTATATTTAAGAGGAATATGAAGTAGTATGTTTAAGAGGAATATGAAATAGTATGTTTAAGAGGAATAAGAAGTAGTATGTTTAAGAGGAATATGAAATAGTATGTTTAAGAGGAATATGAAGTAGTATGTTTAAGAGGAATATGAAGTAGTATGTTTAAGAGGAATGTGAAGTAGTATGTTTAAGAGGAATATGAAGTAGTATTTTTAAGAGGAATATGAAGTAATATCTTTAAGAGGAATATGCAGTAGTATATTTAAGAGGAATATGAAGTAGTATATTTAAGAGGAATATGAAGTAGTATGTTTAAGAAGAATATGAAGTAGTATGTTTAAGAGGAATATGAAGTAGTATGTTTAAGAGGAATATGAAGTATTATGTTTAAGAGGAATATGAAGTAGTATGTTTAAGAGGAATATGAAGCAGTATGTTTAAGAGGAATATGAAGTAGTGTGTTTAAGAGGAATATGAAGTAGTATGTTTAAGAGTTAGTACGTATAATAGGAATATGAAGTAGTATGTTTAAGAAGAATATGTAGTAGTATATTTAAGAGGAATATGAAGCAATATATTTAAGAGGAGTATGAATTATTATGTTGAATAGGAATATGAAGTGCTATGTTTAAGAGGAATATGAAGTAGTATGTTTAAGAGGAATATGAAGTAGTATGTTTAAGAGAAATATGAAGTAGTATGTTTAAGAGGAATATGAAGTAGTATGTTTAAGAAGAATATGAAGTAGTATGTTTAAGAGGAATATGAAGTAGTATTTTTAAGAAGAATATGTAGTAGTATGTTTAAGAGGAATATAAAGTAGTATGTTTAATAGGAATATGAGGTAGTATGTTTAAGAGGAATATGAAGTAGTATGTTGAAGAGGAATATGAAGTAGTATGTTTAAGAGGAATATGAAGTAGTATGTTTAAGTGGAATATGAAGTAGTATATTTAAGAGGAATATCAAGTAGTATATTTAAGAGAAATATGAAGTAGTATGTTTAACAGGAATATGATGTAGTATGTTTAAGAGGAAAATGAAGTAGTATGTTTAAGTGGAATATGAAGTAGTATGTTTAAGAGGAATATGAAGTAGTATATTTAAGAAGAATATGAAGTAGTATATTTAAGAGGAATATGAAGTAGTATGTTTAAGAGGAATATGAAGTAGTATATTTAAGAGGAATATGAAGTAGTATGTTTAAGAGGAATATGAAGTAGTGTATTTAAGAGGAATTTGAAGTAGTATGTTTAAGAGGAATATGAAGTAGTATGTTTATGAGGAATGTGAAGTAATATGTTTAAGCAGAATATGAAGTAGTATGTTTAAGAGGAATATGAAGTAGTATGTTTAAGAGGAATATGAAGTAGTATGTTTAAGAGGAATATGAAGTAGTATGTTTAAGAGGAATATGAAGTAGTATTTTAAAGACGAATATGTAGTAGTATGTTTAAGAGGAATACAAAGTAGTATGTTTAATAGGAATATGAAGTAGTATGTCTAAGAGGAATATGAAGTAGTATGTTGAAGAGGAATATGAAGTAGTATGTTTAAGAGGAATAAGAAGTAGTATGTTTAAGAGGAATATGAAGTAGCATGTTTAAGAGGAATATGAAGTAGTATGTTTAAGAGGAATATGAAGTAGTATGTTTAAGAGGAATGTAAAGTAGTACGTTTAAGAGGAATATGAAGTAGTATGTTTAAGAGGAATATGAAGTAGTATCTTTAAGAGGAATATGCAGTAGTATATTTAAGAGGAATATGAAGTTGTATATTTAAGAGGAATATGAAGAAGTATGTTTAAGAGGAATATGAAGTAGCATGTTTAAGAGGAATATGAAGTAGTATGTTTAAGAGGAATATGAGGTAGTATGTTTAAGAGGAATATGAAGTAGTATGTTTAAGAGGAATATGAAGTAGTATGTTTAAGAGGAATATGAAGTAGTATGTTTTAGAGGAATATGAAGTAGTATGTTTAAGAAGAATATGAATTAGTACGCATAATAGGAATATGAAGTAGTATGTTTAAGAAAAATATGAAGTAGTATAGTTAAGAGGAATATGAAGTAGTATGTTTAAGAGGAATATTAAGTAGTATGTTTAAGAGAAATATGAAGTAGTATGTTTAAGAGGAATATGAAGAAGTTTGCTTAAGAGGAATATGAAGTAGCATGTTTAAGAGGAATATGAAGTAGTATGTTTAAGAGAAATATGAAGTAGTTTGCTTAAGAGGAATATGAAGTAGTATATTTAAGAGGAATATGAAGTAGTAAGTTTAAGAGGAATATGAAGTAGTATATTTAAGAGGAATATGAAGTAGTATATTTAAGAGGAATATGAAGTAGTATGTTTAAGATGAATATAAAGAAGTATATTTAAGCGGAATATGAAGTAGTATATTTAAGAGGAATATGAAGTAGTATATTTAAGATTAATATGAAGTAGTATATTTAAGAGGAATATGAAGTAGTATGTTTAAGAGGAATATGAAGTAGTATGTTTAAGAGGAATATGAAGTAGTATGTTTAAGAGGAATATGAAGTAGTATGTTAACAGGAATATGAAGTAGTATATTTAAGAGGAATATGAAGTAGTATGTTTAAGAGGAATATGAAGTAGTATGTTTAAGAGAAATATGAAGTAGTATGTTGAAGAGAAATATGAAGTAGTTTGCTTAAGAGGAATATGAAGAAGTATGTTTAAGAGGAATATGAAGTAGTATGTTTAAGAGGAATATGAAGTGGTATGTTTAAGAGGAATATGAAGAAGTTTGTTTAAGAGGAATATGAAGTAGTATGTTTAAGAGGAATATGAAGTAGTATGTTTAAGAGGAATATGAAGTAGTATATTTAAGAGGAATATGAAGTAGTATATTGAAGAGGAATATGAAGTAGTATGTTTAAGATGAATATGAAGAAGTATATTTAAGCGGAATATGAAGTAGTATATTTAAGAGGAATATGAAGTAGTATATTTAAGATGAATATGAAGTAATATATTTAAGAGGAATATGAAGTAGTATATTTAAGAGGAATATGAAGTAGTATGTTTAAGAGGAATATGAAGTAGTATGTTTGAGAGGAATATGAAGTAGTATATTTAAGAGGAATATGAAATAGTATGTTTAAGAGGAATATGATGTAGTACGTTTAAGAGGAATATGAAGTAGTATGTTTAAGAGGAATATGAAGTAGTATGTTTAAGAGGAATATGAAGTAGAATGTTAAAAAGGAATATGTAGTAGTATGTTTAAGAGGAATATGAAGTAGTATGTTTAAGATAAATATGAAGTAATATGTTTAAGAGGAATATGAAGTAGTATGTTTAAGAGGAAATTGAAGTAGTATGTTTAAGAGGAATATGAAGTAGTGTGTTTAGGAGGAATATGAAGTAGTATGTTTAAGAGGAATATGAAGTAGTATGTTTAAGAGGAATTTAAAGTAGTATGCTTAAGAGGAATATGAAGTAGTATGTTTAAGAGGAATATGAAGTAGTATGTTTAAGAGGAATATGAAGTAGTATGTTTAGAGGAATATGAAGTAGTATGTTAAGAGGAATATTAAGTAGTATGTTCAAGAGAATTATGAAGTAGTATATTTAAGAGGAATATGAGGTAGTATGTTTAAGAGGAATATGAAGTTGTATATTTAAGAGGAATATGAAGTAGTATGTTTAAGAGGAATATGAAGTAGTATGTTTAAGAAGAATATGAAGTAGTATGTTTAAGAGGAATATGAGGTAGTATGTTTAAGAGGGATATGAAGTAGTATGTTTAAGAGGAATATGAAGTAGTATGTTTAAGAGGAATATGAAGTAGTATGTTTAAGAGGAATATGAAGTAGTATGTTTAAGAGGAATATGAATTAGTACGTATAATAGGAATATGAAGTAATATGTTTAAGAAGAATATGAAGTAGTATATTTAAGAGGAATATGAAGTAGTATGTTTAAGAGGAATATTAAGTAGTATGTTTAAGAGAAATATGAAGTAGTATGTTTAAGAGGAATATGAAGAAGTTTGTTTAAGATTAATATGAAGTAGCATGTTTAAGAGGAATATGAAGTAGTATGTTTAAGAGAAATATGAAGTAGTTTGCTTAAGAGGAATATGAAGTAGTATATTAAAGAGGAATATGAAGTAGTATGCTTAAGAGGAATATGAAGTAGTATATTTAAGAGGAATATGAAGTAGTATATTTAAGAGGAATATGAAGTAGTATGTTTAAGATGAATATAAAGTAGTATATTTAAGAGGAATATGAAATAGTATATTTAAGAGGAATATGAACTAGTATGTTTAAGAGGAATATGAAGTAGTATGTTTAAGAGGAATATGAAGTAGTATGTTTGAGAGGAATATGAAGTAGTATGTTAACAGGAATATGAAGTAGTATGTTTAAGAGAAATATGAAGTAGTTTGCTTAAGAGGAATATGAAGTAGTATATTTAAGAGGAATATGAAGTAGTATGTTCAAGAGGAATATGAAGTAGTATATTTAAGAGGAATATGAAGTAGTATATTTAAGAGAAATATGAAGTAGTATGTTTAAGAGGAATATGAAGTAGTATGTTTAAGAGGAATATGAAGTAGTATGTTTAAGAGGAATATGAAGTAGTATGTTAACAGGAATATGAAGTAGTATGTTTAAGAGGAATATGAAGTAGTATATTTAAGAGGAATATGAAGTAGTATGTTTAAGAGGAATATAAAGTAGTATGTTTAAGAGGAATATGAAGTAGTATATTTAAGAGGAATATGAAGTAGTATATTTAAGAGGAATATGAAGTAGTATGTTTAAGAGGAATATGAAGTAGTATGTTTAAGAGAAATATGAAGTAGTTTGCTTAAGAGGAATATGAAGTAGTATATTTAAAAGGAATATGAAGAAGTTTGTTTAAGAGGAATATGAAGTAGTATGTTTAAGAGGAATATGAAGTAGTATGTTTAAGAGGAATACGAAGTAGTATATTTAAGAGGAATATGAAGTAGTATATTGAAGAGGAATATGAAGTAGTATGTTTAAGATGAATATGAAGAAGTATATTTAAGCGGAATATGAAGTAGTATATTTAAGAGGAATATGAAGTAGTATATTTAAGATGAATATGAAGTAATATATTTAAGAGGAATATGAAGTAGTATGTTTAAGAGGAATATGAAGTAGTATGTTTAAGAGGAATATAAAGTAGTATGTTTAAGAGGAATATGAAGTAGTATATTTAAGAGGAATATGAAATAGTATGTTTAAGAGGAATATGATGTAGTACGTTTAAGAGGAATTTAAAGTAGTATGCTTAAGAGGAATATGAAGTAGTATGTTTAAGAGGAATATGAAGTAGTATGTTTAAGAGGAATATGAAGTAGTATGTTAACAGGAATATGAAGTAGTATGTTTAAGAGGAATATGAAGTAGTATATTTAAGAGGAATATGAAGTAGTATGTTTAAGAGGAATATAAAGTAGTATGTTTAAGAGGAATATGAAGTAGTATATTTAAGAGGAATATGAAGTAGTATATTTAAGAGGAATATGAAGTAGTATGTTTAAGAGGAATATGAAGTAGTATGTTTAAGAGAAATATGAAGTAGTATGTATAAGAGGAATATGAAGAAGTTTGTTTAAGAGGAATATGAAGTAGTATGTTTAAGAGGAATATGAAGTAGTATGTTTAAGAGGAATATGAAGTAGTATGTTTAGAGGAATATGAAGTAGTATGTTAAGAGGAATATTAAGTAGTTTGTTCAAGAGAATTATGAAGTAGTATATTTAAGAGGAATATGAGGTAGTATGTTTAAGAGGAATATGAAGTAGTATGTTTAAGAGGAATATGAAGTAGTATGTTTAAGAGGAATACGAAGCAGTATGTTTAGGAGGAATATGAAGTAGTATGTTTAAGAGGAATATGAAGTAGTATGTTTAAGAGGAATATGAAGTAGTATATTTAAGAGGAATATGAAGTAGTATATTTAAGAGGAATATGAAGTAGTATGTTTAAGAGGAATATGAACTAGTATATTTAAGAGGAATATGAAGTAGTATGTTTAAGAGGAATATGAAGTAGTGTATTTAAGAGGAATTTGAAGTAGTATGTTTAAGAGGAATATGAAGAAGTATGTTTAAGAGGAATATGAAGTAGTATATTTAAGAGGAATATGAAGTAGTATGTTTAAGAGGAATATAAAGTAGTATGTTTAAGAGGAATATGAAGTAGTATGTTTAAGAGAAATATGAAGTAGTTTGCTTAAGAGGAATATGAAGTAGTATATTTAAGAGGAATATGAAGTAGTATGCTTAAGAGGAATATGAAGTAGTATATTTAAGAGGAATATGAAGTAGTATATTTAAGAGGAATATGAAGTAGTATGTTTAAGATGAATATAAAGTAGTATATTTAAGAGGAATATGAAATAGTATATTTAAGAGGAATATGAACTAGTATGTTTAAGAGGAATATGAAGTAGTATGTTTAAGAGGAATATGAAGTAGTATGTTTAAGAGGAATATGAAGTAGTATGCTAACAGGAATATGAAGTAGTATGTTTAAGAGGAATATGAAGTAGTATATTTAAGAGGAATATGAAGTAGTATATTTAAGAGGAATATGAAGTAGTATGTTTAAGAGGAATATGAACTAGTATATTTAAGAGGAATATGAAGTAGTATGTTTAAGAGGAATATGAAGTAGTGTATTTAAGAGGAATTTGAAGTAGTATGTTTAAGAGGAATATGAAGAAGTATGTTTAAGAGGAATATGAAGTAGTATATTTAAGAGGAATATGAAGTAGTATGTTTAAGAGGAATATAAAGTAGTATGTTTAAGAGGAATATGAAGTAGTATATTTAAGAGGAATATGAAGTAGTATATTTAAGAGGAATATGAAGTAGTATGTTTAAGAGGAATATGAAGTAGTATGTTTAAGAGAAATATGAAGTAGTTTGCTTAAGAGGAATATGAAGTAGTATATTTAAGAGGAATATGAAGTAGTATGCTTAAGAGGAATATGAAGTAGTATATTTAAGAGGAATATGAAGTAGTATATTTAAGAGGAATATGAAGTAGTATGTTTAAGATGAATATAAAGTAGTATATTTAAGAGGAATATGAAATAGTATATTTAAGAGGAATATGAACTAGTATGTTTAAGAGGAATATGAAGTAGTATGTTTAAGAGGAATATGAAGTAGTATGTTTAAGAGGAATATGAAGTAGTATGTTAACAGGAATATGAAGTAGTATGTTTAAGAGAAATATGAAGTAGTTTGCTTAAGAGGAATATGAAGTAGTATATTTAAGAGGAATATGAAGTAGTATGTTCAAGAGGAATATGAAGTAGTATATTTAAGAGGAATATGAAGTAGTATATTTAAGAGAAATATGAAGTAGTATGTTTAAGAGGAATATGAAGTAGTATGTTTAAGAGGAATATGAAGTAGTATGTTTAAGAGGAATATGAAGTAGTATGTTAACAGGAATATGAAGTAGTATGTTTAAGAGGAATATGAAGTAGTATATTTAAGAGGAATATGAAGTAGTATGTTTAAGAGGAATATAAAGTAGTATGTTTAAGAGGAATATGAAGTAGTATATTTAAGAGGAATATGAAGTAGTATATTTAAGAGGAATATGAAGTAGTATGTTTAAGAGGAATATGAAGTAGTATGTTTAAGAGAAATATGAAGTAGTATGTATAAGAGGAATATGAAGAAGTTTGTTTAAGAGGAATATGAAGTAGTATGTTTAAGAGGAATATGAAGTAGTATGTTTAAGAGGAATACGAAGTAGTATATTTAAGAGGAATATGAAGTAGTATATTGAAGAGGAATATGAAGTAGTATGTTTAAGATGAATATGAAGAAGTATATTTAAGCGGAATATGAAGTAGTATATTTAAGAGGAATATGAAGTAGTATATTTAAGATGAATATGAAGTAATATATTTAAGAGGAATATGAAGTAGTATGTTTAAGAGGAATATGAAGTAGTATGTTTAAGAGGAATATGAAGTAGTATGTTTAAGAGGAATATGAAGTAGTATATTTAAGAGGAATATGAAATAGTATGTTTAAGAGGAATATGATGTAGTACGTTTAAGAGGAATTTAAAGTAGTATGCTTAAGAGGAATATGAAGTAGTATGTTTAAGAGGAATATGAAGTAGTATGTTTAAGAGGAATATGAAGTAGTATGTTTAGAGGAATATGAAGTAGTATGTTAAGAGGAATATTAAGTAGTTTGTTCAAGAGAATTATGAAGTAGTATATTTAAGAGGAATATGAGGTAGTATGTTTAAGAGGAATATGAAGTAGTATGTTTAAGAGGAATATGAAGTAGTATGTTTAAGAGGAATACGAAGCAGTATGTTTAGGAGGAATATGAAGTAGTATGTTTAAGAGGAATATGAAGTAGTATGTTTAAGAGGAATATGAAGTAGTATATTTAAGAGGAATATGAAGTAGTATATTTAAGAGGAATATGAAGTAGTATGTTTAAGAGGAATATGAACTAAGAGGAATATGAAGTAGTATGTTTAAGAGGAATATGAAGTAGTGTATTTAAGAGGAATTTGAAGTAGTATGTTTAAGAGGAATATGAAGAAGTATGTTTAAGAGGAATATGAAGTAATATGTTTAAGTAGAATATGAAGTAGTTTGTTTAAGAGGAATATGAAGTAGTATGTTTAAGAGGAATATGAAGTAGTATGTTTAAGAGGAATATGAAGTGGTATGTTTAAGAGGAATATGAAGTAGTATTTTTAAGAAGAATATGTAGTAGTATGTTTAAGAGGAATATGAATTAGTATGTTTAAGAGGAATATGAAGTAGTATGTTTAAGAGGAATATGAAGTAGTATCTTTAAGAGGAATATGCAGTAGTATATTTAAGAGGAATATGAAGTAGTATATTTAAGAGGAATATGAAGTAGTATGTTTTAGAGGAATATGAAGTAGTATGTTTAAGAGGAATATGACGTAGTATGTTTAAGAGGAATATGAAGTAGTATGTTTAAGAGGAATATGAAGAAGTTTGTTTAAGAGGAATATGAAGTAGTATGTTTAAGAGGAATATGAAGTAGTATGTTTAAGAGGAATATGAAGTATTATATTTAAGAGGAATATGAAGTAGTATATTTAAGAGGAATATGATGTAGTATGTTTAAGATGAATATGAAGAAGTATATTTAAGCGGAATATGAAGTAGTATATTTAAGAGGAATATGAAGTAGTATATTTAAGATGAATATGAAGTAGTATATTAAAGAGGAATATGAAGTAGTATGTTTAAGAGGAATATGAAGTAGTATGTTTAAGAGGAATATGTTTAAGAGGAATATGAAGTAGTATGTTTAAGAGGAATATGAAGTAGTATGTTTAAGAGGAATATGAAGTAGTATGTTTAAGAGGAATATGAAGTAGTATGTTTAAGAGGAATATGAAGTAGTATGTTTAAGAGGAATATGAAGTAGTATGTTTAAGAGGAATATGAAGTAGTATGTTTAAGAGGAATACGAAGAAGTATGTTAAGAGGAATATGAAGTAGTTTGTTTAAGAAAAATATGAAGTAGTATATTTAAGAGGAATATGAAGTAGTATGTTTAAGAGGAATATGAAGTAGTATGTTTAAGAGGAATATGAAGTAGTATGTTTAAGAGGAATATGAAGTAGTATGTTTAGGAGGAATATGAAGTAGTATGTTTAAGAGGAATATGAAGTTGTATATTTAAGAGGAATATGCAGTAGTATATTTAAGAGGAATATCAAGAAGTATATTTAAGAGGAATATGAAGTAGTATGTTTAACAGGAATATGAAGTAGTATGTTTAAGAGGAATATGAAGTAGTATGTTTGAGAGGTATATGAAGTAGTATCTTTAAAAGGAATATGAAGTAGTATGCATAAGTGGAATATGAAGTAGTATATTTAAGAGGAATATGAAGTAGTATGTTTAAGAGGAATATGAAGTAGTATGTTTAAGAGGAATAAGAAGTAGTATGTTTAAGAGGAATATGAAGTAGTGTGTTTAAGAGGAATATGAAGTAGTATGTTTAAGAGGAATATGAAGTAGTATGTTTGAGGGGAATGTGAAGTAGTGTGTTTAAGAGGAATATAAAGTAGTATGTTTAAGAGGAATATGAAGTAGTATGTTTAAGAGGAATATGAAGTAGTATATTTAAGAGGAATATGAAGTAGTATGTTTAAGAGGAATATGAAGTTGTATATTTAAGAGGAATATGCAGTAGTATATTTAAGAGGAATATCAAGTAGTATATATAAGAGGAATATGAAGTAGTATGTTTAACAGGAATATGAAGTAGTATGTTTAAGAGGAATAAGAAGTAGTATGTTTAGGAGGAATATGAAGTAGTATGTTTAAGAAGGATATGAAATAGTATGTTTAAGAGGAATATGAAGTAGTATATTTAAGAGGAATATGAAGTAGTATGTTTAAGAGGAATATGAAGTAGTGTATTTAAGAGGAATTTGAAGTAGTATGTTTAAGAGGAATATGAAGAAGTATGTTTAAGAGGAATATGAAGTAATATGTTTAAGTGGAATATGAAGTAGTATGTTTTAGAGGAATATGAAGTAGTATGTTTAAGAGGAATATGAAGTAGTATGTTTAAGAGGAATATGAAGTAGTATGTTTAAGAGGAAAATGAAGTAGTATTTTTAAGAAGAATATGTAGTAGTATGTTTAAGAGGAATATAAAGTAGTATGTTTAATAGGAATATGAAGTAGTATGTTTAGGAGGAATATGAAGTAGTATGTTGAAGAGGAATATGAAGTAGTATGTATAAGAGGAATATGAAGTAGTATGTTTAAGTGGAATATGAAGTAGTATATTTAAGAGGAATATGAAGTAGTATGTTTAAGAGGAATATGAAGTAGTATGTTTAAGAGGAATATGAAGTATTATATTTAAGAGGAATATGAAGTAGTATATTTAAGAGGAATATGATGTAGTATGTTTAAGATGAATATGAAGAAGTATATTTAAGCGGAATATGAACTAGTATATTTAAGAGGAATATGAAGTAGTATATTTAAGATGAATATGAAGTAGTATATTAAAGAGGAATATGAAGTAGTATGTTTAAGAGGAATATGAAGTAGTATGTTTAAGAGGAATATGTTTAAGAGGAATATGAAGTAGTATGTTTAAGAGGAATATGAAGTAGTATGTTTAAGAGGAATATGAAGTAGTATGTTTAAGAGGAATATGAAGTAGTATGTTTAAGAGGAATATGAAGTAGTATGTTTAAGAGGAATATGAAGTAGTATGTTTAAGAGGAATATGAAGTAGTATGTTTAAGAAGAATACGAAGAAGTATGTTAAGAGGAATATGAAGTAGTATGTTTAAGAAAATTATGAAGTAGTATATTTAAGAGGAATATGAAGTAGTATGTTTAAGAGGAATATGAAGTAGTATGTTTAAGAGGAATATGAAGTAGTTTGTTTAAGAGGAATATGAAGTAGTATGTTTAGGAGGAATATGAAGTAGTATGTTTAAGAGGAATATGAAGTTGTATATTTAAGAGGAATATGCAGTAGTATATTTAAGAGGAATATCAAGAAGTATATTTAAGAGGAATATGAAGTAGTATGTTTAACAGGAATATGAAGTAGTATGTTTAAGAGGAATATGAAGTAGTATGTTTGAGAGGTATATGAAGTAGTATCTTTAAAAGGAATATGAAGTAGTATGCATAAGTGGAATATGAAGTAGTATATTTAAGAGGAATATGAAGTAGTATGTTTAAGAGGAATATGAAGTAGTATGTTTAAGAGGAATAAGAAGTAGTATGTTTAAGAGGAATATGAAGTAGTGTGTTTAAGAGGAATATGAAGTAGTATGTTTAAGAGGAATATGAAGTAGTATGTTTGAGGGGAATGTGAAGTAGTGTGTTTAAGAGGAATATAAAGTAGTATGTCTAAGAGGAATATGAAGTAGTATGTTTAAGAGGAATATGAAGTAGTATATTTAAGAGGAATATGAAGTAGTATGTTTAAGAGGAATATGAAGTTGTATATTTAAGAGGAATATGCAGTAGTATATTTAAGAGGAATATCAAGTAGTATATTTAAGAGGAATATGAAGTAGTATGTTTAACAGGAATATGAAGTAGTATGTTTAAGAGGAATATGAAGTAGTATGTTTAGGAGGAATATGAAGTAGTATGTTTAAGAAGAATATGAAATAGTATGTTTAAGAGGAATATGAAGTAGTATATTTAAGAGGAATATGAAGTAGTATGTTTAAGAGGAATATGAAGTAGTGTATTTAAGAGGAATTTGAAGTAGTATGTTTAAGAGGAATATGAAGAAGTATGTTTAAGAGGAATATGAAGTAATATGTTTAAGTAGAATATGAAGTAGTATGTTTTAGAGGAATATGAAGTAGTATGTTTAAGAGGAATATGAAGTAGTATGTTTAAGAGGAATATGAAGTAGTATGTTTAAGAGGAATATGAAGTAGTATTTTTAAGAAGAATATGTAGTAGTATGTTTAAGAGGAATATAAAGTAGTATGTTTAATAGGAATATGAAGTAGTATGTTTAGGAGGAATATGAAGTAGTATGTTGAAGAGGAATATGAAGTAGTATGTATAAGAGGAATATGAAGTAGTATGTTTAAGTGGAATATGAAGTAGTATATTTAAGAGGAATATGAAGTAGTATGTTTAAGAGGAATATGAAGTAGTATGTTTAAGAGGAATAAGAAGTAGTATGTTTAAGAGGAATATGAAGTAGTATGTTTAAGAGGAATATGAAGTAGTATGTTTAAGAGGAATATGAAGTAGTATGTTTAAGAGGAATGTGAAGTAGTATGTTTAAGAGGAATATGAAGTAGTATGTTTAAGAGGAATATGAAGTAGTATCTTTAAGAGGAATATGCAGTAGTATATTTAAGAGGAATATGAAGTAGTATATTTAAGAGGAATATGAAGTAGTATGTTTAAGAGGAATATGAAGTAGTATGTTTAAGAGGAATATGAAGTAGTATGTTTAAGAGGAATATGAAGTAGTATGTTTAAGAGGAATATGAAGTAGTATGTTTAAGAGGAATATGAAGCAGTATGTTTAAGAAAAATATGAAGTAGTGTGTTTAAGAGGAATATGAAGTAGTATGTTTAAGAGGAATATGAATTAGTACGTATAATAGGAATATGAAGTAGTATGTTTGAGAAGAATATGAAGTAGTATATTTAAGAGGAATATGAAGTAATATATTTAAGAGGAATATGAATTATTATGATTAATAGGAATATGAAGTACTATGTTTAAGAGGAATATAAAGTAGTATGTTAAAGAGGAATATGAAGTAGAACGTTTAAGAGAAATATGAAGTAGTATGTTTAAGAGGAATATGAAGTAGTATGTTTAAGGGGAATATGAAGTAGTATGTTTAAAGGGAATATGAAGTAGTATGTTTAAGAGGAATATTAAGTAGTATGTTTAAGAGGAATATGAAGTAGTATGTTTAAGAGGAATATGAAGAAGTTTGTTTAAGAGGAATATGAATTAGTATGTTTAAGAGGAATATGAAGTAGTATGTTTAAGAGGAATATGAAGTAGTATATTTAAGAGGAATATGAAGTAGTATATTTAAGAGGAATATGAAGTAGTATGTTTGAGATGAATATGAAGAAGTATATTTAAGCGGAATATGAAGTAGTATATTTAAGAGGAACATGAAGTAGTATATTTAAGATGAATATGAAGTAGTATATTAAAGAGGAATATGAAGTAGTATGTTTAAGAGGATATGAAGTAGTATGTTTTAGAGGAATATGAAGTAGTATGTTTAAGAGGAATATGAAGTAGTATGTTTAAGAGGAATATGAAGTAGTATGTTTAAGAGGAATATGAAGTAGTATGTTTAAGAGGAATATGAAGTAGTATGTTTAAGAGGAATATGAAGTAGTATGTTTAAGAGGAATATGAAGTAGTATGTTTAAGAGGAATATGAAGTAGTATGTTTAAGAGGAATATGAAGTAGTATGTTTAGGAGGAATATGAAGTAGTATGTTTAAGAGGAATATGAAGTTGTATATTTAAGAGGAATATGAAGTAGTATGTTTAAGAGGAATATGAAGTAGTATGTTTAAGAGGAATATGAAGTATTATATTTAAGAGGAATATGAAGTAGTATGTTTAACAGGAATATGATGTAGTATGTTTAAGATGAATATGAAGAAGTATATTTAAGCGGAATATGAAGTAGTATATTTAAGAGGAATATGAAGTAGTATATTTAAGATGAATATGAAGTAGTATATTAAAGAGGAATATGAAGTAGTATGTTTAAGAGGAATATGAAGTAGTATGTTTAAGAGGAATATAAAGTAGTATGTTTAAGAGGAATATGAAGTAGTATGTTTAAGAGGAATATGAAGTAGTATGTTTAAGAGGAATATGAAGTAGTATGTTGAAGAGGAATATGAAGTAGTATGTATAAGAGGAATATGAAGTAGTATGTTTAAGTGGAATATGAAGTAGTATATTTAAGAGGAATATGAAGTAGTATGTTTAAGAGGAATATGAAGTAGTATGTTTAAGAGGAATATGAAGTATTATATTTAAGAGGAATATGAAGTAGTATATTTAAGAGGAATATGATGTAGTATGTTTAAGATGAATATGAAGAAGTATATTTAAGCGGAATATGAAGTAGTATATTTAAGAGGAATATGAAGTAGTATATTTAAGATGAATATGAAGTAGTATATTAAAGAGGAATATGAAGTAGTATGTTTAAGAGGAATATGAAGTAGTATGTTTAAGAGGAATATGTTTAAGACGAATATGAAGTAGTATGTTTAAGAGGAATATGAAGTAGTATGTTTAAGAGGAATATGAAGTAGTATGTTTAAGAGGAATATGAAGTAGTATGTTTAAGAGGAATATGAAGTAGTATGTTTAAGAGGAATATGAAGTAGTATGTTTAAGAGGAATACGAAGAAGTATGTTAAGAGGAATATGAAGTAGTATGTTTAAGAAAATTATGAAGTAGTATATTTAAGAGGAATATGAAGTAGTATGTTTAAGAGGAATATGAAGTAGTATGTTTAAGAGGAATATGAAGTAGTATGTTTAAGAGGAATATGAAGTAGTATGTTTAGGAGGAATATCAAGAAGTATATTTAAGAGGAATATGAAGTAGTATGTTTAACAGGAATATGAAGTAGTATGTTTAAGAGGAATATGAAGTAGTATGTTTGAGAGGTATATGAAGTAGTATCTTTAAAAGGAATATGAAGTAGTATGCATAAGTGGAATATGAAGTAGTATATTTAAGAGGAATATGAAGTAGTATATTGAAGAGGAATATGAAGTAGTATGTTTAAGATGAATATGAAGAAGTATATTTAAGCGGAATATGAAGTAGTATATTTAAGAGGAATATGAAGTAGTATATTTAAGATGAATATGAAGTAATATATTTAAGAGGAATATGAAGTAGTATGTTTAAGAGGAATATGAAGTAGTATGTTTAAGAGGAATATGAAGTAGTATGTTTAAGAGGAATATGAAGTAGTATATTTAAGAGGAATATGAAATAGTATGTTTAAGAGGAATATGATGTAGTACGTTTAAGAGGAATTTAAAGTAGTATGCTTAAGAGGAATATGAAGTAGTATGTTTAAGAGGAATATGAAGTAGTATGTTTAAGAGGAATATGAAGTAGTATGTTTAGAGGAATATGAAGTAGTATGTTAAGAGGAATATTAAGTAGTTTGTTCAAGAGAATTATGAAGTAGTATATTTAAGAGGAATATGAGGTAGTATGTTTAAGAGGAATATGAAGTAGTATGTTTAAGAGGAATATGAAGTAGTATGTTTAAGAGGAATACGAAGCAGTATGTTTAGGAGGAATATGAAGTAGTATGTTTAAGAGGAATATGAAGTAGTATGTTTAAGAGGAATATGAAGTAGTATATTTAAGAGGAATATGAAGTAGTATATTTAAGAGGAATATGAAGTAGTATGTTTAAGAGGAATATGAACTAGTATATTTAAGAGGAATATGAAGTAGTATGTTTAAGAGGAATATGAAGTAGTGTATTTAAGAGGAATTTGAAGTAGTATGTTTAAGAGGAATATGAAGAAGTATGTTTAAGAGGAATATGAAGTAATATGTTTAAGTAGAATATGAAGTAGTATGTTTAAGAGGAATATGAAGTAGTATGTTTAAGAGGAATATGAATTAGTATGTTTAAGAGGAATATGAAGTGGTATGTTTAAGAGGAATATGAAGTAGAATTTTTAAGAAGAATATGTAGTAGTATGTTTAAGAGGAATATGAATTAGTATGTTTAAGAGGAATATGAAGTAGTATGTTTAAGAGGAATATGAAGTAGTATCTTTAAGAGGAATATGCAGTAGTATATTTAAGAGGAATATGAAGTAGTATATTTAAGAGGAATATGAAGTAGTATGTTTTAGAGGAATATGAAGTAGTATGTTTAAGAGGAATATGACGTAGTATGTTTAAGAGGAATATGAAGTAGTATGTTTAAGAGGAATATGAAGAAGTTTGTTTAAGAGGAATATGAAGTAGTATGTTTAAGAGGAATATGAAGTAGTATGTTTAAGAGGAATATGAAGTATTATATTTAAGAGGAATATGAAGTAGTATATTTAAGAGGAATATGATGTAGTATGTTTAAGATGAATATGAAGAAGTATATTTAAGCGGAATATGAAGTAGTATATTTAAGAGGAATATGAAGTTGTATATTTAAGATGAATATGAAGTAGTATATTAAAGAGGAATATGAAGTAGTATGTTTAAGAGGAATATGAAGTAGTATGTTTAAGAGGAATATGTTTAAGAGGAATATGAAGTAGTATGTTTAAGAGGAATATGAAGTAGTATGTTTAAGAGGAATATGAAGTAGTATGTTTAAGAGGAATATGAAGTAGTATGTTTAAGAGGAATATGAAGTAGTATGTTTAAGAGGAATATGAAGTAGTATGTTTAAGAGGAATATGAAGTAGTATGTTTAAGAGGAATACGAAGAAGTATGTTAAGAGGAATATGAAGTAGTTTGTTTAAGAAAATTATGAAGTAGTATATTTAAGAGGAATATGAAGTAGTATGTTTAAGAGGAATATGAAGTAGTATGTTTAAGAGGAATATGAAGTAGTATGTTTAAGAGGAATATGAAGTAGTATGTTTAGGAGGAATATGAAGTAGTATGTTTAAGAGGAATATGAAGTTGTATATTTAAGAGGAATATGCAGTAGTATATTTAAGAGGAATATCAAGAAGTATATTTAAGAGGAATATGAAGTAGTATGTTTAACAGGAATATGAAGTAGTATGTTTAAGAGGAATATGAAGTAGTATGTTTGAGAGGTATATGAAGTAGTATCTTTAAAAGGAATATGAAGTAGTATGCATAAGTGGAATATGAAGTAGTATATTTAAGAGGAATATGAAGTAGTATGTTTAAGAGGAATATGAAGTAGTATGTTTAAGAGGAATAAGAAGTAGTATGTTTAAGAGGAATATGAAGTAGTGTGTTTAAGAGGAATATGAAGTAGTATGTTTAAGAGGAATATGAAGTAGTATGTTTGAGGGGAATGTGAAGTAGTGTGTTTAAGAGGAATATAAAGTAGTATGTTTAAGAGGAATATGAAGTAGTATGTTTAAGAGGAATATGAAGTAGTATATTTAAGAGGAATATGAAGTAGTATGTTTAAGAGGAATATGAAGTTGTATATTTAAGAGGAATATGCAGTAGTATATTTAAGAGGAATATCAAGTAGTATATATAAGAGGAATATGAAGTAGTATGTTTAACAGGAATATGAAGTAGTATGTTTAAGAGGAATATGAAGTAGTATGTTTAGGAGGAATATGAAGTAGTATGTTTAAGAAGGATATGAAATAGTATGTTTAAGAGGAATATGAAGTAGTATATTTAAGAGGAATATGAAGTAGTATGTTTAAGAGGAATATGAAGTAGTGTATTTAAGAGGAATTTGAAGTAGTATGTTTAAGAGGAATATGAAGAAGTATGTTTAAGAGGAATATGAAGTAATATGTTTAAGTGGAATATGAAGTAGTATGTTTTAGAGGAATATGAAGTAGTATGTTTAAGAGGAATATGAAGTAGTATGTTTAAGAGGAATATGAAGTAGTATGTTTAAGAGGAAAATGAAGTAGTATTTTTAAGAAGAATATGTAGTAGTATGTTTAAGAGGAATATAAAGTAGTATGTTTAATAGGAATATGAAGTAGTATGTTTAGGAGGAATATGAAGTAGTATGTTGAAGAGGAATATGAAGTAGTATGTATAAGAGGAATATGAAGTAGTATGTTTAAGTGGAATATGAAGTAGTATATTTAAGAGGAATATGAAGTAGTATGTTTAAGAGGAATATGAAGTAGTATGTTTAAGAGGAATATGAAGTATTATATTTAAGAGGAATATGAAGTAGTATATTTAAGAGGAATATGATGTAGTATGTTTAAGATGAATATGAAGAAGTATATTTAAGCGGAATATGAAGTAGTATATTTAAGAGGAATATGAAGTAGTATATTTAAGATGAATATGAAGTAGTATATTAAAGAGGAATATGAAGTAGTATGTTTAAGAGGAATATGAAGTAGTATGTTTAAGAGGAATATGTTTAAGAGGAATATGAAGTAGTATGTTTAAGAGGAATATGAAGTAGAATGTTTAAGAGGAATATGAAGTAGTATGTTTAAGAGGAATATGAAGTAGTATGTTTAAGAGGAATATGAAGTAGTATGTTTAAGAGGAATATGAAGTAGTATGTTTAAGAGGAATATGAAGTAGTATGTTTAAGAAGAATACGAAGAAGTATGTTAAGAGGAATATGAAGTAGTATGTTTAAGAAAATTATGAAGTAGTATATTTAAGAGGAATATGAAGTAGTATGTTTAAGAGGAATATGAAGTAGTATGTTTAAGAGGAATATGAAGTAGTTTGTTTAAGAGGAATATGAAGTAGTATGTTTAGGAGGAATATGAAGTAGTATGTTTAAGAGGAATATGAAGTTGTTTATTTAAGAGGAATATGCAGTAGTATATTTAAGAGGAATATCAAGAAGTATATTTAAGAGGAATATGAAGTAGTATGTTTAACAGGAATATGAAGTAGTATGTTTAAGAGGAATATGAAGTAGTATGTTTGAGAGGTATATGAAGTAGTATCTTTAAAAGGAATATGAAGTAGTATGCATAAGTGGAATATGAAGTAGTATATTTAAGAGGAATATGAAGTAGTATGTTTAAGAGGAATATGAAGTAGTATGTTTAAGAGGAATAAGAAGTAGTATGTTTAAGAGGAATATGAAGTAGTGTGTTTAAGAGGAATATGAAGTAGTATGTTTAAGAGGAATATGAAGTAGTATGTTTGAGGGGAATGTGAAGTAGTGTGTTTAAGAGGAATATAAAGTAGTATGTCTAAGAGGAATATGAAGTAGTATGTTTAAGAGGAATATGAAGTAGTATATTTAAGAGGAATATGAAGTAGTATGTTTAAGAGGAATATGAAGTTGTATATTTAAGAGGAATATGCAGTAGTATATTTAAGAGGAATATCAAGTAGTATATTTAAGAGGAATATGAAGTAGTATGTTTAACAGGAATATGAAGTAGTATGTTTAAGAGGAATATGAAGTAGTATGTTTAGGAGGAATATGAAGTAGTATGTTTAAGAAGAATATGAAATAGTATGTTTAAGAGGAATATGAAGTAGTATATTTAAGAGGAATATGAAGTAGTATGTTTAAGAGGAATATGAAGTAGTGTATTTAAGAGGAATTTGAAGTAGTATGTTTAAGAGGAATATGAAGAAGTATGTTTAAGAGGAATATGAAGTAATATGTTTAAGTAGAATATGAAGTAGTATGTTTTAGAGGAATATGAAGTAGTATGTTTAAGAGGAATATGAAGTAGTATGTTTAAGAGGAATATGAAGTAGTATGTTTAAGAGGAATATGAAGTAGTATTTTTAAGAAGAATATGTAGTAGTATGTTTAAGAGGAATATAAAGTAGTATGTTTAATAGGAATATGAAGTAGTATGTTTAAGAGGAATAAGAAGTAGTATGTTTAAGAGGAATATGAAGTAGTATGTTTAAGAGGAATATGAAGTAGTATGTTTAAGAGGAATATGAAGTAGTATGTTTAAGAGGAATGTGAAGTAGTATGTTTAAGAGGAATATGAAGTAGTATGTTTAAGAGGAATATGAAGTAGTATCTTTAAGAGGAATATGCAGTAGTATATTTAAGAGGAATATGAAGTAGTATATTTAAGAGGAATATGAAGTAGTATGTTTAAGAGGAATATGAAGTAGTATGTTTAAGAGGAATATGAAGTAGTATGTTTAAGAGGAATATGAAGTAGTATGTTTAAGAGGAATATGAAGTAGTATGTTTAAGAGGAATATGAAGCAGTATGTTTAAGAAAAATATGAAGTAGTGTGTTTAAGAGGAATATGAAGTAGTATGTTTAAGAGGAATATGAATTAGTACGTATAATAGGAATATGAAGTAGTATGTTTGAGAAGAATATGAAGTAGTATATTTAAGAGGAATATGAAGTAATATATTTAAGAGGAATATGAATTATTATGATTAATAGGAATATGAAGTACTATGTTTAAGAGGAATATAAAGTAGTATGTTAAAGAGGAATATGAAGTAGTACGTTTAAAAGAAATATGAAGTAGTATGTTTAAGAGGAATATGAAGTAGTATGTTTAAGGGGAATATGAAGTAGTATGTTTAAGGGGAATATGAAGTAGTATGTTTAAGAGGAATATTAAGTAGTATGTTTAAGAGGAATATGAAGTAGTATGTTTAAGAGGAATATGAAGAAGTTTGTTTAAGAGGAATATGAAGTAGTATGTTTAAGAGGAATATGAAGTAGTATGTTTAAGAGGAATATGAAGTAGTATATTTAAGAGGAATATGAAGTAGTATATTTAAGAGGAATATGAAGTAGTATGTTTGAGATGAATATGAAGAAGTATATTTAAGCGGAATATGAAGTAGTATATTTAAGAGGAACATGAAGTAGTATATTTAAGATGAATATGAAGTAGTATATTAAAGAGGAATATGAAGTAGTATGTTTAAGAGGATATGAAGTAGTATGTTTTAGAGGAATATGAAGTAGTATGTTTAAGAGGAATATGAAGTAGTATGTTTAAGAGGAATATGAAGTAGTATGTTTAAGAGGAATATGAAGTAGTATGTTTAAGAGGAATATGAAGTAGTATGTTTAAGAGGAATATGAAGTAGTATGTTTAAGAGGAATATGAAGTAGTATGTTTAAGAGGAATATGAAGTAGTATGTTTAAGAGGAATATGAAGTAGTATGTTTAGGAGGAATATGAAGTAGTATGTTTAAGAGGAATATGAAGTTGTATATTTAAGAGGAATATGAAGTAGTATGTTTAAGAGGAATATGAAGTAGTATGTTTAAGAGGAATATGAAGTATTATATTTAAGAGGAATATGAAGTAGTATGTTTAACAGGAATATGATGTAGTATGTTTAAGATGAATATGAAGAAGTATATTTAAGCGGAATATGAAGTAGTATATTTAAGAGGAATATGAAGTAGTATATTTAAGATGAATATGAAGTAGTATATTAAAGAGGAATATGAAGTAGTATGTTTAAGAGGAATATGAAGTAGTATGTTTAAGAGGAATATAAAGTAGTATGTTTAAGAGGAATATGAAGTAGTATGTTTAAGAGGAATATGAAGTAGTATGTTTAAGAGGAATATGAAGTAGTATGTTGAAGAGGAATATGAAGTAGTATGTATAAGAGGAATATGAAGTAGTATGTTTAAGTGGAATATGAAGTAGTATATTTAAGAGGAATATGAAGTAGTATGTTTAAGAGGAATATGAAGTAGTATGTTTAAGAGGAATATGAAGTATTATATTTAAGAGGAATATGAAGTAGTATATTTAAGAGGAATATGATGTAGTATGTTTAAGATGAATATGAAGAAGTATATTTAAGCGGAATATGAAGTAGTATATTTAAGAGGAATATGAAGTAGTATATTTAAGATGAATATGAAGTAGTATATTAAAGAGGAATATGAAGTAGTATGTTTAAGAGGAATATGAAGTAGTATGTTTAAGAGGAATATGTTTAAGAGGAATATGAAGTAGTATGTTTAAGAGGAATATGAAGTAGTATGTTTAAGAGGAATATGAAGTAGTATGTTTAAGAGGAATATGAAGTAGTATGTTTAAGAGGAATATGAAGTAGTATGTTTAAGAGGAATATGAAGTAGTATGTTTAAGAGGAATATGAAGTAGTATGTTTAAGAGGAATACGAAGAAGTATGTTAAGAGGAATATGAAGTAGTATGTTTAAGAAAATTATGAAGTAGTATATTTAAGAGGAATATGAAGTAGTATGTTTAAGAGGAATATGAAGTAGTATGTTTAAGAGGAATATGAAGTAGTATGTTTAAGAGGAATATGAAGTAGTATGTTTAGGAGGAATATCAAGAAGTATATTTAAGAGGAATATGAAGTAGTATGTTTAACAGGAATATGAAGTAGTATGTTTAAGAGGAATATGAAGTAGTATGTTTGAGAGGTATATGAAGTAGTATCTTTAAAAGGAATATGAAGTAGTATGCATAAGTGGAATATGAAGTAGTATATTTAAGAGGAATATGAAGTAGTATGTTTAAGAGGAATATGAAGTAGTATGTTTAAGAGGAATAAGAAGTAGTATGTTTAAGAGGAATATGAAGTAGTGTGTTTAAGAGGAATATGAAGTAGTATGTTTAAGAGGAATATGAAGTAGTATGTTTGAGGGGAATGTGAAGTAGTGTGTTTAAGAGGAATATAAAGTAGTATGTTTAAGAGGAATATGAAGTAGTATGTTTAAGAGGAATATGAAGTAGTATATTTAAGAGGAATATGAAGTAGTATGTTTAAGAGGAATATGAAGTTGTATATTTAAGAGGAATATGCAGTAGTATATTTAAGACGAATATCAAGTAGTATATTTAAGAGGAATATGAAGTAGTATGTTTAACAGGAATATGAAGTAGTATGTTTAAGAGGAATATGAAGTAGTATGTTTAGGAGGAATATGAAGTAGTATGTTTAAGAAGAATATGAAATAGTATGTTTAAGAGGAATATGAAGTAGTATATTTAAGAGGAATATGAAGTAGTATGTTTAAGAGGAATATGAAGTAGTGTATTTAAGAGGAATTTGAAGTAGTATGTTTAAGAGGAATATGAAGAAGTATGTTTAAGAGGAATATGAAGTAATATGTTTAAGTAGAATATGAAGTAGTATGTTTTAGAGGAATATGAAGTAGTATGTTTAAGAGGAATATGAAGTAGTATGTTTGAGAGGAATATGAAGTAGTATGTTTAAGAGGAATATGAAGTAGTATTTTTAAGAAGAATATGTAGTAGTATGTTTAAGAGGAATATAAAGTAGTATGTTTAATAGGAATATGAAGTAGTATGTTTAGGAGGAATATGAAGTAGTATGTTGAAGAGGAATATGAAGTAGTATGTATAAGAGGAATATGAAGTAGTATGTTTAAGTGGAATATGAAGTAGTATATTTAAGAGGAATATGAAGTAGTATGTTTAAGAGGAATATGAAGTAGTATGTTTAAGAGGAATAAGAAGTAGTATGTTTAAGAGGAATATGAAGTAGTATGTTTAAGAGGAATATGAAGTAGTATGTTTAAGAGGAATATGAAGTAGTATGTTTAAGAGGATTGTGAAGTAGTATGTTTAAGAGGAATATGAAGTAGTATGTTTAAGAGGAATATGAAGTAGTATCTTTAAGAGTAATATGCAGTAGTATATTTAAGAGGAATATGAAGTAGTATATTTAAGAGGAATATGAAGTAGTATGTTTAAGAGGAATATGAAGTAGTATGTTTAAGAGGAATATGAAGTAGTATGTTTAAGAGGAATATGAAGTAGTATGTTTAAGAGGAATATGAAGTAGTATGTTTAAGAGGAATGTGAAGTAGTATGTTTAAGAGGAATATGAAGTAGTATGTTTAAGAGGAATATGAAGTAGTATCTTTAAGAGTAATATGCAGTAGTATATTTAAGAGGAATATGAAGTAGTATGTTTAAGAGGAATATGAAGTAGTATGTTTAAGAGGAATATGAAGTATTATATTTAAGAGGAATATGAAGTAGTATGTTTAACAGGAATATGATGTAGTATGTTTAAGATGAATATGAAGAAGTATATTTAAGCGGAATATGAAGTAGTATATTTAAGAGGAATATGAAGTAGTATATTTAAGATGAATATGAAGTAGTATATTAAAGAGGAATATGAAGTAGTATGTTTAAGAGGAATATGAAGTAGTATGTTTAAGAGGAATATAAAGTAGTATGTTTAAGAGGAATATGAAGTAGTATGTTTAAGAGGAATATGAAGTAGTATGTTTAAGAGGAATATGAAGTAGTATGTTGAAGAGGAATATGAAGTAGTATGTATAAGAGGAATATGAAGTAGTATGTTTAAGTGGAATATGAAGTAGTATATTTAAGAGGAATATGAAGTAGTATGTTTAAGAGGAATATGAAGTAGTATGTTTAAGAGGAATATGAAGTATTATATTTAAGAGGAATATGAAGTAGTATATTTAAGAGGAATATGATGTAGTATGTTTAAGATGAATATGAAGAAGTATATTTAAGCGGAATATGAAGTAGTATATTTAAGAGGAATATGAAGTAGTATATTTAAGATGAATATGAAGTAGTATATTAAAGAGGAATATGAAGTAGTATGTTTAAGAGGAATATGAAGTAGTATGTTTAAGAGGAATATGTTTAAGAGGAATATGAAGTAGTATGTTTAAGAGGAATATGAAGTAGTATGTTTAAGAGGAATATGAAGTAGTATGTTTAAGAGGAATATGAAGTAGTATGTTTAAGAGGAATATGAAGTAGTATGTTTAAGAGGAATATGAAGTAGTATGTTTAAGAGGAATATGAAGTAGTATGTTTAAGAGGAATACGAAGAAGTATGTTAAGAGGAATATGAAGTAGTATGTTTAAGAAAATTATGAAGTAGTATATTTAAGAGGAATATGAAGTAGTATGTTTAAGAGGAATATGAAGTAGTATGTTTAAGAGGAATATGAAGTAGTATGTTTAAGAGGAATATGAAGTAGTATGTTTAGGAGGAATATCAAGAAGTATATTTAAGAGGAATATGAAGTAGTATGTTTAACAGGAATATGAAGTAGTATGTTTAAGAGGAATATGAAGTAGTATGTTTGAGAGGTATATGAAGTAGTATCTTTAAAAGGAATATGAAGTAGTATGCATAAGTGGAATATGAAGTAGTATATTTAAGAGGAATATGAAGTAGTATGTTTAAGAGGAATATGAAGTAGTATGTTTAAGAGGAATAAGAAGTAGTATGTTTAAGAGGAATATGAAGTAGTGTGTTTAAGAGGAATATGAAGTAGTATGTTTAAGAGGAATATGAAGTAGTATGTTTGAGGGGAATGTGAAGTAGTGTGTTTAAGAGGAATATAAAGTAGTATGTTTAAGAGGAATATGAAGTAGTATGTTTAAGAGGAATATGAAGTAGTATATTTAAGAGGAATATGAAGTAGTATGTTTAAGAGGAATATGAAGTTGTATATTTAAGAGGAATATGCAGTAGTATATTTAAGAGGAATATCAAGTAGTATATTTAAGAGGAATATGAAGTAGTATGTTTAACAGGAATATGAAGTAGTATGTTTAAGAGGAATATGAAGTAGTATGTTTAGGAGGAATATGAAGTAGTATGTTTAAGAAGAATATGAAATAGTATGTTTAAGAGGAATATGAAGTAGTATATTTAAGAGGAATATGAAGTAGTATGTTTAAGAGGAATATGAAGTAGTGTATTTAAGAGGAATTTGAAGTAGTATGTTTAAGAGGAATATGAAGAAGTATGTTTAAGAGGAATATGAAGTAATATGTTTAAGTAGAATATGAAGTAGTATGTTTTAGAGGAATATGAAGTAGTATGTTTAAGAGGAATATGAAGTAGTATGTTTAAGAGGAATATGAAGTAGTATGTTTAAGAGGAATATGAAGTAGTATTTTTAAGAAGAATATGTAGTAGTATGTTTAAGAGGAATATAAAGTAGTATGTTTAATAGGAATATGAAGTAGTATGTTTAGGAGGAATATGAAGTAGTATGTTGAAGAGGAATATGAAGTAGTATGTATAAGAGGAATATGAAGTAGTATGTTTAAGTGGAATATGAAGTAGTATATTTAAGAGGAATATGAAGTAGTATGTTTAAGAGGAATATGAAGTAGTATGTTTAAGAGGAATAAGAAGTAGTATGTTTAAGAGGAATATGAAGTAGTATGTTTAAGAGGAATATGAAGTAGTATGTTTAAGAGGAATATGAAGTAGTATGTTTAAGAGGAATGTGAAGTAGTATGTTTAAGAGGAATATGAAGTAGTATGTTTAAGAGGAATATGAAGTAGTATCTTTAAGAGTAATATGCAGTAGTATATTTAAGAGGAATATGAAGTAGTATATTTAAGAGGAATATGAAGTAGTATGTTTAAGAGGAATATGAAGTAGTATGTTTAAGAGGAATATGAAGTAGTATGTTTAAGAGGAATATGAAGTAGTATGTTTAAGAGGAATATGAAGTAGTATGTTTAAGAGGAATATGAAGCAGTACGTATAATAGGAATATGAAGTAGTATGTTTGAGAAAAATATGAAGTAGTACATTTAAGAGGAATATGAAGTAATATATTTAAGAGGAATATGAATTATTATGATTAATAGGAATATGAAGTACTATGTTTAAGAGGAATATAAAGTAGTATGTTAAAGAGGAATATGAAGTAGTACGTTTAAGAGAAATATGAAGTAGTATGTTTAAGAGGAATATGAAGTAGTATGTTTAAGGGGAATATGAAGTAGTATGTTTAAGGGGAATATGAAGTAGTATGTTTAAGAGGAATATTAAGTAGTATGTTTAAGAGGAATATGAAGTAGTATGTTTAAGAGGAATATGAAGAAGTTTGTTTAAGAGGAATATGAAGTAGTATGTTTAAGAGGAATATGAAGTAGTATGTTTAAGAGGAATATGAAGTAGTATATTTAAGAGGAATATGAAGTAGTATATTTAAGAGGAATATGAAGTAGTATGTTTGAGATGAATATGAAGAAGTATATTTAAGCGGAATATGAAGTAGTATATTTAAGAGGAACATGAAGTAGTATATTTAAGATGAATATGAAGTAGTATATTAAAGAGGAATATGAAGTAGTATGTTTAAGAGGATATGAAGTAGTATGTTTTAGAGGAATATGAAGTAGTATGTTTAAGAGGAATATGAAGTAGTATGTTTAAGAGGAATATGAAGTAGTATGTTTAAGAGGAATATGAAGTAGTATGTTTAAGAGGAATATGAAGTAGTATGCTTAAGTGGAATATGAAGTAGTATATTTAAGAGGAATATGAAGTAGTATGTTTAAGAGGAATATGAAGTAGTATGTTTAAGAGGAATAAGAAGTAGTATGTTTAAGAGGAATATGAAGTAGTATGTTTAAGAGGAATATGAAATAGTATGTTTAAGAGGAATATGAAGTAGTATGTTTGAGAGGAATGTGAAGTAGTGTGTTTAAGAGGAATATGAAGTAGTATGTTTAAGAGGAATATGAAGTAGTATCTTTAAGAGGAATATGCAGTAGTATATTTAAGAGGAATATGATGTAGTATATTTAAGAGGAATATGAAGTAGTATGGTTAAGAGGAATATGAAGTAGTTTGTTTAAGAGGAATATGAAGTAGTATGTTTAAGAGGAATATGAAGTAGTATGTTTAAGAGGAATATGATGTAGTATGTTTAAGAGGATTATGAAGTAGTATGTTTAAGACGAATATGAAGTAGTCTGTTTAAGAGGAATATGAAGTAGTATGTTTGAAATTAATATGTAGTAGTATGTTTAAGAGGAATATGAAGAAGTATGTTTAAGATAAATATGAAGTAGTATGTTTAAGAGGAATATGAAGTAGTATGTTTAAGAGGAATATGAAGTAGTATGTTTAATAGGAATATGAAGTAGTATGTTTAGGAGGAATATGAAGTAGTATGTTTAAGAGGAATATGAAGTAGTATGTTAAAGAGGAATTTGAAGTAGTATGTTTAAGAGGAATATAAAGTAGTATGTTTAAGAGGAATATGAAGTAGTATGTTTAAGAGGAATATGAAGTAGTATGTTTTAGAGGAATATGAAGTAGTATGTTAAGAGGAATATGAAGTAGTATGTTTAAGAGAAATATGAAGTAGCATATTTAAGAGGAATATGAAGTAGTATGTTTAAGAGGAATATGAAGTAGTATGTTTAAGAGGAATATGAAGTAGTATGTTTAAGAGGAATATAAAGTAGTATGTTTTAGAGGAATATGAAGTAGTATGTTTAAGAGGAATATGAAGTAGTATGTTTAAGAGGAATATGAAGTAGTATGTTTAAGAGGAATATGAAGTAGTATATTTAAGAGGAGAATGAAGTAGTATATTTAAGAGGAATATGAAGTAGTATGTTTAAGAGGAATATGAAGTAGTATATTTAAGGGGAATATGAAGTAGTATATTTAAGAGGAATATGAAGTAGTATATTTAAGACGAAAATGAAATAGTATATTTAAGAGGAATATGAAGTAGTATATTTAAGAGGAATTTGAAGTTGTATGTTTAAGAGGAATATGATGTAGTATGTTTAAGAGGAATATGAAGCAGTATGTTTAAGAGCAATAAGAAGTAGTTAGTTTAAGAGGAATATGAAGTCGTATGTTTAAGAGGAATATGAAGTAGTATGTTTAAGAGGAATATGAAGTAGTATATTTAAGAGGAATATGAAGTATCATGTTTAAGAGGAATATGAAGTAGTATGTTTAAGAGGAATATGAAGTAGTATGTTTAAGAGGAATATGATGTAGTATGTTTAAGAGGAATATGAAGTAGTATGTTTAAGAGAAATATGACGTAGTATGTTTAAGAGGAATATGAAGTAGTATGTTTAAGAGGAATATGAAGTAGTATGTTTAAGCGGAATATGAAGTAGTATGTTTAAGAGGAATATGAAGTAGTATGTTTAAGAAGAATATGAAGTAGTATGTTTAAGAGGAAAATATGAAGTTGTATGTTTAAGAGGAATATGAAGTAGTATGTTTAAGAGCAATATGAAGTTGTATATTTAAGAGGAATATCAAGTAGTATGTTTAAGAGGAATATCAAGTAGTATATTTAAGAGGAATATGAAGTAGTATGTTTAAGAGGACTATGAACTAGTATGTTTAAGAAGAATATGAAGTAGTATGTTAAAGAGGAATATGAAGTAGTATGTTTAAGAGGAATATGAAGTGGTATGTTTAAGAGGAATATGAAGTAGTATGTTTAAGAGGAATATGAAGTAGTATATTTAAGACGAATATGAAGTAGTATGTTTAGGTGGAATATGAAGTAGTATGTTTAAGAGGAATATGAAGTAGTATGTTTAAGAGGAATTTGAAGTAGTATGTTTAAGAGGAATATAAAGTAGTATGTTTAAGAGGAATATGAAGTAGTATGTTTAAGAGGAATATGAAGTAGTATGTTTAAGAGGAATATGAAGTAGTATGTTAAGAGGAATATGAAGAAGAATGTTTAAGAGAAATATGAAGTAGCTTATTTAAGAGGAATATGAAGTAGTATGTTTAAGAGGAATATGAAGTAGTATGTTTAAGAGGAATATGAAGTAGTATGTTTATGAGGAATATTAAGTAGTATGTTTTAGAGGAATATGAAGTAGTATGTTTAAAAGGAATATTAAGTAGTATGTTTAAGAGGAATATGAAGTAGTATGTTTAAGAGGAATATGAAGTAGTATATTTAAGAGGAATATGAAGCAGTATATTTAAGAGGAATATGAAGTAGTATGTTTAAGAGGAATATGAATTAGTATATTTAAGCGGAATATGAAGTAGTATATATAAGAGCAATATGAAGTAGTATATTTAAGATGAATATGAAGTAGTATATTTAAGAGGAATATGAAGTAATATATTTAAGAGGAATATGAAGTAGTATGTTTAAGAGGAATATGATGTAGTATGTTTAAGAGGAATATGAAGTAGTATGTTTAAGAGGAATAAGAAGTAGTATGTTTAAGAGGAATATGAAGTCGTATGTTTAAGAGGAATATGAAGTAGTATGTTTAAGAGGAATATGAAGTAGTATGTGTAAGAGAAATATGAAGTAGTATGTTTAAGATAAATATGAAGTAGTATGTTTAAGAGGAATATGAAGTAGTATGTTTAAGAGGAATATGAAGTAGTAGGCTTAAGAGGAATATGAAGTAGTATGTTTAAGAGGAATATCAAGTAGTATGTTTAAGAGGAATATGAAGTAGTATGTTTAAGAGGAATATGAAGTAGTATGTTTAAGAGGAATATGAAATAGTATGTTTAAGAGGAATATGAAGTAGTATGTTTAAGAGGAAAATGAAGTAGTATATTTAAGAGGAATCTGAAGTAGTATATTTATGAGGAATATGAAGTAGTGTGTTTAAGAGGAATATGAAGTAGTATATTTAAGAGGAATATGAAGTAGTATATTTAAGAGGAATATGAAGTAGTATATTTAAGAGGAATATGAAGTAGAATGTTTAAGAGGAATATGAAGTAGTATGTTTAAGAGAAATACGTGTATGAAGTAGTACGTTTAAGAGAAATACGTGTATGAAGTTGTATGTTTAAGAGGAATATGAAGTAGTATATTTAAGAGGAATATGCTGTAGTATATTTAAGAGGAATATGAAGTAATATGTTTAAGAGGAATATGAAGTAGTACATTTAAGAGGAATATGAAATAGCATATTTAAGAGGAATATGAAGTAGTATATTTAAGAGGAATATGAAGTAGAATGTTTAAAAGGAATATGAAGTAGTAGGTTTAAGAGAAATACGTGTATGAAGTAGTATGTTCAAGAGGAATATGAAGTAGTATGGTTAAGAGGAATATGAAGTAGTATATTTAAGACGAATATGAAGTAGTATGTTTAAAACGAATATGAAGAAGTATGTTTAAGAGGAATATGAAGTAGTATTTTTAAGAGGAATATGAAGTAGTATGTTTAAGATGAATATGATGTAGTATGTTTAAGAGGAATATGAAGTAGTATGTTTAAGAGGAATATGACGTAGTATGTTTAAGAGGAATATGAACTAGTATGTTTAAGAGGAATATGAAGTAGTATGTTTAAGAGGAATATTAAGTAGTATGTTTAAGAGGAATATGAAGTAGTATGTTTAAGAGGAATATGAAGTAGTATGTTTAAGGGGAATATGAAGTAGTATGTTTAAGAGGAATATGAAGTAGTATGTTTAAGAGGAATATGAAGTAGTATGTTTAAGAGCAATATGAAGTTGTATATTTAAGAGGAATATGCAGTAGTATATGTAAGAGGAAAATCAAGTAGTATGTTTAAGAGGAATATCAAGTAGTATATTTAAGAGAAATATGAAGTAGTATGTTTAAGAGGAATATGAAGTAGTATGTTTAAGAAGAATATGAAGTAGTATGTTTAAGAGAAATATGAAGTATTATGTTTAAAAGGAATATGAAATAGTATGTTTAAGGGGAATATGAAGTAGTATATTTAAGAGGAATATGAAGTAGTATATTTACGAGGAATATGAAGTAGTATGTTTAAGAGGAATATGAAGTAGTATAGTTAAGAGGAATATGAAGTAGTGTATTTAACAGGAATTTGAAGCATTATGTTTAAGAGGAATATGAAGTAGTATGTTTAAGAGGAATATGAAGTAGTATGTTTATGTAGAATATGAAGTAGTATGTTTAAGAGGAACATGAAGTAGTATGTTTAAGAGGAATATGAAGTAGTATGTTTAAGAGGAATATGAAGTAGCATGTTTAAGAGGAATATGAAGTAGTATGTTGAAGAGGAATATGAAGTAGTACGTTTAAGAAGAATATGAAGTAGTATGTTTAAGAGGAATATGAAGTAGTATGTTTAAGAGGAATATGAAGTAGTATGTTGAAAAGGAATATGAAGTAATATGTTTAAGAGGAATGTGAAGTAGTATGTTTAAGAGGAATATGAAGTAGTATGTTTAAGAGGAATATGAAGTAGTATATTTAAGAGAAATATGCAGTAGTATATTTAAGAGGAATATGAAGTAGTATATTTAATAGGAATATGAAGTAGTATGTTTAAGAGGAATATGAAGTAGTATGTTTAAGAGGAATATGAAGTAGTATGTTTAAGACGAATATGAAGTAGTATGTTTAAGAGGAATATGAAGTAGTATATTTAAGAGGAATATGAAGTAGTATGTTTAAGACGAACATGCAGTAGTATGTTTAAGAGGAATATGAAGTAGTATGTTTAAGAGGAATATGAAGTAGTACGTATAATAGGAATATAAAGTAGTATGTTTAAGAGGAATATGAAGTAGTATATTTGAGAGGAATATGAAGTCGTATATTTAAGAGGAATATGAATTATTATGATTAAGAGGAATATGAAGTACTATGTTTAAGAGGAATATGAAGTAGTATGTTTAAGAGGAAAATGAAGTAGTATGTTTAAGAGAAATATGAAGTAGTATGTTTAAGAGGAATATGGAGTAGTATGTTTAAGAGCAATATGAAGTAGTATGTTTAAGAGGAGTATGAAGTAGTTTATTTAAGAGGAATATGAAGTAGTAGATTTAAGAGGAATATGAAGTAGTATGTTTAAGAAGAATATGAAGTAGTATATTTAAGCGGAATATAAAGTAGGTTATTTAAGAGGAATATGAAGTAGTATATTTAAGATGAATATGAAGTAGTATGTTTAAGAGGAATATGAAGTAGTATGTTTAAGAGGAATATGAAATTGTATGTTTAAGAGGAATATGAAGTAGTATGTTTAAGATAAATATCAAGTAGTATGTTTAAGGGGAATATGAAGTAGTATGTTTAAGAGGAATATGAAGTAGTATGTTTAAGAGGAATATGAAGTAGTATGTTTAAGGGGAATATGAAGTAGTATGTTTAAGAGGAATATGAAGTAGTTTGTTTAAGAGGAATATGAAGTAGTATGCTTAAGAGGAATATGAAGCAGTATGTTTAAGAGGAATATGAAGTAGTACGTATAATAGGAATATGAAGTAGTATGTTTAAGAGGAATATGAAGTAGTATATTTAAGAGGAATATGAAGTAGTATATTTAAGAGGGATATGAATTATTATGTTTAAGAGGAATATGAAGTATTATGTTTAAGAGGAATATTAAGTAGTATGTTTAAGAGGAATATGAAGTAGTATGTTTAAGAGGAATATGAAGTAGTATATTTAAGAGGAATATGCAGTAGTATATTTAAGAGGAATATGAAGTAGTATATTTAAGAGGATTATGAAGTAGTATGTTTAAGAAGAATATGAAGTAGTATATTTAAGAGGAATATGAAGAAGTATATTTAAGAGGAATATGAAGTAGTATATTTAAGAGGAATATGAAGTAGAATGTTTAAGAGGAATATGAAGTAGTATGTTTAAGAGAAATACGTGTATGAAGTAGTATGTTTAAGAGGAATACGAAGTAGTATGTTTAAGAGGATTATGAAGTAGTATGTTTAAAAGGAATATGAAGTAGTATATTTAAGAGGAATATGAAGTAGTATTTTTAAGAGGAATATGAAGTAGTATGTTTAAGAGGAATATGAAGTAGTATGTTTAAGAGGAATATGAAGTAGTATGTTAAGAGGAATATGAAGTAGAATGTTTAAGAGAAATATGAAGTAGCTTATTTAAGAGGAATATGAAGTAGTATGTTTAAGAGGAATATGAAGTAGTATGTTTAAGAGGAATATGAAGTAGTATGTTTATGAGGAATATTAAGTAGTATGTTTTAGAGGAATATGAAGTAGTATGTTTAAAAGGAATATTAAGTAGTATGTTTAAGAGGAATATGAAGTAGTATGTTTAAGAGGAATATGAAGTAGTATATTTAAGAGGAATATGAAGCAGTATATTTAAGAGGAATATGAAGTAGTATGTTTAAGAGGAATATGAATTAGTATATTTAAGCGGAATATGAAGTAGTATATATAAGAGCAATATGAAGTAGTATATTTAAGATGAATATGAAGTAGTATATTTAAGAGGAATATGAAGTAATATATTTAAGAGGAATATGAAGTAGTATGTTTAAGAGGAATATGATGTAGTATGTTTAAGAGGAATATGAAGTAGTATGTTTAAGAGGAATAAGAAGTAGTATGTTTAAGAGGAATATGAAGTCGTATGTTTAAGAGGAATATGAAGTAGTATGTTTAAGAGGAATATGAAGTAGTATGTGTAAGAGAAATATGAAGTAGTATGTTTAAGATAAATATGAAGTAGTATGTTTAAGAGGAATATGAAGTAGTATGTTTAAGAGGAATATGAAGTAGTAGGCTTAAGAGGAATATGAAGTAGTATGTTTAAGAGGAATATCAAGTAGTATGTTTAAGAGGAATATGAAGTAGTATGTTTAAGAGGAATATGAAGTAGTATGTTTAAGAGGAATATGAAATAGTATGTTTAAGAGGAATATGAAGTAGTATGTTTAAGAGGAAAATGAAGTAGTATATATTAAGAGGAATCTGAAGTAGTATATTTATGAGGAATATGAAGTAGTGTGTTTAAGAGGAATATGAAGTAGTATATTTAAGAGGAATATGAAGTAGTATATTTAAGAGGAATATGAAGTAGTATATTTAAGAGGAATATGAAGTAGAATGTTTAAGAGGAATATGAAGTAGTATGTTTAAGAGAAATACGTGTATGAAGTAGTACGTTTAAGAGAAATACGTGTATGAAGTTGTATGTTTAAGAGGAATATGAAGTAGTATATTTAAGAGGAATATGCTGTAGTATATTTAAGAGGAATATGAAGTAATATGTTTAAGAGGAATATGAAGTAATACATTTAAGAGGAATATGAAATAGCATATTTAAGAGGAATATGAAGTAGTATATTTAAGAGGAATATGAAGTAGAATGTTTAAAAGGAATATGAAGTAGTAGGTTTAAGAGAAATACGTGTATGAAGTAGTATGTTCAAGAGGAATACGAAGTAGTATGTTTAAGAGGAATATGAAGTAGTATGGTTAAGAGGAATATGAAGTAGTATATTTAAGACGAATATGAAGTAGTATGTTTAAAACGAATATGAAGAAGTATGTTTAAGAGGAATATGAAGTAGTATTTTTAAGAGGAATATGAAGTAGTATGTTTAAGATGAATATGATGTAGTATGTTTAAGAGGAATGTGAAGTAGTATGTTTAAGAGGAATATGACGTAGTATGTTTAAGAGGAATATGAAGTAGTATGTTTAAGAGGAATATGAAGTAGTATGTTTAAGAGGAATATTAAGTAGTATGTTTAAGAGGAATATGAAGTAGTATGTTTAAGAGGAATATGAAGTAGTATGTTTAAGGGGAATATGAAGTAGTATGTTTAAGAGGAATATGAAGTAGTATGTTTAAGAGGAATATGAAGTAGTATGTTTAAGAGCAATATGAAGTTGTATATTTAAGAGGAATATGCAGTAGTATATGTAAGAGGAAAATCAAGTAGTATGTTTAAGAGGAATATCAAGTAGTATATTTAAGAGAAATATGAAGTAGTATGTTTAAGAGGAATATGAAGTAGTATGTTTAAGAAGAATATGAAGTAGTATGTTTAAGAGAAATATGAAGTATTATGTTTAAAAGGAATATGAAATAGTATGTTTAAGGGGAATATGAAGTAGTATATTTAAGAGGAATATGAAGTAGTATATTTACGAGGAATATGAAGTAGTATGTTTAAGAGGAATATGAAGTAGTATAGTTAAGAGGAATATGAAGTAGTGTATTTAACAGGAATTTGAAGCATTATGTTTAAGAGGAATATGAAGTAGTATGTTTAAGAGGAATATGAAGTAGTATGTTTATGTAGAATATGAAGTAGTATGTTTAAGAGGAACATGAAGTAGTATGTTTAAGAGGAATATGAAGTAGTATGTTTAAGAGGAATATGAAGTAGCATGTTTAAGAGGAAT
This sequence comes from Atherix ibis, assembly GCA_958298945.1. Classification (NCBI taxonomy): domain Eukaryota; kingdom Metazoa; phylum Arthropoda; class Insecta; order Diptera; family Athericidae; genus Atherix; species Atherix ibis. Next base: position 272,850 of record CATQJD010000034.1, on the reverse strand, counting down.
ATGAAGTAGTATGTTGAAGAGGAATATGAAGTAGTACGTTTAAGAAGAATATGAAGTAGTATGTTTAAGAGGAATATGAAGTAGTATGTTTAAGAGGAATATGAAGTAGTATGTTGAAAAGGAATATGAAGTAATATGTTTAAGAGGAATGTGAAGTAGTATGTTTAAGAGGAATATGAAGTAGTATGTTTAAGAGGAATATGAAGTAGTATATTTAAGAGAAATATGCAGTAGTATATTTAAGAGGAATATGAAGTAGTATATTTAATAGGAATATGAAGTAGTATGTTTAAGAGGAATATGAAGTAGTATGTTTAAGAGGAATATGAAGTAGTATGTTTAAGACGAATATGAAGTAGTATGTTTAAGAGGAATATGAAGTAGTATATTTAAGAGGAATATGAAGTAGTATGTTTAAGACGAACATGCAGTAGTATGTTTAAGAGGAATATGAAGTAGTATGTTTAAGAGGAATATGAAGTAGTACGTATAATAGGAATATAAAGTAGTATGTTTAAGAGGAATATGAAGTAGTATATTTGAGAGGAATATGAAGTCGTATATTTAAGAGGAATATGAATTATTATGATTAAGAGGAATATGAAGTACTATGTTTAAGAGGAATATGAAGTAGTATGTTTAAGAGGAAAATGAAGTAGTATGTTTAAGAGAAATATGAAGTAGTATGTTTAAGAGGAATATGGAGTAGTATGTTTAAGAGCAATATGAAGTAGTATGTTTAAGAGGAGTATGAAGTAGTTTATTTAAGAGGAATATGAAGTAGTAGATTTAAGAGGAATATAAAGTAGTATGTTTAAGAAGAATATGAAGTAGTATATTTAAGCGGAATATAAAGTAGGTTATTTAAGAGGAATATGAAGTAGTATATTTAAGATGAATATGAAGTAGTATGTTTAAGAGGAATATGAAGTAGTATGTTTAAGAGGAATATGAAATTGTATGTTTAAGAGGAATATGAAGTAGTATGTTTAAGATAAATATCAAGTAGTATGTTTAAGGGGAATATGAAGTAGTATGTTTAAGAGGAATATGAAGTAGTATGTTTAAGAGGAATATGAAGTAGTATGTTTAAGGGGAATATGAAGTAGTATGTTTAAGAGGAATATGAAGTAGTTTGTTTAAGAGGAATATGAAGTAGTATGCTTAAGAGGAATATGAAGCAGTATGTTTAAGAGGAATATGAAGTAGTACGTATAATAGGAATATGAAGTAGTATGTTTAAGAGGAATATGAAGTAGTATATTTAAGAGGAATATGAAGTAGTATATTTAAGAGGGATATGAATTATTATGTTTAAGAGGAATATGAAGTATTATGTTTAAGAGGAATATTAAGTAGTATGTTTAAGAGGAATATGAAGTAGTATGTTTAAGAGGAATATGAAGTAGTATATTTAAGAGGAATATGCAGTAGTATATTTAAGAGGAATATGAAGTAGTATATTTAAGAGGATTATGAAGTAGTATGTTTAAGAAGAATATGAAGTAGTATATTTAAGAGGAATATGAAGAAGTATATTTAAGAGGAATATGAAGTAGTATATTTAAGAGGAATATGAAGTAGAATGTTTAAGAGGAATATGAAGTAGTATGTTTAAGAGAAATACGTGTATGAAGTAGTATGTTTAAGAGGAATACGAAGTAGTATGTTTAAGAGGATTATGAAGTAGTATGTTTAAAAGGAATATGAAGTAGTATATTTAAGAGGAATATGAAGTAGTATTTTTAAGAGGAATATGAAGTAGTATGTTTAAGAGGAATATGAAGTAGTATGTTTAAGAGGAATATGATTAAGTATGTTTAAGAGGAATATGAAGTGGTATGTTTAAGAGGAATATGAAGTAGTATGTTTAAGAGGAATATGAAGTAGTATTTTTAAAAGGAATATGAAGTAGTATGTTTAAGAGGAATATGAAGTAGTATGGTTAAGAGGAATATAAATTAGTATATTTAAGAGGAATATGAAGTAGTATATTTAAGAGGAATATGAAGTAGTATGTTTAAGAGGAATATGAAGTAGTATATTTAAGTGGAATATGAAGTAGTATATTTAAGAGGAATATGAAGAAGTATATTTGAGATGAATATGAAGTATTATATTTAAGAGGAATAACATATGAAGTAGTATGTTTAAGAGGAATATGAAGTAGTATGTTTAAGAGGAATATGAAGTAGTATTTTTAAGAGGAATATGAAGTAGTATGTTTAAGAGGAATATGAAGTAGTATGGTTAAGAGGAATATAAATTAGTATATTTAAGAGGAATATGAAGTAGTATATTTAAGAGGAATATGAAGTAGTATGTTTAAGAGGAATATGAAGTAGTATATTTAAGTGGAATATGAAGTAGTATATTTAAGAGGAATATGAAGTAGTATATTTGAGATGAATATGAAGTATTATATTTAAGAGGAATATGTTATGAAGTAGTATGTTTAAGAGGAATATGAAGTAGTATATTTAAGAGGAATATGAAGTAGTATGTTTAATAGGAATATAAAGTAGTATTATTAAGAGGAATATGAAGAAGTATGTTTAGGAGGAATGTGATGTGGTATATTTAAGAGGAATTTGAAGTAGTATATTTAAGAGGAATATGAAGTAGTATGTTTAAGAGGAATATGAAGTAGTATGTTTAAGAGGAATATGAAGTAGTATGTTTAAGAAGAATATAAAGTAGTATGTTTAAGAGGAATATGATGTAGTATGCTTAAGAGGAATATTAAGTAGTATGTTTAAGAGGAATATAAAGTAGTATATTTAAGAGGAATATGAAGTAGTATGTTTAAGAGGAATATGAAGTCATATGTTTAAGAGGAATATGAAGTAGTATATTGAAGAGGAATATTAAGTAGTATGTTTAAGAGGAATATGAAGTAGTATGTTTAAGAGTAATATGAAGTAGAATCTTTAAGAGGAATATGCAGTAGTATGTTTAAGGGGAATATGAAGTAGAATGTTTAAGAGGAATATGAAGTAGGACGTATAATAGGAATATGAAGTAGTATGTGTAAGAAAAATTTGAAATAGTATGTTTAAGAGGAATATGAAGTAGTATGTTTAAGAGGAATATGAAGTAGTATGTTTAAGAGAAACATGAAGTAGTATGTTTAAGAGGAATATGAAGTAGTATGTTTAAGAGGAATATGAAGTAGTATGTTTAAGAGGAATATGAAATAGTATGTTTAAGAGGAATATGAAGTAGTATGTTTAAGAGGAATATGAAGTAGTATGTTTAAGAGGAATATGAAGTAGTATGTTTAAGACGAATATGAAGTAGTATGTTTAAGAGGAATATGAAGTAGTATGTTTAAGAGGAATATGAAGTAGTATGTTTAAGATGAATATGATGTAGTATGTTTAAGAGGAATATGAAGTAGTATGTTTAAGAGGAATATGACGTAGTATGTTTAAGAGGAATATGAAGTAGTATGTTTAAGAGGAATATGAAGTAGTATGTTTAAGAGGAATATTAAGTAGTATGTTTAAGAGGAATATGAAGTAGTATGTTTAAGAGGAATATGAGAAGTAGTATGTTTAAGGGGAATATGAAGTAGTATGTTTAAGAGGAATATGAAGTAGTATGTTTAAGAGGAATATGAAGTAGTATGTTTAAGAGCAATATGAAGTTGTATATTTAAGAGAAATATGAAGTAGTATGTTTAAGAGGAATATGAAGTAGTATGTTTAAGAAGAATATGAAGTAGTATGTTTAAGAGAAATATGAAGTAGTATGTTTAAAAGGAATATGAAATAGTATGTTTAAGGGGAATATGAAGTAGTATATTTAAGAGGAATATGAAGTAGTATATTTACGAGGAATATGAAGTAGTATGTTTAAGAGGAATATGAAGTAGTATAGTTAAGAGGAATATGAAGTAGTGTATTTAACAGGAATTTGAAGCATTATGTTTAAGAGGAATATGAAGTAGTATGTTTAAGAGGAATATGAAGTAGTATGTTTATGTAGAATATGAAGTAGTATGTTTAAGAGGAACATGAAGTAGTATGTTTAAGAGGATTATGAAGTAGTATGTTTAAGAGGAATATGAAGTAGCATGTTTAAGAGGAATATGAAGTAGTATGTTGAAGAGGAATATGAAGTAGTACGTTTAAGAAGAATATGAAGTAGTATGTTTAAGAGGAATATGAAGTAGTATGTTTAATAGGAATATAAAGTAGTATTATTAAGAGGAATATGAAGAAGTATGTTTAGGAGGAATGTGATGTGGTATATTTAAGAGGAATTTGAAGTAGTATATTTAAGAGGAATATGAAGTAGTATGTTTAAGAGGAATATGAAGTAGTATGTTTAAGAGGAATATGAAGTAGTATGTTTAAGAAGAATATGAAGTAGTATGTTTAAGAGGAATATGATGTAGTATGCTTAAGAGGAATATTAAGTAGTATGTTTAAGAGGAATATAAAGTAGTATATTTAAGAGGAATATGAAGTAGTATGTTTAAGAGGAATATGAAGTCATATGTTTAAGAGGAATATGAAGTAGTATATTGAAGAGGAATATTAAGTAGTATGTTTAAGAGGAATATGAAGTAGTATGTTTAAGAGTAATATGAAGTAGAATCTTTAAGAGGAATATGCAGTAGTATGTTTAAGGGGAATATGAAGTAGAATGCTTAAGAGGAATATGAAGTAGGACGTATAATAGGAATATGAAGTAGTATGTGTAAGAAAAATTTGAAATAGTATGTTTAAGAGGAATATGAAGTAGTATGTTTAAGAGGAATATGAAGTAGTATGTTTAAGAGAAACATGAAGTAGTATGTTTAAGAGGAATATGAAGTAGTATGTTTAAGAGGAATATGAAGTAGTATGTTTAAGAGGAATATGAAATAGTATGTTTAAGAGGAATATGAAGTAGTATGTTTAAGAGGAATATGAAGTAGTATGTTTAAGAGGAATATGAAGTAGTATGTTTAAGACGAATATGAAGTAGTATGTTTAAGAGGAATATGAAGTAGTATGTTTAAGAGGAATATGAAGTAGTATGTTTAAGATGAATATGATGTAGTATGTTTAAGAGGAATATGAAGTAGTATGTTTAAGAGGAATATGACGTAGTATGTTTAAGAGGAATATGAAGTAGTATGTTTAAGAGGAATATGAAGTAGTATGTTTAAGAGGAATATTAAGTAGTATGTTTAAGAGGAATATGAAGTAGTATGTTTAAGAGGAATATGAGAAGTAGTATGTTTAAGGGGAATATGAAGTAGTATGTTTAAGAGGAATATGAAGTAGTATGTTTAAGAGGAATATGAAGTAGTATGTTTAAGAGCAATATGAAGTTGTATATTTAAGAGAAATATGAAGTAGTATGTTTAAGAGGAATATGAAGTAGTATGTTTAAGAAGAATATGAAGTAGTATGTTTAAGAGAAATATGAAGTAGTATGTTTAAAAGGAATATGAAATAGTATGTTTAAGGGGAATATGAAGTAGTATATTTAAGAGGAATATGAAGTAGTATATTTACGAGGAATATGAAGTAGTATGTTTAAGAGGAATATGAAGTAGTATAGTTAAGAGGAATATGAAGTAGTGTATTTAACAGGAATTTGAAGCATTATGTTTAAGAGGAATATGAAGTAGTATGTTTAAGAGGAATATGAAGTAGTATGTTTATGTAGAATATGAAGTAGTATGTTTAAGAGGAACATGAAGTAGTATGTTTAAGAGGATTATGAAGTAGTATGTTTAAGAGGAATATGAAGTAGCATGTTTAAGAGGAATATGAAGTAGTATGTTGAAGAGGAATATGAAGTAGTACGTTTAAGAAGAATATGAAGTAGTATGTTTAAGAGGAATATGAAGTAGTATGTTTAAGAGGAATATGAAGTAGTATGTTGAAAAGGAATATGAAGTAATATGTTTAAGAGGAATGTGAAGTAGTATGTTTAAGAGGAATATGAAGTAGTATGTTTAAGAGGAATATGAAGTAGTATATTTAAGAGAAATATGCAGTACTATATTTAAGAGGAATATGAAGTAGTATATTTAATAGGAATATGAAGTAGTATGTTTAAGAGGAATATGAAGTAGTATGTTTAAGAGGAATATGAAGTAGTATGTTTAAGACGAATATGAAGTAGTATGTTTAAGAGGAATATGAAGTAGTAAATTTAAGAGGAATATGAAGTAGTATGTTTAAGACGAACAAGCAGTAGTATGTTTAAGAGGAATATGAAGTAGTATGTTTAAGAGGAATATGAAGTAGTACGTATAATAGGAATATAAAGTAGTATGTTTAAGAGGAATATGAAGTAGTATATTTGAGAGGAATATGATGTCGTATATTTAAGAGGAATATGAATTATTATGATTAAGAGGATTATGAAGTACTATGTTTAAGAGGAATATGAAGTAGTATGTTTAAGAGGAAAATGAAGTAGTATGTTTAAGAGAAATAAGAAGTAGTATGTTTAAGGGGAATATGGAGTAGTATGTTTAAGAGCAATATGAAGTAGTATGTTTAAGAGGAGTATGAAGTAGTTTATTTAAGAGGAATATGAAGTAGTAGATTTAAGAGGAATATGAAGTAGTATGTTTAAGAAGAATATGAAGTAGTATATTTAAGCGGAATATAAAGTAGGTTATTTAAGAGGAATATGAAGTAGTATATTTAAGATGAATATGAAGTAGTATGTTTAAGAGGAATATGAAGTAGTATGTTTAAGAGGAATATGAAATTGTATGTTTAAGAGGAATATGAAGTAGTATGTTTAAGATAAATATCAAGTAGTATGTTTAAGGGGAATATGAAGTAGTATGTTTAAGAGGAATATGAAGTAGTATGTTTAAGAGGAATATGAAGTAGTATGTTTAAGGGGAATATGAAGTAGTATGTTTAAGAGGAATATGAAGTAGTTTGTTTAAGAGGAATATGAAGTAGTATGCTTAAGAGGAATATGAAGCAGTATGTTTAAGACGAATATGAAGTAGTACGTATAATAGGAATATGAAGTAGTATGTTTAAGAGGAATATGAAGTAGTATATTTAAGAGGAATATGAAGTAGTATATTTAAGAGGGATATGAATTATTATGTTTAAGAGGAATATGAAGTATTATGTTTAAGAGGAATATTAAGTAGTATGTTTAAGAGGAATATGAAGTAGTATGTTTAAGAGGAATATGAAGTAGTATGTTTAAGAGGAATATGCAGTAGTATATTTAAGAGGAATATGAAGTAGTATATTTAAGAGGATTATGAAGTAGTATGTTTAAGAAGAATATGAAGTAGTATATTTAAGAGGAATATGAAGTAGTATATTTAAGAGGAATATGAAGTAGTATATTTAAGAGGAATATGAAGTAGAATGTTTAAGACGAATATGAAGTAGTATGTTTAAGAGAAATACGTGTATGAAGTAGTATGTTTAAGAGGAATACGAAGTAGTATGTTTAAGAGGATTATGAAGTAGTATGTTTAAAAGGAATATGAAGTAGTATATTTAAGAGGAATATGAAGTAGTATTTTTAAGAGGAATATGAAGTAGTATGTTTAAGAGGAATATGAAGTAGTATGTTTAAGAGGAATATGATTAAGTATGTTTAAGAGGAATATGAAGTGGTATGTTTAAGAGGAATAAGAAGTAGTATGTTTAAGAGGAATATGAAGTAGTATTTTTAAGAGGAATATGAAGTAGTATGTTTAAGAGGAATATGAAGTAGTATGGTTAAGAGGAATATAAATTAGTATATTTAAGAGGAATATGAAGTAGTATATTTAAGAGGAATATGAAGTATTATGTTTAAGAGGAATATGAAGTAGTATATTTAAGTGGAATATGAAGTAGTATATTTAAGAGGAATATGAAGTAGTATATTTGAGATGAATATGAAGTATTATATTTAAGAGGAATATGTTATGAAGTAGTATGTTTAAGAGGAATATGAAGTAGTATATTTAAGAGGAATATGAAGTAGTATGTTTAATAGGAATATAAAGTAGTATTATTAAGAGGAATATGAAGAAGTATGTTTAGGAGGAATATGATATGGTATATTTAAGAGGAATTTGAAGTAGTATATTTAAGAGGAATATGAAGTAGTATGTTTAAGAGGAATATGAAGTAGTATGTTTAAGAGGAATATGAAGTAGTATGTTTAAGAAGAATATGAAGTAGTATGTTTAAGAGGAATATGATGTAGTATGCTTAAGAGGAATATTAAGTAGTATGTTTAAGAGGAATATAAAGTAGTATATTTAAGAGGAATATGAAGTAGTATGTTTAAGAGGAATATGAAGTCATATGTTTAAGAGGAATATGAAGTAGTATATTGAAGAGGAATATTAAGTAGTATGTTTAAGAGGAATATGAAGTAGTATGTTTAAGAGTAATATGAAGTAGAATCTTTAAGAGGAATATGCAGTAGTATGTTTAAGGGGAATATGAAGTAGAATGTTTAAGAGGAATATGAAGTAGTACGTATAATAGGAATATGAAGTAGTATGTGTAAGAAAAATTTGAAATAGTATGTTTAAGAGGAATATGAAGTAGTATGTTTAAGAGGAATATGAAGTAGTATGTTTAAGAGAAACATGAAGTAGTATGTTTAAGAGGAATATGAAGTAGTATGTTTAAGAGGAATATGAAGTAGTATGTTTAAGAGGAATATGAAGTAGTATGTTTAAGAGGAATATGAAGTAGTATGTTTAAGACGAATATGAAGTAGTATGTTTAAGAGGAATATGAAGTAGTATGTTTAAGAGGAATATGAAGTAGTAGATTTAAGAGGAATATGCAGTAGTATATTTAAGAGGAATATCAAGTAGTATGTTTAAGAGGATTATCAAGTAGTGTATTTAAGAGGAACATGAAGTAGTATGTTTAAGAGGAATATGAAGTAGTATGTTTAAGAAGAATATGAAGTAGTATGTTTAAGAGGAATATGAAGTAGTATGTTTAAGAGGAATATGAAGTAGTATGTTTAAGAGGAATATGAAGTAGTGTATTTAAGAGGAATATGAAGTAGTATATTTAAGAGGAATATGAAGTAGTATGTTTAAGAGGAATATGAAGTAGTATATTTAAGAGGAATGTGAAGTAGTATGTTTAATAGGAATATGAAGTTGTGTATTTAAGAAGAATTTGAAGTAGTATGTTTAAGAAGAATATGAAGTAGTATGTTTCAGAGGAATATGAAGTAGTATGTTTAAGTATAATATGAAGTAGTACGTTTAAGAGGAATATGAAGTAGTATGTTTAAGAGGAATATGAAGTAATATGTTTAAGAGGAATATGAAGAAGTATTTTTAAGAGTAATAAGAAGTGGTATGTTTAAAAGGAATATAAATTAGTATGTTTAATAGAAATATGAAGTAGTATGTTTAAGAAGAATATGAAGTAGTATGTTTAAGAGGAATATGAAGTAGTATGCTTAAGAGGAATATTAAGTAGTATGTTTAAGAGGAATATGAAGTAGTATATTTAAGAGGAATATGAAGTAGTATGTTTAAGAGGAATATGTAGTCATATGTTTAAGAGGAATATGAAGTAGTATATTGAAGAGGAATATTAAGTAGTATGTTTAAGAGGAATATGAAGTAGTATGTTTAAGAGTAATATGAAGTAGAATCTTTAAGAGGAATATGCAGTAGTATATTTAAGAGGAAAATGAAGTAGTATATTTAAGAGGAATATGAAGTAGTATGTTTAAGAGGAATATAAAATAGTATGTTTAAGAAGAATTTGAATTAGTATGTTTAAGAGGAATATGAAATAGTATGTTTAAGAGGAATATGAAGTAGTATGTTTAAGGGGAATATGAAGTAGAATGTTTAAGAGGAATATGAAGTAGTACGTATAATAGGAATATGAAGTAGTATATGTAAGAAAAATTTGAAATAGTATGTTTCAGAGGAATATGAAGTAGTATGTTTAAGAGGAATATGAAGTAGTATGTTTAAGAGGAATATGAAGTAGTATGTTTAAGAGAAACATGAAGTAGTATGTTTAAGAGGAATATGAAGTAGTATGTTTAAGAGGAATATGAAGTAGTATGTTTAAGAGGAATATGAAGTAGTATGTTTAAGAGGAATATGAAGTAGTATGTTTAAGAGGAATATGAAGTACTGTATTTAAGAGGAATTGGAAGTAGTATATTTAAGAGGAATATGAAGTAGTATGTTGAAGAAGAATATAAAGTAGTATGTTTAAGTAGAATATGAAGTAGTATGTTTAAGAGGAATATGAATTAGTATATTTAAGAGGAATATGAAGTAGTATGTTGAATAGGAATATGAAGTAGTATGTTTAAGAGGAATATGATGTAGTATGTTTAAGAGGAATATGAAGTAGTATGTTTAAGAGGAATATGAAGTAGTATGTTTAAGAGGAATATGAAGTAGCATGTTTAAGAGGAATGTGAAGTAGTATGTTTAAGAGGAATATGAAGTAGTATGCTTAAGAGGAATATGAAGTAGTATCTTTAAGAGGAAAATACTGTAGTGTATTTAAGAGAAATATGAAGTAGTATGTTTAAGAAGTATATGAATTAGTATGTTTAAGAGGAATATGAAGTATTGTAGTATGTTTAAGAGAAATATGAAGTAGTATGTTTAAGAGGAATATGAAGTAGTATGTTTAAGAGGAATATGAAGTAATATGTTTAAGGGGAATATGAAGTAGTATGTTTAAGAGGAAATAGAAGTAGTACGTTTAATAGGAATATGAAGTAGTATGTTTAAGAGGAATATGAAGTAGTATATTTAAGAGGAATATGAAGTAGTATATTTAAGAGGAATATGAATTAGTATGTTTGAGAGGAATATGAAGTACTATGTTTAAGAGGAATATGAAATAGTATGTTTAAGAGGTATATGAAGTAGTATGTTTAAGAGGAATATGAAGAAGTATGTTTAAGAGTAATATGAAGTAGTATGTTTAAGAAGAATATGAAGTAGTATGTTTAAGAGCAATATGAAGTATTGTGTTTAAGAGGAATATAGTAGTATGTTTAAGAGGAATATGAAGTAGTATATTTGAGAGGAATATGATGTAGTATATTTAAGAGGAATATGAAGTAGTATGTTTAAGAGGAATATGAAGTAGTATATTTAAGCGGAATATGAAGTAGTATATTTAAGAGGAATATGAAGTAGTATATTTAAGATGAATATGAATTAGTAAATTTAAGAGGAATATGAAGTAGTATGTTTAAGAGGAATATGAAGTAGTATGTTTAAGAGGAATATGAAGTAGAATGCTTAAGAGGAATATTAAGTAGTATATCTAAGAGGAATATGAAGTAGTATGTTTAAGATTAATATGATATAGTATGTTTAAGAGGAATATGAAATAGTATATTTAAGAGGAATATGAAGTAGTATGTTTAAGAGGAATATGAAGTAGTATGTTTAAGAGGAAAATGAAGTAGTATGTTTAAGAGGAATATGAAGTAGTATGTTTAAGAGGAATACGAAGTAGTATGCTTAAGATAAATATGAAGTAGTATGTTTAAGAGGAATATGAAGTCGTATGTTTAAGAGGAATATGAAGTAGTATGTTTAAGAGGAATATGAAGTAGTATGTTTAAGAGGAATATGAAGTAGTATGTTTAAGGGGAATCTAAGGTAGTATGTTTAAGAGGAATATGAAGTATTATTTTTCAGAGGAATATGAAGTAGTATGTTTAAGAGGAATATAAAGTAGTATGTTTAAGAGGAATATGAAGTAGTATATTTAAGAGGAATATAAAGTAGTATATTTAAGAGGAATATGAATTAGTATGTTTAAGAGGAATATGAAGTACTATGTTTAAGAGGAATATGAAGTAGTATATTTAAGAGGAATATAAAGTAGTATATTTAAGAGGAATATGAATTAGTATGTTTAAGAGGAATATGAAGTACTATGTTTAAGAGGAATATGAAGTAGTATGTTTAAGAGGAATATGAAGTATTATCTTTAAGAGGAATATGAAGTAGTATGTTTAAGAGGAATATGAAGTAGTATGTTTAAGAGGAATATGAAGTAGTATGTTTAAGAGGAATATGAAGTAGTATGCTTAAGAGGAATATGAAGTAGTATGTTTAAGAGGAATATGAAGTAGTATGTTTAAGAGGAATATGAAGTAGTATATTTAAGATGAATATGAAGTAGTATGTTAAAGAGGAATATGAAGTAGTATATTTAAGCGAAAAATGAAGTAGTATATTTAAGAGTAATATGAAGTAGTATATTTAAGATGAATATGAAGTAGTATATTTAAGAGGAATATGAAGTAGTATGTTTAACAGGAATATGAAGTAGTACGTTTAATAGGAATATGAAGTAGTATATTTAAGAGGATATGAATTTGTATGTTTAAGATGAATATGAAGTACTATGTTTAAGAGGAATATGAAGTAGTATATTTAAGAGGAATATGCGGCAGAATGTTTAAGAGGAATATGAAGTATTATGTTAAAGAGGAATATGAAGTAGTATGTTTAAGAGGAATATGAAGTAGGACATTTAAGAGGAATATGATGTAGTATATTTAAGAGTAATATGAAGTAGCATGTTAAAAAGGAATATGAAGTAGTATATTTAAGCGGATTATGAAGTAGTATATTTAAGAGGAATATGAAGTAGTATATTTAAGATGAATATGAAGTAGTATATTTAAGAGGAATATTAAGTAGTATGTTTAAGAGGAATATGAAGTAGTATATTTAAGAGGAATATGAAGTAGAATGTTTAAAAGGAATATGAAGTAGTGTATCTTAGATGAATATGTAGTAGTATGTTTAAGATTAATATGATATAGTATGTTTAAGAGGAATATGAAATAGTATGTTTAAGAGGATTATGATGCAGTATGTTTAAGAGGAATATGAAGTAGTATGGCTAAAATGAAAATGAAGTAGTATGTTTAAGAGGAATATGAAGTAGTATATTTAAGAGGAATATGAAGGAGTATGTTTAAGAGGAATATGAAGTAGTATGTTTAAGAGGAAAATGAAGTAGTATGTTTAAGAGGAATATGAAGTAGTATGTTTAAGAGGAATATGAAGTAGTATGTTAAAGAGGAATATGAAGAAGTACGTTTAAGAGGAATATGAAGTAGTATGTTTAAGAGGAATATGAAGTAGTATGTTTAAAACGAATATGAAGTAGTATGTTTAAGAGTAATATGAAGTAGTATATTTAGGAGGAATATGAAGTAGTATATTTAAGAGGAATATGAAGTAGTATGTTTAAGAGGAATACGAAGTAGTGTTTTTAAGAGGAATTTGAAGTAGTATGTTTAAGAGGAATATGAAGTAGTATGTTTGAGAGGAATATGAAGTAGTATGTTTAAGAGGAATATGAAGTAGTATGTTTAAGAGGAATATGAAGTAGTATGCTTAAGAGGAATATGAAGTAGTATGTTTAAGAGGAATATGAGGTAGTATGTTTAAGAGGAATATAAAATATTATTTTTAAGAGGAATATGAAGTAGTATGTTTAAGAGGAATAATAAGTAGTATGTCTAAGAGGCATATGAAGTAGTATATTTAAGAGGAATATGAAGTAGTATATTTAAGAGGAATATGAATTAGTATGTTTAAGAGGAATATGAAGTACTATGTTTAAGAGGAATATGAAGTAGTATGTTTAAGAGGAATATGCAGTAGTATATTTAAGAAGAATATGATGTAGTATATTTAAGAGGAATATGAAGTAGTATGTTAAAGAGGAATATGAAGTAGTATATTTAAGCGGAATATGAAGTAGTATATTTAAGAGGAATATGAAGTATTATATTTAAGATGAATATGAAGTAGTATATTTAAGAGGAATATGAAGTAGTATGTTTAAGAGGAATATGAAGTAGTATGTTTAAGAGGAATATGAAGTAGTATGTTTAAGAGGAATATGAAGTAGTATAACTAAGAGGAATATGAAGTAGTATGTTTAAGATTAATATGATGTAGTATGTTTAAAAGGAATATGAAGTAGTATGTTTAAGAGGAATATGAAGTAGTATGTTTAAGAGGAATGTGAAGTAGTATGTTTAAGAGGAAAATGAAGTAGTATGTTTAAGAGGAATATGAAGTAGCATGTTTAAGAGGAATATGAAGAAGTATGTTTAAGATAAATATGAAGTAGTATATTTAAGAGGAATATGAAGTAGTATGTTTAAGAGGAATATGAAGTAGTATGTTTAAGAGGAATATGAAGTAGTATGTTTAAGAGGAATATGAAGTAGTATGTTTAAGAGGAATAAAAAGTAGTGTGTTTAAGAGGAATATGAAGTAGTATATTTAAGAGGAATATGAAGTAGTATGTTTAAGAGGAATATGAAGTAGTATGTTTAAGAGGAATATGAAGTAGTATGTTTAAGAGGAAAGTGAAGTAGTATGTTTAAGAGGAATATGAAGTAGTATGTTTAAGAGGAATATGAAGTAGTATGTTTAAGAGTAATATGAAGTAGTATATTTAGGAGGAATATGAAGTAGTATATTTAAGGGGAATATGAAGTAGTATATTTAAGAGGAATGCGAAGTAGTGTATTTAAGAGGAATTTGAAGTAGTATGTTTAAGAGGAATATGAAGTAGTATGTTTAAGAGGAATATGACGTAGTATATTTAAGAGGAATATGATTTAGTATATTTAAGAGGAATATGAAGTAGTATGTTTAAGAGGAATATGAAGTAGTATGTTTAAGAGGAATCTAAGGTAGTATGTTTAAGAGGAATATGAAGTATAATTTTTAAGAGGAATATGAAGTAGTCAGTTTAAGAGGAATATGAAGTAGTATGTTTAAGAGGAATATGAAGTAGTATGTTTAGGAGGAATATGAAGTAGTATGTTTAAGATGAATATGAAGAAGTATATTTAAGCGGAATATGAAGTAGTATATTTAAGAGGAATATGAAGTAGTATATTTAAGATGAATATGAAATAGTATATTAAAGAGGAATATGAAGTAGTATGTTTAAGAGGAATATGAAGTAGTATGTTTAAGAGGAATATGTTTAAGAGGAATATGAAGTAGTATGTTTAAGAGGAATATGAAGTAGTATGTTTAAGAGGAATATGAAGTAGTATGTTTAATAGGAATATGAAGTAGTATGTTTAAGAGGAATATGAAGTAGTATGTTTAAGAGGAATATGAAGTAGTATGTTTAAGAGGAATATGAAGTAGTATGTTTAAGAGGAATACGAAGTAGTATGTTAAGAGGAATATGAAGTAGTATGTTTAAGAAAATTATGAAGTAGTATATTTAAGAGGAATATGAAGTAGTGTGTTTAAGAGGAATATGAAGTAGTATGTTTAAGAGGAATATGAAGTAGTATGTTTAAGAGGAATATGAAGTAGTATGTTTAGGAGGAATATGAAGTAGTATGTTTAAGAGGAATATGAAGTTGTATATTTAAGAGGAATATGCAGTAGTATATTTAAGAGGAATATCAAGAAGTATATTTAAGAGGAATATGAAGTAGTATGTTTAAGGAATATGAATTAGTATGTTTAAGAGGAATATGAAGTAGTATGTTTGAGAGGTATATGAAGTAGTATCTTTAAGAGGAATATGAAGTAGTATGCTTAAGTGGAATATGTAGTAGTATATTTAAGAGGAATATGAAGTAGTATGTTTAAGAGGAATATGAAGTAGTATGTTTAAGAGGAATAAGAAGTAGTATGTTTAAGAGGAATATGAAGTAGTATGTTTAAGAGGAATATGAAGTAGTATGTTTAAGAGGAATATGAAGTAGTATGTTTGAGAGGAATGTGAAGTAATGTGTTTAAGAGGAATATGAAGTAGTATGTTTAAGAGGAATATGAAGTAGTATGTTTAAGAGGAATATGAAGTAGTATGTTTACGAGGAATATGAAGTAGTATGTTTAAGAGGAATATGAAGTTGTATATTTAAGAGGAATATGCAGTAGTATATTTAAGAGGAATATCAAGTAGTATATTTAAGAGGAATATGAAGTAGTATGTTTAACAGGAATATGAAGTAGTATGTTTAAGAGGAATATGAAGTAGTATGTTTAGGAGGAATATGAAGTAGTATGTTTAAGAGGAATATGAAGTAGTATGTTTAAGAGGAATATGAAGTAGTATATTTAAGAGGAATATGAAGTAGTATGTTTAAGAGGAATATAAAGTAGTATGTTTAATAGGAATATGAAGTAGTATGTTTAGGAGGAATATGAAGTAGTCTGTTGAAGAGGAATATGAAGTAGTATGTATAAGAAGAATTTGAAGTAGTATGTTTAAGAGGAATATGAAGAAGTATGTTTAAGAGGAATATGAAGTAATATGTTTAAGTAGAATATGAAGTAGTATGTTTTAGAGGAATATGAAGTAGTTTGTTTAAGAGGAATATGAAGTAGTATGTTTAAGAGGAATATGAAGTAGTATGTTTAAGAGGAATATGAAGTAGTATTTTAAGAAGAATATGTAGTAGTATGTTTAAGAGGAATTTAAAGTAGTATGTTTAATAGGAATATGAAGTAGTATGTTTAGGAGGAATATGAAGTAGTATGTTGAAGAGGAATATGAAGTAGTATGTATAAGAGGAATATGAAGTAGTATGTTTAAGTGGAAGATGAAGTAGTATATTTAAGAGGAATATGAAGTAGTATGTTTAAGAGGAATATGAAGTAGTATGTTTAAGAGGAATATGAAGTAGTATGTTTAAGAGGAATATGAAGTAGTATGTTTAAGAGGAATCTGAAGTAGTATGTTTAAGAGGAATATGAAGTAGTATGTTTAAGAGGAATATGAAGTAGTATCTTTAAGAGGAATATGCAGTAGTATATTTAAGAGGAATATGAAGTAGTATATTAAAGAGGAATATGAAGTAGTATGTTTAAGAGGAATATGAAGTAGTATGTTTAAGAGGAATATGTTTAAGAGGAATATGAAGTAGTATGTTTAAGAGGAATATGAAGTAGTATGTTTAAGATGAATATGAAGTAGTATGTTTAAGAGGAATATGAAGTAGTATGTTTAAGAGGAATATGAAGTAGTATGTTTAAGAGAAATATGAAGTAGTATGTTTAAGAGGAATATGAAGTAGTATGTTTAAGAGGAATATGAAGTAGTATGTTTAGGAGGAATATGAAGTAGTATGTTTAAGAGGAATATGAAGTTGTATATTTAAGAGGAATATGCAGTAGTATATTTAAGAGGAATATCAAGAAGTATATTTAAGAGGAATATGAAGTAGTATGTTTAAGGAATATGAAGTAGTATGTTTAAGAGGAATATGAAGTAGTATGTTTGAGAGGTATATGAAGTAGTATCTTTAAGAGGAATATGAAGTAGTATGCTTAAGTGGAATATGAAGTAGTATATTTAAGAGGAATATGAAGTAGTATGTTTAAGAGGAATATGAAGTAGTATGTTTAAGAGGAATAAGAAGTAGTATGTTTAAGAGGAATATGAAGTAGTATGTTTAAGAGGAATATGAAGTAGTATGTTTAAGAGGAACCTGAAGTAGTATGTTTAAGAGGAATATGAAGTAGTATGTTTAAGAGGAATATAAAGTAGTATGTTTAAGAGGAATATGAAGTAGTATGTTTAAGAGGAATATGAAGTAGTATTTTTAAGAAGAATATGTAGTAGTATGTTTAAGAGGAATATAAAGTAGTATGTTTAATAGGAATATGAAGTAGTATGTTTAGGAGGAATATGAAGTAGTATGTTGAAGAGGAATATGAAGTAGTATGTATAAGAGGAATATGAAGTAGTATGTTTAAGTGGAATATGAAATAGTATATTTAAGAGGAATATGAAGTAGTATGTTTAAGAGGAATATGAAGTAGTATGTTTAAGAGAAATATGAAGTAGTATGTTTAAGAGGAATATGAAGTAGTATGTTTAAGAGGAATCTGAAGTAGTATGTTTAAGAGGAATATGAAGTAGTATGTTTAAGAGGAATATGAAGTAGTATCTTTAAGAGGAATATGCAGTAGTATATTTAAGAGGAATATGAAGTAGTATATTTAAGAGGAATATGAAGTAGTATGTTTAAGAGAAATATGAAGTAGTATGTTTAAGAGGAATATGAAGTAGTATGTTTAAGAGGAATATGAAGTAGTATGTTTAAGAGGAATATGAAGTAGTATGTTTAAGAGGAATATGAAGCAGTATGTTTAAGAAGAATATGAAGTAGTGTGTTTAAGAGGAATATGAAGTAGTATGTTTAAGAGGAATATGAATTAGTACGTATAATAGGAATATGAAGTAGTATGTTTAAGAAGAATATGAAGTAGTATATTTAAGAGGAATATGAAGTAATATATTTAAGAGGAATATGAATTATTATGTTTAATAGGAATATGAAGTACTATGTTTAAGAGGAATATGAAGTAGTATGTTTAAGAGGAATATGAAGTAGTATGTTTAAGAGAAATATGAAGTAGTATGTTTAAGAGGAATATGAAGTAGTATGTTTAAGGGGAATATGAAGTAGTATGTTTAAGGGGAATATGAAGTAGTATGTTTAAGAGGAATATTAAGTAGTATGTTTAAGAGGAATATGAAGTAGTATGTTTAAGAGGAATATGAAGAAGTTTGTTTAAGAGGAATATGAAGTAGTATGTTTAATAGGAATATGAAGTAGTATGTTTAGGAGGAATATGAAGTAGTATGTTGAAGAGGAATATGAAGTAGTATGTATAAGAGGAATATGTAGTAGTATGTTTAAGTGGAATATGAAGTAGTATATTTAAGAGGAATATGAAGTAGTATGTTTAAGAGGAATATGAAGTAGTATGTTTAAGAGGAATATGAAGTAGTATGTTTAAGAGGAATATGAAGTAGTATGTTTAAGAGGAATCTGAAGTAGTATGTTTAAGAGGAATATGAAGTAGTATGTTTAAGAGGAATATGAAGTAGTATCTTTAAGAGGAATATGCAGTAGTATATTTAAGAGGAATATGAAGTAGTATGTTTAAGAGGAATATGAATTAGTACGTATAATAGGAATATGAAGTAGTATGTTTAAGAAGAATATGAAGTAGTATATTTAAGAGGAATATGAAGTAATATATTTAAGAGGAATATGAATTATTATGTTTAATAGGAATATGAAGTACTATGTTTAAGAGGAATATGAAGTAGTATGTTTAAGAGGAATATGAAGTAGTATGTTTAAGAGAAATATGAAGTAGTATGTTTAAGAGGAATATGAAGTAGTATGTTTAAGGGGAATATGAAGTAGTATGTTTAAGGGGAATATGAAGTAGTATGTTTAAGAGGAATATTAAGTAGTATGTTTAAGAGGAATATGAAGTAGTATGTTTAAGAGGAATATGAAGAAGTTTGTTTAAGAGGAATATGAAGTAGTATGTTTAATAGGAATATGAAGTAGTATGTTTAGGAGGAATATGAAGTAGTATGTTGAAGAGGAATATGAAGTAGTATGTATAAGAGGAATATGAAGTAGTATGTTTAAGTGGAATATGAAGTAGTATATTTAAGAGGAATATGAAGTAGTATGTTTAAGAGGAATATGAAGTAGTATGTTTAAGAGGAATATGAAGTAGTATGTTTAAGAGGAATATGAAGTAGTATGTTTAAGAGGAATCTGAAGTAGTATGTTTAAGAGGAATATGAAGTAGTATGTTTAAGAGGAATATGAAGTAGTATGTTTAAGAGGAATATGTTTAAGAGGAATATGAAGTAGTATGTTTAAGAGGAATATGAAGTAGTATGTTAAAGAGGAATATGAAGTAGTATGTTTAAGAGGAATATGAAGTAGTATGTTTAAGAGAAATATGAAGTAGTATGTTTAAGAGGAATACGAAGTAGTATGTTAAGAGGATAATGAAGTAGTATGTTTAAGAAAATTATGAAGTAGTATATTTAAGAGGAATATGAAGTAGTATGTTTAAGAGGAATATGAAGTAGTATGTTTAAGAGGAATATGAAGTAGTATGTTTAAGAGGAATATGAAGTAGTATGTTTAGGAGGAATATGAAGTAGTATGTTTAAGAGGAATATGAAGTTGTATATTTAAGAGGAATATGCAGTAGTATATTTAAGAGGAATATCAAGAAGTATATTTAAGAGGAATATGAAGTAGTATGTTTAAGGAATATGAAGTAGTATGTTTAAGAGGAATATGAAGTAGTATGTTTGAGAGGTATATGAAGTAGTATCTTTAAGAGGAATATGAAGTAGTATGCTTAAGTGGAATATGAAGTAGTATATTTAAGAGGAATATGAAGTAGTATGTTTAAGAGGAATATGAAGTAGTATGTTTAAGAGGAATAAGAAGTAGTATGTTTAAGAGGAATATGAAGTAGTATGTTTAAGAGGAAAATGAAGTAGTATGTTTAAGAGGAATATGAAGTAGTATGTTTGAGAGGAATGTGAAGTAGTGTGTTTAAGAGGAATATGAATTAGTATGTTTAAGAGGAATATGAAGTAGTATGTTTAAGAGGAATATGAAGTAGCATGTTTAAGAGGAACATGAAGTAGTATGTATAAGAGGAATATGAAGTTGTATATTTAAGAGGAATATGCAGTAGTATATTTAAGAGGAATATCAAGTAGTATATTTAAGAGGAATATGAAGTAGTATGTTTAACAGGAATATGAAGTAGTATGTTTAAGAGGAATATGAAGTAGTATGTTTAGGAGGAATATGAAGTAGTATGTTTAAGAGGAATATGAAGTAGTATGTTTAAGAGGAATATGAAGTAGTATATTTAAGAGGAATATGAAGTAGTATATTTAAGAGGAATATGAAGTAGTATGTTTAAGAGGAATATGAAGTAGTATATTTAAGAGGAATATGAAGTAGTATGTTTAAGAGGAATATGAAGTAGTGTATTTAAGAAGAATTTGAAGTAGTATGTTTAAGAGGAATATGAAGAAGTATGTTTAAGAGGAATATGAAGTAATATGTTTAAGTAGAATATGAAGTAGTATGTTTTAGAGGAATATGAAGTAGTATGTTTAAGAGGAATATGAAGTAGTATGTTTAAGAGGAATATGAAGTAGTATGTTTAAGAGGAATATGAAGTAGTATTTTTAAGAAGAATATGTAGTAGTATGTTTAAGAGGAATATAAAGTAGTATGTTTAATAGGAATATGAAGTAGTATGTTTAGGAGGAATATGAAGTAGTATGTTGAAGAGGAATATGAAGTAGTATGTATAAGAGGAATATGAAGTAGTATGTTTAAGTGGAATATGAAGTAGTATATTTAAGAGGAATATGAAGTAGTATGTTTAAGAGGAATATGAAGTAGTATGTTTAAGAGGAATATGAAGTAGTATGTTTAAGAGGAATATGAAGTAGTATGTTTAAGAGGAATCTGAAGTAGTATGTTTAAGAGGAATATGAAGTAGTATGTTTAAGAGGAATATGAAGTAGTATCTTTAAGAGGAATATGCAGTAGTATATTTAGGAGGAATATGAAGTAGTTTATTTAAGAGGAATATGAAGTAGTATGTTTAAGAGGAATATGAAGTAGTATGTTTAAGAGGAATATGAAGTAGTATGTTTAAGAGGAATATGAAGTAGTATGTTTAAGAGGAATATGAAGTAGAATGTTTAAGAGGAATATGAAGCAGTATGTTTAAGAAGAATATGAAGTAGTATGTTTAAGAGGAATATGAAGTAGTATGTTTAAGAGAAATATGAAGTAGTATGTTTAAGATTAATACGAAGTAGTATGTTAAGAGGATAATGAAGTAGTATGTTTAAGAAAATTATGAAGTAGTATATTTAAGAGGAATATGAAGTAGTATGTTTAAGAGGAATATGAAGTAGTATGTTTAAGAGGAATATGAAGTAGTATGTTTAAGAGGAATATGTTTAAGAGGAATATGAAGTAGTATGTTTAAGAGGAATATGAAGTAGTATGTTTAAGAGGAATATGAAGTAGTATGTTTAAGAGGAATATGAAGTAGTATGTTTAAGAGGAATATGAAGTAGTATGTTTAAGAGAAATATGAAGTAGTATGTTTAAGAGGAATACGAAGTAGTATGTTAAGAGGATAATGAAGTAGTATGTTTAAGAAAATTATGAAGTAGTATATTTAAGAGGAATATGAAGTAGTATGTTTAAGAGGAATATGAAGTAGTATGTTTAAGAGGAATATGAAGTAGTATGTTTAAGAGGAATATGAAGTAGTATGTTTAGGAGGAATATGAAGTAGTATGTTTAAGAGGAATATGAAGTTGTATATTTAAGAGGAATATGCAGTAGTATATTTAAGAGGAATATCAAGAAGTATATTTAGGAGGAATATGAAGTAGTATGTTTAAGGAATATGAAGTAGTATGTTTAAGAGGAATATGAAGTAGTATGTTTGAGAGGTATATGAAGTAGTATCTTTAAGAGGAATATGAAGTAGTATGCTTAAGTGGAATATGAAGTAGTATATTTAAGAGGAATATGAAGTAGTATGTTTAAGAGGAATACGAAGTAGTATGTTTAAGAGGAATAAGAAGTAGTATGTTTAAGAGGAATATGAAGTAGTATGTTTAAGAGGAATATGAAGTAGTATGTTTAAGAGGAATATGAAGTAGTATGTTTGAGAGGAATGTGAAGTAGTGTGTTTAAGAGGAATATGAAGTAGTATGTTTAAGAGGAATATGAAGTAGTATGTTTAAGAGGAATATGAAGTAGTATGTTTAAGAGGAACATGAAGTAGTATGTTTAAGAGGAATATGAAGTTGTATATTTAAGAGGAATATGCAGTAGTATATTTAAGAGGAATATCAAGTAGTATATTTAAGAGGAATATGAAGTAGTATGTTTAACAGGAATATGAAGTAGTATGTTTAAGAGGAATATGAAGTAGTATGTTTAGGAGGAATATGAAGTAGTATGTTTAAGAGGAATATGAAGTAGTATGTTTAAGAGGAATATGAAGTAGTATATTTAAGAGGAATATGAAGTAGTATATTTAAGAGGAATATGAAGTAGTATGTTTAAGAGGAATATGAAGTAGTATATTTAAGAGGAATATGAAGTAGTATGTTTAAGAGGAATATGAAGTAGTGTATTTAAGAAGAATTTGAAGTAGTATGTTTAAGAGGAATATGAAGAAGTATGTTTAAGAGGAATATGAAGTAATATGTTTAAGTAGAATATGAAGTAGTATGTTTTAGAGGAATATGAAGTAGTATGTTTAAGAGGAATATGAAGTAGTATGTTTAAGAGGAATATGAAGTAGTATGTTTAAGAGGAATATGAAGTAGTATTTTTAAGAAGAATATGTAGTAGTATGTTTAAGAGGAATATAAAGTAGTATGTTTAATAGGAATATGAAGTAGTATGTTTAGGAGGAATATGAAGTAGTATGTTGAAGAGGAATATGAAGTAGTATGTATAAGAGGAATATGAAGTAGTATGTTTAAGTGGAATATGAAGTAGTATATTTAAGAGGAATATGAAGTAGTATGTTTAAGAGGAATATGAAGTAGTATGTTTAAGAGGAATATGAAGTAGTATGTTTAAGAAGAATATGAAGTAGTATGTTTAAGAGGAATCTGAAGTAGTATGTTTAAGAGGAATATGAAGTAGTATGTTTAAGAGGAATATGAAGTAGTATCTTTAAGAGGAATATGCAGTAGTATATTTAGGAGGAATATGAAGTAGTTTATTTAAGAGGAATATGAAGTAGTATGTTTAAGAGGAATATGAAGTAGTATGTTTAAGAGGAATATGAAGTAGTATGTTTAAGAGGAATATGAAGTAGTATGTTTAAGAGGAATATGAAGTAGTATGTTTAAGAGGAATATGAAGCAGTATGTTTAAGAAGAATATGAAGTAGTGTGTTTAAGAGGAATATGAAGTAGTATGTTTAAGAGGAATATGAATTAGTACGTATAATAGGAATATGAAGTAGTATGTTTAAGAAGAATATGAAGTAGTATATTTAAGAGGAATATGAAGTAATATATTTATGAGGAATATGAATTATTATGTTTAATAGGAATATGAAGTACTATGTTTAAGAGGAATATGAAGTAGTATGTTTAAGAGGAATATGAAGTAGTATGTTTAAGAGAAATATAAAGTAGTATGTTTAAGAGGAATATGAAGTAGTATGTTTAAGGGGAATATGAAGTAGTATGTTTAAGGGGAATATGAAGTAGTATGTTTAAGAGGAATATTAAGTAGTATGTTTAAGAGGAATATGAAGTAGTATGTTTAAGAGGAATATGAAGTTGTATATTTAAGAGGAATATGCAGTAGTATATTTAAGAGGAATATCAAGAAGTATATTTAAGAGGAATATGAAGTAGTATGTTTAACAGGAATATGAAGTAGTATGTTTAAGAGGAATATGAAGTAGTATGTTTGAGAGGTATATGAAGTAGTATCTTTAAGAGGAATATGAAGTAGTATGCGTAAGTGGAATATGAAGTAGTATATTTAAGAGGAATATGAAGTAGTATGTTTAAGAGGAATATGAAGTAGTATGTTTAAGAGGAATAAGAAGTAGTATGTTTACGAGGAATATGAAGTAGTATGTTTAAGAGGAATATGAAGTAGTTTGCTTAAGAGGAATATGAAGTAGTATGTTTGAGAGGAATGTGAAGTAGTGTGTTTAAGAGGAATATGAAGTAGTATGTTTAAGAGGAATATGAAGTAGTATGTTTAAGAGGAATACGAAGTAGTATGTTAAGAGGAATATGAAGTAGTATGTTTAAGAAAATAATGAAGTAGTATATTTAAGAGGAATATGAAGTAGTATGTTTAAGAGGAATATGAAGTAGTATGTTTAAGAGGAATATGAAGTAGTATGTTTAAGAGGAATATGAAGTAGTATGTTTAGGAGGAATATGAAGTAGTATGTTTAAGAGGAATATGAAGTTGTATATTTAAGAGGAATATGCAGTAGTATATTTAAGAGGAATATCAAGAAGTATATTTAAGAGGAATATGAAGTAGTATGTTTAACAGGAATATGAAGTAGTATGTTTAAGAGGAATATGAAGTAGTATGTTTGAGAGGTATATGAAGTAGTATCTTTAAGAGGAATATGAAGTAGTATGCTTAAGTGGAATATGAAGTAGTATATTTAAGAGGAATATGAAGTAGTATGTTTAAGAGGAATATGAAGTAGTATGTTTAAGAGGAATAAGAAGTAGTATGTTTACGAGGAATATGAAGTAGTATGTTTAAGAGGAATATGAAGTAGTTTGTTTAAGAGGAATATGAAGTAGTATGTTTGAGAGGAATGTGAAGTAGTGTGTTTAAGAGGAATATGAAGTAGTATGTTTAAGAGGAATATGAAGTAGTATGTTTAAGAGGAATACGAAGTAGTATGTTAAGAGGAATATGAAGTAGTATGTTTAAGAAAATAATGAAGTAGTATATTTAAGAGGAATATGAAGTAGTATGTTTAAGAGGAATATGAAGTAGTATGTTTAAGAGGAATATGAAGTAGTATGTTTAAGAGGAATATGAAGTAGTATGTTTAGGAGGAATATGAAGTAGTATGTTTAAGAGGAATATGAAGTTGTATATTTAAGAGGAATATGCAGTAGTATATTTAAGAGGAATATCAAGAAGTATATTTAAGAGGAATATGAAGTAGTATGTTTAACAGGAATATGAAGTAGTATGTTTAAGAGGAATATGAAGTAGTATGTTTAGGAGGAATATGAAGTAGTATGTTTAAGAGGAATATGAAGTAGTATGTTTAAGAGGAATATGAAGTAGTATATATAAGAGGAATATGAAGTAGTATATTTAAGAGGAATATGAAGTAGTATGTTTAAGAGGAATATGAAGTAGTATATTTAAGAGGAATATGAAGTAGTATGTTTAAGAGAATATGAAGTAGTGTATTTAAGAAGAATTTGAAGTAGTATGTTTAAGAGGAATATGAAGAAATTTGTTTAAGAGGAATATGAAGTAATATGTTTAAGTAGAATATGAAGTAGTATGTTTTAGAGGAATATGAAGTAGTATGTTTAAGAGGAATATGAAGTAGTATGTTTATGAGGAATATGAAGTAGTATGTTTAAGAGGAATATGAAGTAGTATTTTTAAGAAGAATATGTAGTAGTATGTTTAAGAGGAATATAAAGTAGTATGTTTAATAGGAATATGAAGTAGTATGTTTAGGAGGAATATGAAGTAGTATGTTGAAGAGGAATATGAAGTAGTATGTATAAGAGGAATATGAAGTAGTATGTTTAAGTGGAATATGAAGTAGTATATTTAAGAGGAATATGAAGTAGTATGTTTAAGAGGAATATGAAGTAGTATGTTTAAGAGGAATAAGAAGTAGTTTGTTTAAGAGGAATATGAAGTAGTATGTTTAAGAGGAATATGAAGTAGTATGTTTAAGAGGAATATGAAGTAGTATGTTTAAGAGGAATGTGAAGTAGTATGTTTAAGAGGAATATGAAGTAGTATGTTTAAGAGGAATATGAAGTAGTATCTTTAAGAGGAATATGCAGTAGTATATTTAAGAGGAATATGAAGTAGTATATTTAAGAGGAATATGAAGTAGTATGTTTAAGAGGAATATGAAGTAGTATGTTTAAGAGGAATATGAAGTAGTATGTTTAAGAGGAATATGAAGTAGTATGTTTAAGAGGAATATGAAGTAGTATGTTTAAGAGGAATATGAAGCAGTATGTTTAAGAAGAATATGAAGTAGTGTGTTTAAGAGGAATATGAAGTAGTATGTTTAAGAGGAATATGAATTAGTACGTATAATAGGAATATGAAGTAGTATGTTTAAGAAGAATATGAAGTAGTATATTTAAGAGGAATATGAAGTAATATATTTATGAGGAATATGAATTATTATGTTTAATAGGAATATGAAGTACTATGTTTAAGAGGAATATGAAGTAGTATGTTTAAGAGGAATATGAAGTAGTATGTTTAAGAGAAATATAAAGTAGTATGTTTAAGAGGAATATGAAGTAGTATGTTTAAGGGGAATATGAAGTAGTATGTTTAAGGGGAATATGAAGTAGTATGTTTAAGAGGAATATTAAGTAGTATGTTTAAGAGGAATATGAAGTAGTATGTTTAAGAGGTATATGAAGTTGTATATTTAAGAGGAATATGCAGTAGTATATTTAAGAGGAATATCAAGAAGTATATTTAAGAGGAATATGAAGTAGTATGTTTAACAGGAATATGAAGTAGTATGTTTAAGAGGAATATGAAGTAGTATGTTTGAGAGGTATATGAAGTAGTATCTTTAAGAGGAATATGAAGTAGTATGCTTAAGTAGAATATGAAGTAGTATATTTAAGAGGAATATGAAGTAGTATGTTTAAGAGGAATATGAAGTAGTATGTTTAAGAGGAATAAGAAGTAGTATGTTTACGAGGAATATGAAGTAGTATGTTTAAGAGGAATATGAAGTAGTTTGCTTAAGAGGAATATGAAGTAGTATGTTTGAGAGGAATGTGAAGTAGTGTGTTTAAGAGGAATATGAAGTAGTATGTTTAAGAGGAATATGAAGTAGTATGTTTAAGAGGAATACGAAGTAGTATGTTAAGAGGAATATGAAGTAGTATGTTTAAGAAAATAATGAAGTAGTATATTTAAGAGGAATATGAAGTAGTATGTTTAAGAGGAATATGAAGTAGTATGTTTAAGAGGAATATGAAGTAGTATGTTTAAGAGGAATATGAAGTAGTATGTTTAGGAGGAATATGAAGTAGTATGTTTAAGAGGAATATGAAGTTGTATATTTAAGAGGAATATGCAGTAGTATATTTAAGAGGAATATCAAGAAGTATATTTAAGAGGAATATGAAGTAGTATGTTTAACAGGAATATGAAGTAGTATGTTTAAGAGGAATATGAAGTAGTATGTTTGAGAGGTATATGAAGTAGTATCTTTAAGAGGAATATGAAGTAGTATGCTTAAGTGGAATATGAAGTAGTATATTTAAGAGGAATATGAAGTAGTATGTTTAAGAGGAATATGAAGTAGTATGTTTAAGAGGAATAAGAAGTAGTATGTTTACAAGGAATATGAAGTAGTATGTTTAAGAGGAATATGAAGTAGTTTGTTTAAGAGGAATATGAAGTAGTATGTTTGAGAGGAATGTGAAGTAGTGTGTTTAAGAGGAATATGAAGTAGTATGTTTAAGAGGAATATGAAGTAGTATGTTTAAGAGGAATACGAAGTAGTATGTTAAGAGGAATATGAAGTAGTATGTTTAAGAAAATAATGAAGTAGTATATTTAAGAGGAATATGAAGTAGTATGTTTAAGAGGAATATGAAGTAGTATGTTTAAGAGGAATATGAAGTAGTATGTTTAAGAGGAATATGAAGTAGTATGTTTAGGAGGAATATGAAGTAGTATGTTTAAGAGGAATATGAAGTTGTATATTTAAGAGGAATATGCAGTAGTATATTTAAGAGGAATATCAAGAAGTATATTTAAGAGGAATATGAAGTAGTATGTTTAACAGGAATATGAAGTAGTATGTTTAAGAGGAATATGAAGTAGTATGTTTAGGAGGAATATGAAGTAGTATGTTTAAGAGGAATATGAAGTAGTATGTTTAAGAGGAATATGAAGTAGTATATATAAGAGGAATATGAAGTAGTATATTTAAGAGGAATATGAAGTAGTATGTTTAAGAGGAATATGAAGTAGTATATTTAAGAGGAATATGAAGTAGTATGTTTAAGAGAATATGAAGTAGTGTATTTAAGAAGAATTTGAAGTAGTATGTTTAAGAGGAATATGAAGAAGTTTGTTTAAGAGGAATATGAAGTAATATGTTTAAGTAGAATATGAAGTAGTATGTTTTAGAGGAATATGAAGTAGTATGTTTAAGAGGAATATGAAGTAGTATGTTTATGAGGAATATGAAGTAGTATGTTTAAGAGGAATATGAAGTAGTATGTTGAAGAGGAATATGAAGTAGTATGTATAAGAGGAATATGAAGTAGTATGTTTAAGTGGAATATGAAGTAGTATATTTAAGAGGAATATGAAGTAGTATGTTTAAGAGGAATATGAAGTAGTATGTTTAAGAGGAATAAGAAGTAGTTTGTTTAAGAGGAATATGAAGTAGTATGTTTAAGAGGAATATGAAGTAGTATGTTTAAGAGGAATATGAAGTAGTATGTTTAAGAGGAATGTGAAGTAGTATGTTTAAGAGGAATATGAAGTAGTATGTTTAAGAGGAATATGAAGTAGTATCTTTAAGAGGAATATGCAGTAGTATATTTAAGAGGAATATGAAGTAGTATATTTAAGAGGAATATGAAGTAGTATGTTTAAGAGGAATATGAAGTAGTATGTTTAAGAGGAATATGAAGTAGTATGTTTAAGAGGAATATGAAGTAGTATGTTTAAGAGGAATATAAAGTGGTATGTTTAAGACGAATATGAAGCAGTATGTTTAAGAAGAATATGAAGTAGTGTGTTTAAGAGGAATATGAAGTAGTATGTTTAAGAGGAATATGAATTAGTACGTATAATAGGAATATGAAGTAGTATGTTTAAGAAAAATATGAAGTAGTATATTTAAGAGGAATATGAAGTAATATATTTAAGAGGAATATGAATTATTATGTTTAATACGAATATGAAGTACTATGTTTAAGAGGAATATGAAGTAATATGTTTAAGAGGAATATGAAGTAGTATGTTTAAGAGAAATATGAAGTAGTATGTTTAAGAGGAATATGAAGTAGTATGTTTAAGGGGAATATGAAGTAGTATGTTTAAGGGGAATATGAAGTAGTATGTTTAAGAGGAATATTAAGTAGTATGTTTAAGAGGAATATGAAGTAGTATGTTTAAGAGGAATATGAAGAAGTTTGTTTAAGAGGAATATGAAGTAGTATGTTTAAGAGGAATATGAAGTAGTATGTTTAAGAGGAATATGAAGTAGTATATTTAAGAGGAATATGAAGTAGTATATTTAAGAGGAATATGAAGTAGTATGTTTAAGATGAATATGAAGAAGTATATTTAAGCGGAATATGAAGTAGTATATTTAAGAGGAACATGAAGTAGTATATTTAAGATGAATATGAAGTAGTATATTAAAGAGGAATATGAAGTATTATGTTTAAGAGGATATGAAGTAGTATGTTTTAGAGGAATATGAAGTAGTATGTTTAGGAGGAATATGAAGTAGTATGTTTAAGAGGAATATGAAGTAGTATGTTTAAGAGGAATATGAAGTAGTATATTTAAGAGGAATATGAAGTAGTATATTTAAGAGGAATATGAAGTAGTATGTTTAAGAGGAATATGAAGTAGTATATTTAAGAGGAATATGAAGTAGTATGTTTAAGAGGAATATGAAGTAGTGTATTTAAGAAGAATTTGAAGTAGTATGTTTAAGAGGAATATGAAGAAGTATGTTTAAGAGGAATATGAAGTAATATGTTTAAGTAGAATATGAAGTAGTATGTTTTAGAGGAATATGAAGTAGTATGTTTAAGAGGAATATGAAGTAGTATGTTTATGAGGAATATGAAGTAGTATGTTTAAGAGGAATATGAAGTAGTATTTTTAAGAAGAATATGTAGTAGTATGTTTAGGAGGAATATAAAGTAGTATGTTTAATAGGAATATGAAGTAGTATGTTTAGGAGGAATATGAAGTAGTATGTTGAAGAGGAATATGAAGTAGTATGTATAAGAGGAATATGAAGTAGTATGTTTAAGTGGAATATGAAGTAGTATATTTAAGAGGAATATGAAGTAGTATGTTTAAGAGGAATATGAAGTAGTATGTTTAAGAGGAATAAGAAGTAGTATGTTTAAGAGGAATATGAAGTAGTATGTTTAAGAGGAATATGAAGTAGTATGTTTAAGAGGAATATGAAGTAGTATGTTTAAGAGGAATGTGAAGTAGTATGTTTAAGAGGAATATGAAGTAGTATGTTTAAGAGGAATATGAAGTAGTATCTTTAAGAGGAATATGCAGTAGTATATTTAAGAGGAATATGAAGTAGTATATTTAAGAGGAATATGAAGTAGTATGTTTAAGAGGAATATGAAGTAGTATGTTTAAGAGGAATATGAAGTAGTATGTTTAAGAGGAATATGAAGTAGTATGTTTAAGAGGAATATGAAGTAGTGTGTTTAAGAGGAATATGAAGTAGTATGTTTAAGAGGAATATGAATTAGTACGTATAATAGGAATATGAAGTAGTATGTTTAAGAAGAATATGAAGTAGTATATTTAAGAGGAATATGAAGTAATATATTTAAGAGGAATATGAATTATTATGTTTAATAGGAATATGAAGTACTATGTTTAAGAGGAATATGAAGTAATATGTTTAAGAGGAATATGAAGTAGTATGTTTAAGAGAAATATGAAGTAGTATGTTTAAGAGGAATATGAAGTAGTATGTTTAAGGGGAATATGAAGTAGTATGTTTAAGGGCAATATGAAGTAGTATGTTTAAGAGGAATATTAAGTAGTATGTTTAAGAGGAATATGAAGTAGTATGTTTAAGAGGAATATGAAGAAGTTTGTTTAAGAGGAATATGAAGTAGTATGTTTAAGAGGAATATGAAGTAGTATGTTTAAGAGGAATATGAAGTAGTATATTTAAGAGGAATATGAAGTAGTATATTTAAGAGGAATATGAAGTAGTATGTTTAAGATGAATATGAAGAAGTATATTTAAGCGGAACATGAAGTAGTATATTTAAGAGGAACATGAAGTAGGATATTTAAGATGAATATGAAGTAGTATATTAAAGAGGAATATGAAGTAGTATGTTTAAGAGGATATGAAGTAGTATGTTTTAGAGGAATATGAAGTAGTATGTTTAAGAGGAATATGAAGTAGTATGTTTAAGAGGAATATGAAGTAGTATGTTTAAGAGGAATATGAAGTAGTATGTTTAAGAGGATTATGAAGTAGTATGTTTAAGAGGAATATGAAGTAGTATGTTTAAGAGGAATATGAAGTTGTATGTTTAAGAGGAATATGAAGTAGTATGTTTAAGAGGAATATGAAGTAGTATGTTAAGAGGAATATGAAGTAGTATGTTTAAGAAAATTATGAAGTAGTATATTTAAGAGGAATATGAAGTAGTATGTTTAAGAGGAATATGAAGTAGTATGTTTAAGAGGAATATGAAGTAGTATGTTTAAGAGGAATATGAAGTAGTATGTTTAGGAGGAATATGAAGTAGTATGTTTAAGAGGAATATGAAGTTGTATATTTAAGAGGAATATGCAGTAGTATATTTAAGAGGAATATCAAGAAGTATATTTAAGAGGAATATGAAGTAGTATGTTTAACAGGAATATGAAGTAGTATGTTTAAGATGAATATGAAGTAGTATGTTTGAGAGGTATATGAAGTAGTATCTTTAAGAGGAATATGAAGTAGTATGCTTAAATGGAATATGAAGTAGTATATTTAAGAGGAATATAAAGTAGTATGTTTAAGAGGAATATGAAGTAGTATGTTTAAGAGGAATAAGAAGTAGTATGTTTAAGAGGAATATGAAGTAGTATGTTTAAGAGGAATATGAAGTAATATGTTTAAGAGGAATATGAAGTAGTATGTTTGAGAGGAATGTGAAGTATTGTGTTTAAGAGGAATATGAAGTAGTATGTTTAAGAGGAATATGAAATAGTATCTTTAAGAGGAATATGCAGTAGTATATTTAAGAGGAATATGAAGTAGTATATTTAAGAGGAATATGAAGAAGTATGTTTAAGAGGAATATGAAGTAGTTTGTTTAAGAGGAATATGAAGTAGTATGTTTAAGAGGAATATGAAGTAGTATGTTTAAGAGGAATATGATGTAGTATGTTAAAGAGGAATATGAAGTAGTATGTTTAAGAGGAATATGAAGTAGTCTGTTTAAGAGGAATATGAAGTAGTATGTTTGAAAGGAATATGTAGTAGTATGTTTAAGAGGAATATGAAGAAGTATGTTTAAGATAAATATGAAGTAGTATGTTTAAGAGGGATATGAAGTAGTATGTTTAAGAGGAATATGAAGTAGTATGTTTAAGAGGAATATGAAGTAGTATGTTTAGGAGGAATATGAAGTAGTATGTTTAAGAGGAATATGAAGTAGTATGTTAAAGAGGAATTTGAAGTAGTATGTTTAAGAGGAATATAAAGTAGTATGTTTAAGAGGAATATGAAGTAGTATGTTTAAGAGGAATATGAAGTAGTATGTTTTAGAGGAATATGAAGTAGTATGTTAAGAAGAATATGAAGTAGTATGTTTAAGAGGAATATGAAGTAGTATGTTTAAGAGGAATATGAAGTAGTATGTTTAAGAGGAATATGAAGTAGTATATTTAAGAGGAATATGAAGTAGTATATTTAAGAGGAATATGAAGTAGTATGTTTAAGAGGAATATGAAGTAGTATATTTAAGGGGAATATGAAGTAGTATATTTAAGAGGAATATTATGTAGTATATTTAAGATGAATATGAAATAGTATATTTAAGAGGAATATGAAGTAGTATATTTAAGAGGAATATGAAGTTGTATGTTTAAGAGGAATATGATGTAATATGTTTAAGAGGAATATGAAGCAGTATGTTTAAGAGCAATAAGAAGTAGTTAGTTTAAGAGGAATATGAAGTCGTATGTTTAAGAGGAATATGAAGTAGTATGTTTAAGAGGAATATGAAGTAGTATGTTTAAGAGAAATATGAAGTAGTATGTTTAAGATAAATATGAAGTAGTATGTTTAAGAGGAATATGAAGTAGTATGTTTAAGAGGAATGTGAAGTAGTATGTTTAAGAGGAATATGAAGTAGTATGTTTAAGAGGAATATGAAGTAGTATCTTTAAGAGGAATATGCAGTAGTATATTTAAGAGGAATATGAAGTAGTATATTTAAGAGGAATATGAAGTAGTATGTTTAAGAGGAATATGAAGTAGTATGTTTAAGAGGAATATGAAGTAGTATGTTTAAGAGGAATATGAAGTAGTGTGTTTAAGAGGAATATGAAGTAGTATGTTTAAGAGGAATATGAATTAGTACGTATAATAGGAATATGAAGTAGTATGTTTAAGAAGAATATGAAGTAGTATATTTAAGAGGAATATGAAGTAATATATTTAAGAGGAATATGAATTATTATGTTTAATAGGAATATGAAGTACTATGTTTAAGAGGAATATGAAGTAATATGTTTAAGAGGAATATGAAGTAGTATGTTTAAGAGAAATATGAAGTAGTATGTTTAAGAGGAATATGAAGTAGTATGTTTAAGGGGAATATGAAGTAGTATGTTTAAGGGGAATATGAAGTAGTATGTTTAAGAGGAATATTAAGTAGTATGTTTAAGAGGAATATGAAGTAGTATGTTTAAGAGGAATATGAAGAAGTTTGTTTAAGAGGAATATGAAGTAGTATGTTTAAGAGGAATATGAAGTAGTATGTTTAAGAGGAATATGAAGTAGTATATTTAAGAGGAATATGAAGTAGTATATTTAAGAGGAATATGAAGTAGTATGTTTAAGATGAATATGAAGAAGTATATTTAAGCGGAATATGAAGTAGTATATTTAAGAGGAACATGAAGTAGGATATTTAAGATGAATATGAAGTAGTATATTAAAGAGGAATATGAAGTAGTATGTTTAAGAGGATATGAAGTAGTATGTTTTAGAGGAATATGAAGTAGTATGTTTAAGAGGAATATGAAGTAATATGTTTAAGAGGAATATGAAGTAGTATGTTTAAGAGGAATATGAAGTAGTTTGTTAAGAGGAATATGAAGTAGTATGTTTAAGAAAATTATGAAGTAGTATATTTAAGAGGAATATGAAGTAGTATGTTTAAGAGGAATATGAAGTAGTATGTTTAAGAGGAATATGAAGTAGTATGTTTAAGAGGAATATGAAGTAGTATGTTTAGGAGGAATATGAAGTAGTATGTTTAAGAGGAATATGAAGTTGTATATTTAAGAGGAATATGCAGTAGTATATTTAAGAGGAATATCAAGAAGTATATTTAAGAGGAATATGAAGTAGTATGTTTAACAGGAATATGAAGTAGTATGTTTAAGATGAATATGAAGTAGTATGTTTGAGAGGTATATGAAGTAGTATCTTTAAGAGGAATATGAAGTAGTATGCTTAAGTGGAATATGAAGTAGTATATTTAAGAGGAATATGAAGTAGTATGTTTAAGAGGAATATGAAGTAGTATGTTTAAGAGGAATAAGAAGTAGTATGTTTAAGAGGAATATGAAGTAGTATGTTTAAGAGGAATATGAAGTAATATGTTTAAGAGGAATATGAAGTAGTATGTTTGAGAGGAATGTGAAGTATTGTGTTTAAGAGGAATATGAAGTAGTATGTTTAAGAGGAATATGAAATAGTATCTTTAAGAGGAATATGCAGTAGTATATTTAAGAGGAATATGAAGTAGTATATTTAAGAGGAATATGAAGAAGTATGTTTAAGAGGAATATGAAGTAGTTTGTTTAAGAGGAATATGAAGTAGTATGTTTAAGAGGAATATGAAGTAGTATGTTTAAGAGGAATATGATGTAGTATGTTAAAGAGGAATATGAAGTAGTATGTTTAAGAGGAATATGAAGTAGTCTGTTTAAGAGGAATATGAAGTAGTATGTTTGAAAGGAATATGTAGTAGTATGTTTAAGAGGAATATGAAGAAGTATGTTTAAGATAAATATGAAGTAGTATGTTTAAGAGGGATATGAAGTAGTATGTTTAAGAGGAATATGAAGTAGTATGTTTAAGAGGAATATGAAGTAGTATGTTTAGGAGGAATATGAAGTAGTATGTTTAAGAGGAATATGAAGTAGTATGTTAAAGAGGAATTTGAAGTAGTATGTTTAAGAGGAATATAAAGTAGTATGTTTAAGAGGAATATGAAGTAGTATGTTTAAGAGGAATATGAAGTAGTATGTTTTAGAGGAATATGAAGTAGTATGTTAAGAAGAATATGAAGTAGTATGTTTAAGAGGAATATGAAGTAGTATGTTTAAGAGGAATATGAAGTAGTATGTTTAAGAGGAATATGAAGTAGTATATTTAAGAGGAATATGAAGTAGTATATTTAAGAGGAATATGAAGTAGTATGTTTAAGAGGAATATGAAGTAGTATATTTAAGGGGAATATGAAGTAGTATATTTAAGAGGAATATGATGTAGTATATTTAAGATGAATATGAAATAGTATATTTAAGAGGAATATGAAGTAGTATATTTAAGAGGAATATGAAGTTGTATGTTTAAGAGGAATATGATGTAGTATGTTTAAGAGGAATATGAAGCAGTATGTTTAAGAGCAATAAGAAGTAGTTAGTTTAAGAGGAATATGAAGTCGTATGTTTAAGAGGAATATGAAGTAGTATGTTTAAGAGGAATATGAAGTAGTATGTTTAAGAGAAATATGAAGTAGTATGTTTAAGATAAATATGAAGTAGTATGTTTAAGAGGAATATGAAGTAGTATGTTTAAGATGAATATGAAATAGTATGTTTAAGAGGAATATGAATTAGTATGTTTAAGAGGAATATGAAGTAGTATATTTAAGAGGAATATGAAGTATTATGTTTAAGAGGAATATGAAGTAGTATGTTTAAGAGGAATATGAAGTAGTATGTTTAAGAGGAATATGATGTAGTATTTTTAAGAGGAATATGAAGTAGTATGTTTAAGAGGAATATGACGTAGTATGTTTAAGAGGAATATGAAGTAGTATGTTTAAGAGAAATATGAAGTAGTATGTTTAAGATAAATATGAAGTAGTATGTTTAAGAGGAATATGAAGTAGTATGTTTAAGATGAATATGAAATAGTATGTTTAAGAGGAATATGAAGTAATATGTTTAAGAGGAATATGAAGTAGTATGTTTAAGAGAAATATGAAGTAGTATGTTTAAGAGGAATATGAAGTAGTATGTTTAAGGGGAATATGAAGTAGTATGTTTAAGGGGAATATGAAGTAGTATGTTTAAGAGGAATATTAAGTAGTATGTTTAAGAGGAATATGAAGTAGTATGTTTAAGAGGAATATGAAGAAGTTTGTTTAAGAGGAATATGAAGTAGTATGTTTAAGAGGAATATGAAGTAGTATGTTTAAGAGGAATATGAAGTAGTATATTTAAGAGGAATATGAAGTAGTATATTTAAGAGGAATATGAAGTAGTATGTTTAAGATGAATATGAAGAAGTATATTTAAGCGGAATATGAAGTAGTATATTTAAGAGGAACATGAAGTAGGATATTTAAGATGAATATGAAGTAGTATATTAAAGAGGAATATGAAGTAGTATGTTTAAGAGGATATGAAGTAGTATGTTTTAGAGGAATATGAAGTAGTATGTTTAAGAGGAATATGAAGTAATATGTTTAAGAGGAATATGAAGTAGTATGTTTAAGAGGAATATGAAGTAGTATGTTAAGAGGAATATGAAGTAGTATGTTTAAGAAAATTATGAAGTAGTATATTTAAGAGGAATATGAAGTAGTATGTTTAAGAGGAATATGAAGTAGTATGTTTAAGAGGAATATGAAGTAGTATGTTTAAGAGGAATATGAAGTAGTATGTTTAGGAGATATATGAAGTAGTATGTTTAAGAGGAATATGAAGTTGTATATTTAAGAGGAATATGCAGTAGTATATTTAAGAGGAATATCAAGAAGTATATTTAAGAGGAATATGAAGTAGTATGTTTAACAGGAATATGAAGTAGTATGTTTAAGATGAATATGAAGTAGTATGTTTGAGAGGTATATGAAGTAGTATCTTTAAGAGGAATATGAAGTAGTATGCTTAAGTGGAATATGAAGTAGTATATTTAAGAGGAATATGAAGTAGTATGTTTAAGAGGAATATGAAATAGTATGTTTAAGAGGAATAAGAAGTAGTATGTTTAAGAGGAATATGAAGTAGTATGTTTAAGAGGAATATGAAGTAATATGTTTAAGAGGAATATGAAGTAGTATGTTTGAGAGGAATGTGAAGTATTGTGTTTAAGAGGAATATGAAGTAGTATGTTTAAGAGGAATATGAAATAGTATCTTTAAGAGGAATATGCAGTAGTATATTTAAGAGGAATATGAAGTAGTATATTTAAGAGGAATATGAAGAAGTATGTTTAAGAGGAATATGAAGTAGTTTGTTTAAGAGGAATATGAAGTAGTATGTTTAAGAGGAATATGAAGTAGTATGTTTAAGAGGAATATGATGTAGTATGTTAAAGAGGAATATGAAGTAGTATGTTTAAGAGGAATATGAAGTAGTCTGTTTAAGAGGAATATGAAGTAGTATGTTTGAAAGGAATATGTAGTAGTATGTTTAAGAGGAATATGAAGAAGTATGTTTAAGATAAATATGAAGTAGTATGTTTAAGAGGGATATGAAGTAGTATGTTTAAGAGGAATATGAAGTAGTATGTTTAAGAGGAATATGAAGTAGTATGTTTAGGAGGAATATGAAGTAGTATGTTTAAGAGGAATATGAAGTAGTATGTTAAAGAGGAATTTGAAGTAGTATGTTTAAGAGGAATATAAAGTAGTATGTTTAAGAGGAATATGAAGTAGTATGTTTAAGAGGAATATGAAGTAGTATGTTTTAGAGGAATATGAAGTAGTATGTTAAGAAGAATATGAAGTAGTATGTTTAAGAGGAATATGAAGTAGTATGTTTAAGAGGAATATGAAGTAGTATGTTTAAGAGGAATATGAAGTAGTATATTTAAGAGGAATATGAAGTAGTATATTTAAGAGGAATATGAAGTAGTATGTTTAAGAGGAATATGAAGTAGTATATTTAAGGGGAATATGAAGTAATATATTTAAGAGGAATATGATGTAGTATATTTAAGATGAATATGAAATAGTATATTTAAGAGGAATATGAAGTAGTATATTTAACAGGAATATGAAGTTGTATGTTTAAGAGGAATATGATGTAGTATGTTTAAGAGGAATATGAAGCAGTATGTTTAAGAGCAATAAGAAGTAGTTAGTTTAAGAGGAATATGAAGTCGTATGTTTAAGAGGAATATGAAGTAGTATGTTTAAGAGGAATATGAAGTAGTATGTTTAAGAGAAATATGAAGTAGTATGTTTAAGATAAATATGAAGTAGTATGTTTAAGAGGAATATGAAGTAGTATGTTTAAGATGAATATGAAATAGTATGTTTAAGAGGAATATGAATTAGTATGTTTAAGAGGAATATGAAGTAGTATATTTAAGAGGAATATGAAGTATTATGTTTAAGAGGAATATGAAGTAGTATGTTTAAGAGGAATATGAAGTAGTATGTTTAAGAGGAATATGATGTAGTATTTTTAAGAGGAATATGAAGTAGCATGTTTAAGAGGAATATGACGTAGTATGTTTAAGAGGAATATGAAGTAGTATGTTTAAGAGGAATATGAAGTAGTATGTTAAAGCGGAATATGAAGTAGTATGTTTAAGAGGAATATGAAGTAGTATGTTTAAGAGGAATATGAAGTAGTATGTTTAAGAGGAATATGAAGTTGTATGTTTAAGAGGAATATGAAGTAGTATGTTTAAGAGCAATATGAAGTTGTATATTTAAAAGGAATATGCAGTAGTATATTTAAGAGGAATATCAAGTAGTATGTTTAAGAGGAGTATCAAGTAGTATATTTAAGAGGAATATGAAGTAGTATGTTTAAGAGGACTATGAACTAGTATGTTTAAGAAGAATATGAAGTAGTATGTTAAAGAGGAATATGAAGTAGTATGTTTAAGAGGAATATGAAGTAGTATGTTTAAGAGGAATTTGAAGTAGTATGTTTAAGAGGAATATAAAGTAGTATGTTTAAGAGGAATATGAAGTAGTATGTTTAAGAGGAATATGAAGTAGTATGTTTAAGAGGAATATGAAGTAGTATGTTAAGAGGAATATGAAGTAGTATGTTTAAGAGAAATATGAAGTAGCTTATTTAAGAGGAATATGAAGTAGTATGTTTAAGAGGAATATGAACTAGTATGTTTAAGAGGAATATGAAGTAGTATGTTTATGAGGAATATTAAGTAGTATGTTTTAGAGGAATATGAAGTAGTATGTTTAAGAGGAATATGAAGTAGTATGTTTAAGAGGAATATGAAGTAGTATGTTTAAGAGGAATATGAAGTAGTATATTTAAGAGGAATATGAAGTAGTATATTTAAGAGGAATATGAAGTAGTATGTTTAAGAGGAATATGAAGTAGTATATTTAAGCGGAATATGAAGTAGTATATATAAGAGGAATATAAAGTAGTATATTTAAGATGAATATGAAGTAGTATATTTAAGAGGAATATGAAGTAGTATATTTAAGAGGAATATGAAGTAGTATGTTTAAGAGGAATATGATGTAGTATGTTTAAGAGGAATATGAAGTAGTATGATTAAGAGGAATAAGAAGTAGTATGTTTAAGAGGAATATGAAGTCGTATGTTTAAGAGGAATATGAAGTAGTATGTTTAAGAGGAATATGCAGTAGTATGTGTAAGAGAAATATGAAGTAGTATGTTTAAGAGGAATATCAAGTAGTATGTTTAAGAGGAATATGAAGTAGTATGTTTAAGAGGAATATGAAGTAGTATGTTTAAGAGGAATATGAAATAGTATGTTTAAGAGGAATATGAAGTAGTATGTTTAAGAGGAAAATGAAGTAGTATGTTTAAAAGGAATCTGAAGTAGTATGTTTAAGAGGAATATGAAGTAGTAGGCTTAAGAGGAATATGAAGTAGTATGTTTAAGAGTGATATGAAGAAGTATATTTAGGAGGAATATGAAGTAGTATATTTAAGAGGAATATGAATTAGTATGTTTAAGAGGAATATGCAGTAGTATATTTAGGAGGAATATGAAGTAGTGTGTTTAAGAGGAATATGAAGTAGTATATTTAAGAGGAATATGAAGTAGTATATTTAAGAGGAATATGAAGTAGTATATTTAAGAGGAATATGAAGTAGAATGTTTAAGATAAATATGAAGTAGTATGTTTAAGAGAAATACGTGTATGAAGTAGTATGTTTAAGAGAAATACGTGTATGAAGTAGTATGTTTAAGAGGAATATGAAGTAGTATATTTAAGAGGAATATGCTGTAGTATATTTAAGAGGAATATGAAGTAATACGTTTAAGAGGAATATGAAGTAGTACATTTAAGAGGAATATGAAATAGCATATTTAAGAGGAATATGAAGTAGTATATTTAAGAGGAATATGAAGTAGTGTATTTAACAGGAATATGAAGTAGTATGTTTAAGATAAATATGATGTAGTATGTTTAAGAGGAATATGAAGTAGTATGTTTAAGAGGAATATGACGTAGTATGTTTAAGAGGAATATGAAGTAGTATGTTTAGGAGGAATATCAAGTAGTATGTTTAAGAGGAATATTAAGTAGTATGTTTAAGAGGAATATGAAGTAGTATGTTTAAGAGGAATATGAAGTAGTATGTTTAAGGGGAATATGAAGTAGTATGTTTAAGAGGAATATGAAGTAGTATGTTTAAGAGGAATTTGAAGTAGTATGTTTAAGAGCAATATGAAGTTGTATATTTAAGAGGAATATGCAGTAGTATATGTAAGAGGAATATCAAGTAGTATGTTTAAGAGGAATATCAAGTAGTATATTTAAGAGAAATATGAAGTTGTATGTTTAAGAGGAATATGAAGTAGTATGTTTAAGAAGAATATGAAGTAGTATGTTTAAGAGGAATATGAAGTAGTATGTTTAAAAGGAATATGAAGTAGTATGTTTAAGGGGAATATGAAATAGTATATTTAAGAGGAATATGAAGTAGTATATTTACGAGGAATATGAAGTAGTATGTTAAGAGGAATATGAAGTAGTATATTTAAGAGGAATATGAAGTAGTGTATTTAACAGGAATTTGAAGCATTATGTTTAAGAGGAATATGAAGTAGTATGTTTAAGAGGAATATGAAGTAGTATGTTTATGTAGAATATGAAGTAGTATGTTTAAGAGGAACATGAAGTAGTATGTTTAAGAGGAATATGAAGTAGTATGTTTAAGAGGAATATGAAGTAGCATGTTTAAGAGGAATATGAAGTAGTATGTTGAAGAGGAATATGAAGTAGTACGTTTAAGAAGAATATGAAGTAGTATGTTTAAGAGGAATATGAAGTAGTATGTTTAAGAGGAATATGAAGTAGTATGTTGAAAAGGAATATGAAGTAATATGTTTAAGAGGAATGTGAAGTAGTATGTTTAAGAGGAATATGAAGTAGTATGTTTAAGAGGAATATGAAGTAGTATATTTAGGAGAAATATGCAGTAGTATATTTAAGAGGAATATGAAGTAGTATATTTAATAGGAATATGAAGTAGTATGTTTAAGAGGAATATGAAGTAGTATGTTTAAGAGGAATATGAAGTAGTATGTTTAAGAGGAATATGAAGTAGTATGTTTAAGAGGAATATGAAGTAGTATATTTAAGAGGAATATGAAGTAGTATGTTTAAGACGAACATGCAGTAGTATGTTTAAGAGGAATATGAAGTAGTATGTTTAAGAGGAATATGAAGTAGTACGTATAATAGGAATATAAAGTAGTATGTTTAAGAGGAATATGAAGTAGTATATTTAAGAGGAATATGAAGTCGTATATTTAAGAGGAATATGAATTATTATGATTAAGAGAAATATGAAGTACTATGTTTAAGAGGAATATGAAGTAGTTTGTTTAAGAGGAAAATGAAGTAGTATGTTTAAGAGAAATATGAAGTAGTATGTTTAAGACGAATATGAAGTAGTATGTTTAAGAGGAGTATGAAGTAGTATGTTAAGGAGGAATATGAAGTAGTATGTTTAAGAGGAATATGAAGTAGTATGGTTAAGAGGAATATGAAGTAGTATATTTAAGACGAATATGAAGTAGTATGTTTAAGAGGAATATGAAGTAGAATGTTTAAAAGGAATATGAAGTAGTATTTTTAAGAGAAATACGTGTATGAAGTAGTATGTTCAAGAGGAATACGAAGTAGTATGTTTAATAGGAATATGAAGTAGTATGGTTAAGAGGAATATGAAGTAGTATATTTAAGACGAATATGAAGTAGTATGTTTAAGAGGAATATGAAGAAGTATGTTTAAGAGGAATATGAAGTAGTATATTTAAGAGGAATATGAAGTAGTATGTTTAAGATAAATATGATGTAGTATGTTTAAGAGGAATATGAAGTAGTATGTTTAAGAGGAATATGACGTAGTATGTTTAAGAGGAATATGAAGTAGTATGTTTAGGAGGAATATCAAGTAGTATGTTTAAGAGGAATATTAAGTAGTATGTTTAAGAGGAATATGAAGTAGTATGTTTAAGAGGAATATGAAGTAGTATGTTTAAGGGGAATATGAAGTAGTATGTTTAAGAGGAATATGAAGTAGTATGTTTAAGAGGAATTTGAAGTAGTATGTTTAAGAGCAATATGAAGTTGTATATTTAAGAGGAATATGCAGTAGTATATGTAAGAGGAATATCAAGTAGTATGTTTAAGAGGAATATCAAGTAGTATATTTAAGAGAAATATGAAGTAGTATGTTTAAGAGGAATATGAAGTAGTATGTTTAAGAAGAATATGAAGTAGTATGTTTAAGAGGAATATGAAGTAGTATGTTTAAAAGGAATATGAAGTAGTATGTTTAAGGGGAATATGAAATAGTATATTTAAGAGGAATATGAAGTAGTATATTTACGAGGAATATGAAGTAGTATGTTAAGAGGAATATGAAGTAGTATATTTAAGAGGAATATGAAGTAGTGTATTTAACAGGAATTTGAAGCATTATGTTTAAGAGGAATATGAAGTAGTATGTTTAAGAGGAATATGAAGTAGTATGTTTATGTAGAATATGAAGTAGTATGTTTAAGAGGAACATGAAGTAGTATGTTTAAGAGGAATATGAAGTAGTATGTTTAAGAGGAATATGAAGTAGCATGTTTAAGAGGAATATGAAGTAGTATGTTGAAGAGGAATATGAAGTAGTACGTTTAAGAAGAATATGAAGTAGTATGTTTAAGAGGAATATGAAGTAGTATGTTTAAGAGGAATATGAAGTAGTATGTTGAAAAGGAATATGAAGTAATATGTTTAAGAGGAATGTGAAGTAGTATGTTTAAGAGGAATAT
Source organism: Atherix ibis (assembly GCA_958298945.1). Taxonomy (NCBI): domain Eukaryota; kingdom Metazoa; phylum Arthropoda; class Insecta; order Diptera; family Athericidae; genus Atherix; species Atherix ibis. The sequence goes on along the minus strand of CATQJD010000034.1, from coordinate 228,794 downwards.
GAAGTAGTATGTTTAAGAGGAATATGAAGTAGTATATTTAGGAGAAATATGCAGTAGTATATTTAAGAGGAATATGAAGTAGTATATTTAATAGGAATATGAAGTAGTATGTTTAAGAGGAATATGAAGTAGTATGTTTAAGAGGAATATGAAGTAGTATGTTTAAGAGGAATATGAAGTAGTATGTTTAAGAGGAATATGAAGTAGTATATTTAAGAGGAATATGAAGTAGTATGTTTAAGACGAACATGCAGTAGTATGTTTAAGAGGAATATGAAGTAGTATGTTTAAGAGGAATATGAAGTAGTACGTATAATAGGAATATAAAGTAGTATGTTTAAGAGGAATATGAAGTAGTATATTTAAGAGGAATATGAAGTCGTATATTTAAGAGGAATATGAATTATTATGATTAAGAGAAATATGAAGTACTATGTTTAAGAGGAATATGAAGTAGTTTGTTTAAGAGGAAAATGAAGTAGTATGTTTAAGAGAAATATGAAGTAGTATGTTTAAGACGAATATGAAGTAGTATGTTTAAGAGGAGTATGAAGTAGTATGTTAAGGAGGAATATGAAGTAGTATGTTTAAGAGGAATATGAAGTAGTATGTTTAAGAGGAATATGGAGTAGTATGTTTAAGAGCAATAAGAAGTAGTATGTTTAAGAGGAGTATGAAGTAGTTTATTTAAGAGGAATATGAAGTAGTAGATTTAAGAGGAATATGAAGTAGTATGTTTAAGAAGAATATGAAGTAGTATATTTAAGCGGAATATAAAGTAGGTTATTTAAGAGGAATATGAAGTAGTATATTTAAGATGAATATGAAGTAGTATATTTAAGAGGAATATAAAGTAGTATGTTTAATAGGAATATGAAGTAGTATGTTTAAGAGGAATATGAAGTAGTATGTTTAATGTTTTATATGAAGTAGTATATTTAAGAGGAATATGAAGTAGTATGTTTAAGAGTAATATGATGCAGTATGTTTAAAAGGAATATGATGTAGTATGTTTAGGAGGAATATGAAGTAGTATGTTTAAGAGGAATATGAAGTAGTATGTTTAAGAGGAATATGAAGTAGTATGTTTAAGAGGAATATGAAGTTGTATGTTTAAGAGGAATATGAAGTAGTATGTTTAAGATAAATATCAAGTAGTATGTTTAGGGGAATATGAAGTAGTATGTTTAAGGGGAATATGAAGTAGTATGTTTAAGAGGAATATGAAGTAGTATGTTTAAGGGGAATATGAAGTAGTATGTTTAAGAGGAATATGAAGTTGTTTGTTTAAGAGGAATATGAAGTAGTATGTTTAAGAGGAATATGAAGTAGTATGTTTAAGAGGAATATGAAGTAGTACGTATAATAGGAATATGAAGTAGTATGTTTAAGAGGAATATGAAGTAGTATATTTAAGAGGAATATGAAGTAGTATATTTAAGAGGGATATGAATTATTATGTTTAAGAGGAATATGAAGTATTATGTTTAAGAGGAATATTAAGTAGTATGTTTAAGAGGAATATGAAGTAGTATGTTTAAGAGGAATATGAAGTAGTATGTTTAAGAGGAATATGCAGTAGTATATTTAAGAGGAATATGAAGTAGTATATTTAAGAGGAATATGAAGTAGAATGTTTAAAAGGAATATGAAGTAGTATTTTTAAGAGAAATACGTGTATGAAGTAGTATGTTCAAGAGGAATACGAAGTAGTATGTTTAATAGGAATATGAAGTAGTATGGTTAAGAGGAATATGAAGTAGTATATTTAAGACGAATATGAAGTAGTATGTTTAAGAGGAATATGAAGAAGTATGTTTAAGAGGAATATGAAGTAGTATATTTAAGAGGAATATGAAGTAGTATGTTTAAGATGAATATGATGTAGTATGTTTAAGAGGAATATGAAGTAGTATGTTTAAGAGGAATATGACGTAGTATGTTTAAGAGGAATATGAAGTAGTATGTTTAAGAGGAATATCAAGTAGTATGTTAAAGAGGAATATTAAGTAGTATGTTTAAGAGGAATATGAAGTAGTATGTTTAAGAGGAATATGAAGTAGTATGTTTAAGGGGAATATGAAGTAGTATGTTTAAGAGGAATATGAAGTAGTATGTTTAAGAGGAATTTGAAGTAGTATGTTTAAGAGCAATATGAAGTTGTATATTTAAGAGGAATATGCAGTAGTATATGTAAGAGGAATATCAAGTAGTATGTTTAAGAGGAATATCAAGTAATATATTTAAGAGAAATATGAAGTAGTATGTTTAAGAGGAATATGAAGTAGTATGTTTAAGAAGAATATGAAGTAGTATGTTTAAGAGGAATATGAAGTAGTATGTTTAAAAGGAATATGAAGTAGTATGTTTAAGGGGAATATGAAATAGTATATTTAAGAGGAATATGAAGTAGTATATTTACGAGGAATATGAAGTAGTATGTTAAGAGGAATAAGAAGTAGTATATTTAAGAGGAATATGAAGTAGTGTATTTAACAGGAATTTGAAGCATTATGTTTAAGAGGAATATGAAGTAGTATGTTTAAGAGGAATATGAAGTAGTATGTTTATGTAGAATATGAAGTAGTATGTTTAAGAGGAACATGAAGTAGTATGTTTAAGAGGAATATGAAGTAGTATGTTTAAGAGGAATATGAAGTAGCATGTTTAAGAGGAATATGAAGTAGTATGTTGAAGAGGAATATGAAGTAGTACGTTTAAGAAGAATATGAAGTAGTATGTTTAAGAGGAATATGAAGTAGTATGTTTAAGAGGAATATGAAGTAGTATGTTGAAAAGGAATATGAAGTAATATGTTTAAGAGGAATGTGAAGTAGTATGTTTAAGAGGAATATGAAGTAGTATGTTTAAGAGGAATATGAAGTAGTATATTTAGGAGAAATATGCAGTAGTATATTTAAGAGGAATATGAAGTAGTATATTAAATAGGAATATGAAGTAGTATGTTTAAGAGGAATATGAAGTAGTATGTTTAAGAGGAATATGAAGTAGTATGTTTAAGAGGAATATGAAGTAGTATGTTTAAGAGGAATATGAAGTAGTATATTTAAGAGGAATATGAAGTAGTATGTTTAAGACGAACATGCAGTAGTATGTTTAAGAGGAATATGAAGTAGTATGTTTAAGAGGAATATGAAGTAGTACGTATAATAGGAATATAAAGTAGTATGTTTAAGAGGAATATGAAGTTGTATGTTTAAGAGGAATATGAAGTAGTATGTTTAAGATAAATATCAAGTAGTATGTTTAGGGGAATATGAAGTAGTATGTTTAAGGGGAATATGAAGTAGTATGTTTAAGAGGAATATGAAGTAGTATGTTTAAGGGGAATATGAAGTAGTATGTTTAAGAGGAATATGAAGTTGTTTGTTTAAGAGGAATATGAAGTAGTATGTTTAAGAGGAATATGAAGTAGTATGTTTAAGAGGAATATGAAGTAGTACGTATAATAGGAATATGAAGTAGTATGTTTAAGAGGAATATGAAGTAGTATATTTAAGAGGAATATGAAGTAGTATATTTAAGAGGGATATGAATTATTATGTTTAAGAGGAATATGAAGTATTATGTTTAAGAGGAATATTAAGTAGTATGTTTAAGAGGAATATGAAGTAGTATGTTTAAGAGGAATATGAAGTAGTATGTTTAAGAGCAATATGCAGTAGTATATTTAAGAGGAATATGAAGTAGTATATTTAAGAGGAATATGAAGTAGAATGTTTAAAAGGAATATGAAGTAGTATTTTTAAGAGAAATACGTGTATGGAGTAGTATGTTCAAGAGGAATACGAAGTAGTATGTTTAATAGGAATATGAAGTAGTATGGTTAAGAGGAATATGAAGTAGTATATTTAAGACGAATATGAAGTAGTATGTTTAAGAGGAATATTAAGAAGTATGTTTAAGAGGAATATGAAGTAGTATATTTAAGAGGAATATGAAGTAGTATGTTTAGGATGAATATGATGTAGTATGTTTAAGAGGAATATGAAGTAGTATGTTTAAGAGGAATATGACGTAGTATGTTTAAGAGGAATATGAAGTAGTATGTTTAAGAGGAATATCAAGTAGTATGTTAAAGAGGAATATTAAGTAGTATGTTTAAGAGGAATATGAAGTAGTATGTTTAAGAGGAATATGAAGTAGTATGTTTAAGGGGAATATGAAGTAGTATGTTTAAGAGGAATATGAAGTAGTATGTTTAAGAGGAATTTGAAGTAGTATGTTTAAGAGCAATATGAAGTTGTATATTTAAGAGGAATATGCAGTAGTATATGTAAGAGGAATATCAAGTAGTATGTTTAAGAGGAATATCAAGTAGTATATTTAAGAGAAATATGAAGTAGTATGTTTAAGAAGAATATGAAGTAGTATGTTTAAGAAGAATATGAAGTAGTATGTTTAAGAGGAATATGAAGTAGTATGTTTAAAAGGAATATGAAGTAGTATGTTTAAGGGGAATATGAAATAGTATATTTAAGAGGAATATGAAGTAGTATATTTACGAGGAATATGAAGTAGTATGTTAAGAGGAATATGAAGTAGTATATTTAAGAGGAATATGAAGTAGTGTATTTAGCAGGAATTTGAAGCATTATGTTTAAGAGGAATATGAAGTAGTATGTTTAAGAGGAATATGAAGTAGTATGTTAATGTAGAATATGAAGTAGTATGTTTAAGAGGAACATGAAGTAGTATGTTTAAGAGGAATATGAAGTAGTATGTTTAAGAGGAATATGAAGTAGCATGTTTAAGAGGAATATGAAGTAGTATGTTGAAGAGGAATATGAAGTAGTACGTTTAAGAAGAATATGAAGTAGTATGTTTAAGAGGAATATGAAGTAGTATGTTTAAGAGGAATATGAAGTAGTATGTTGAAAAGGAATATGAAGTAATATGTTTAAGAGGAATGTGAAGTAGTATGTTTAAGAGGAATATGAAGTAGTATGTTTAAGAGGAATATGAAGTAGTATATTTAGGAGAAATATGCAGTAGTATATTTAAGAGGAATATTAAGTAGTATATTAAATAGGAATATGAAATAGTATGTTTAAGAGGAATATGAAGTAGTATGTTTAAGAGGAATATGAAGTAGTATGTTTAAGAGGAATATGAAGTAGTATGTTTAAGAGGAATATGAAGTAGTATATTTAAGAGGAATATGAAGTAGTATGTTTAAGACGAACATGCAGTAGTATGTTTAAGAGGAATATGAAGTAGTATGTTTAAGAGGAATATGAAGTAGTACGTATAATAGGAATATAAAGTAGTATGTTTAAGAGGAATATGAAGTAGTATATTTAAGAGGAATATGAAGTCGTATATTTAAGAGGAATATGAATTATTATGATTAAGAGAAATATGAAGTACTATGTTTAAGAGGAATATGAAGTAGTATGTTTAAGAGGAAAATGAAGTAGTATGTTTAAGAGAAATATGAAGTAGTATGTTTAAGACGAATATGAAGTAGTATGTTTAAGAGGAGTATGAAGTAGTATGTTAAGGAGGAATATGAAGTAGTATGTTTAAGAGGAATATGAAGTAGTATGTTTAAGAGGAATATGGAGTAGTATGTTTAAGAGCAATAAGAAGTAGTATGTTTAAGAGGAGTATGAAGTAGTTTATTTAAGAGGAATATGAAGTAGTAGATTTAAGAGGAATATGAAGTAGTATGTTTAAGAAGAATATGAAGTAGTATATTTAAGCGGAATATAAAGTAGGTTATTTAAGAGGAATATGAAGTAGTATATTTAAGATGAATATGAAGTAGTATATTTAAGAGGAATATAAAGTAGTATGTTTAATAGGAATATGAAGTAGTATGTTTAAGAGGAATATGAAGTAGTATGTTTAATGTTTTATATGAAGTAGTATATTTAAGAGGAATATGAAGTAGTATGTTTAAGAGTAATATGATGCAGTATGTTTAAAAGGAATATGATGTAGTATGTTTAGGAGGAATATGAAGTAGTATGTTTAAGAGGAATATGAAGTAGTATGTTTAAGAGGAATATGAAGTAGTATGTTTAAGAGGAATATGAAGTGTATGTTTAAGAGGAATATGAAGTAGTATGTTTAAGATAAATATCAAGTAGTATGTTTAAGGGGAATATGAAGTAGTATGTTTAAGGGGAATATGAAGTAGTATGTTTAAGAGGAATATGAAGTAGTATGTTTAAGGGGAATATGAAGTAGTATGTTTAAGAGGAATATGAAGTTGTTTGTTTAAGAGGAATATGAAGTAGTATGTTTAAGAGGAATATGAAGTAGTATGTTTAAGAGGAATATGAAGTAGTACGTATAATAGATATATGAAGTAGTATGTTTAAGAGGAATATGAAGTAGTATATTTAAGAGGAATATGAAGTAGTATATTTAAGAGGGATATGAATAATTATGTTTAAGAGGAATATGAGGTATTATGTTTAAGAGGAATATTAAGTAGTATGTTTAAGAGGAATATGAAGTAGTATGTTTAAAAGGAATATGAAGTAGTATGTTTAAGAGGAATATGCAGTAGTATATTTAAGAGGAATATGAAGTAGTATATTTAAGAGGATTATGAAGTAGTATGTTTAAGAAGAATATGAAGTAGTATATTTAAGAGGAATATGAAGTAGTATATTTAAGAGGAATATGAAGTAGTATATTTAAGAGGAATATGAAGTAGAATGTTTAAGAGGAATATGAAGTAGTATGTTTAAGAGAAATACGTGTATGAAGTAGTATGTTTAAGAGGAATACGAAGTAGTATGTTTAAGAGGATTATGAAGTAGTATGTTTAAAAGGAATATGAAGTAGTATATTTAAGAGGAATATGAAGTAGTATTTTTAAGAGGAATATGAAGTAGTATGTTTAAGAGGAATATGAAGTAGTATGTTTAAGAGGAATATGATTAAGTATGTTTAAGAGGAATATGAAGTAGTATGTTTAAGAGGAATATGAAGTAGTATGTTTAAGAGGAATATGAAGTAGTATTTTTAAGAGGAATATGAAGTAGTATGTTTAAGAGGAATATGAAGTAGTATGGTTAAGAGGAATATAAAGTAGTATATTTAAGAGGAATATGAAGTAGTATATTTAAGAGGAATATGAAGTAGTATGTTTAAGAGGAATATGAACTTGTATATTTAAGTGGAATATGAAGTAGTATAATTAAGAGGAATATGAAGTAGTATATTTGAGATGTATATGAAGTAGTATATTTAAGAGGAATATGAAGTAGTATGTTTAAGAGGAATATGAAGTAGTATATTTAAGAGGAATATGAAGTAGTATGTTTAAAAGGAATATAAAGTAGTATTATTAAGAGGAATATGAAGAAGTATGTTTAGGAGGATCATGATGTGGTATATTTAAGAGGAATTTGAAGTAGTATATTTAAGAGGAATATGAAGTAGTATGTTTAAGAGGAATATGAAGTAGCATGTTTAAGAGGAATATGAAGTAGTATGTTTAAGAAGAATATGAAGTAGTATGTTTAAGAGGAATATGAAGTAGTATGCTTAAGAGGAATATTAAGTAGTATGTTTAAGAGGAATATGAAGTAGTATATTTAAGAGGAATATGAAGTAGTATGTTTAAGAGGAATATGAAGTCATATGTTTAAGAGGAATATGAAGTAGTATATTGAAGAGGAATATTAAGTAGTATGTTTAAGAGGAATATAAAGTAGTATGTTTAAGAGTAATATAAAGTAGAATCTTTAAGAGGAATATGCAGTAGTATATTTAAGAGGAAAATGAAGTAGTATATTTAAGAGGAATATGAAGTAATATGTTTAAGAGGAATATAAAGTAGTATGTTTAAGAAGAATTTGAATTAGTATGTTTAAGAGGAATATGAAGTAGTATGTTTAAGAGGAATATGAAATAGTATGTTTAAGAGGAATATGAAGTAGTATGTTTAAGGGGAATATGAAGTAGTATGTTTAAGAGAAACATGAAGTAGTATGTTTAAGAGGAATATGAAGTAGTATGTTTAAGAGGAATATGAAGTAGTATGTTTAAGAGGAATGTGAAGTAGTATGTTTAAGAGGAATATGAAGTAGTATGTTTAAGAGGAATATGAAGTAGTATGTTTAAGAGGAATATGAAGTAGTATGTTTAAGACGAATATGAAGTAGTATGTTTAAGAGGAATATGAAGTAGTATGTTTAAGAGGAATATGAAGTAGTATGTTTAAGAGGAATATGAAGTAGTATGTTTAAGAGGAATATGAAGTAGTAGATTTAAGAGGAATATGCAGTAGTATATTTAAGAGGAATATCAAGTAGTATGTTTAAGAGGATTATCAAGTAGTGTATTTAAGAGGAATATGAAGTAGTATGTTTAAGAGGAATATGAGGTAGTATGTTTAAGAAGAATATGAAGTAGTATGTTTAAGAGGAATATGAAGTAGTATGTTTAAGAGGAATATGAAGTAGTATGTTTAAGAGGATTATGAAGTAGTATATTTAAGAGGAATATGAAGTAGTATATTTAAGAGGAATATGAAGTAGTATGTTAAAGAGGAATATGAAGTGGTATGTTTAAAAGGAATATAAATTAGTATGTTTAATAGAAATATGAAGTAGTATGTGTAAGAGGAATATGAAGTAGTATGTTTAAGAGGAATATGAAGTAGTATGTTTAAGAGGAATATAAAGTAGTATTTTTAAGTAAAATATGAAGTAGTATGTTTAAGAGGAATATGAAGTAGTATGTTTAAGAGGAATATGAAGTAATATGTTCAAGTAGAATATGAAGTAGTATTTTTAAGAGGAATATGAAGTAGTATGTTTAAGAGGAATATAAAGTAGTATGTTTAATAGGAATATGAAGTAGTATGTTTAAGAGGAAAATGGAGTAGTATGTTGAAGAGGAATATGAAGTAGTATGTTTAAGAGGAATATGAAGTAGTATGTTTAAGAAGAATATGAAGTAGTATATTTAAGAGGAATATGAAGTAGTATATTTAAGAGGAATATGAAGTAATATGCTTAAGAGGAATATGAAGTAGTGTATTTGAGAGGAATTTGAAGTAGTATATTTAAGAGTAATATGAAGTAGTATGTTTAATAGGAATATGAAGTAGTATGTTTAATTAGAATATGAAGTAGTATGTTTATGAGGAATATGAAGTAGTATGTTTAAAAGGAATATGAAGTAGTATTTTTAAGAGGAATATGAAGTAGTATGTTTAAGAGGAATATGAAGTAGTATGTTGAATATGAATATGAAGTAGAATGTTTAAGAGGAATATGAAGTAGTGTGTTTAAGAGGAATATGAAGTAGTATGTTTAAGAGGATTATGAAGTAGTATGTTTAAGAGGAATATGAAGAAGTATGTTTAAGAGGATTATGAAGTAGTATGTTTAAGAGGAATATGAAGTAGTTTGTTTAAGAGTAATATGAAGGAGAATCTTTAAGAGGAATATGCAGTAGTATATTTAGGAGGCAAATGAAGTAGTGTATTTAAGAGGAATATGAAGTAGTATGGTTAAGAGGAATATAAAGTAGTAGGTTTAAGAAGAATTTGAATTAGTATGTTTAAGAGGAATATGAAGTAGTATGTTTAAGAGGAATATGAAGTTGTATGTTTAAGAGGAATATGAAATAGTATGTTTAAGTAGAATATGAAGTAGTATGTTTATGAGGAATATGAAGTAGTATGTTTAAGAGGAATATGAAGTAGTATTTTTAAGAGGAATATGAAGTAGTATGTTTAAGAGGAATATGAAGTAGTATGTTGAATATGAATATGAAGTAGTATGTTTAAGAGGAATATGAAGTAGTGTGTTTAAGAGGAATATGAAGTAGTATGTTTAAGAGGAATATGAAGTAGTATGTTTAAGAGGAATATGAAGAAGTATGTTTAAGAGGATTATGAAGTAGTATGTTTAAGAGGAATATGAAGTAGTTTGTTTAAGAGTAATATGAAGTAGAATCTTTAAGAGGAATATGCAGTAGTATATTTAGGAGGCAAATGAAGTAGTATATTTAAGAGGAATACGAAGTAGTATGTTTAAGAGGAATATAAAGTAGTAGATTTAAGAAGAATTTGAATTAGTATGTTTAAGAGGAATATGAAGTAGTATGTTTAAGGGGAATATGAAGTAGAATGTTTAAGAGGAATATGAAGTAGTACGTATAATAGGAATATGAAGTAGTATGTTTAAGAGGAATATGAAGTAGTATGTTTAAGAGGAATATGAAGTAGTATGTTTAAGAGAAATATGAAGTAGTATGTTTAAGAGGAATATGAAGTAGTATGTTTAAGAGGAATATGAAGTAGTATGTTTAAGAGGAATATGAAGTAGTATGTTTAAGAGGAAGATGAAGTAGTATGTTTAAGAGGAATATGAAGTAGTATGTTTAAGAGGAATATGAAGTAGTATGTTTGAGACGAATATGAAGTAGTATGTTTAAGACGAATATGAAGTAGTATGTTTAAGAGGAATATGAAGTAGTATGTTTAAGAGGAATATGAAGTAGTATGTTTAAGAGGAATATGAAGTAGTAGATTTAAGAGGAATATGCAGTAGTATATTTGAGAGGAATATCAAGTAGTATGTTTAAGAGGATTATCAAGTAGTGTATTTAAGAGGAATATGAAGTAGTATGTTTAAGAGGAATATGAAGTAGTATGTTTAAGAAAATATGAAGTAGTATGTTTAAGAGGAATATGAAGTAATATATTTAAGAGGAATATGAAGTAGTATGTTTAAGAGGAATATGAAGTAGTATATTTAAGAGGAATATGAAGTAGTATATTTAAGACGAATATGAAGTAGTATGTTTAAGAGGAATATGAAGTAGTATATTAAAGATGAATATGAAGTAGTATGTTTAATAGGAATATGAAGTTGTGTATTTAAGAAGAATATGAAGTAGTATGTTTAAGAGGAATATGAAGTAGTATGTTTAAGAGGAATATGAAGTAGTATGTTTAAGTATAATATGAAGTAGTACGTTTAAGAGGAATATGAAGTAGTATGTTGAAGAGGAATATGAAGTAATATGTTTAAGAGGAATATGAAGTAGTATTTTTAAGAGTAATAAGAAGTGGTATGTTTAAAAGGAATATAAATTAGTATGTTTAATAGGAATATGAAGTAGTATGTGTAAGAGGAATATGAAGTAGTATGTTGAAGAGGAATAGGAAGTAGTATGTTTAAGAGGAATATGAAGTAGTATGTTTAAGAGGAATATGAAGTAGTATATTTAAGAGGAATATGAAGTAGTATATTTAAGAGGAATATGAAGTTATATGTTTAAGAGGAATATGAAGTAGTATATTTAAGAGGAATATGAAGTAGTATGTTTAAGAGGAATATGAAGTACTCTATTTAAGAGGAATTGGAAGTAGTATATTTAAGAGGAATATGAAGTAGTATGTTTAAGAAGAATATGAAGTAGTATGTTTAAGTAGAATATGAAGTAGTATGTTTAAGAGGAATATGAATTAGTATTTTTAAGAGGAATATGAAGTAGTATGTTGAATAGGAATATGAAGTAGTATGTTTAAGAGGAATATGAAGTAGTATGTTTAAGAGGAATATGAAGTAGTATGTTTAAGAGGAATATGAAGTAGTATGTTTAAGAGGAATATGAAGTAGTATGTTTAAGAGGAATGTGAAGTAGTATGTTTAAGAGGAATATGAAGTAGTATGCTTAAGAGGAATATGAAGTAGTATCTTTAAGAGGAAAATGCTGTAGTGTATTTAAGAGGAATATGAAGTAGTATGTTTAAGAAGAATATGAATTAGTATGTTTAAGAGGAATATGAAGTATTGTAGTATGTTTAAGAGGAATATGAAGTAGTATGTTTAAGAGGAATATGAAGTAGTATGTTTAAGAGGAATATGAAGTAATATGTTTAAGGGGAAAATGAAGTAGTATGTTTAAGAGGAAATAGAAGTAGTACGTTTAATAGGAATATGAAGTAGTATGTTTAAGAGGAATATGAAGTAGTATATTTAAGAGGAATATGAATTAGTATGTTTGAGAGGAATATGAAGTACTATGTTTAAGAGGAATATGAAATAGTATGTTTAAGAGGAATATGAAGTAGTATGTTTAAGAGGTATATGAAGTATTATGTTAAAGAGGAATATGAAGTAGTATGTTTAAGAGGAATATGAATAAGTATGTTTAAGAGTAATATGAAGTAGTATGTTTAAGAAGAATATGAAGTAGTATGTTTAAGAGCAATATGAAGTAGTGTGTTTAAGAGGAATATAAAGTAGTATGTTTAAGAGGAATATGAAGTAGTATATTTGAGAGGAATATGATGTAGTATATTTAAGAGGAATATGAAGTAGTATGTTTAAGAGGAATATGAAGTAGTATATTTAAGCGGAATATGAAGTAGTATATTTAAGAGGAATATGAAGTAGTATATTTAAGATGAATATGAATTAGTATATTTAAGAGGAATATGAAGTAGTATGTTTAAGAGGAATATGAAGTAGTATGTTTAAGAGGAATATGAAGTAGTATGCTTAAGAGGAATATTAAGTAGTATATCTAAGAGGAATATGAAGTATTATGTTTAAGATTAATATGATATAGTATGTTTAAGAGGAATATGAAATAGTATGTTTAATAGGAATATGAAGTAGTATGTTTAAGAGGAATATGAAGTAGTATGCTTAAGAGGAATCTAAGGTAGTATGTTTAAGAGGAATATGAAGTATTATTTTTAAGAGGAATATGAAGTAGTATGTTTAAGAGGAATATAAAGTAGTATGTTTAAGAGGAATATGAAGTAGTATATTTAAGAGGAATATAAAGTAGTATATTTAAAAGGAATATGAATTAGTATGTTTAAGAGGAATATGAAGTACTATGTTTAAGAGGAATATGAAGTAGTATATTTAAGAATAATATAAAGTAGTATATTTAAGAGGAATATGAATTAGTATGTTTAAGAGGAATATGAAGTACTATGTTTAAGAGGAATATGAAGTAGTATGTTTAAGAAGAATATGAAGTATTTTCTTTAAGAGGAATATGAAATAGTATGTTTAAGAAGAATATGAAGTAGTATGTTTAAGAGGAATATGAAGTAGTATGTTTAAGAGGAATATGAAGTAGTATGCGTAAGAGGAATATGAAGTATTATGTTTAAGAGGAATATAAAGTAGTATGTTTAAGAGGAATATGAAGTAGTATATTTAAGATGAATATGAAGTAGTATGTTAAAGAGGAATATGAAGTAGTATATTTAAGCGAAAAATGAAGTAGTATATTTAAGAGTAATATGAAGTAGTATATTTAAGATGAATATGAAGTAGTATATTTAAGAGGAATATGAAGTAGTATGTTTAACAGGAATATGAAGTAGTACGTTTAATAGGAATATGAAGTAGTATATTTAAGAGGATATGAATTTGTATGTTTAAGATGAATATGAAGTACTATGTTTAAGAGGAATATGAAGTGGTATGTTTAAGAGGAATATGAAGTATTATGTATAAGAGAATATGAAGTAGTATGTTTAAGAGGAATATGAAGTATTATATTTAAGAGGAATATGCGGTAGTATGTTTAAGAGGAATATGAAGTATTATGTTAAAGAGGAATATGAAGTAGTATGTTTAAGAGGAATATGAAGTAGGACATTTAAGAGGAATATGATGTAGTATATTTAAGAGTAATATGAAGTAGCATGTTAAAAAGGAATATGAAGTAGTATATTTAAGCGGATTATGAAGTAGTATATTTAAGAGGAATATGAAGTAGTATATTTAAGATGAATATGAAGTAGTATATTTAAGAGGAATATTAAGTAGTATGTTTAAGAGGAATATGAAGTAGTATGTTTAAGAGGAATATGAAGTAGAATGTCTAAAAGGAATATGAAGTAGTATATCTAAGATGAATATGTAGTAGTATGTTTAAGATTAATATGATATAGTATGTTTAAGAGGAATATGAAATAGTATGTTTAAGAGGAATATGATGCAGTATGTTTAAGAGGAATATGAAGTAGTATGTTTAAGAGGAATATGAAGTAGTATATTTAAGATGAATATGAAGTAGTATGTTAAAGAGGAATATGAAGTAGTATATTTAAGCGAAAAATGAAGTAGTATATTTAAGAGTAATATGAAGTAGTATATTTAAGATGAATATGAAGTAGTATATTTAAGAGGAATATGAAGTAGCATGTTTAACAGGAATATGAAGTAGTACGTTTAATAGGAATATGAAGTAGTATATTTAAGAGGATATGAATTTGTATGTTTAAGATGAATATGAAGTAGTATGTTTAAGAGGAATATGAAGTATTATATTTAAGAGGAATATGCGGTAGTATGTTTAAGAGGAATATGCAGTATTATGTTAAAGAGGAATATGAAGTAGTATGTTTAAGAGGAATATGAAGTAGGACATTTAAGAGGAATATGATGTAGTATATTTAAGAGTAATATGAAGTAGCATGTTAAAAAGGAATATGAAGTAGTATATTTAAGCGGATTATGAAGTAGTATATTTAAGAGGAATATGAAGTAGTATATTTAAGATGAATATGAAGTAGTATATTTAAGAGGAATATTAAGTAGTATGTTTAAGAGGAATATGAAGTAGTATGTTTAAGAGGAATATGAAGTAGAATGTCTAAAAGGAATATGAAGTAGTATATCTAAGATGAATATGTAGTAGTATGTTTAAGATTAATATGATATAGTATGTTTAAGAGGAATATGAAATAGTATGTTTAAGAGGAATATGATGCAGTATGTTTAAGAGGAATATGAAGTAGTATGGCTAAGAGGAAAATGAAGTAGTATGTTTAAGACGAATATGAAGTAGTATATTTAAGAGGAATATGAAGGAGTATGTTTAAGAGGAATATGAAGTAGTATGTTTAAGAGGAATATGAAGTAGTATGTTAAAGAGGAATATGAAGTAGTATGTTTAAGAGGAATATCAAGTAGTATGTTAAAGAGGAATATGAAGTAGTAAGTTTAAGAGGAATATGAAGTAGTATGTTTAAGAGGAATATGAAGAAGTATGTTTAAGAGGAATATGAAGTAGTATGTTTAAGAGGAATATGAAGAAGTATGTTTAAAACGAATATGAAGTAGTATGTTTAAGAGTAATATGAAGTAGTATATTTAGGAGGAATATGTAGTAGTATATTTAAGAGGAATATGAAGTAGTATGTTTAAGAGGAATACGAAGTAGTGTTTTTAAGAGGAATTTGAAGTAGTATGTTTAAGAGGAATATGAAGTAGTATGTTTGAGAGGAATATGAAGTAGTATGTTTAAGAGGAATATGAAGTAGTATGTTTAAGAGGAATATGAAGTAGTATGCTTAAGAGGAATATGAAGTAGTATGTTTAAGAGGAATATGAGGTAGTATGTTTAAGAGGAATATAAAATATTATTTTTAAGAGGAATATGAAGTAGTATGTTTAAGAGGAATAATAAGTAGTATGTCTAAGAGGCATATGAAGTAGTATATTTAAGAGGAATATGAAGTAGTATAATTAAGAGGAATATGAATTAGTATGTTTAAGAGGAATATGAAGTACTATGTTTAAGAGGAATATGAAGTAGTATGTTTAAGAGGACTATGCAGTAGTATATTTAAGAGGAATATGATGTAGTATATTTAAAAGGAATATGAAGTAGTATGTTAAAGACGAATATGAAGTAGTATATTTAAGCGGAATATGAAGTAGTATATTTAAGAGGAATATGAAGTATTATATTTAAGATGAATATGAAGTAGTATATTTAAGAGGAATATGAAGTAGTATGTTTAAGAGGAATATGAAGTGGTATGTTTAAGAGGAATATGAAATAGTATGTTTAAGAGGAATATGAAGTAGTATAAATAAGAGGAATATGAAGTAGTATGTTTAAGATTAATATGATGTAGTATGTTTAAGAGGAATATGAAGTAGTATGTTTAAGAGGAATATGAAGTAGTATGTTTAAGAGGAATGTGAAGTAGTATGTTTAAGAGGAAAATGAAGTAGTATGTTTAAGAGGAATATGAAGTAGTATGTTTAAGAGGAATATGAAGAAGTATGTTTAAGATAAATATGAAGTAGTATATTTAAGAGGAATATGAAGTAGTATGTTTAAGAGGAATATGAAGTAGTATGTTTAAGAGGAATATGAAGTAGTATGTTTAAGAGGAATATGAAGTAGTATGTTTAAGAGGAATAAAAAGTAGTGTGTTTAAGAGGAATATGAAGTAGTATATTTAAGAGGAATATGAAGTAGTATGTTTAAGAGGAATATGAAGTAGTATGTTTAAGAGGAATATGAAGTAGTATGTTTAAGAGGAAAATGAAGTAGTATGTTTAAGAGGAATATGAAGTAGTATGTTTAAGAGGAATATGAAGTAGTATGTTTAAGAGTAATATGAAGTAGTATATTTAGGAGGAATATGAAGTAGTATATTTAAGAGGAATATGAAGTAGTATATTTAAGAGGAATGCGAAGTAGTGTATTTAAGAGGAATTTGAAGTAGTATGTTTAAGAGGAATATGAAGTAGTATGTTTAAGAGGAATATGAAGTAGTATATTTAAGAGGAATATGATTTAGTATATTTAAGAGGAATATGAAGTAGTATGTTTAAGGGGAATATGAAGAAGTATGTTTAAGAGGAATCTAAGGTAGTATGTTTAAGAGGCATATGAAGTATTATTTTTAAGAGGAATATGAAGTAGTATGTTTCAGAGGATTATGAAGTAGTATGTTTTAGAGGAATATGAAGTAGTATGTTTAAGAGGAATATGAAGTAGTATGTTTAAGAGGAATAAAAAGTAGTATGTTTAAGAGGAATATGAAGTAGTATGTTTAAGAGGAATATGAGTAGTATGTTTAAGAGGAATATGAAGTAGTATGTTTAAGAGGAAAATGAAGTAGTATGTTTAAGAGGAATATGAAGTAGTATGTTTAAGAGGAATATGAAGTAGTATGTTTAAGAGTAATATGAAGTACTATATTTAGGAGGAATATTAGGTAGTATATTTAAGAGGAATATGAAGTAGTATATTGAAGAGGAATGCGAAGTAGTGTATTTAAGAGGAATTTGGAGTAGTATGTTTAAGAGGAATATGAATTAGTATGTTTAAGAGGAATATGAAGTAGTATGTTTAAGAGGAATATGAAGTTGTATGTTTAAGAGGAATATGAAGTAGTATGTTTAAGAGGAATATGAAGTAGTATATCTAAGAGGAATATGAAGTAGTATGTTTAAGATTAATATGATGTAGTATGTTTAAGAGGAATATGAAGTAGTATGTTTAAGAGGAATATGAAGTAGTATGTTTAAGAGGAATATGAAGTAGTATGTTTAAGAGGAAAATGAAGTAGTATGTTTAAGAGGAATATGAAGTAGTATGTTTAAGAGGAATACGAAGTAGTATGTTTAAGATAAATATGAAGTAGTATGTTTAAGAGAAATATGAAGTAGTATGTTTAAAAGGAATATGAACTAGTATGTTTAAGAGGATATGAAGTAGTATGTTTAAGAGGAATATGAAGTAGTATGTTTAAGAAGAATCTAAGGTTGTATGTTTAAGAGGAATATGAAGTATTATTTTTAA
Source organism: Atherix ibis (assembly GCA_958298945.1). NCBI lineage: Eukaryota > Metazoa > Arthropoda > Insecta > Diptera > Athericidae > Atherix > Atherix ibis. Next base: position 211,214 of record CATQJD010000034.1, on the reverse strand, counting down.
GAGGAATATGAAGTAGTATGTTTAAGAGAAATATAAAGTAGTATGTTTAAGGGGAATATGAAGTAGTATATTTAAGAGGAATATAAAGTAGTATATTTAAGAGGAATATGAATTAGTATGTTTAAGAAGAATATGAAGTACTATGTTTAAGAGGAATCTAAGGTAGTATGTTTAAGAGGAATATGAAGTAGTATCTTTAAGAGTAATATGAAGTTGTATGCTTAAGAGGAATATGAAGTAGTATGTTTAAGAGGAATATGAAGTAGTATGTTTAAGAGGAATATGAAGTGGTATGCTCAAGAGGAATATGAAGTAGTATGTTTAAGAGGAATATGAAGTTGTATGTTTAAGAGGAATATGAAGTAGTATATTTAAGACGAATATGAAGTATTATTTTTAAGAGGAATATGAAGTAGTATGTTTAAGAGGAATCTAAGGTAGTATGTTTAAGAGGAATATGAAGTAGTATCTTTAAGAGAAATATGAAGTTGTATGTTTAAGAGGAATATGAAGTAGTATGTTTAAGAGGAATATGAAGTTATATGTTTAAGAGGAATATGAAGTAGTATGCTCAAGAGGAATATGAAGTAGTATGTTTAAGAGGAATATGAAGTAGTATGTTTAAGAGGAATATGAAGTAGTATGTTTAAGAGGAATCTAAGGTAGTATGTTTAAGAGGAATATGAAGTATTATTTTTAAGAGGAATATGAAGTATTATGTTTAAGAGGAATATAAAGTAGTATGTTTAAGAGGAATATGAAGTAGTATATATAAGAGGAATATAAAGTAGTATATTTAAGAGGAATATGGATTAGTATGTTTAAGAGGAATATGAAGTAGTATGTTTAACAGGAATATGAAGTAGTATGTTTCATAGGAATATGAAGTAGTATATTTAAGAGGAATATGAATTAGTATGTTTAAGAGGAATATGAAGTACTATGTTTAAGAGGAATATGAAGTAGTATATTTAAGGGGAATATGAAATAGTATATTTAAGAGGAATATGAAGTAGTATGTTTAAGAGGAATATGAAGTAGTATGTTTAAGAGGAATATGAAGTGGTATGTTTAAGAGGAATATGAAGTAGTATGTTTAAGAGAATATGAAGTAGTATGTTTAAGAGGAATATGAAGTAGTATATTTAAGAGGAATATGCGGTAGTATATTTAAGAGTAATATGAAATAGCATGTTAAAAAGGAATATGAAGTAGTATATTTAAGCTGATTATGAAGTAGTATATTTAAGAGGAATATGAAGTAGTATATTCAAGATGAATATGAAGTAGTATATTTAAGAGGAATATTGAGTAGTATGTTTAAGAGGAATATGAAGTAGTATGTTTAAGAGGAATATGAAGTAGAATGTTTAAAAAGAATATGAAGTAGTATATCTAAGATGAATATGTAGTAGTATGTTTAAGATTAATATGATGTCGTATGTTTAAGAGGAATATGAAGTAGTATGTTTAAGAGGAATATGATGCAGTATGTTTAAGAAGAATATGAAGTAGTATGTTTAAGAGGAATATGAAATAGTATGTTTAAGAGGAATATGAAGTAGTATGTTTAAGAGGAATATGAAGTAGTATGTTTAAGAGGAATATGAAGTAGTATGTGGTTAAGAGGTAGTATGTTTAAGAGGAATATAAAGTATTATTTTTAAGAGGAATATGAAGCAGTATGTTTAAGAGGATTAAAAAGTACTAAGTCTAAGAGGCATATGAAGTAGTATATTTAAGAGGAATATGAAGTAGTATATTTAAGAGGAATATGAACTAGTATGTTTAAGAGGAATATGAAGTACTATGTTTAAGAGGAATATGAAGTAGTATGTTTAAGAGGAATATGAAGTAGTATGTTTAAGAGGAATATGAAGTTATATGTTTAAGAGGAATATGAAGTAGTATGCTCAAGAGGAATATGAAGTAGTATGTTTAAGAGGAATATGAAGTAGTATGTTTAAGAGGAATATGGAGTAGTATATTTAAGAGGAATATGAAGTAGTATATTTAAGAGGAATGCGAAGTAGTGTATTTAAGAGGAATTTGGAGTAGTATGTTTAAGAGGAATATGAAGTAGTATGTTTAAGAGGAATATGAAGTAGTATGTTTAAGAGGAATATGAAGTAGTATGTTTAAAAGGAATATGAAGTAGTATGTTTAAGAGGAATATGAAGTAGTATGTTTAAGAGGAATATAAAGTAGTATGTTTAAGAGGTATATGAAGTAGTATGTTTAAGCGGAATACGAAGTAGTATGTTTAAGATAAATATGAAGTAGTATGTTTAAGAGGAATATGAAGTAGTATGTTTAAAAGGAATATGAAGTAGTATGTTTAAGAGGAATATGAAGTAGTATGTTTAAAAGGAATATGAAGTAGTATGTTTAAGAAGAATCTAAGGTTGTATGTTTAAGAGGAATATGAAGTATTATTTTTAAGAGGAATATGAAGTAGTATGTTTAAGAGAAATATAAAGTAGTATGTTTAAGAGGAATATGAAGTAGTATATTTAAGAGGAATATAAAGTAGGATATTTAAGAGGAATATGAATTAGTATGTTTAAGAGGAATATGAAGTACTATGTTTAAGAGGAATCTAAGGTAGTATGTTTAAGAGGAATATGAAGTAGTATCTTTAAGAGTAATATGAAGTTGTATGCTTAAGAGGAATATGAAGTAGTATGTTTAAGAGGAATATGAAGTAGTATGTTTAAGAGGAATATGAAGTGGTATGCTCAAGAGGAATATGAAGTAGTATGTTTAAGAGGAATATGAAGTAGTATGTTTAAGAGGAATATGAAGTAGTATATTTAAGACGAATATGAAGTATTATTTTTAAGAGGAATATGAAGTAGTATGTTTAAGAGGAATCTAAGGTAGTATGTTTAAGAGGAATATGAAGTAGTATCTTTAAGAGGAATATGAAGTTGTATGTTTAAGAGAAATATGAAGTAGTATGTTTAAGAGGAATATGAAGTTATATGTTTAAGAGGAATATGAAGTAGTATGCTCAAGAGGAATATGAAGTAGTATGTTTAAGAGGAATATGAAGTAGTATGTTTAAGAGGAATATGAAGTAGTATGTTTAAGAGGAATCTAAGGTAGTATGTTTAAGAGGAATATGAAGTATTATTTTTAAGAGGAATATGAAGTAGTATGTTTAAGAGGAATATAAAGTAGTATGTTTAAGAGGAATATGAAGTAGTATATTTAAGAGGAATATAAAGTAGTATATTTAAGAGGAATATGAATTAGTATGTTTAAGAGGAATATGAAGTAGTATGTTTAACAGGAATATGAAGTAGTATGTTTAATAGGAATATGAAGTAGTATATTTAAGAGAAATATGAATTAGTATGTTTAAGAGGAATATGAAGTACTATGTTTAAGAGGAATATGAAGTAGTATATTTAAGGGGATTATGAAATAGTATATTTAAGAGGAATATGAAGTAGTATGTTTAAGAGGAATATGAAGTAGTATGTTTAAGAGGAATATGAAGTGGTATGTTTAAGAGGAATCTGAAGTAGTATGTTTAAGAGAATATGAAGTAGTATGTTTAAGAGGAATATGAAGTAGTATATTTAAGAGGAATATGCGGTAGTATGTTTAAGAGGAATATGAAGTAGTATGTTAAAAAGGAATATGAAGTAGTATGTTTAAGAAGAATATGAAGTAGTACATTTAAGAGGAATATGATGTAGTATATTTAAGAGTAATATGAAGTAGCATGTTAAAAAGGAATATGAAGTAGTATATTTAAGCTGATTATGAAGTAGTATATTTAAGAGGAATATGAAGTAGTATATTCAAGATGAATATGAAGTAGGATATTTAAGAGGAATATTGAGTAGTATGTTTAAGAGGAATATGAAGTAGTATGTTTAAGAGGAATATGAAGTAGAATGTTTAAAAAGAATATGAAGTAGTATATCTAAGATGAATATGTAGTAGTATGTTTAAGATTAATATGATGTCGTATGTTTAAGAGGAATATGAAGTAGTATGTTTAAGAGGAATATGATGCAGTATGTTTAAGAAGAATATGAAGTAGTATGTTTAAGAGGAATATGAAGTAGTATGTTTAAGAGGAATATGAAGTAGTATGTTTAAGAGGAATATGAAGTAGTATGTTTAAGAGGAATATGAAGTAGTATGTGGTTAAGAGGTAGTATGTTTAAGAGGAATATAAAGTATTATTTTTAAGAGGAATATGAAGCAATATGTTTAAGAGGATTAATAAGTAGTAAGTCTAAGAGGCATATGAAGTAGTATATTTAAGAGGAATATGAAGTAGTATATTTAAGAGGAATATGAACTAGTATGTTTAAGAGGAATATGAAGTACTATGTTTAAGAGGAATATGAAGTAGTATGTTTAAGAGGAATAAGAAGTAGTATGTTTAAGAGGAATATGAAGTTATATGTTTAAGAGGAATATGAAGTAGTATGCTCAAGAGGAATATGAAGTAGTATGTTTAAGAGGAATATGAAGTAGTATGTTTAAGAGGAATATGGAGTAGTATATTTAAGAGGAATATGAAGTAGTATAATTAAGAGGACTGGAAGTAGTGTATTTAAGAGGAATTTGGAGTAGTATGTTTAAGAGGAATATGAAGTAGTATGTTTACGAGGAATATGAAGTAGTATGTTTAAGAGGAATATGAAGTAGTATGTTTAAGAGGAATATGAAGTAGTATGTTTAAGAGGAATGTAAAGTAGTATGTTTAAGAGGAATATGAAGTAGTATGTTTAAGAGGAATATGAAGTAGCATGTTAAAGAGGAATATGAAGTAGTATATTTAAGCGGATTATGAAGTAGTATATTTAAGAGGAATATGAAGTAGTATGTTTAAGAGGAATATGAAGTAGAATGTTTGAGAGGAATATGAAGTAGTATGTTTAAGAGGAATCTAAGGTAGTATGTTTAAGAGGAATATGAAGTATTATTTTTAAGAGGAATATGAAGTAGTATGTTTAAGAGAATCTAAAGTAGTATGTTTAAGAGGAATATGAAGTAGTATCTTTAAGAGGAATTTGAAGTTGTATGTTTAAGAGGAATATGAAGTAGTATGTTTAAGAGGAATATGAAGTAGTATGTTTAAGAGGAATATGAAGTAGTATGCTCAAGAGGAATATGAAGTAGTATGTTTAAGAGGAATATGAAGTAGTATGTTTAAAAGGAATATGAAGTAGTATATTTAAGAGGAATATGATGTAGTATATTTAAGAGGAATATGAAGTAGTATGTTTAAGAGAAATATGAAGTAGTATGTTTAAGAGGAATCTAAGGTAGTATGTTTAAGAGGAATATGAAGTATTATTTTTAAGAGGAATATGAAGTAGTATGATTAGGAGGAATATAAAGTAGTATGTTTAAGAGGAATATGAAGTAGTATATTTAAGAGGAATATAAAGTAGTATATTTAAGAGGAATATGAATTAGTGTGTTTAAGAGGAGTATGAAGTAGTATGTTTAAGAGGAATATGAAGTAGTATGTTTAATAGAAATATGAAGCATTTAAGAGGAATATGAAGTAGTATGTTTAAGAGGAATATGAAGTAGTATGTTGAAGAGGAATATGAAGTAGTATGTTTAAGAGGAACGTGAAGTAGTATGTTTAAGAGGAAAATGAAGTAGTATGTTTAAGAGGAATATGAAGTAGTATGTTTAAGAGGAATATGAAGTAGTATGTTTAAGATAAATATGAAGTAGTATATTTAAGAGGAATATGAAGTAGTATGTTTAAGAGGAATATGAAGTAGTATGTTTAAGAGGAATATGAAGTAGTATGTTTGAGAGGAATATGAAGTAGTATGTTTAAGAGGAATAAAAATAGTTTGTTTAAGAGGAATATGAAGTAGTATGTTTAAGAGGAATATGAAGTAGTATGTTTAAGATTAATATGATGTGTTATGTTTAAGAGGAATATGAAGTAGTATGTTTAAGAGGAATATGAAGTAGTATGTTTACGAGGAATATGAAGTAGTATGCTCAAGAGGAATATGAAGTAGTATGTTTAAGAGGTATATGAAGTAGTATGTTTAAAAGGAATATGAAGTAGTATATTTAAGAGGAATATGATGTAGTATATTTAAGAGGAATATGAAGTAGTATGTTTTAGAGAAATATGAAGTAGTATGTTTAAGAGGAATCTAAGGTAGTATGTTTAAGAGGAATATGAAGTATTATTTTTAAGAGGAATATGAAGTAGTATGATTAAGAGGAATATAAAGTAATATGTTTAAGAGGAATATGAAGTAGTATATTTAAGAGGAATATAAAGTAGTATATTTAAGAGGAATATGAATTAGTATGTTTAAGAGGAGTATGAAGTAGTATGTTTAAGAGGAATATGAAGTAGTATGTTTAATAGGAATATGAAGCAGTATATTTAAGAGGAATATGAATTAGTATGTTTAAGAGGAATATGAAGTACAATGTTTAAGAGGAATATGAAGTAGTATATTTAAGGCGAATATGAAATAGTATATTTAAGAGGAATATGAAGTAGTATGTTTAAGAGGAATATGAAGTAGTATGTTGAAGAGGAATATGAAGTGGTATGTTTAAGAGGAATATGAAGTAGTATGTTTAAGAGAATATGAAGTAGTATGTTTAAGAGGAATATGAAGTAGTATATTTAAGAGGAATATGCGGTAGTATGTTTAAGAGGAATATGAAGTAGTATGTTAAAGAGGAATATGAAGTAGTATGTTTAAGAGGAATATGAAGTAGTACATTTAAGAGGAATATGATGTAGTATATTTAAGAGTAATATGAAGTAGCATGTTAAAAAGGAATATGAAGTAGTATATTTAAGCGGATTATGAAGTAGTATATTTAAGAGGAATATGAAGTAGTATATTCAAGATGAATATGAAGTAGTATATTTAAGAGGAATATTGAGTAGTATGTTTAAGAGGAATATGAAGTAGTATGTTTACGAGGAATATGAAGTAGAATGTTTAAACGGAATATGAAGTAGTATATCTAAGATGAATATGTAGTAGTATGTTTAAGATTAATATGATGTCGTATGTTTAAGAGAAATATGAAGTAGTATGTTTAAGAGGAATATGATGCAGTATGTTTAAGAAGAATATGAAGTAGTATGTTTAAGAGGAATATGAAGTAGTATGTTTAAGAGGAATATGAAGTAGTATGTTTAAGAGGAATATGAAGTAGTACGTTTAAGAGGAATATGAAGTAGTATGTTTAAGAGGAATATGAGGTAGTATGTTTAAGAGGAATATAAAGTATTATTTTTAAGAGGAATATGAAGTAGTATGTTTAAGAGGATTAATAAGTAGTATGTCTAAGAGGCATATGAAGTAGTATATTTAAGAGGAATATGAAGTAGTATATTTAAGAGGAATATGAATTAGTATGTTTAAGAGGAATATGAAGTACTATGTTTAAGAGGAATATGAAGTAGTATGTTTAAGAGGAATATGAAGTAGTATGTTTAAGAGGAATATGAAGTAGTATGTTTAAGTGGAATATGAAGTAGTATGTTTAAGAGGAATATAAAGTAGTATGTTTAAGAGGAATAGTAAGTAGTATGTTAAAGAGGAATATGAAGTAGTATGTTTAAGAGGAATATGAAGTAGTATGTTTAAGACGAATATGAAGTAGTATGTTTAAGAAAAATATGAAGTAGTATATTTAAGAGAAATATGATGTAATATATTTAAGAGGAATATGAAGTAGTATGTTAAAGAGGAATATGAAGTAGTATATTTAAGCGGAATATGAAGTAGTATATTTAAGAGGAATATGAAGTATTATATTTAAGATGAATATGGAGTAGTATATTTAAGAGAAATATGAAGTAGTATGTTTAAGAGGAATATGAAGTAGTATGTTTAAGAGGAATATGAAGTAGTATGTTTAAGAGGAATATGAAGTAGTATGTCTAAGAGGAATATGGAGTAGTATGTTTAAGATTAATATGATGTAGTATGTTTAAGAGAAATTTGAAGTAGTATGTTTAAGAGGAATATGAAGTAATATGTTTAAGTAGAATATGAAGTAGTATGTTTTAGAGGAATATGAAGTAGTATGTTTAAGAGGAATATGAAGTAGTATGTTTAAGAGGAATATGAAGTAGTATGTTTAAGAGGAATATGAAGTAGTATGTTTAAGAGGAATATGAAGTAGTATGTTTAAGAGGAATATGAAGTAGTATGTTTAAGATAAATATGAAGTAGTATATTTAAGAGGAATATGAAGTAGTATGTTTAAGAGGAATATGAAGTAGTATGTTTAAGAGGAATATGAAGTAGTATGTGTGAGAGGAATATGAAGTAGTATGTTTAAGAGGAATAAAAACAGTTTGTTTAAGAGGAATATGAAGTAGTATGTTTAAGAGGAATATGAAGTAGTATGTTTAAGAGGAATATGAAGTAGTATGTTTAAGAGGAAAATGAAGTAGTATGTTTAAGAGGAATATGAAGTAGTATGTTTAAGAGGAATATGAAGTAGTATGTTTAAGATTAATATGATGTGTTATGTTTAAGAGGAATATGAAGTAGTATGTTTAAGAGGAATATGAAGTAGTATGTTGAAGAGGAATGTGAAGTAGTATGTTTAAGAGGAAAATGAAGTAGTATGTTCAAGAGGAATATGAAGTAGTATGTTTAAGAGAAATATGAAGTAGTATGTTTAAGATAAATATGAAGTAGTACATTTAAGAGGAATATGAAGAAGTATGTTTAAGAGGAATATGAAGTAGTATGTTTAAGAGGAATATGAAGTAGTATGTTTAAAAGGAATATGAAGCAGTATGTTTAAGAGGAATAAAAATAGTATGTTTAAGAGGAATATGAAGTAGTATGATTAAGAGGAATATGAAGTAGTATGTTTGAGAGGAATGTGAAGTAGTATGTTTAAGAGGAAAATGAAGTACTATGTTTAAGAGGAATATGAAGTAGTATATTTAAAAGTAATACGCAGTAGTATATTTAAGAGGAATATGAAGTAGTATATTTTAGAGGAATATGAAGTAGTCTGTTTAAGAGGAATATGAAGTAGTATATTTAAGAGGAATATGAAGTAGTATATTTAAGAGGAATATGAAGTAGTATGTTTAAGAGGAATATGAAGTAGTATATTTAAGAGGAATATGAAGCAGTATGTTTAAGAGGAATGTGTAGTAGTATGTTTAAGAGGAATATGAAGTAGTACGTTTAAGATAAATATGAAGTAGTATGTTTAAGAGGAATAATAAGTAGTATATTTAAGAGGAATATGAAGTAGTATGTTTAAGAGGAATATGAAATAGTATGTTTAAGAGGAATATGAAGTAGTATGTTTAAGAGGAATATGAACTAGTATGTTTAAGAAAAACATGAGGTAGTATGTTTAAGAGGAATATGAAGTATTATTTTTAAGAGGAATATGAAGTAGTATGTTTAAGAGGAATATAAAGTAATATGTTTAAGAGGATTATGAAGTAGTATGTTTAAGAGGAATATGAAGTAGTATGTTGAAGAGGAATATGAAGTAGTGTGTTTAAGAGGAATATAAAGTAGTATATTTAAGAGGAATATGAAGTACTATATTTAAGAAGAATATGAAGTAGTATGTTTAAGAGGAATATGAAGTAGTATGTTTAAGAGGAATATGAAGTAGTATGTTTAAGAGGAATTTGAAGTAGTATGTTTAAGAAGAATATGAAGTAGTATGTTTAAGAGGAATATGAAGTAGTATATTTAAGAGGAATACGCAGTAGTATATTTAAGAGGAATATGAAATAGTATATTTAAGAGGAATATGAAGAAGTATGTTTAAGAGGAATATGAAGTAGTATATTTAAGAGGAATATGAAGTAGTATGTTTAAGAGTAAAATTAAGTAGTAGTATGTTTAAAAGGAATATGAAGTAGTATGTTTAAAAGGAATATGCATTAATATGTTTAAGAGGAATATGAAGTAGTATGTTTAAGAGCAAAATTAAGTAGTAGTATGTTTAAGAGGAATACGAATTAGTATGTTTAAGAGGAATTGAAGTAGTATGTTTAAGAGGAAAATGAAGTAGTATGTTTAAGAGGAAAATGAAGTAGTATGTTTAAGAGAAATATGAAGTAGTATGTTTAAGAGGAATATGAAGTAGTATGTTTAAGAGGAATATGAAGTAGTATGTTTTAGAGGAATATGAAATAGTATGTTTAAAAAGAATATGAAGTTGTATGTTTAAGAGGAATATGAAGTAGTATATTTAAGAGGAATACGCTGTAGTATATTTAAGAGGAATATGAAGTAGTATATTTTAGAGGAATATGAAGTAGTCTGTTTAAGAGGAATATGAAGTAGTATATTTAAGAGAAATATGAAGTAGTATATTTAAGAGGAATATGAAGTAGTATGTTTAAGAGAAATATGAAGTAGTATGTTTAAGAGGAATACGAAGTAGTATGTTTAAGAGGAATATGAAGTAGTATGTTTAAGAGGCATCTGAAGTAGTATATTTAAGAGGAATATGAAGCAGTATGTTTGAGAGGAATGTGTAGTAGTATGTTTAAGAGGAATATGACGTAGTATGTTTAAGATAAATATAAAGTAGTATGTTTAAGAGGAATAATAAGTAGCATGTTTAAGAGGAATATGAAGTAGTATGTTTAAAAGGAATATGAAGTAGTATGTTTAAGAGGAATATGAAGTAGTATGTTTAAAAGGAATATGAAGTAGTATGTTTACGAGGAATATGAGGTAGTATGCTTAAGAGGAATATGAAGTATTATTTTTAAGAGGAATTTGGAGTAGTATGTTTAAGAAGAATATGAAGTAGTATGTTGAAGAGGAATATGAAGTAGTATATTTAAGAGGAATATGAGGTAGTATGTTTAAGAGGAATATGAAATAGTATGTTTAAGAGGAATATGAAGTAGTATGTTTAAGAGGAAAATTAAGTAATAGTATGTTTAAGAGGAATATGAAGTAGTATGTTTAGGAGGAATATGCATTAATATGTTTAGGAGGAATATGAAGTAGTATGTTTAAGAGAAAAATTAAGTAGTAGTATGTTTAAGAGGAATACGAATTAGTATGTTTAAGAGAAATATGAAGTAGTATGTTTAAGAGTAATATGAAGTAGTATGTTTGAGAGGAATATGAAGTAGTATGTTTAAGAAGAATATGAAGTAGTATGTTTTGGAAAGGAATATGAAGTAGTATGTTTAAGAGGAATATGAAGTAGTATGTTTAAGAAGAATATGAAGTAGTATGTTTAAGAGGAATTTGAAGTAGTATATTTAAGAGGAATACGCAGAAGTATATTTAAGAGGAATATGAAGTAGTATATTTAAGAGGAATATGAAGTAGTATGTTTCAGAGGAATATGAAGTAGTATATTTAAGACGAATATGAAGTAGTATATTTAAGAGGAATATGAAGTAGAATGTTTAAGAGGAATATGAAGTAGTATGTTTAAGAGAAATATGAAGTAGTATGTTTAAGAGGAATACGAAGTAGTATGTTTAAGAGGAATATGAAGTAGTACGTTGAAGAGGAATATGAAGTAGTATGTTTAAGAGATATATGAAGTAGTATATTTAAGAGGAATATGAAGTACTATATTTAACAAGAATATCAAGTAGTATGTTTAAGAGGAATATGAAGTAGTATGTTTAAGAAGAATATGGAGTAGTATGTTTAAGAGGAATATGAAGTAGTATGTTTAAGAAGCATATGCAGTAGTATGTTTAAGAGGAATATGAAGTAGTATATTTAAGAGGAATACGCAGTAGTATATTTAAGAGGAATATGAAGTAGTCTATTTAAGAGGAATATGAAGTAGTATGTTTAAGAGGAATATGAAAAAGAGTATTTAAGAGGAATATGAAGTAGTATATTTAAGAGGAATATGAAGTAGTATATTTAAGAGGAATATTAAGTAGAATGTTTAAGAGGAATATGAAGTAGTATGTTTAAGTGAAATATGAAGTAGTATGTTTAAAAGGAATACGAAGTAGTATGTTTAAGAGGAATATAAAGTAGTATGTTTAAGAGGAATATGAAGTAGTATATTTAAGAGGAATATGCGGTAGTATGTTTAAGAGAAATATGAAGCAGTATGTTTAAGAGGAATATGAAGTAGTATGTTTAAGAGGAAAATTAAGTAGTAGTATTTTTAAGAGGAATATGAATTAGTATGTTTAAGAGGAATATGGATTAATATGTTTAAGAGGAACATGAAGTAGTATGTTTAAGACGAAAATTAAGTAGTAATATGTTTAAGAGGAATTCGAATTAGTATGTTTAAGAGGAATATGAAATAGTATGTTTAAGAGTAATATGAAGTAGTATGTTTGAGAGGAATATGAAGTAGTATGTTTAAGAGGAATATGAAGTAGTATGTTTAAGAGGAACATGAAGTAGTGTGTTTAAGAGTAATATGAAGTAGTATGATTAAGAGGAATATGAAGTTGTATATTTAAGAGGAATATGAAGTAGTATATATAAGAGAAATATGAAGTAATATGTTTAAGAGGAATATGAAGTAGTATATTTAAGAGGAATATGAAGTAGTATATTTAAGAGGAAAAGAAGTAGTATGTTGGAGAGGAATATGAAGTAGTATGTTTAAGAGGAATATGAAGTAGTATGTTTAAGAGGAACATGAAGTAGTGTGTTTAAGAGTAATATGAAGTAGTATGATTAAGAGGAATATGAAGTTGTATATTTAAGAGGAATATGAAGTAGTATATTTAAGAGAAATATGAAGTAATATGTTTAAGAGGAATATGAAGTAGTATATTTAAAAGGAATATGAAGTAGTATGTTTAAGAGGAATATGAAGTAGTGTGTTTAAGAGGAATATGATGTAGTATGTTTAAGAGGAATATGAAGTAGTATATTTAAGACGAATACGCAGTAGTATATTTAAGAGGAATATGAAGTAGTATATTTTAGAGGAATATGAAGTAGTCTGTTTAAGAGGAATATGAAGTAGTATATTTAAGAGGAATATGAAGTAGTATATTTAAGAGAAATATGAAGTAGTATATTGAAGAGGAATATGAAGTAGAATGTTTAAGAGGAATATGAAGTAGTATGTTTAAGAGAAATATGAAGTAGTATGTTTAAGAGGAATATGAAGTGGTACGTTTAAGAGGAATATGAAGTAGTATGTTTAAGAGGAATATGAAGTAGTATATTTAAGAGGAATATGAAGCAGTGTGTTTAAGAGGAATGTGTAGTAGTATGTTTCAGAGGAATATGAAGTAGTATGTTTAAGATAAATATGAAGTAGTATGTTTAAGAGGAATAATAAGTATTATGTTTAAGAGGAATATGAAGTAGTATGTTTAAGAGGAATATGAAGTAGTATGTTTAAGAGGAATATGAAGTAGTATGTTTAAAAGGAATATGAAGTAGTATGTTTAAGAGGAATATGAGGTAGTATGCTTAAGAGGAATATGAAGTATTATTTTTAAGAGGAATATGAAGTAGTATGTTTAAGAGGAATATGAAGTAGTATGTTTAAGAGGAATATAAAGTAGTATGTTTAAGTGGAATATGAAGTTGTATGTTTAAGAGGAATATGAAGTAGTATGTTTAAGAGGAATATGAAGTAGTATGTTTAAGAGGAAAATGAAGTAGTATGTTACAGAGAAATATGAAGTAGTATGTTTAAGAGGAATATGAAGTAGTATGTTTAAGAGGAATATGAAGTAGTATGTTTAAGAGGAATATGAAGTAGTATGTTTTAGAGGAATATGAAATAGTATGTTTAAAAAGAATATGAAGTTGTATGTTTAAGAGGAATATGAAGTAGTATATTTAAGAGGAATACGCAGTAGTATATTTAAGAGGAATATGAAGTAGTATTTTTTAGAGGAATATGAAGTAGTTTGTTTAAGAGGAATATGAAGTAGTATATTTAAGAGGAATATGAAGTAGTATATTTAAGAGGAATATGAAGTAGTATATATAAGAGGAATATGAAGTATAATGTTTAAGAGGAATATGAAGAAGTATGTTTAAGAGAAATATGAAGTAGTATGTTTAAGAGGAATACGAAGTAGTATGTTTAAGAGGAATATGAAGTAGTATGTTTAAGAGGAATATGAAGTAGTATATTTAAGAGGAATATGGAGCAGTATGTTTAAGAGGAATGTGTAGTAGTATGTTTAAGAGGAATATGAAGTAGTAAGTTTAAGATAAATATGAAGTAGTATGTTTAAGAGGAATAATAAGTAGTATGTTTAAAAGGAATATGAAGTAATAAGTTTAAGAGGAATATGAAGTATTATGTTTAAGAGGAATATGAAGTAGTTTGTTTAAAAGGAATATGAAGTAGTATGTTTAAGAGGAATATGAGGTAGTATGTTTAAGAGGAATATGAAGTATTATTTTTAAGAGGAATATGAAGTAGTATGTTTAAGAGGTATATAAAGTAGTATGTTTAAGAGGAATATGAAGTAGTATGTTTAAGAGGAATATGAAGTAGTATGTTGAAGAGGAATATGAAGTAGTGTGTTTAAGAGGAATATGAAGTAGTATATTTAAGAGGAATATGAAGTACTATATTTAAGAAGAATATGAAGTAGTATGTTTGAGAGGAATATGATGTAGTATGTTTAAGAGGAATATGAAGTAGTATATTTAAGAGGAATATGAAGAAGTATGTTTAAGAGGAATATGAAGTAGTATATTTAAGAGCAATATGAAGTAGTATATTTAAGAGTAATATGAAGTAGTATATTTAAGAGGTGTATGAAGTTGAATGTTTAAGAGGAATATGAAGTAGTATGTTTAAGAGAAATATGAAGTAGTATGTTTAAGAGGAATACGAAGTAGTATGTTTAAGAGGAATATGAATTAGTATGTTTAAGAGGAATATGAAGTAGTATATTTAAGAGGAATATGAGGTAGTATGTTTAAGAGGAATATGAGGTAGTATGTTTAAGAGGAATATGAAGTAGTATGTTTAAGAAGAAAATTAAGTGGTAGTATGTTTAAGAGGAATATGAAGTAGTATGTTTAAGAAGAATATGAAGTAGTATATTTAAGAGGAATATGAAGTAGTATATTTAAGAGGAATATGAAGTAGTATGTTTAAGAGGAATACGAAGTAGTATGTTTAAGAGGAATATGAAGTAGTATGTTTAAGAGGAATATGAAGTAATATTTAAGAGGAATATGAAGCAGTGTGTTTAAGAGGAATGTGTAGTAGTATGTTTAAGAGGAATATGAAGTAGTATGTTTAAGATAAATATGAAGTAGTATGTTTAAGAGGAATAATAAGTAGTATGTTTAAGAGGAATATGAAGTAGTATGTTTAAGAGGAATATGAAGTAGTATGTTTAAGAGGAATATGAAGTAGTATGTTTAAAAGGAATATGAAGTAGTATGTTTAAGAGGAATATGAGGTAGTATGTTTAAGAGGAATATGAAGTATTATTTTTAAGAGGAATATGAAGTAGTATGTTTAAGAGGAATATGAAGTAGTATGTTTCAGAGGAATATAAAGTAGTATGTTTAAGAGGAATATAAAGTAGTATGTTTAAGAGGAATATGAAGTAGTACGTTTAAAAGGAATATAAAGTAGTATGTTTAAGAGGAATATGAAGTAGTATGTTTAAGAGGAAAATGAAGTAGTATGTTTAAGAGAAATATGAAGTAGTATGTTTAAGAGGAATATGAAGTAGTATGTTTAAGAGGAATATGAAGTAGTATGTTTTAGAGGAATATGAAATAGTATGTTTAAAAAGAATATGAAGTTGTATGTTTAAGAGGAATATGAAGTAGTATATTTAAGAGGAATACGCAGTAGTATATTTAAGAGGAATATGAAGTAGTATATTTTAGAGGAATATGAAGTAGTTTGTTTAAGAGGAATATGAAGTAGTATATTTAAGAAGAATATGAAGTAGTATATTTAAGAGGAATATGAAGTAGTATATTTAAGAGGAATATGAAGTAGAATGTTTAAGAAGAATATGAAGTAGTATGTTTAAGAGAAATATGAAGTAGTATGTTTAAGAGGAATATGAAGTAGTGTATTTAAGAGGAATATGATGTAGTATGTTTAAGAGGAATATGAAGTAGTATTTTTAAGAGGAATACGCAGTAGTATATTTAAGAGGAATATGAAGTAGTATATTTTAGAGGAATATGAAGTAGTCTGTTTAAGAGGAATATGAAGTAGTATATTTAAGAGGAATATGAAGTAGTATAGTTAAGAGGAATATGAAGTAGTATATTTAAGAGGAATATGAAGTAGTATGTTTAAGAGGAATATGAAGTAGTATGTTTAAAAGGAATATGAAGTAGTATGTTTAAGAGGAATATGAGGTAGTATGCTTAAGAGGAATATGAAGTATTATTTTTAAGAGGAATATGAAGTAGTATGTTTAAGAGGAATATGAAGTAGTATGTTTAAGAGGAATATAAAGTAGTATGTTTAAGTGGAATATGAAGTTGTATGTTTAAGAGGAATATGAAGTAGTATGTTTAAGAGGAATATGAAGTAGTATGTTTAAGAGGAAAATGAAGTAGTATGTTACAGAGAAATATGAAGTAGTATGTTTAAGAGGAATATGAAGTAGTATGTTTAAGAGGAATATGAAGTAGTATGTTTAAGAGGAATATGAAGTAGTATGTTTTAGAGGAATATGAAATAGTATGTTTAAAAAGAATATGAAGTTGTATGTTTAAGAGGAATATGAAGTAGTATATTTAAGAGGAATACGCAGTAGTATATTTAAGAGGAATATGAAGTAGTATTTTTTAGAGGAATATGAAGTAGTTTGTTTAAGAGGAATATGAAGTAGTATATTTAAGAGGAATATGAAGTAGTATATTTAAGAGGAATATGAAGTAGTATATATAAGAGGAATATGAAGTATAATGTTTAAGAGGAATATGAAGAAGTATGTTTAAGAGAAATATGAAGTAGTATGTTTAAGAGGAATACGAAGTAGTATGTTTAAGAGGAATATGAAGTAGTATGTTTAAGAGGAATATGAAGTAGTATATTTAAGAGGAATATGGAGCAGTATGTTTAAGAGGAATGTGTAGTAGTATGTTTAAGAGGAATATGAAGTAGTAAGTTTAAGATAAATATGAAGTAGTATGTTTAAGAGGAATAATAAGTAGTATGTTTAAAAGGAATATGAAGTAATAAGTTTAAGAGGAATATGAAGTATTATGTTTAAGAGGAATATGAAGTAGTTTGTTTAAAAGGAATATGAAGTAGTATGTTTAAGAGGAATATGAGGTAGTATGTTTAAGAGGAATATGAAGTATTATTTTTAAGAGGAATATGAAGTAGTATGTTTAAGAGGTATATAAAGTAGTATGTTTAAGAGGAATATGAAGTAGTATGTTTAAGAGGAATATGAAGTAGTATGTTGAAGAGGAATATGAAGTAGTGTGTTTAAGAGGAATATGAAGTAGTATATTTAAGAGGAATATGAAGTACTATATTTAAGAAGAATATGAAGTAGTATGTTTGAGAGGAATATGATGTAGTATGTTTAAGAGGAATATGAAGTAGTATATTTAAGAGGAATATGAAGAAGTATGTTTAAGAGGAATATGAAGTAGTATATTTAAGAGCAATATGAAGTAGTATATTTAAGAGTAATATGAAGTAGTATATTTAAGAGGTGTATGAAGTTGAATGTTTAAGAGGAATATGAAGTAGTATGTTTAAGAGAAATATGAAGTAGTATGTTTAAGAGGAATACGAAGTAGTATGTTTAAGAGGAATATGAATTAGTATGTTTAAGAGGAATATGAAGTAGTATATTTAAGAGGAATATGAGGTAGTATGTTTAAGAGGAATATGAGGTAGTATGTTTAAGAGGAATATGAAGTAGTATGTTTAAGAAGAAAATTAAGTGGTAGTATGTTTAAGAGGAATATGAAGTAGTATGTTTAAGAAGAATATGAAGTAGTATATTTAAGAGGAATATGAAGTAGTATATTTAAGAGGAATATGAAGTAGTATGTTTAAGAGGAATACGAAGTAGTATGTTTAAGAGGAATATGAAGTAGTATGTTTAAGAGGAATATGAAGTAATATTTAAGAGGAATATGAAGCAGTGTGTTTAAGAGGAATGTGTAGTAGTATGTTTAAGAGGAATATGAAGTAGTATGTTTAAGATAAATATGAAGTAGTATGTTTAAGAGGAATAATAAGTAGTATGTTTAAGAGGAATATGAAGTAGTATGTTTAAGAGGAATATGAAGTAGTATGTTTAAGAGGAATATGAAGTAGTATGTTTAAAAGGAATATGAAGTAGTATGTTTAAGAGGAATATGAGGTAGTATGTTTAAGAGGAATATGAAGTATTATTTTTAAGAGGAATATGAAGTAGTATGTTTAAGAGGAATATGAAGTAGTATGTTTCAGAGGAATATAAAGTAGTATGTTTAAGAGGAATATAAAGTAGTATGTTTAAGAGGAATATGAAGTAGTACGTTTAAAAGGAATATAAAGTAGTATGTTTAAGAGGAATATGAAGTAGTATGTTTAAGAGGAAAATGAAGTAGTATGTTTAAGAGAAATATGAAGTAGTATGTTTAAGAGGAATATGAAGTAGTATGTTTAAGAGGAATATGAAGTAGTATGTTTTAGAGGAATATGAAATAGTATGTTTAAAAAGAATATGAAGTTGTATGTTTAAGAGGAATATGAATTAGTATATTTAAGAGGAATACGCAGTAGTATATTTAAGAGGAATATGAAGTAGTATATTTTAGAGGAATATGAAGTAGTTTGTTTAAGAGGAATATGAAGTAGTATATTTAAGAAGAATATGAAGTAGTATATTTAAGAGGAATATGAAGTAGTATATTTAAGAGGAATATGAAGTAGAATGTTTAAGAAGAATATGAAGTAGTATGTTTAAGAGAAATATGAAGTAGTATGTTTAAGAGGAATATGAAGTAGTGTATTTAAGAGGAATATGATGTAGTATGTTTAAGAGGAATATGAAGTAGTATTTTTAAGAGGAATACGCAGTAGTATATTTAAGAGGAATATGAAGTAGTATATTTTAGAGGAATATGAAGTAGTCTGTTTAAGAGGAATATGAAGTAGTATATTTAAGAGGAATATGAAGTAGTATAGTTAAGAGGAATATGAAGTAGTATATTAAAGAGGAATATGAAGTAGAATGTTTAAGAGGAATATGAAGTAGTATGTTTAAGAGAAATATGAAGTAGTATGTTTAAGAGGAATACGAAGTAGTATGTTTAAGAGGAATATGAAGTAGTATGTTTAAGAGGAATATGAAGTAGTATATTTAAGAGAAATATGAAGCAGTGTGTTTAAGAGGAATGTGTAGTAGTATGTTTAAAAGGAATATGAAGTAGTATGTTTAAGATAAATATGAAGTAGTATGTTTAAGAGGAATAATAAGTAGTATGTTTAAGAGGAATATGAAGTAGTATATTTAAGAGGAATACGCAGTAGTATATTTAAGATGAATCTGAAGTAGTATATTTTAGAGGAATATGAAGTAGTGTGTTTAAGAGGAATATGAAGTAGTATATTTAAGAGGAATATGAAGTAGTATATTTAAGAGGAATATGAAGTAGTATATTTGAGAGGAATATGATGTAGTATGTTTAAAAGGAATATGAAGTAGTATGTTTAAGAGGAATATGAGGTAGTATGTTTAAGAGGAATATGAAGTATTATTTTTAAGAGGAATATGAAGTCGTATGTTTAAGAGGAATATGAAGTAGTATGTTTAAGAGGAATATAAAGTAGTATGTTTAAGAGGAATATGAAGTAGTATGTTTAAGAGGAATATGAATTAGTATGTTTAAGAGGAATATGAAGTAGTATGTTTAAGCGGAAAATGAAGTAGTATATTTAAGAGGAATATGAAGCAGTGTGTTTAAGAGGAATGTGTAGTAGTATGTTTAAAAGGAATATGAAGTAGTATGTTTAAGATAAATATGAAGTAGAATGTTTAAGAGGAATAATAAGTAGTATGTTTAAGAGGAATATGAAGTAGTATATTTAAGAGGAATACGCAGTAGTATATTTAAGAGGAATATGAAGTAGTATATTTAAGAGGAATATGAAGTAGAATGTTTAAGAGGAATATGAAGTAGTATGTTTAAGAGAAATATGAAGTAGTATGTTTAAGAGGAATACGAAGTAGTATGTTTAAGAGGAATATGAAGTAGTATGTTTAAGAGGAATATGAAGTAGTATATTTAAGAGGAATATGAAGCAGTGTGTTTAAGAGGAATGTGCAGTAGTATGTTTAAAAGGAATATGAAGTAGTATGTTTAAGATAAATATGAAGTAGTATGTTTAAGAGGAATAATAAGTAGTATGTTTAAGAGGAATATGAAGTAGTATATTTAAGAGGAATACGCAGTAGTATATTTAAGAGGAATATGAAGTAGTATATTTTAGAGGAATATGAAGTAGTATATTTAAGAGGAATATGAAGTAGTATGTTTAAAAGGAATATGAAGTAGTATGTTTAAGAGGAATATGAAGTAGTATGTTTAAGAGGAATATGAAGTATTATTTTTAAGAGGAATATGAAGTAGTATGTTTAAGAGGAATATGAAGTGGTATGTTTAAGCGGAAAATGAAGTAGTATGTTTAAGAGAAATATGAAGTAGTATGTTTAAGAGGAATATGAAGTAGTATGTTTAAGACGAATATGAAGTAGTATGTCTTGGAGGAATATGAAATAAATGTTTAAAAAGAATATGAAGTTGTATGTTTAAGAGAAATATGAAGTAGTATATTTAAGAGGAATACGCAGTAGTATATTTAAGAGGAATATGAAGTAGTATATTTTAGAGGAATATGAAGTAGTTTGTTTAAGAGGAATATGAAGTAGTATATTTAAGAGGAATATGAAGTAGTATATTTGAGGAATATGAAGTAGTATGTTTAAGAGGAATATGAAGTAGAATGTTTAAGAGGAATATGAAGTAGTATGTTTAAGAGAAATATGATGTAGTATGTTTAAGAGGAATGCGAAGTAGTATGTTTAAGAGGAATATGAAGTAGTATGTTTAAGAGGAATATGAAGTAGTATATTTAAGAGGAATATGGAGCAGTATGGTTAAGAGGAATGTGTAGTAGTATGTTTAAGAGGAATATGAAGTAGTATGTTTAAGATAAATATGAAGTAGTATGTTTAAGAGGAATAATAAGTAGTATGTTTAAAAGGAATATGAAGTAGTATGTTTAAGAGGAATATGAAGTAGTATGTTTAAGAGGAATATGAAGTAGTTTGTTTAAAAGGAATATGAAGTAGTATGTTTAAGAGGAATATGAGGTAGTATGTTTAAGAGGAATATGAAGTAGTATGTTGAAGAGGAATATGAAGTAGTGTGTTTAAGAGGAATATGAAGTAGTATATTTAAGAGGAATATGAAGTACTATATTTAAGAAGAATATGAAGTAGTATGTTTGAGAGGAATATGATGTAGTATGTTTAAGAGGAATATGAAGTAGTATGTTTAATAGGAATATGAAGTAGTATGTTTAAGAAGAATATGAAGTAGTATGTTTAAGAGGAATATGAAGTAGTATATTTAAGAGGAATACGCAGTAGTATATTTAAGAGGAATATGAAGTAGTCTATTTAAGAGCAATATGAAGAAGTATGTTTAAGAGGAATATGAAGTAGTATATTTAAGAGGAATATGAAGTAGTATATTTAAGAGGAATATGAAGTAGTATATTTAGGAGGAATATGAAGTAGTATGTTTAAGAGAATTATGAAGTAGTATGTTTAAGAGGAATACGAAGTAGTATGTTTAAGAGGAATATGAATTAGTATGTTTAAGAGGAATATGAAGTAGTATATTTAAAGGGAATATGAGGTAGTATGTTTAAGAGGAATATGAAGTAGTATGTTCCAGAGGAATATGAAGTAGTATGTTTAAGAGGAAAATTAAGCGGTAGTATGTTTAAGAGGAATATGAAGTAGTTTGTTTAAGAGGAATATGCATTAATATGTTTAAGAGGAATATGAAGTAGTATGTTTAAGAGAAAAATTAAGTAGTAGTATGTTTAAGAGGAATACGAATTAGTATGTTTAAGAGGAGTATGAAGTAGTATGTTTAAGAGTAATATGAAGTAGTATGTTTGAGAGGAATATGAAGTAGTATGTTTAAGAAGAATATGAAGTAGTATGTTTAAGAGGAATATGAAGTAGTTTGTTTAAAAGGAATATGAAGTAGTATGTTTAAGAGGAATATGAAGTAGTATATTTAAGAGGAATATGAGGTAGTATGTTTAAGAGGAATATGAAGTAGTATGTTTCAGAGGAATATGAAGTAGTATGTTTAAGAGGAAAATTAAGTGGTAGTATGTTTAAGAGGAATATGAAGTAGTATGTTTAAGAGGAATATGCATTAATATGTTTAAGAGGAATGTGAAGTAGTATGCTTAAGAGAAATATTAAGTAGTAGTATGTTTAAGAGGAATACGAATTAGTATGTTTAAGAGGAATATGAAGTAGTATGTTTAAGAGGAATAATAAGTAGTATGTTTAAAAGGAATATGAAGTAGTATGTTTAAGAGGAATATGAAGTAGTATGTTTAAGAGGAATATGAAGTAGTTTGTTTAAAAGGAATATGAAGTAGTATGTTTAAGAGGAATATGAGGTAGTATGTTTTAGAGGAATATGAAGTATTATTTTTAAGAGGAATATGAAGTAGTATGTTTAAGAGGTATATAAAGTAGTATGTTTAAGAGGAATATGAAGTAGTATGTTTAAGAGGAATATGAAGTAGTATGTTGAAGAGGAATATGAAGTAGTGTGTTTAAGAGGAATATGAAGTAGTATATTTAAGAGGAATATGAAGTACTATATTTAAGAAGAATATAAAGTAGTATGTTTGAGAGGAATATGATGTAGTATGTTTAAGAGGAATATGCAGTAGTATGTTTAAGAGGAATATTAAGTAGTATGTTTAAGAAGAATATGAAGTAGTATGTTTAAGAGGAATATGAAGTAGTATATTTAAGAGGAATACGCAGTAGTATATTTAAGAGGAATATGAAGTAGTATATTTAAGAGGAATATGAAGAAGTATGTTTAAGAGGAATATGAAGTAGAATATTTAAGAGGAATATGAAGTATTATATTTAAGAGGAATATGAAGTAGTATATTTAAGAGGAATATGAAGTTGAATGTTTAAGAGGAATATGAAGTAGTATGTTTAAGAGAAATATGAAGCAGTATGTTTAAGAGGAATACGAAGTAGTATGTTTAAGAGGAATATGAATTAGTATGTTTAAGAGGAATATGAAGTAGTATATTTAAGAGGAATATGAGGTAGTATGTTTAAGAGGAATATGAAGTAGTATGTTTAAGAGGAATATGAAGTAGTATGTTTAAGAGGAAAATTAAGTGGTAGTATGTTTAAGAGGAATATGAAATAGTATGTTTAAAAGGAATACGCAGTCGTATATTTAAGAGTAATATGAAGTAGTATGTTTGAGAGGAATATGAAGTAGTATGTTTAAGAAGAATATGAAGTAGTATGTTTAAGAGGAATATGAAGTAGTATGTTTAAGAGGAATATGAAGTAGTATGTTTAAGAAGAATATGAAGTAGTATGTTTAAGAGGAATATGAAGTAGTATATTTAAGAGGAATACGCAGTCGTATATTTAAGAGGAATATGAAGTAGTATATTTAAGAGGAATATGAAGTAGTATGTTTAAGAGGAATATGAAGTAGTATATTTAAGAGGAATATGAAGTAGTATATTTAAGAGAAATATGAAGTAGTATATTTAAGAGGAATATGAAGTAGAATGTTTAAGAGGAATATAAAGTAGTATGTTTAAGAGAAATATGAAGTAGTATGTTTAAGAGGCATACGAAGTAGTAAGTTTAAGAGGAATATGAAGTATTACGTTGAAGAGGAATATGAAGTAGTATGTTTAAGAGGAATATGAAGTAGTATATTTAAGAGGAATATGAACTACTATATTTAACAAGAATATCAAGTCGTATGTTTAAGATGAATATGAAGTAGTATGTTTAAGAGGAATATGAAGTAGTATATTTAAGAGAAATATGAAGTAGTATGTCTAAGAGGAATATAAAAAAGTATATTTAAGAGGAATATAAAGTAGTATATTTAAGAGGAATATGAAGCAGTATATTTAAGAGGAATATTAAGTAGAATGTTTAAGAGGAATATGAAGTAGTATGTTTAAGAGAAATATGAAGTAGTATGTTTAAGAGGAATACGAAGTATTATGTTTAAGAGGAATATGAAGTAGTATGTTTAAGAGGAATATGAAGTAGTATGTTTAAGAGGAATATGAGGTAGTATGTTTAAGAGGAATGTGAAGAAGTATGTTTAAGAGGAATATGAAGTTGTATGTTTAAGAGGAAAATTAAGTAGTAGTATGTTTAAGAGGAATATGAATTAGTATGTTTAAGAAGAATATGCATTAATATGTTTAAGAGGAATTTGAAGTAGTATGTTTAAGAGGAAAATTAAGTAGTAGTATGTTTAAGAGGAATACGAATTAGTATGTTTAAGAGGAATATGAAATAGTATGTTTAAGAGTAATATGAAGTAGTATGTTTGAGAGGAATATGAAGTAGTATATTTAGGAGGAATATGCAGTAGTATATTTAAGAGGAATATTAAGGAGTATATTTAAGAGGAATATGAAGTAGTATGTTGGAGAGGAATATGAAGTAGTATGTTTAAGAGGAATATGAAGTAGTATGTTTAAGAGGAACATGAAGTAGTGTGTTTAAGAGTAATATGAAGTAGTATGATTAAGAGGAATATGAAGTTGTATATGTAAGAGGAACATGAAGTAGTATATTTAAGAGAAATATGAAGTTATATGTTTAAGAGGAATATGAAGTAGTATATTTAAGAGGAATATGAAGTAGTATGTTTAAGAGGAATATGAAGTAGTGTATTTAAGAGAAATATGATGTAGTATGTTTAAGAGGAATATGAAGTAGTATGTTTAAGAGGAATATAAAATGGTATGTTTAAGAAGAATATGAAGTAGTATGTTTAAGAGGAATATGAATTAGTATATTTAAGAGGAATATGCAGTAGTATATTTATTATGAAGTAGTAAATTTAAGAGGAATATGAAGTAGTATGTTTAAGAGGAATATGAAGTAGTATGTTTAAGAGGAATATGAAGTAGTATGTTTAAGAGGAATATGAAGTAGTATGTTTAAGAGGAATATGAAGTAGTATATTTAAGAGGAATATGAAGTAGTATATTTAAGAGGAATATGAAGTTGTATGTTTAAGAAGAATATGAAGTAGTATATTTAAGAGGAATAAGAAGTAGTTTGTTCAAAAGGAATATGAAGTAGTATGTTTAAGAGGAATATGAAGTAGTATGGTTAAGAGGAATTTGAAGTAGTATGTTTAAGAGGAATATGAAGTAGTATGTTTAAGAGGAATATGAAGTAGTGTGTTTCAGGGGAATATGAAGCAGTATGTTTAAGAGGAATATGAAGTAATATGTTTAAGAGGAATATGAAGTAGTATGTTTAAAAGTACTATAAAGTAGTATGTTTAAGATGAAAATGAAGTACTATATTTAAGAGGAATATGCAGTAGTATATTTAAGAGGAATATGAAGTAGTATATTTAAGAGGAATATGAAGTAGTATGTTAAAGAGGAATATGAAGTAGTATGTTTAAAAGGAATATGAAGAAGTATGTTTAAGAGGAATATGAAGAAGTATGTTTAAGAAGAATATGAAATAGTGTGTTTAAGAGGAATATGAATTAGTATATTTAAGAGGAATATGCAGTAGTATATTTATTATGAAGTAGTCTATTTAAGAGGAATATGAAGTAGTATGTTTAAGAGGAATATGAAGTAGTATGTTTAAGAGGAATATGAAGTAGTATGTTTAAGAGGAATATGAAGTAGTATGTTTAAGAGGAACATGAAGTAGTGTGTTTAAGAGTAATATGAAGTAGTATGATTAAGAGGAATATGAAGTTGTATATTTAAGAGGAACATGAAGTAGTATATATAAGAGGAATATGAAGTAATATGTTTAAGAGGAATATGAAGTAGTATATTTAAGAGGAATATGAAGTAGTATGTTTAAGAGGAATATGAATTAGTGTATTTAAGAGGAATATGATGTAGTATGTTTAAGAGGAATATGAAGTAGTATGTTTAAGAGGAATATGAAATGGTATGTTTAAGAAGAATATGAAGTAGTATGTTTAAGAGGAATATGAATTAGTATATTTAAGAGGAATATGCAGTAGTATATTTATTATGAAGTAGTAAATTTAAGAGGAATATGAAGTAGTATGTTTAAGAGGAATATGAAGTAGTATGTTTAAGAGGAATATGAAGTAGTATGTTTAAGAGGAATATGAAGTAGTATATTTAAGAGGAATATGAAGTAGTATATTTAAGAGGAATATGAAGTTGTATGTTTAAGAAGAATATGAAGTAGTATATTTAAGAGGAATAAGAAGTAGTTTCTTCAAAAGGAATATGAAGTAGTATGTTTAACAGGAATATGAAGTAGTATGGTTAAGAGGAATATGAAGTAGTATGTTTAAGAGGAATATGAAGTAGTATGTTTAAGAGGAATATGAAGTAGTATGTTTCAGAGGAATATGAAGCAGTATGTTTAAGAGGAATTTGAAGTAATATGTTTAAGAGGAATATGAAGTAGTATGTTTAAGAGTACTATGAAGTAGTATGTTAAAGATGAAAATGAAGTACTATATTTAAGAGGAATATGCAGTAGTATATTTAAGAGGAATATGAAGTTGTATATTTAAGAAGAATATGAAGTAGTATGTTAAAGAGGAATATGAAGTAGTTTGTTTAAGAGGAATATGAAGAAGTATGTTTAAGAGAAATATGAAGAAGTATGTTTATGAAAGAATATGAAATAGTATGTTTAAGAGGAATATGAATTAGTATATTTAAGAGGAATATGCAGTAGTATATTTATTATGAAGTAGTATATTTAAGAGGAATATGAAGTAGTATGTTTAAGAGGAATATGAAGTAGTATGTTTAAGAGGAATATGAAGTAGTATGTTTAAGAGGAATATGAAGTAGTATGTTTAAGAGGAATATGAAGTAGTATGTTTAAGAAGAATATGAAGTAGTATGTTTAAGAGGAATATGAAGTAGTATGTTTAAGAGGAATATGAAGTAGTATGTTTAAGAGGAATATGAAGTAGTATGTTTAAGAGGAATATGAAGTAGTATGTTTAAGAGGAATATGCAGTAGTATATTTAAGAGGAATATGAAGTAGTATATTTAAGAGGAATATGAAGTAGTATGTTTAAGAGGAATATGAAGTAGTATGTTTAAGAGGAATATGAAGTAGTATGTTTAAGAGGAATATGAAGTAGTATGTTTAAGAGGAATATGAAGTAGTATGTTTAAGAGGAACATGAAGTAGTGTGTTTAAGAGTAATATGAAGTATTATGATTAAGAGGAATATGAAGTTGTATATTTAAGAGTACTATGAAGTAGTATATTTAAGAGGAATATTAAGTAATATGTTTAAGAGGAATATGAAGTAGTATATTTAAGAGGAATATGAAGTAGTATGTTTAAGAGGAATATGAAGTAGTGCATTTAAGAGGAATATGATGTAGTATGTTTAAGAGGAATATGAAGTAGTATGTTTAAGAGGAATATGAAGTAGTATGTTTAAGAGGAATATGAAATGGTATGTTTAAGAAGAATATGAAGTAGTATGTTTAAGATGAATATGAATTAGTATATTTAAGAGGAATATGCAGTAGTATATTTATTATGAAGTAGTAAATTTAAGACGAATATGAAGTAGTATGTTTAAGAGGAATATGAAGTAGTATGTTTAAGAGGAATATGAAGTAGTATGTTTAAGAGGAATATGAGGTAGTATATTTAAGAGGAATATGAAGTAGTATATTTAAGAGGAATATGAAGTTGTATGTTTAAGAAGAATATGAAGTAGTATATTTAAGAGGAATAAGAAGTAGTTTGTTCAAAAGAAATATGAAGTAGTATGTTTAACAGGAATATGAAGTAGTATGGTTAAGAGGAATATGAAGTAGTATGTTTAAGAGGAATATGAAGTACTATGTTTAAGAGGAATATGAAGTAGTATGTTTCAGAGGAATATGAAGTAGTATGTTTAAGAGGAATATGAAGTAATCTGTTTAAAAGGAATATGAAGTAGTATGTTTAAGAGTACTATGAAGTAGTATGTTTAATATGAAAATGAAGTACTATATTTAAGAGGAATATGCAGTAGTATATTTAAGAGGAATATGAAGTAGTATATTTAAGAGGAATATGAAGTAGTATGTTAAAGAGGAATATGAAGAAGTATGTTTAAGAGCAATATGAAGAAGTATGTTTAAGAAGAATATGAAGTAAAATGTTTAAGAGGAATATGAATTAGTATATTTAAGAGGAATATGCTGTAGTATATTTATTATGAAGTAGTATATTTAAGAGGAATATGAAGTAGTATGTTTAAGAGGAATATGAAGTAGTATGTTTAGGAGGAATATGAAGTAGTATGTTTAAGAGGAATATGAAGTAGTATGCTTAAGAGGAATATGAAGTACTATGTTTAAGAGGAATATGAAGTAGTATGTTTAAGAGGAATATGATGTAGTATGTTTAAGAGGAATATGAAGTAGTATGTTTAAGAGGAATATGAAGTAGTATGTTTAAGAGGAATATGAAGTAGTATGTTTAAGAGGAATATGCAGTAGTATATTTAAGAGGAATATGAAGTTGTATATTTAAGAGGAATATGAAGTAGTATGTTTAAGAGGAATATGAGGTAGTATGTTTAAGAGGAATATGAAGTAGTATGTTTAAGAGGAATATGAAGTAGTGTGTCTTAGAGGAATATGAAGTTGTATGTTTAAGAGTACTATGAATTAGTATGTTTAAGATGAAAATGAAGTAGTATATTTAAGAGGAATATGCAGTAGTATATTTAAGAGGAATATGAAGTAGTATATTTAAGAGGAATATGAAGTAGTATGTTAAAGAAAAATATGAAGTAGTATGTTTAAGAGGAATATGAAGAAGTATGTTTAAGAGGAATATGAAGAAGAATGTTTAAAAAGAATATGAAGTAGCATGTTTAAGAGGAATATGAAGTAGTATGTTTCAGAGGAATATGCAGCAGTATGTTTAAGAGGAATATGAATTAGTATGTTTAAGAGGAATATAAAGTAGTATGTTTAAGAGGAATATGAAGTAGTATGTTTAAGAGGAATATGTAGTAGTATGTTTAAGAGGAATATGAAGTAGCATGTTTAAGAGAAATATGAAGTAGTATGTTAAAGAGTAATATGAAGTAGTATGTTTAAGCGGAATTTGAAGTAGTATATTTAAGAGGAATATGCAGTAGTATATTTAAGAGGAATATGATTAAGTATATTTAAGAGGAATATGAAGTAGTATGTTTAAGAGCAATATGAAGTAGTATGTTTAAGAGGAATATGAAGTGGTATGTTTAAGAGGAATATGAAGTAGTATGTTTAAGAGGAATATGAAGTAGTATGTTTAAGAGGAATATGAAGTAGTATGTTTAAGAAGAATATGAAGTAGTATGTTTAAGAGGAATATTAAGTTGTATGTTTAAGAGGAATATGAAGTAGTATGTTAAAGAGGAATATGAAGTAGTATGTTTCAGAGGAATATGAAGTAGTTTATTTAAGATTAATATGAAGTAATATGTTTAAGAGGAATATGAAGTAGTATATTTAAGAGGAATATGAAGTAGTATGTTTAAGAGGAATATGAAGTAGTATGTTTTAGAGGAATATGAAGTAGTATGTTTAAGAGGAATATGAAGTAGTATGTTTAAGAGGAATATGAAGAAGTATGTTTCAGAGGAATATGAAGTAGTATGTTTAAGAGGAATATGACGTAGTATGTTTAAGAGGAATATGAAGTAGTATGTTTAAGAGGAATATGAAGTAGTATGTTTAAGAGGAATATGCAGTAGTATATTTAAGAGGAATATGAAGTAGTATATTTAAGAGAAATATGAAGTAGTATTTTTAATAGGAATATGATGTAGTATGTTTAAGAGGAATATGAAGTAGAATGTTTAAGAGGAATATGAATTAGTATATTTAAGGGGAATATGCTTTAGTATATTTATTATGAAGTAGTATATTTAAGAGGAATATGAAGTAGTATGTTTAAGAGGAATATGAAGTAGTATGTTTAGGAGGAATATGAAGTAGTATGTTTAAGAGGAATATGAAGTAGAATGTTTAAGAGGAATATGAATTAGTATATTTAAGAGGAATATGCTGTAGTATATTTATTATGAAGTAGTATATTTAAGAGGAATATGAAGTAGTATGTTTAAGAGGAATATGAAGTAGTATGTTAAGGAGGAATATGAAGTAGTATGTTTAAGAGAAATATGAAGTAGTATGTTTTAGAGGAATATGAAGTACTATGATTAAGAGGAATATGAAGTAGTATGTTTAAGAGGAATATGAAGTAGTATGTTTAAGAGGAATATGAAGTAGTATGTTTAGGAGGAATATGAAGTAGTATGTTTAAGATGAATATGAAGTAGTATGTTTAAGAGGAATATGAAGTACTATGTTTAAGAGGAATATGAAGTAGTATGTTTAAGAGGAATATGAAGTAGTATGTTTAAGAGGAATATGAAGTAGTATGTTTAAGAGGAATATGAAGTAGTATGTTCAAGAGGAATATGAGGTAGTATGTTTAAGAGGAATATGAAGTAGTATGTTTAAGAGGAATATGAAGTAGTGTGTTTTAGAGGATTATGAAGTAGTATGTTTAAGAGTACTATGAATTAGTATGTTTAAGATGAAAATGAAGTAGTATATTTAAGAGGAATATGCAGTAGTATATTTAAGAGGAATATGAAGTAGTATATTTAAGAGGAATATGAAGTAGTGTGTTAAAGAGGAATATGAAGTAGTATGTTTAAGAGGAATATGAAGTAGTATGTTTAAGAGGAATATGAAGTAGTATGTTTCAGAGGAATATGCAGCAGTATGTTTAAGAGGAATATGAAGTAGTGTGTTTAAGAGGAATATAAAGTAGTATGTTTAAGAGAAATATGAAGTAGTATGTTTAAGAGTAATATGTAGTAGTATATTTAAGAGGAATATGAAGTAGTATGTTTAAGAGGAATATGAAGCAGTATGTTTAAGAGGAATATGAAGTAGCATGTTTAAGAGAAATATGAAGTAGTATGTTAAAGAGTAATATGAAGCAGTATGTTTAAGAGGAATTTGAAGTAGTATATTTAAGAGGAATATGCAGTAGTATATTTAAGAGGAATATGATTAAGTATATTTAAGAGGAATATGAAGTAGTATGTTTAAGAGCAATATGAAGTAGTATGTTTAAGAGGAATATGAAGTGGTATGTTTAAGAGGAATATGAAGTAGTATGTTTAGGAGGAATATGAAGTAGTATGTTTAAGAGGAATATGAAGTAGTGTGTTTAAGAAGAATATGAAGTAGTATGTTTAAGAGGAATATGAAGTTGTATGTTTAAGAGGAATATGAAGTAGTATGTTTAAGACGAATATGAAGTTGTATGTTTCAGAGGAATATGAAGTAGTTTATTTAAGAGGAATATGAAGTAATATGTTTAAGAGGAATATGAAGTAGTATATTTAAGAGAAATATGAAGTAGTATGTTTAAGAGGAATATGAAGTAGTATATTTTAGAGGAATATGAAGTAGTATGTTTAAGAGGAATATGAAGTAGTATGTTTAAGAGGAATATGAAGTAGTATGTTTCAGAGGAATATGAAGTAGTATGTTTAAGAGGAATATGAAGTAGTATGTTTAAGAGGAATATGAAGTAGTATGTTTAAGAGGAATATGAAGAAGTATGTTTAAGAGGAATATGCAGTAGTATATTTAAGAGGAATATGAAGTAGTATATTTAAGAGGAATATGAAGTAGTATTTTTAATAGGAATATGATGTAGTATGTTTAAGAGGAATATGAAGTAGTATGTTTAAGAGCAATATGAAGTAGTATGATTAAGACGAATATGATGTAGTATGTTTAAGAGGAATATGAAGTAGTATGTTTAAGAAATGTATGAAGTAGTATGTTAAAGAGGAATATGAAGTAGTATGTTTAAGAAGAATATGAAGTAGTATGTTTAAGAGGAATATGAAGTAGTATGTTTAAGAGGAATATGAAGTAGTATGTTTAAGAGGAATATGAAGTACTATGTTTCAGAGGAATATGAAGTAGTATGTTTAAGAGGAATATGAAGTAATATGTTTAAGAGGAATATGAAGTAGTATATTTAAGAGGAATATGAAGTAGTATGTTTAAGAGGAATATGAAGTAGTATGTTTTAGAGGAATATAAAGTAGTATGTTTAAGAGGAATATGAAGTAGTGTGTTTAAGAGGAATATGAAGTAGTATGTTTAAGAGGAATATGAAGTAGTATGTTTAAGAGGAATATGAAGTAGTATGTTTAAGAGGAATATGAAGTAGTATGTTTAAGAGGAATATGCAGTAGTATATTTAAGAGGAATGTGAAGTAGTATATTTAAGAGGAATATAAAGTAGTATGTTTCAGAGGAATATGAAGTAGTATGTTTAAGAAGAATATGAAGTAGTATGTTTAAGAGGAATATGAAGGAGTATGTTTAAGAGGAATATGAAGTAGTATGTTTAAGAGTACTATGAAGTAGTATGTTTAAGATAAAAATGAAGTAGTATATTTAAGAGGAATATGCAGTAGTACATTTAAGAGGAATATGAAGTAGTATATTTAAG
Source organism: Atherix ibis (assembly GCA_958298945.1). Taxonomy (NCBI): domain Eukaryota; kingdom Metazoa; phylum Arthropoda; class Insecta; order Diptera; family Athericidae; genus Atherix; species Atherix ibis. Next base: position 178,449 of record CATQJD010000034.1, on the reverse strand, counting down.
AGAAATATGAAGTAGTATGTTAAAGAGGAATATGAAGTGGTATGTTTAAGAGGAATATGAAGAAGTATGTTTAAGAAGAATATGAAGAAGCATGTTTAAGAAAAATATGAAATAGTATGTTTAAGAGTAATATGAAGTAGTATGTTTCAGAGGAATATGCAGCAGTATGTTTAAGAGGAATATGAAGTAGTATGTTTAAGAGGAAAATAAAATAGTATGTTTAAGAGGAATATGAAGTAGTATGTTTAAGAGGAATATGTAGTAGTATATTTAAGAGGAATATGAAGTAGTATGTTTAAGAGGAATATGAAGCAGTATGTTTAAGAGGAATATGAAGTAGTATGTTTAAGAGGAATATGAAGTAGTATGTTTAAGAGTAATATGAAGTAGTATGTTTAAGAGGAATATGAAGTAGTATGTTTAAGAGTAATATGAAGTAGTATGTTTAAGAGGAATTTGAAGTAGTATATTTAAGAGGAATATGCAGTAGTATATTTAAGAGGAATATGAATTAGTATATTTAAGAGGAATATGAAGTAGTATGCTTAAGAGCAATATGAAGTAGCATGTTTAAGAGAAATATGAAGTAGTATGTTAAAGAGTAATATGAAGTAGTATGTTTAAGCGGAATTTGAAGTAGTATATTTAAGAGGAATATGCAGTAGTATATTTAAGAGGAATATGATTAAGTATATTTAAGAGGAATATGAAGTAGTATGTTTAAGAGCAATATGAAGTAGTATGTTTAAGAGGAATATGAAGTGGTATGTTTAAGAGGAATATGAAGTAGTATGTTTAAGAGGAATATGAAGTAGTATGTTTAAGAGGAATATGAAGTAGTATGTTTAAGAAGAATATGAAGTAGTATGTTTAAGAGGAATATGAAGTTGTATGTTTAAGAGGAATATGAAGTAGTATGTTTAAGAGGAATATGAAGTAGTATGTTTCAGAGGAATATGAAGTAGTTTATTTAAGATTAATATGAAGTAATATGTTTAAGAGGAATATGAAGTAGTATATTTAAGAGGAATATGAAGTAGTATGTTTGAGAGGAATATGAAGTAGTATGTTTTAGAGGAATATGAAGTAGTATGTTTAAGAGGAATATGAAGTAGTATGTTTAAGAGGAATATGAAGTAGTATGTTTCAGAGGAATATGAAGTAGTATGTTTAAGAGGAATATGAAGTAGTATGTTTAAGAGGAATATGAAGTAGTATGTTTAAGAGGAATATGAAGTAGTATGTTTAAGAGGAATATGCAGTAGTATATTTAAGAGGAATATGAAGTAGTATATTTAAGAGAAATATGAAGTAGTATTTTTAATAGGAATATGATGTAGTATGTTTAAGAGGAATATGAAGTAGAATGTTTAAGAGGAATATGAATTAGTATATTTAAGATGAATATGCTTTAGTATATTTATTATGAAGTAGTATATTTAAGAGGAATATGAAGTAGTATGTTTAAGAGGAATATGAAGTAGTATGTTTAGGAGGAATATGAAGTAGTATGTTTAAGAGGAATATGAAGTAGAATGTTTAAGAGGAATATGAATTAGTATATTTAAGAGGAATATGCTGTAGTATTTTTATTATGAAGTAGTATATTTAAGAGGAATATGAAGTAGTATGTTTAAGAGGAATATGAAGTAGTATGTTTAGGAGGAATATGAAGTAGTATGTTTAAGAGAAATATGAAGTAGTATGTTTAAGAGGAATATGAAGTACTATGTTTAAGAGGAATATGAAGTAGTATGTTTAAGAGGAATATGAAGTAGTATGTTTAAGAGGAATATGAAGTAGTATGTTTAGGAGGAATATGAAGTAGTATGTTTAAGAGGAATATGAAGTAGTATGTTTAAGAGGAATATGAAGTACTATGTTTAAGAGGAATATGAAGTAGTATGTTTAAGAGGAATATAAAATAGTATGTTTAAGAGGAATATGAAGTAGTATGTTTAAGAGGAATATGAAGTAGTATGTTTAAGAGGGATATGAAGTAGTATGTTTAAGAGGAATATGCAGTAGTATATTTAAGGGGAATATGAAGTTGTATATTTAAGAGGAATATGAAGTAGTATGTTTAAGAGGAATATGAGGTAGTATGTTTAAGAGGAATATGAAGTAGTATGTTTAAGAGGAATATGAAGTAGTGTGTTTTAGAGGATTATGAAGTAGTATGTTTAAGAGTACTATGAATTAGTATGTTTAAGATGAAAATGAAGTAGTATATTTAAGAGGAATATGCAGTAGTATATTTAAGAGGAATATGAAGTAGTATATTTAAGAGGAATATGAAGTAGTATGTTTAAGAGGAATATGAAGTAGTATGTTTAAGAGGAATATGAAGTAGTATGTTTAGGAGGAATATGAAGTAGTATGTTTAAGAGGAATATGAAGTAGTATGTTTAAGAGGAATATGAAGTACTATGTTTAAGAGGAATATGAAGTAGTATGTTTAAGAGGAATATAAAATAGTATGTTTAAGAGGAATATGAAGTAGTATGTTTAAGAGGAATATGAAGTAGTATGTTTAAGAGGGATATGAAGTAGTATGTTTAAGAGGAATATGCAGTAGTATATTTAAGGGGAATATGAAGTTGTATATTTAAGAGGAATATGAAGTAGTATGTTTAAGAGGAATATGAGGTAGTATGTTTAAGAGGAATATGAAGTAGTATGTTTAAGAGGAATATGAAGTAGTGTGTTTTAGAGGATTATGAAGTAGTATGTTTAAGAGTACTATGAATTAGTATGTTTAAGATGAAAATGAAGTAGTATATTTAAGAGGAATATGCAGTAGTATATTTAAGAGGAATATGAAGTAGTATATTTAAGAGGAATATGAAGTAGTATGTTAAAGAGGAATATGAAGTAGTATGTTTAAGAGGAATACGAAGAAGTATGTTTAAGAGGAATATGAAGAAATATGTTTAAAAAGAATATTAAGTAGCATGTTTAAGAGGAATATGAAGTAGTATGTTTCAGAGGAATATGCAGCAGTATGTTTAAGAGGAATATGAAGTAGTATGTTTAAGAGGAATATAAAGTAGGATGTTTAAGAGGAATATGAAGTAGTATGTTTAAGAGGAATATGTAGTAGTATATTTAAGAGGAATATGAAGTAGTATGTTTAAGAGGAATATGAAGCAGTATGTTTAAGAGGAATATGAAGTAGCATGTTTAAGAGAAATATGAAGTAGTATGTTAAAGAGTAATATGAAGTAGTATGTTTAAGAGGAATTTGAAGTAGTATATTTAAGAGGAATATGCAGTAGTATATTTAAGAGGAATATGATTAAGTATATTTAAGAGGAATATGAAGTAGTATGTTTAAGAGCAATATGAAGTAGTATGTTTAAGAGGAATATGAAGTGGTATGTTTAAGAGGAATATGAAGTAGTATGTTTAAGAGGAATATGAAGTAGTATGTTTAAGAGGAATATGAAGTAGTGTGTTTAAGAAGAATATGAAGTAGTATGTTTAAGAGGAATATGAAGTTGTATGTTTAAGAGGAATATGAAGTAGTATGTTTAAGAGGAATATGAAGTAGTATGTTTCAGAGGAATATGAAGTAGTTTATTTAAGAGGAATATGAAGTAATATGTTTAGGAGGAATATGAAGTAGTATATTTAAGAGGAATATGAAGTAGTATGTTTAAGAGGAATATGAAGTAGTATGTTTTAGAGGAATATGAAGTAGTATGTTTAAGAGGAATATGAAGTAGTATGTTTAAGAGGAATATGAAGTAGTATGTTTCAGAGGAATATGAAGTAGTATGTTTAAGAGGAATATGAAGTAGTATGTTTAAGAGGAATATGAAGTAGTATGTTTAAGAGGAATATGAAGTAGTATGTTTAAGAGGAATATGCAGTAGTATATTTAAGAGGAATATGAAGTAGTATATTTAAGAGGAATATGAAGTAGTATTTTTAATAGGAATATGATGTAGTATGTTTAAGAGGAATATGAAGTAGTATGTTTAAGAGCAATATGAAGTAGTATGTTTAAGAGGAATATGAAGTAGTATGTTTAAGAGGAATATGAAGTAGTATGTTTAAGAAATGTATGAAGTAGTATGTTAAAGAGGAATATGAAGTAGTACGTTTAAGAAGAATATGAAGTAGTATGTTTAAGAGGAATATGAAGTAGTATGTTTAAGAGGAATATGAAGTAGTATGTTTAAGAGGAAAATGAAGTACTATGTTTCAGAGGAATATGAAGTAGTATGTTTAAGAGGAATATGAAGTAATATGTTTAAGAGGAATATGAAGTAGTATATTTAAGAGGAATATGAAGTAGTATGTTTAAGAGGAATATGAAGTAGTATGTTTTAGAGAAATATGAAGTAGTATGTTTAAGAGGAATATGAAGTAGTGTGTTTAAGAGGAATATGAAGTAGTATGTTTAAGAGGAATATGAAGTAGTATGTTAAAGAGGAATATGAAGTAGTATGTTTGAGAGGAATATGAAGTAGTATGTTTAAGAGGAATATGCAGTAGTATATTTAAGAGGAATGTGAAGTAGTATATTTAAGAGGAATATAAAGTAGTATGTTTCAGAGGAATATGAAGTAGTATGTTTAAGAAGAATATGAAGTAGTATGTTTAAGAGGAATATGAAGGAGTATGTTTAAGAGGAATATGAAGTAGTATGTTTAAGAGTACTATGAAGTAGTATGTTTAAGATGAAAATGAAGTAGTATATTTAAGAGAAATATGCAGTAGTATATTTAAGAGGAATATGAAGTAGTATATTTAAGAGAAATATGAAGTAGTATGTTAAAGAGGAATATGAAGTAGTATGTTTAAGAGGAATTTGAAGTAGTATATTTAAGAGGAATATGCAGTAGTATATTTAAGAGGAATATGAATTAGTATATTTAAGAGGAATATGAAGTAGTATGCTTAAGAGCAATATGAAGTAGTATGTTTAAGAGGAATATGAGGTAGTATATTTTAGAGGAATATGAAGTAGTATGTTTAAGAGGAATATGAAGTAGTATGTTTAAGAGAAATATGAAGTAGTATGTTTAAGAAGAATATGAAGTAGTATGTTTAAGAGGAATATGAAGTAGTATGTTTAAGAGGAATATGAAGTAGTGTGTTTAAGAGGAATATGAAGTAGTATGTTTAAGAGGAATATGAAGTAGTATGTTTAAGAGGAATATGAAGTAGTATGTTTAAGAGGAATATGAAGAAGTATATTTAAGAGGAATATGAAGAAGCATGTTTAAGAAAAATATGAAGTAGTATGTTTAAGAGTAATATGAAGTAGTATGTTTCAGAGGAATATTCAGCAGTATGTTTAAGAGGAATATGAAGTAGTATGTTTAAGAGGAAAATAAAATAGTATGTTTAAGAGGAATATGAAGTAGTATGTTTAAGAGGAATATGTAGTAGTATATTTAAGAGGAATATGAAGTAGTATGTTTAAGAGGAATATGAAGCAATATGTTTAAGAGGATTATGAAGTAGTATGTTTAAGAGGAATATGAAGTAGTATGTTTAAGAGTAATATGAAGTAGTATGTTTAAGAGGAATTTGAAGTAGTATATTTAAGAGGAATATGCAGTAGTATATTTAAGAGGAATATGAATTAGTATATTTAAGAGGAATATGAAGTAGTATGCTTAAGAGCAATATGAAGTAGTATGTTTAAGAGGAATATGAGGTAGTATATTTTAGAGGAATATGAAGTAGTATGTTTAAGAGGAATATGAAGCAGTATGTTTAAGAGAAATATGAAGTAGTATGTTTAAGAAGAATATGAAGTAGTATGTTTAAGAGGAATATGAAGTAGTATGTTTAAGAGGAATATGAAGTAGTATGTTTAAGAGGAATATGAAGTAGTATGTTTAAGAAGAACATGAAGTAGTATGTTTAAGAGGAATATGAAGTAGTATATTTAAGAGGAATATGAAGTAGAATGTTTAAGGGGAATATAAGGTAGTATGTTTAAGAGGAATATGAAGTAGTATGTTTAAGAGGAATATGAAGTAGTATATTTAAGAGGAATATGAAGTATTATATTTAAGAGGAATGTGAAGTAGTATGTTTAAGAAGAATATGAAGTAGTATAATTAAAAGGAATATGAAGTAGTATATTTAAGAGGAATATGAAGTAGTAGGTTTAAGTGGAATATGCACAAGTAAATTTAAGAGGAATATGCAGTAGTATATTTAAGAGGAATGTGAAGTAGTATGTCTAAGAGGAATATGAAGTAGTTTGTTTAAGAGGAATATTAAGTAGTATGTTTAAAAGGAATATTAAGTAGTATGTTTAAGAGGAATATGAAGTAGTATGTTTAAGATGAATATGAAGTAGTATGTTTAAGAGGAATATGAGGTAGTATGTTAAAGAGGAATATGAAGTTGTATATTTAAGAGGATTATGAAGTAGTATGTTAAAGAGGAATATGAAGTAGTATGTTTAAGAGGAATATGAAGTAGTATGTTTAAGAGGAATATGAAGTAGTATGTTTCAGAGGAATATGCAGCAGTATGTTTAAGAGGAATATGAAGTAGTGTGTTTAAGAGGAATATAAAGTAGTATGTTTAAGAGGAATATGAAGTAGTATGTTTAAGAGGAATATGTAGTAGTATATTTAAGAGGAATATGAAGTAGTATGTTTAAGAGGAATATGAAGCAGTATGTTTAAGAGGAATATGAAGTAGCATGTTTAAGAGAAATATGAAGTAGTATGTTAAAGAGTAATATGAAGCAGTATGTTTAAGAGGAATTTGAAGTAGTATATTTAAGAGGAATATGCAGTAGTATATTTAAGAGGAATATGATTAAGTATATTTAAGAGGAATATGAAGTAGTATGTTTAAGAGCAATATGAAGTAGTATGTTTAAGAGGAATATGAATTGGTATGTTTAAGAGGAATATGAAGTAGTATGTTTAAGAGGAATATGAAGTAGTATGTTTAAGAGGAATATGAAGTAGTGTGTTTAAGAAGAATATGAAGTAGTATGTTTAAGAGGAATATGAAGTTGTATGTTTAAGAGGAATATGAAGTAGTATGTTTAAGAGGAATATGAAGTTGTATGTTTCAGAGGAATATGAAGTAGTTTATTTAAGAGGAATATGAAGTAATATGTTTAAGAGGAATATGAAGTAGTATATTTAAGAGGAATATGAAGTAGTATGTTTAAGAGGAATATGAAGTAGTATATTTTAGAGGAATATGAAGTAGTATGTTTAAGAGGAATATGAAGTAGTATGTTTAAGAGGAATATGAAGTAGTATGTTTCAGAGGAATATGAAGTAGTATGTTTAAGAGGAATATGAAGTAGTATGTTTAAGAGGAATATGAAGTAGTATGTTTAAGAGGAATATAAAGAAGTATGTTTAAGAGGAATATGTAGTAGTATATTTAAGAGGAATATGAAGTAGTATATTTAAGAGGAATATGAAGTAGTATTTTTAATAGGAATATGATGTAGTATGTTTAAGAGGAATATGAAGTAGTATGTTTAAGAGGAATATGAAGTAGTATGTTTAAGAGGAATATGAAGTAGTATGTTTCAGAGGAATATGCAGCAGTATGTTTAAGAGGAATATGAAGTAGTGTGTTTAAGAGGAATATAAAGTAGTATGTTTAAGAGGAATATGAAGTAGTATGTTTAAGAGGAATATGTAGTAGTATATTTAAGAGGAATATGAAGTAGTATGTTTAAGAGGAATATGAAGCAGTATGTTTAAGAGGAATATGAAGTAGCATGTTTAAGAGAAATATGAAGTAGTATGTTAAAGAGTAATATGAAGCAGTATGTTTAAGAGGAATTTGAAGTAGTATATTTAAGAGGAATATGCAGTAGTATATTTAAGAGGAATATGATTAAGTATATTTAAGAGGAATATGAAGTAGTATGTTTAAGAGCAATATGAAGTAGTATGTTTAAGAGGAATATTAAGTGGTATGTTTAAGAGGAATATGAAGTAGTATGTTTAAGAGGAATATGAAGTAGTATGTTTAAGAGGAATATGAAGTAGTGTGTTTAAGAAGAATATGAAGTAGTATGTTTAAGAGGAATATGAAGTTGTATGTTTAAGAGGAATATGAAGTAGTATGTTTAAGAGGAATATGAAGTTGTATGTTTCAGAGGAATATGAAGTAGTTTATTTAAGAGGAATATGAAGTAATATGTTTAAGAGGAATATGAAGTAGTATATTTAAGAGGAATATGAAGTAGTATGTTTAAGAGGAATATGAAGTAGTATATTTTAGAGGAATATGAAGTAGTATGTTTAAGAGGAATATGAAGTAGTATGTTTAAGAGGAATATGAAGTAGTATGTTTCAGAGGAATATGAAGTAGTATGTTTAAGAGGAATATGAAGTAGTATGTTTAAGAGGAATATGAAGTAGTATGTTTAAGAGGAATATGAAGAAGTATGTTTAAGAGGAATATGCAGTAGTATATTTAAGAGGAATATGAAGTAGTATATTTAAGAGGAATATGAAGTAGTATTTTTAATAGGAATATGATGTAGTATGTTTAAGAGGAATATGAAGTAGTATGTTTAAGAGCAATATGAAGTAGTATGTTTAAGAGGAATATGATGTAGTATGTTTAAGAGGAATATGAAGTAGTATGTTTAAGAAATGTATGAAGTAGTATGTTAAAGAGGAATATGAAGTAGTATGTTTAAGAAGAATATGAAGTAGTATGTTTAAGAGGAATATGAAGTAGTATGTTTAAGAGGAATATGAAGTAGTATGTTTAAGAGGAATATGAAGTACTATGTTTCAGAGGAATATGAAGTAATATGTTTAAGAGGAATATGAAGTACTATATTTAAGAGGAATATGAAGTAGTATGTTTAAGAGGAATATGAAGTAGTATGTTTTAGAGGAATATAAAGTAGTATGTTTAAGAGGAATATGAAGTAGTGTGTTTAAGAGGAATATGAAGTAGTATGTTTAAGAGGAATATGAAGTAGTATGTTTAAGAGGAATATGAAGTAGTATGTTTAAGAGGAATATGAAGTAGTATGTTTAAGAGGAATATGCAGTAGTATATTTAAGAGGAATGTGAAGTAGAATATTTAAGAGGAATATAAAGTAGTATGTTTCAGAGAAATATGAAGTAGTATGTTTAAGAAGAATATGAAGTAGTATGTTTAAGAGGAATATGAAGTAGTATGTTTAAGAGTACTATGAAGTAGTATGTTTAAGATGAAAATGAAGTAGTATATTTAAGAGGAATATGCAGTAGTATATTTAAGAGGAATATGAAGTAGTATATTTAAGAGAAATATGAAGTAGTATGTTAAAGAGGAATATGAAGTGGTATGTTTAAGAGGAATATGAAGAAGTATGTTTAAGAAGAATATGAAGAAGCATGTTTAAGAAAAATATGAAATAGTATGTTTAAGAGTAATATGAAGTAGTATGTTTCAGAGGAATATGCAGCAGTATGTTTAAGAGGAATATGAAGTAGTATGTTTAAGAGGAAAATAAAATAGTATGTTTAAGAGGAATATGAAGTAGTATGTTTAAGAGGAATATGTAGTAGTATATTTAAGAGGAATATGAAGTAGTATGTTTAAGAGGAATATGAAGCAGTATGTTTAAGAGGAATATGAAGTAGTATGTTTAAGAGGAATATGAAGTAGTATGTTTAAGAGTAATATGAAGTAGTATGTTTAAGAAGAATTTGAAGTAGTATATTTAAGAGGAATATGCAGTAGTATATTTAAGAGGAATATGAATTAGTATATTTAAGAGGAATATGAAGTAGTATGCTTAAGAGCAATATGAAGTAGCATGTTTAAGAGAAATATGAAGTAGTATGTTAAAGAGTAATATGAAGTAGTATGTTTAAGCGGAATTTGAAGTAGTATATTTAAGAAGAATATGCAGTAGTATATTTGAGAGGAATATGATTAAGTATATTTAAGAGGAATATGAAGTAGTATGTTTAAGAGCAATATGAAGTAGTATGTTTAAGAGGAATATGAAGTGGTATGTTTAAGAGGAATATGAAGTAGTATGTTTAAGAGGAATATGAAGTAGTATGTTTAAGAGGAATATGAAGTAGTATGTTTAAGAAGAATATGAAGTAGTATGTTTAAGAGGAATATGAAGTTGTATGTTTAAGAGGAATATGAAGTAGTATGTTTAAGAGGAATATGAAGTAGTTAGTTTCAGAGGAATATGAAGTAGTTTATTTAAGATTAATATGAAGTAATATGTTTAAGAGGAATATGAAGTAGTATATTTAAGAGGAATATGAAGTAGTATGTTTAAGAGGAATATGAAGTAGTATGTTTTAGAGGAATATGAAGTAGTATGTTTAAGAGGAATATGAAGTAGTATGTTTAAGAGGAATATGAAGTAGTATGTTTCAGAGGAATATGAAGTAGTATGTTTAAGAGGAATATGAAGTAGTATGTTTAAGAGGAATATGAAGTAGTATGTTTAAGAGGAATATGAAGTAGTATGTTTAAGAGGAATATGCAGTAGTATATTTAAGAGGAATATGAAGTATTATATTTAAGAGAAATATGAAGTAGTATTTTTAATAGGAATATGATGTAGTATGTTTAAGAGGAATATGAAGTAGAATGTTTAAGAGGAATATGAATTAGTATATTTAAGAGGAATATGCTTTAGTATATTTATTATGAAGTAGTATATTTAAGAGGAATATGAAGTAGTATGTTTAAGAGGAATATGAAGTAGTATGTTTAGGAGGAATATGAAGTAGTATGTTTAAGAGGAATATGAAGTAGAATGTTTAAGAGGAATATGAATTAGTATATTTAAGAGGAATATGCTGTAGTATTTTTATTATGAAGTAGTATATTTAAGAGGAATATGAAGTAGTATGTTTAAGAGGAATATGAAGTAGTATGTTTAGGAGGAATATGAAGTAGTATGTTTAAGAGAAATATGAAGTAGTATGTTTAAGAGGAATATGAAGTACTATGTTTAAGAGGAATATGAAGTAGTATGTTTAAGAGGAATATGAAGTAGTATGTTTAAGAGGAATATGAAGTAGTATGTTTAGGAGGAATATGAAGTAGTATGTTTAAGAGGAATATGAAGTAGTATGTTTAAGAGGAATATGAAGTTCTATGTTTAAGAGGAATATGAAGTAGTATGTTTAAGAGGAATATAAAATAGTATGTTTAAGAGGAATATGAAGTAGTATGTTTAAGAGGAATATGAAGTAGTATGTTTAAGAGGGATATGAAGTAGTATGTTTAAGAGGAATATGCAGTAGTATATTTAAGGGGAATATGAAGTTGTATATTTAAGAGGAATATGAAGTAGTATGTTTAAGAGGAATATGAGGTAGTATGTTTAAGAGGAATATGAAGTAGTATGTTTAAGAGGAATATGAAGTAGTGTGTTTTAGAGGATTATGAAGTAGTATGTTTAAGAGTACTATGAATTAGTATGTTTAAGATGAAAATGAAGTAGTATATTTAAGAGGAATATGCAGTAGTATATTTAAGAGGAATATGAAGTAGTATATTTAAGAGGAATATGAAGTAGTATGTTAAAGAGGAATATGAAGTAGTATGTTTAAGAGGAATATGAAGAAGTATGTTTAAGAGGAATATGAAGAAATATGTTTAAAAAGAATATGAAGTAGCATGTTTAAGAGAAATATGAAGTAGTATGTTTCAGAGGAATATGCAGCAGTATGTTTAAGAGGAATATGAAGTAGTATGTTTAAGAGGAATATAAAGTAGTATGTTTAAGAGGAATATGAAGTAGTATGTTTAAGAGGAATATGTAGTAGTATATTTAAGAGGAATATGAAGTAGTATGTTTAAGAGGAATATGAAGCAGTATGTTTAAGAGGAATATGAAGTAGCATGTTTAAGAGAAATATGAAGTAGTATGTTAAAGAGTAATATGAAGTAGTATGTTTAAGAGGAATTTGAAGTAGTATATTTAAGAGGAATATGCAGTAGTATATTTAAGAGGAATATGATTAAGTATATTTAAGAGGAATATGAAGTAGTATGTTTAAGAGCAATATGAAGTAGTATGTTTAAGAGGAATATGAAGTGGTATGTTTAAGAGGAATATGAAGTAGTATGTTTAAGAGGAATATGAAGTAGTATGTTTAAGAGGAATATGAAGTAGTGTGTTTAAGAAGAATATGAAGTAGTATGTGTAAGAGGAATATGAAGTTGTATGTTTAAGAGGAATATGAAGTAGTATGTTTAAGAGGAATATGAAGTAGTATGTTTCAGAGGAATATGAAGTAGTTTATTTAAGAGGAATATGAAGTAATATGTTTAAGAGGAATATGAAGTAGTATATTTAAGAGGAATATGAAGTAGTATGTTTAAGAGGAATATGAAGTAGTATGTTTTAGAGGAATATGAAGTAGTATGTTTAAGAGGAATATGAAGTAGTATGTTTAAGAGGAATATGAAGTAGTATGTTTCAGAGGAATATGAAGTAGTATGTTTAAGAGGAATATGAAGTAGTATGTTTAAGAGGAATATGAAGTAGTATGTTTAAGAGGAATATGAAGTAGTATGTTTAAGAGGAATATGCAGTAGTATATTTAAGAGGAATATGAAGTAGTATATTTAAGAGGAATATGAAGTAGTATTTTTAATAGGAATATGATGTAGTATGTTTAAGAGGAATATGAAGTAGTATGTTTAAGAGCAATATGAAGTAGTATGTTTAAGAGGAATATGAAGTAGTATGTTTAAGAGGAATATGAAGTAGTATGTTTAAGAAATGTATGAAGTAGTATGTTAAAGAGGAATATGAAGTAGTACGTTTAAGAAAAATATGAAGTAGTATGTTTAAGAGGAATATGAAGTAGTATGTTTAAGAGGAATATGAAGTAGTATGTTTAAGAGGAAAATGAAGTACTATGTTTCAGAGGAATATGAAGTAGTATGTTTAAGAGGAATATGAAGTAATATGTTTAAGAGGAATATGAAGTAGTATATTTAAGAGGAATATGAAGTAGTATGTTTAAGAGGAATATGAAGTAGTATGTTTTAGAGAAATATGAAGTAGTATGTTTAAGAGGAATATGAAGTAGTGTGTTTAAGAGGAATATGAAGTAGTATGTTTAAGAGGAATATGAAGTAGTATGTTTAAGAGGAATATGAAGTAGTATGTTTAAGAGGAATATGAAGTAGTATATTTAAGAGGAATATGCAGTAGTATATTTAAGAGGAATGTGAAGTAGTATATTTAAGAGGAATATAAAGTAGTATGTTTCAGAGGAATATGAAGTAGTATGTTTAAGAAGAATATGAAGTAGTATGTTTAAGAGGAATATGAAGGAGTATGTTTAAGAGGAATATGAAGTAGTATGTTTAAGAGTACTATGAAGTAGTATGTTTAAGATGAAAATGAAGTAGTATATTTAAGAGGAATATGCAGTAGTATATTTAAGAGGAATATGAAGTAGTATATTTAAGAGAAATATGTAGTAGTATGTTAAAGAGGAATATGAAGTGGTATGTTTAAGAGGAATATGAAGAAGTATGTTTAAGAGGAATATGAAGAAGCATGTTTAAGAAAAATATGAAGTAGTATGTTTAAGAGTAATATGAAGTAGTATGTTTCAGAGGAATATTCAGCAGTATGTTTAAGAGGAATATGAAGTAGTATGTTTAAGAGGAAAATAAAATAGTATGTTTAAGAGGAATATGAAGTAGTATGTTTAAGAGGAATATGTAGTAGTATATTTAAGAGGAATATGAAGTAGTATGTTTAAGAGGAATATGAAGCAATATGTTTAAGAGGAATATGAAGTAGTATGTTTAAGAGGAATATGAAGTAGTATGTTTAAGAGTAATATGAAGTAGTATGTTTAAGAGGAATTTGAAGTAGTATATTTAAGAGGAATATGCAGTAGTATATTTAAGAGGAATATGAATTAGTATATTTAAGAGGAATATGAAGTAGTATGCTTAAGAGCAATATGAAGTAGTATGTTTAAGAGGAATATGAGGTAGTATATTTTAGAGGAATATGAAGTAGTATGTTTAAGAGGAATATGAAGTAGTATGTTTAAGAGAAATATGAAGTAGTATGTTTAAGAAGAATATGAAGTAGTATGTTTAAGAGGAATATGAAGTAGTATGTTTAAGAGGAATATGAAGTAGTATGTTTAAGAGGAATATGAAGTAGTATGTTTAAGAAGAACATGAAGTAGTATGTTTAAGAGGAATATGAAGTAGTATATTTAAGAGGAATATGAAGTAGAATGTTTAAGGGGAATATAAGGTAGTATGTTTAAGAGGAATATGAAGTAGTATGTTTAAGAGGAATATGAAGTAGTATATTTAAGAGGAATATGAAGTATTATATTTAAGAGGAATGTGAAGTAGTATGTTTAAGAAGAATATGAAGTAGTATAATTAAAAGGAATATGAAGTAGTATATTTAAGAGGAATATGAAGTAGTAGGTTTAAGTGGAATATGCACAAGTAAATTTAAGAGGAATATGCAGTAGTATATTTAAGAGGAATGTGAAGTAGTATGTTTAAGAGGAATATGAAGTAGTATGTCTAAGAGGAATATGAAGTAGTTTGTTTAAGAGGAATATTAAGTAGTATGTTTAAAAGGAATATTAAGTAGTATGTTTAAGAGGAATATGAAGTAGTATGTTTAAGATGAATATGAAGTAGTATGTTTAAGAGGAATATGAGGTAGTATGTTAAAGAGGAATATGAAGTTGTATATTTAAGAGGATTATGAAGTAGTATGTTTAAAAGGAATATGAAGTAGTAGTATGTTTAAGAGGAATATGAAGTAGTATGTTTAAGAGGAATATGCGTTAATATATTTAAGAGGAATATAAAGTAGTATGTTTAAGAGGAAATTTAAGTAGTAGTATGTTTAAGAGGAATACGAATTAGTATGTTTAAGAGGAATATGAAGTAGTATGTTTAAGAGTAATATGAAGTAGTATGTTTGAGAGGAATATGAAGTAGTTTGTTCAAAAGGAATATGAAGTAGTATGTTTAAGAGGAATGTGAAGTAGTATGTTTAAGAGGAATATGAAGTAGTATGTTTAAGAGGATTATGAAGTAGTATGTTTAAGAGGAATATGAAGTGGTATGTTTAAGAGGATTATGAAGTAGTACGTTTAAGAGGAATATGAAGTAGTATGTTTAAGAGGAATATGAAGTAGTATGTTTAAGATGAATGTGAAGAAGTATGTTGAAGAGGAATATGAATTAGTATATTTAAGAGGAATAAGAAGTAGTTTGTTGAAAAAGAATATGAAGTAGAATGTTTAAGAGGAATATGAAGTAGTATGTTTAAGAGGAATATGAAGTAGTATGTTTAAGAGGAATATGAAGTAGTATATTTAAGAGGAATGTGAAGTAGTATATTTAAGAGGAATATGAAGTAGTATGTTTAAGAGGAATATGAAGTAGTATATTTAAGAGGAATAAGAAGTAGTTTGTTCAAAAGGAATATGAAGTAGTATGTTTAAGAGGAATATGAAGTAGTATGTTTAAGAGGAATATGAAGTAGTATGTTTAAGAGGACTATGAAGAAGTATGTTTAAGAGGAATATGAAGTGGTATGTTTAAGAGGATTATGAAGTAGTACGTTTAAGAGGAATATGAAGTAGTATGTTTAAGAGGAATATGAAGTAGTATGTTTAAGATGAATGTGAAGAAGTATGCTTAAGAGGAATATGAAGTAGTATGTTTAAGAGGAATATGAAGTAGTATGTTTAAGAGGAATATTAAGTAGTATTTTTAAGAGGACTATGAAGTAGTATGTTTAACAGGAATATGAAGTAGTGTGTTTAAGAGGAATATAAAGTAGTATGTTTAAGAGGAATATGAAGTAGTATGTTTAAGAGTAATATGAAGTAGTATGTTTAAGAGGAATTTGAAGTAGTATATTTAAGAGGAATATGCAGTAGTATATTTAAGAGGAATATGAATTAGTATATTGAAGAGGAATATGAAGTAGTATGCTTAAGAGCAATATGAAGTAGTATGTTTAAGAGGAATATGAGGTAGTATATTTTAGAGGAATATGAAGTAGTATGTTTAAGAGGAATATGAAGTAGTATGTTTAAGAGAAATATGAAGTAGTATGTTTAAGAAGAATATGAAGTAGTATGTTTAAGAGGAATATGAAGTAGTATGTTTAAGAGGAATATGAAGTAGTATGTTTAAGAGGAATATGAAGTAGTATGTTTAAGAAGAACATGAAGTAGTATGTTTAAGAGGAATATGAAGTAGTATATTTAAGAGGAATATGAAGTAGAATGTTTAAGGGGAATATAAGGTAGTTTGTTTAAGAGGAATATGAAGTAGTATGTTTAAGAGGAATATGAAGTAGTATATTTAAGAGGAATATGAAGTATTATATTTAAGAGGAATGTGAAGTAGTATGTTTAAGAAGAATATGAAGTAGTATAATTAAAAGGAATATGAAGTAGTATATTTAAGAGGAATATGAAGTAGTAGGTTTAAGTGGAATATGCACAAGTAAATTTAAGAGGAATATGCAGTAGTATATTTAAGAGGAATGTGAAGTAGTATGTTTAAGAGGAATATGAAGTAGTATGTCTAAGAGGAATATGAAGTAGTTTGTTTAAGAGGAATATTAAGTAGTATGTTTAAAAGGAATATTAAGTAGTATGTTTAGGAGGAATATGAAGTAGTATGTTTAAGATGAATATGAAGTAGTATGTTTAAGAGGAATATGAGGTAGTATGTTAACGAGGAATATGAAGTTGTATATTTAAGAGGATTATGAAGTAGTATGTTTAAAAGGAATATGAAGTAGTAGTATGTTTAAGAGGAATATGAAGTAGTATGTTTAAGAGGAATATGCGTTAATATATTTAAGAGGAATATGAAGTAGTATGTTTAAGAGGAAATTTAAGTAGTAGTAGGTTTAAGACGAATACGAATTAGTATGTTTAAGAGGACTATGAAGAAGTATGTTTAAGAGGAATATGAAGTGGTATGTTTAAGAGGATTATGAAGTAGTACGTTTAAGAGGAATATGAAGTAGTATGTTTAAGAGGAATATGAAGTAGTATGTTTAAGATGAATGTGAAGAAGTATGCTTAAGAGGAATATGAAGTAGTATGTTTAAGAGGAATATGAAGTAGTATGTTTAAGAGGAATATTAAGTAGTATTTTTAAGAGGACTATGAAGTAGTATGTTTAACAGGAATATGAAGTAGTGTGTTTAAGAGGAATATAAAGTAGTATGTTTAAGAGGAATATGAAGTAGTATGTTTAAGAGTAATATGAAGTAGTATGTTTAAGAGGAATTTGAAGTAGTATATTTAAGAGGAATATGCAGTAGTATATTTAAGAGGAATATGAATTAGTATATTGAAGAGGAATATGAAGTAGTATGCTTAAGAGCAATATGAAGTAGTATGTTTAAGAGGAATATGAGGTAGTATATTTTAGAGGAATATGAAGTAGTATGTTTAAGAGGAATATGAAGTAGTATGTTTAAGAGAAATATGAAGTAGTATGTTTAAGAAGAATATGAAGTAGTATGTTTAAGAGGAATATGAAGTAGTATGTTTAAGAGGAATATGAAGTAGTATGTTTAAGAGGAATATGAAGTAGTATGTTTAAGAAGAACATGAAGTAGTATGTTTAAGAGGAATATGAAGTAGTATATTTAAGAGGAATATGAAGTAGAATGTTTAAGGGGAATATAAGGTAGTTTGTTTAAGAGGAATATGAAGTAGTATGTTTAAGAGGAATATGAAGTAGTATATTTAAGAGGAATATGAAGTATTATATTTAAGAGGAATGTGAAGTAGTATGTTTAAGAAGAATATGAAGTAGTATAATTAAAAGGAATATGAAGTAGTATATTTAAGAGGAATATGAAGTAGTAGGTTTAAGTGGAATATGCACAAGTAAATTTAAGAGGAATATGCAGTAGTATATTTAAGAGGAATGTGAAGTAGTATGTTTAAGAGGAATATGAAGTAGTATGTCTAAGAGGAATATGAAGTAGTTTGTTTAAGAGGAATATTAAGTAGTATGTTTAAAAGGAATATTAAGTAGTATGTTTAGGAGGAATATGAAGTAGTATGTTTAAGATGAATATGAAGTAGTATGTTTAAGAGGAATATGAGGTAGTATGTTAACGAGGAATATGAAGTTGTATATTTAAGAGGATTATGAAGTAGTATGTTTAAAAGGAATATGAAGTAGTAGTATGTTTAAGAGGAATATGAAGTAGTATGTTTAAGAGGAATATGCGTTAATATATTTAAGAGGAATATGAAGTAGTATGTTTAAGAGGAAATTTAAGTAGTAGTAGGTTTAAGACGAATACGAATTAGTATGTTTAAGAGGAATATGAAGTAGTATGTTTAAGAGTAATATTAAGTAGTATGTTTGAGAGGAATATGAAGTAGTTTGTTCAAAAGGAATATGAAGTAGTATGTTTAAGAGGAATATGAAGTAGTATGTTTAAGAGGAATATGAAGTAGTATGTTTAAGAGGATTATGAAGTAGTATGTTTAAGAGGAATATGAAGTGGTATGTTTAAGAGGATTATGAAGTAGTACGTTTAAGAGGAATATGAAGTAGTATGTTTAATAGGAATATGAAGTAGTAGTTTAAGATGAATGTGAAGAAGTATGTTGAAGAGGAATATGAATTAGTATATTTAAGAGGAATAAGAAGTAGTTTGTTGAAATAGAATATGAAGTAGTATGTTTAAGAGGAATATGAAGTAGTATGTTTAAGAGGAATATGAAGTAGTATGTTTAAGAGGAATATGAAGTAGTATATTTAAGAGGAATGTGAAGTAGTATATTTAAGAGGAATATGAAGTAGTATGTTTAAGAGGAATATGAAGTAGTATATTTAAGAGGAATAAGAAGTAGTTTGTTCAAAAGGAATATGAAGTAGTATGTTTAAGAGGAATATGAAGTAGTATGTTTAAGAGGAATATGAAGTAGTATGTTTAAGAGGACTATGAAGAAGTATGTTTAAGAGGAATATGAAGTGGTATGTTTAAGAGGATTATGAAGTAGTACGTTTAAGAGGAATATGAAGTAGTATGTTTAAGAGGAATATGAAGTAGTATGTTTAAGATGAATGTGAAGAAGTATGCTTAAGAGGAATATGAAGTAGTATGTTTAAGAGGAATATGAAGTAGTATGTTTAAGAGGAATATTAAGTAGTATTTTTAAGAGGACTATGAAGTAGTATGTTTAAGAGGAATATGCAGTAGTATATTTAAGAGTAATATGAAGTAGTATATTTAAGAGGAATGTGAAGTAGTATGTTTAAGAGGAATATGAAGTAGTATGTTTAAGAGGAATATGAAGTTGTATATTTAAGACGAATATGAAGTATTATGTTTAAGTGGAATATGAAGTAGTATGTTTAAGAGGAATATGAAGTAGTATGTTTAAGAGGAATATGAAGTAGTATGTTTCAGAGGAATATGAAGTAGTATGTTTAAGAGGAATATGAAGTAATATGCTTAAGAGGAATATGAAGTAGTATATTTAAGAGGAATATGAAGTAGTATGTTTAAGAGCAATATGAAGTAGTATGTTTTAGAGGAATATGAAGTAGTATGTTTAAGAGGAATATGAAGTAGTATGTTTAAGAGGAATATGAAGTAGTATGTTTAAGAGGAATATGAAGTAGTATGTTTAAGAGGAATATGAAGTAGTATGTTTAAGAGGAATATGAAGTAGTATGTTTAAGAGGAATATGAAGTAGTATGTTTAAGAGGAATATGAAGTAGTATGTTTAAGAGGAATATGAAGTAGTATGTTTAAGAGGAATATGAAGTAGTGTGTTTAAGAAGAATATGAAGTAGTATGTTTAAGAGGAATATGAAGTTGTATGTTTAAAAGGAATATGAAGTAGTATGTTTAAGAGGAATATGAAGTAGTATGTTTCAGAGGAATATGAAGTAGTTTATTTAAGAGGAATATGAAGTAATATGTTTAAGAGGAATATGAAGTAGTATATTTAAGAGGAATATGAAGTAGTATGTTTAAGAGGAATATGAAGTAGTATGTTTTAGAGGAATATGAAGTAGTATGTTTAAGAGGAATATGAAGTAGTATGTTTAAGAGGAATATGAAGTAGTATGTTTCAGAGGAATATGAAGTAGTATGTTTAAGAGGAATATGAAGTAGTATGTTTAAGAGGAATATGAAGTAGTATGTTTAAGAGGAATATGAAGTAGTATGTTTAAGAGGAATATGCAGTAGTATATTTAAGAGGAATATGAAGTAGTATATTTAAGAGGAATATGAAGTAGTATTTTTAATAGGAATATGATGTAGTATGTTTAAGAGGAATATGAAGTAGTATGTTTAAGAGCAATATGAAGTAGTATGTTTAAGAGGAATATGAAGTAGTATGTTTAAGAGGAATATGAAGTAGTATGTTTAAGAAATGTATGAAGTAGTATGTTAAAGAGGAATATGAAGTAGTACGTTTAAGAAGAATATGAAGTAGTATGTTTAAGAGGAATATGAAGTAGTATGTTTAAGAGGAATATGAAGTAGTATGTTTAAGAGGAAAATGAAGTACTATGTTTCAGAGGAATATGAAGTAGTATGTTTAAGAGGAATATGAAGTAATATGTTTAAGAGGAATATGAAGTAGTATATTTAAGAGGAATATGAAGTAGTATGTTTAAGAGGAATATGAAGTAGTATGTTTTAGAGAAATATGAAGTAGTATGTTTAAGAGGAATATGAAGTAGTGTGTTTAAGAGGAATATGAAGTAGTATGTTTAAGAGGAATATGAAGTAGTATGTTTAAGAGGAATATGAAGTAGTATGTTTAAGAGGAATATGAAGTAGTATGTTTAAGAGGAATATGCAGTAGTATATTTAAGAGGAATGTGAAGTAGTATATTTAAGAGGAATATAAAGTAGTATGTTTCAGAGGAATATGAAGTAGTATGTTTAAGAAGAATATGAAGTGGTATGTTTAAGAGGAATATGAAGGAGTATGTTTAAGAGGAATATGAAGTAGTATGTTTAAGAGTACTATGAAGTAGTATGTTTAAGATAAAAATGAAGTAGTATATTTAAGAGGAATATGCAGTAGTATATTTAAGAGGAATATGAAGTAGTATATTTAAGAGAAATATGAAGTAGTATGTTAAAGAGGAATATGAAGTGGTATGTTTAAGAGGAATATGAAGAAGTATGTTTAAGAGGAATATGAAGAAGCATGTTTAAGAAAAATATGAAGTAGTATGTTTAAGAGTAATATGAAGTAGTATGTTTCAGAGGAATATTCAGCAGTATGTTTAAGAGGAATATGAAGTAGTATGTTTAAGAGGAAAATAAAATAGTATGTTTAAGAGGAATATGAAGTAGTATGTTTAAGAGGAATATGTAGTAGTATATTTAAGAGGAATATGAAGTAGTATGTTTAAGAGGAATATGAAGCAATATGTTTAAGAGGAATATGAAGTAGTATGTTTAAGAGGAATATGAAGTAGTATGTTTAAGAGTAATATGAAGTAGTATGTTTAAGAGGAATTTGAAGTAGTATATTTAAGAGGAATATGCAGTAGTATATTTAAGAGGAATATGAATTAGTATATTTAAGAGGAATATGAAGTAGTATGCTTAAGAGCAATATGAAGTAGTATGTTTAAGAGGAATATGAGGTAGTATATTTTAGAGGAATATGAAGTAGTATGTTTAAGAGGAATATGAAGTAGTATGTTTAAGAGAAATATGAAGTAGTATGTTTAAGAAGAATATGAAGTAGTATGTTTAAGAGGAATATGAAGTAGTATGTTTAAGAGGAATATGAAGTAGTATGTTTAAGAGGAATATGAAGTAGTATGTTTAAGAAGAACATGAAGTAGTATGTTTAAGAGGAATATGAAGTAGTATATTTAAGAGGAATATGAAGTAGAATGTTTAAGGGGAATATAAGGTAGTATGTTTAAGAGGAATATGAAGTAGTATGTTTAAGAGGAATATGAAGTAGTATATTTAAGAGGAATATGAAGTATTATATTTAAGAGGAATGTGAAGTAGTATGTTTAAGAAGAATATGAAGTAGTATAATTAAAAGGAATATGAAGTAGTATATTTAAGAGGAATATGAAGTAGTAGGTTTAAGTGGAATATGCACAAGTAAATTTAAGAGGAATATGCAGTAGTATATTTAAGAGGAATGTGAAGTAGTATGTTTAAGAGGAATATGAAGTAGTATGTCTAAGAGGAATATGAAGTAGTTTGTTTAAGAGGAATATTAAGTAGTATGTTTAAAAGGAATATTAAGTAGTATGTTTAAGAGGAATATGAAGTAGTATGTTTAAGATGAATATGAAGTAGTATGTTTAAGAGGAATATGAGGTAGTATGTTAAAGAGGAATATGAAGTTGTATATTTAAGAGGATTATGAAGTAGTATGTTTAAAAGGAATATGAAGTAGTAGTATGTTTAAGAGGAATATGAAGTAGTATGTTTAAGAGGAATATGCGTTAATATATTTAAGAGGAATATGAAGTAGTATGTTTAAGAGGAAATTTAAGTAGTAGTATGTTTAAGAGGAATACGAATTAGTATGTTTAAGAGGAATATGAAGTAGTATGTTTAAGAGTAATATGAAGTAGTATGTGTGAGAGGAATATGAAGTAGTTTGTTCAAAAGGAATATGAAGTAGTATGTTTAAGAGGAATATGAAGTAGTATGTTTAAGAGGAATATGAAGTAGTATGTTTAAGAGGATTATGAAGTAGTATGTTTAAGAGGAATATGAAGTGGTATGTTTAAGAGGATTATGAAGTAGTACGTTTAAGAGG
The DNA here is from genome assembly GCA_958298945.1 of Atherix ibis. Classification (NCBI taxonomy): domain Eukaryota; kingdom Metazoa; phylum Arthropoda; class Insecta; order Diptera; family Athericidae; genus Atherix; species Atherix ibis. The sequence continues at coordinate 155,672 of CATQJD010000034.1, read as the reverse complement.
AATATGAAGTAGTATGTTTAAGAGGAATATGAAGTAGTATGTTTAAGATGAATGTGAAGAAGTATGTTGAAGAGGAATATGAATTAGTACATTTAAGAGGAATAAGAAGTAGTTTGTTGAAAAAGAATATGAAGTAGTATGTTTAAGAGGAATATGAAGTAGTATGTTTAAGAGGAATATGAAGTAGTATGTTTAAGAGGAATATGAAGTAGTATATTTAAGAGGAATGTGAAGTAGTATATTTAAGAGGAATATGAAGTAGTATGTTTAAGAGGAATATGAAGTAGTATATTTAAGAGGAATAAGAAGTAGTTTGTTCAAAAGGAATATGAAGTAGTATGTTTAAGAGGAATATGAAGTAGTATGTTTAAGAGGAATATGAAGTAGTATGTTTAAGAGGACTATGAAGAAGTATGTTTAAGAGGAATATGAAGTGGTATGTTTAAGAGGATTATGAAGTATTACGTTTAAGAGGAATATGAAGTAGTATGTTTAAGAGGAATATGAAGTAGTATGTTTAAGATGAATGTGAAGAAGTATGCTTAAGAGGAATATGAAGTAGTATGTTTAAGAGGAATATGAAGTAGTATGTTTAAGAGGAATATTAAGTAGTATTTTTAAGAGGACTATGAAGTAGTATGTTTAAGAGGAATATGCAGTAGTATATTTAAGAGTAATATGAAGTAGTATATTTAAGAGGAATGTGAAGTAGTATGTTTAAGAGGAATATGAAGTAGTATGTTTAAGAGCAATATGAAGTAGTATGTTTAAGAGGAATATGAAATAGTATGTTTAAGAGAAATATGAAGTAGTATGTTTAAGAGTAATATGAAGTAGTATGTTTAAGAGTAATATGAAGTAGTATATTTAAGCCGAATATGAAGTATGTTAGTATGTTTAAAAGGAATATGAAGTAGTATTTTTAAGAGGAATATGAAGTAGTATGTTTAAGAGGAATATGAAGTAGTATGTTTAAGAGGAATATGAAGTAGTATGTTTAAGAGGAACATGAAGCAGTATGTTTAAGAGGAATATGAAGTAATATGTTTAAGAGGAATATGAAGTAGTATGTTTAAGAGGAATATGAAATAGTATATTTAAGAGGAATATGAAGTAGTATGTTTAAGAGGAATATGAAGTATTATGTTTAACAGGAATATGAAGTAGTATGTTTAAGAGGAATATGAAGTAGTATGTTTAAGAGGAATATGAAGTTGTATATTTAAGACGAATATGAAGTAGTATGTTTAAGTGGAATATGAAGTAGTATGTTTAAGAGGAATATGAAGTAGTATGTTTAAGAGGAATATGAAGTAGTATGTTTCAGAGGAATATGAAGTAGTATGTTTAAGAGGAATATGAAGTAATATGCTTAAGAGGAATATGAAGTAGTATATTTAAGAGGAATATGAAGTAGTATGTTTAAGAGCAATATGAAGTAGTATGTTTTAGAGGAATATGAAGTAGTATGTTTAAGAGGAATATGAAGTAGTATGTTTAAGAGGAATATGAAGTAGTATGTTTAAGAGGAATATGAAGTAGTATGTTTAAGAGGAATATGAAGTAGTATGTTTAAGAGGAATATGAAGTAGTATGTTTAAGAGGAATATGAAGTAGTATGTTTAAGAGGAATATGAAGTAGTATGTTTAAGAGGAATATGAAGTAGTATGTTTAAGAAATGTATGAAGTAGTATGTTAAAGAGGAATATGAAGTAGTATGTTTAAGAAGAATATGAAGTAGTATGTTTAAGAGGAATATGAAGTAGTATGTTTAAGAGGAATATGAAGTAGTATATTTAAGAGGAATATGAAGTAGTATGTTTAAGAGGAATATGAAGTAGTATGTTTTAGAGGATTATGAAGTAGTATGTTTAAGAGGAATATGAAGTAGTGTGTTTAAGAGGAATATGAAGTAGTATGTTTAAGAGGAATATGAAGTAGTATGTTTAAGAGGAATATGAAGTAGTATGTTTAAGAGGAATATGAAGTAGTATGTTTAAGAGGAATATGCAGTAGTATATTTAAGAGGAATGTGAAGTAGTATATTTAAGAGGAATATAAAGTAGTATGTTTCAGAGGAATATGAAGTAGTATGTTTAAGAGGAATATGAAGTAGTATGTTTAAGAGGAATGTGAAGGAGTATGTTTAAGAGGAATATGAAGTAGTATGTTTAAGAGTACTATGAAGTAGAATGTTTAAGATGAAAATGAAGTAGTATATTTAAGAGGAATATGCAGTAGTATATTTAAGAGGAATATGAAGTAGTATATTTAAGAGAAATATGAAGTAGTATGTTAAAGAGGAATATGAAGTGGTATGTTTAAGAGGAATATGAAGAAGTATGTTTAAGAGGAATATGAAGAAGCGTGTTTAAGAAAAATATGAAGTAGTATGTTTAAGAGTAATATGAAGTAGTATGTTTCAGAGGAATATGCAGCAGTATGTTTAAGAGGAATATGAAGTAGTATGTTTAAGAGGAAAATAAAATAGTATGTTTAAGAGGAATATGAAGTAGTATGTTTAAGAGGAATATGTAGTAGTATATTTAAGAGGAATATGAAGTAGTATGTTTAAGAGGAATATGAAGCAGTATGTTTAAGAGGAATATGAAGTAGTATGTTTAAGAGGAATATGAAGTAGTATGTTTAAGAATAATATGAAGTAGTATGTTTAAGAGGAATTTGAAGTAGTATATTTAAGAGGAATATGCAGTAGTATATTTAAGAGGAATATGAATTAGTATATTTAAGAGGAATATGAAGTAGTATGCTTAAGAGCAATATGAAGTAGTATGTTTAAGAGGAATATGAGGTAGTATATTTTAGAGGAATATGAAGTAGTATGTTTAAGAGGAATATGAAGTAGTATGTTTAAGAGGAATATGAAGTAGTATGTTTAAGAAGAATATGAAGTAGTATGTTTAAGAGGAATATGAAGTAGTATGTTTAAGAGGAATATGAAGTAGTATGTTTAAGAGGAATATGAAGTAGTATGTTTAAGAGGAACATGAAGTAGTATGTTTAAGAGGAATATGAAGTAGTATATTTAAGAGGAATATGAAGTAGAATGTTTAAGGGGAATATAAGGTAGTATGTTTAAGAGGAATATGAAGTAGTATGTTTAAGAGGAATATGAAGTAGTATATTTAAGAGGAATATGAAGTATTATATTTAAGAGGAATGTGAAGTAGTATGTTTAAGAAGAATATGAAGTAGTATAATTAAAAGGAATATGAAGTAGTATATTTAAGAGGAATATGAAGTAGTAGGTTTAAGAGGAATATGCACAAGTAAATTTAAGAGGAATATGCAGTAGTATATTTAAGAGGAATGTGAAGTAGTATGTTTAAGAGGAATATAAAGTAGTATGCCTAAGAGGAACATGAAGTAGTTTGTTTAAGAGGAATATTAAGTAGTATGTTTAAAAGGAATATTAAGTAGTATGTTTAAGAGGAATATGAAGTAGTATGTTTAAGAGCAATATGAAGTAGTATGTTTAAGAGGAATATGAAATAGTATGTTTAAGAGAAATATGAAGTAGTATGTTTAAGAGTAATATGAAGTAGTATGTTTAAGAGTAATATGAAGTAGTATATTTAAGACGAATATGAAGTATGTTAGTATGTTTAAAAGGAATATGAAGTAGTATTTTTAAGAGGAATATGAAGTAGTATGTTTAAGAGGAATATGAAGTAGTATGTTTAAGAGGAATATGAAGTAGTATGTTTAAGAGGAACATGAAGCAGTATGTTTAAGAGGAATATGAAGTAATATGTTTAAGAGGAATATGAAGTAGTATGTTTAAGAGGAATATGAAATAGTATATTTAAGAGGAATATGAAGTAGTATGTTTAAGAGGAATATGAAGTATTATGTTTAAGAGGAATATGAAGTAGTATGTTTAAGAGGAATATGAAGTAGTATGTTTAAGAGGAATATGAAGTTGTATATTTAAGACGAATATGAAGTAGTATGTTTAAGTGGAATATGAAGTAGTATGTTTAAGAGGAATATGAAGTAGTATGTTTAAGAGGAATATGAAGTAGTATGGTTCAGAGGAATATGAAGTAGTATGTTTAAGAGGAATATGAAGTAATATGCTTAAGAGGAATATGAAGTAGTATATTTAAGAGGAATATGAAGTAGTATGTTTAAGAGCAATATGAAGTAGTATGTTTTAGAGGAATATGAAGTAGTATGTTTAAGAGGAATATGAAGTAGTATGTTTAAGAGGAATATGAAGTAGTATGTTTAAGAGGAATATGAAGTAGTATGTTTAAGAGGAATATGAAGTAGTATGTTTAAGAGGAATATGAAGTAGTATGTTTAAGAGGAATATGAAGTAGTATGTTTAAGAGGAATATGAAGTAGTATGTTTAAGACGAATATGAAGTAGTATGTTTAAGAAATGTATGAAGTAGTATGTTAGAGAGGAATATGAAGTAGTATGTTTAAGAAGAATATGAAGTAGTATGTTTAAGAGGAATATGAAGTAGTATGTTTAAGAGGAATATGAAGTAGTATGTTTAAGAGGAATATGAAGTAGTATGTTTCAGAGGAATATGAAGTAGTATGTTTAAGAGGAATATGAAGTAATATGTTTAAGAGGAATATGACGTAGTATATTTAAGAGGAATATGAAGTAGTATGTTTAAGAGGAATATGAAGTAGTATGTTTTAGAGGAATATGAAGTAGTATGTTTAAGAGGAATATGAAGTAGTATGTTTAAGAGGAATATGAAGTAGTATGTTTAAGAGGAATATGAAGTAGTATGTTTAAGAGGAATATGCAGTAGTATATTTAAGAGGAATGTGAAGTAGTATATTTAAGAGGAATATAAAGTAGTATGTTTCAGAGGAATATGAAGTAGTATGTTTAAAAGGAATATGAAGTAGTATGTTTAAGAGGAATGTGAAGGAGTATGTTTAGGAGGAATATGAAGTAGTATGTTTAAGAGTACTATGAAGTAGTATGTTTAAGATGAAAATGAAGTAGTATATTTAAGAGGAATATGCAGTAGTATATTTAAGAGGAATATGAAGTAGTATATTTAAGAGAAATATGAAGTAGTATGTTAAAGAGGAATATGAAGTGGTATGTTTAAGAGGAATATGAAGAAGTATGTTTAAGAGGAATATGAAGAAGCATGTTTAAGAAAAATATGAAGTAGTATGTTTAAGAGTAATATGAAGTAGTATGTTTCAGAGGAATATGCAGCAGTATGTTTAAGAGGAATATGAAGTAGTATGTTTAAGAGGAAAATAAAATAGTATGTTTAAGAGGAATATGAAGTAGTATGTTTAAGAGGAATATATAGTAGTATATTTAAGAGGAATATGAAATAGTATGTTTAAGAGGAATATGAAGCAGTATGTTTAAGAGGAATATGAAGTAGTATGTTTAAGAGGAATATGAAGTAGTATGTTTAAGAGTAATATGAAGTAGTATGCTTAAGAGGAATTTGAAGTAGTATATTTAAGAGGAATATGCAGTAGTATATTTAAGAGGAATATGAATTAGTATATTTAAGAGTAATATGAAGTAGTATGCTTAAGAGCAATATGAAGTAGTAAGTTTAAGAGGAATATGAGGTAGTATATTTTAGAGGAATATGAAGTAGTATGTTTAAGAGGAATATGAAGTAGTATGTTTAAGAGGAATATGAAGTAGTATGTTTAAGAAGAATATGAAGTAGTATGTTTAAGAGGAATATGAAGTAGTATGTTTAAGAGGAATATGAAGTAGTATGTTTAAGAGGAATATGAAGTAGTATGTTTAAGAGGAACATGAAGTAGTATGTTTAAGAGGAATATGAAGTAGTATATTTAAGAGGAATATGAAGTAGAATGTTTAAGGGGAATATAAGGTAGAATGTTATGAGGAATATGAAGTAGTATGTTTAAGAGGAATATGAAGTAGTATATTTAAGAGGAATATGAAGTATTATATTTAAGAGGAATGTGAAGTAGTATGTTTAAGAAGAATATGAAGTAGTATAATTAAAAGGAATATGAAGTAGTATATTTAAGAGGAATATGAAGTAGTAGGTTTAAGAGGAATATGCACAAGTAAATTTAAGAGGAATATGCAGTAGTATATTTAAGAGGAATGTGAAGTAGTATGTTTAAGAGGAATATAAAGTAGTATGTCTAAGAGGAACATGGAGTAGTTTGTTTAAGAGGAATATTAAGTAGTATGTTTAAAAGGAATATTAAGTAGTATGTTTAAGAGGAATATGAAGTAGTATGTTTAAGATGAATATGAAGTAGTATGTTTAAGAGGAATATGAGGTAGTATGTTAAAGAGGAATATGAAGTTGTATATTTAAGAGGAATATGAAGTAGTATGTTTAAAAGGAATATGAAGTAGTAGTATGTTTAAGAGGAATATGAAGTAGTATGTTTAAGAGGAATATGCGTTAATATATTTAAGAGGAATATGAAGTAGTATGTTTAAGATGAAATTTAAGTAGTAGTATGTTTAAGAGGAATACGAATTAGTATGTTTAAGAGGAATATGAAGTAGTATGTTTAAGAGTAATATGAAGTAGTATGTTTGAGAGGAATATGAAGTAGTTTGTTCAAAAGGAATATGAAGTAGTATGTTTAAGAGGAATATGAAGTAGTATGTTTAAGAGGAATATGAAGTAGTATGTTTAAGAGGACTATGAAGAAGTATGTTAAAGAGGAATATGAAGTGGTATGTTTAAGAGGATTATGAAGTAGTACGTTTAAGAGGAATATGAAGTAGTATGTTTAAGAGGAATATGAAGTAGTATGTTTAAGATGAATGTGAAGAAGTATGTTGAAGAGGAATATGAATTAGTATATTTAAGAGGAATAAGAAGTAGTTTGTTGAAAAAGAATATGAAGTAGTATGTTTAAGAGGAATATGAAGTAGTATGTTTAAGAGGAATATGAAGTAGTATGTTTAAGATGAATATGAAGTAGTATATTTAAGAGGAATGTGAAGTAGTATATTTAAGAGGAATATGAAGTAGTATGTTTAAGAGGAATAAGAAGTAGTATATTTAAGAGGAATAAGAAGTAGTTTGTTCAAAAGGAATATGAAGTAATATGTTTAAGAGGAATATGAAGTAGTATGTTTAAGAGGAATATGAAGTAGTGTGTTTAAGAGGAATATGAAGTAGTATGTTTAAGAGGAATATGAAGTAGTATGTTTAAGAGGAATATGAAGTAGTATGTTTAAGAGGAATATGAAGTAGTATGTTTAAGAGGAATATGCAGTAGTATATTTAAGAGGAATGTGAAGTAGTATATTTAAGAGGAATATAAAGTAGTATGTTTCAGAGGAATATGAAGTAGTATGTTTAAGAGGAATATGAAGTAGTATATTTAAGAGGAATGTGAAGGAGTATGTTTAGGAGGAATATGAAGTAGTATGTTTAAGAGTACTATGAAGTAGTATGTTTAAGATGAAAATGAAGTAGTATATTTAAGAGGAATATGCAGTAGTATATTTAAGAGGAATATGAAGTAGTATATTTAAGAGAAATATGAAGTAGTATGTTAAAGAGGAATATGAAGTGGTATGTTTAAGAGGAATATGAAGAAGTATGTTTAAGAGGAATATGAAGAAGCATGTTTAAGAAAAATATGAAGTAGTATGTTTAAGAGTAATATGAAGTAGTATGTTTCAGAGGAATATGAAGTAGTATGTTTAAGAGGAATATGAAGTAGTATGTTTAAGAGGACTATGAAGAAGTATGTTTAAGAGGAATATGAAGTGGTATGTTTAAGAGGATTATGAAGTAGTACGTTTAAGAGGAATATGAAGTAGTATGTTTAAGAGGAATATGAAGTAGTATGTTTAAGATGAATGTGAAGAAGTATGCTTTAGAGGAATATGAAGTAGTATGTTTAAGAGGAATATGAAGTAGTATGTTTAAGAGGAATATTAAGTAGTATTTTTAAGAGGACTATGAAGTAGTATGTTTAAGAGGAATATGCAGTAGTATATTTAAGAGTAATATGAAGTAGTATATTTAAGAGGAATGTGAAGTAGTATGTTTAAGAGGAATATGAAGTAGTATGTTTAAGAGCAATATGAAGTAGTATGTTTAAGAGGAATATGAAATAGTATGTTTAAGAGAAATATGAAGTAGTATGTTTAAGAGTAATATGAAGTAGTATGTTTAAGAGTAATATGAAGTAGTATATTTAAGAGGAATATGAGGTATGTTAGTATGTTTAAAAGGAATATGAAGTAGTATTTTTAAGAGGAATATGAAGTAGTATGTTTAAGAGGAATATGAAGTAGTATGTTTAAGAGGAATATGAAGTAGTATGTTTAAGAGGAACATAAAGCAGTATGTTTAAGAGGAATATGAAGTAATATGTTTAAGAGGAATATGAAGTAGTATGTTTAAGAGGAATATGAAATAGTACATTTAAGAGGAATATGAAGTAGTATGTTTAAGAGGAATATGATGTATTATGTTTAAGAGGAATATGAAGTAGTATGTTTAAGAGGAATATGAAGTAGTATGTTTAAGAGGAATATGAAGTTGTATATTTAAGACGAATATGGAGTAGTATGTTTAGGAGGAATATGAAGTAGTATGTTTAAGAGGAATATGAAGTAGTATGTTTAAGAGGAATATGAAGTAGTATGTTTAAGAGGAATATGAAGTAGTATGTTTAAGAGGAATATGAAGTAGTATGTTTAAGAGGAATATGAAGTAGTATGTTTAAGAGGAATATGAAGTAGTATGTTTAAGAGGAATATGAAGTAGTATGTTTAAGAGGAATATGCAGTAGTATATTTAAGAGGAATATGAAGTAGTATATTTAAGAGGAATATGAAGTAGTATGTTTAGGAGGAATATGAAGTAGTATGTTTAAGAGGAATATGAAGTAGTATGTTTAAGAGGAATATGAAATAGTATATTTAAGAGGAATATGAAGTATGTTAGTATGTTTAAAAGGAATATGAAGTAATATGCTTAAGAGGAATATGAAGTAGTATATTTAAGAGGAATATGAAGTAGTATGTTTAAGAGGAATATGAAGTAGTATGTTTTGGAGGAATATGAAGTAGTATGTTTAAGAGGAATATGAAGTAGTATGTTTAAGAGGAATATGAAGTAGTATGTTTAAGAGGAATATGAAGTAGTATGTTTAAGAGGAATATGAAGTAGTATGTTCAAGAGGAATATGAAGTAGTATGTTTAAGAGGAATATGAAGTAGTATGTTTAAGAGGAATATGAAGTAGTATGTTTAAGAGGAATATGAAGTAGTATGTTTAAGAGGAATATGAAGTAGTATGTTTAAGAGGAATATGCAGTAGTATATTTAAGAGGAATATGAAGTAGTATATTTAAGAGGAATATGAAGTAGTATGTTTAGGAGGAATATGAAGTAGTATGTTTAAGAGGAATATGAAGTAGTATGTTTAAGAGGAATATGAAATAGTATATTTAAGAGGAATATGAAGTATGTTAGTATGTTTAAAAGGAATATGAAGTAGTATTTTTAAGAGGAATATGAAGTAGTGTGTTTAAGAGGAATATGAAGTAGTATGTTTAAGAGGAATATGAAATAGTATGTTTAAGAGGAATATGAAGTAGTATGTTTAAGAGGAATATGAAGTAATATGTTTAGAGTAATATGAAGTAGTATGTTTAAGAGGAATATGAAATAGTATATTTAAGAGGAATATGAAGTAGTATGTTTAAGAGGAATATGAAGTATTATGTTTAAGAGGAATAAGAAGTAGTATGTTTAAGAGGAATATGAAGTAGTATGTTGAAGAGGAATATGAAGTTGTATATTTAAGATGAATATGAAGTAGTATGTTTAAGTGGAATATGAAGTAGTATGTTGAAGAGGAATATGACGTAGTATGTTTAAGAGGAATATGAAGTAGTATGTTTCAGAGGAATATGAAGTAGTATGTTTAAGAGGAATATGAAGTAATATGCTTAAGAGGAATATGAAGTAGTATATTTAAGAGGAATATGAAGAAGTATGTTTAAGAAGAATATGAAGTAGTATGTTTTAGAGGAATATGAAGTAGTATGTTTAAGAGGAATATGAAGTAGTATGTTTAAGAGGAATATGATGTAGTATGTTTAAGAGGAATATGAAGTAGTATGTTTAAGAGGAATATGAAGTAGTATGTTTAAGAGGAATAATAAGTAGTATGTTTAAGAGGAATATGAAGTAGTATGTTTAAGAGGAATATGAAGTAGTATGTTTAAGAGGAATATAAAGTAGTATGTTTAAGAGGAATATGAAATAGTATGTTTAAGAGGAATATGCAGTAGTATATTTAAGAGGAATATGAAGTAGTATATTTAAGAGGAATATGAAGTAGTATTTTTAAGAGGAATATGAAGTAGTATGTTTAAGAGGAATATGAAGTAGTATGTAAAAGGGGAATATGAAGTAGTATGTTTAAGAGGAATATGAAGTAGTATGTTTAAGAGGTTTATGAAGTAGTATGTTAAAGAGGAATATGAAGTAGTATGTTTAAAAGGAATATGAAGAAGTATGTTTAAGAGGAATATGAAGAAGTATGTTTAAGAAGAATATGAAGTAGTATGTTTATGAGGAATATGAAGTAGTATGTGTAAGAGGAATATGCAGCAGTATGTTTAAGAGGAATATGAAGTAGTATGTTTAAGAGGAATATAAAGTATTATGTTTAAGAGGAATATGAAGTAGTATGTTTAAGAGGAATATGAAGTTGTATAATTAAGAGGAATATGAAGTAGTATGTTTAAGAGGAATATGAAGTAGTGTGTTTAAGAGGAATATGAAGTAGTATGTTTAAGAGGAATATGAAGTAGTATGTTTAAGAGGAATATGAAGTAGTATGTTTAAGAGGAATATGAAGTAGTATGTTTAAGAGGAATAAGAAGTAGTTTGTTTAAGAGGAATATGAAGTAGTATGTTTAAGAGGAATATGCAGTAGTATAATTAAGAGGAATATGAAGTTGTATGTTTAAGAGGAATATGAAGTAGTATGTTTAAGAGGAATATGAAGTAGTATGTTTAAAATGAAAATGAAGTAGTATATTTAAGAGGAATATGCAGTTGTATATTTAAGAGGAATATGAAGTAGTATATTTAAGAGGAGTATGAAGTAGTATGTTAAAGAGGAATATGAAGTAGTATGTTTAAGAGGAATATGAAGAAGTATGTTTAAGAGGACTATGAAGAGGTATGTTTAAGAAGAATATGAAGTAGTATGTTTATGAGGAATATGAAGTAGTATGTGTAAGAGGAATATGCAGCAGTATGTTTAACAGGAATAAAAAGTAGTGTGTTTAAGAGGAATATAAAGTAGTATGCTTAAGAGGAATATGAAGTAGTATGTTCAAGAGGAATATGCAGTAGTATAATTAAGAGGAATATGAAGTAGTATGTTTAAGAGGAATATGAAGTAGTATGTTTAAGAGGAATATGAAGTAGTATGTTTAAGAGGAATATGAAGTAGTATGTTTAAGAGGAATATGAAGTAGTATGTTTAAGAGGAATATGAAGTAGTATGTTTAAGAGGAATATGAAGTAGTATGTTTAAGAGGAATATGAAGTAGTATGTTTAAGAGGAATATGAAGTAGTATGCTTAAGAGGAATATGAAGTTGTATAATTAAGAGGAATATGAAGTAGTATGTTTAAGAGGAATATGAGGTAGTATGTTTAAGAGGAATATGAAGTAGTATGTTTAAAAGGAATATGAAGTAGTATATTTAAGAGGAATATAAAGTATTATATTTAAGAGAACTATGAAGTAGTATGTTTAAGAGGAATATGAAGTAGTATAATTAAGAGGAATATGAAGTAGTATATTTAAGAGGGATATGAAGTAGTATGTTTAAGAGGAATATGCAGTAGTAAATTTAAGAGGACTATGCAGTAGTATATTTAAGAGGAATATGAAGTAGTATGTTTAGGAGGAATATGAAGTAGTATGTTTAAAAGGAATATGAAGTAGTATGTTTAAGAGGAATATTAAGTAGTATGTTTAAAAGGAATATTAAGTAGTATGTTTTAGAGGAATATGAAGTAGTATGTTTAAGAGGAATATGAAGTAGTATGTTAAAGAGGAATATGAGGTAGTATGTTTAAGAGGAATATGAAGTTGTATATTTAAGAGGAATATGAAGTAGTATGTTTAAAAGGAATATGAAGTAGTATGTTTAATAGGAATATGAAGTAGTATATTTAAGAGGAATATGAAGTAGTATGTTTAAGAGGAATATGAAGTAGTATATTTAAGAGGAATATGAAGTAGTATATTTAAGAAGGATATAAAGTAGTATGTTTAAGAGGAATATGAAGTAGTATGTTTAAGAGGAATATGAAGTAGTATGTTTAAGAGGAATATGAGGTAGTATGTTTAAGAGGAATATGAAGTAGTATGTTTAACAGGAATATGAAGTAGTATGTTTAAGGGGAATATGAAGTAGTATGTTTAAGAGGAATATGAAGTAGTATGTTTAAGTGGAATATGAAGTAGTATGTTTAAGAGGAATATGAAGTAGTATGTTTAAAAGGAATATAAAGTAGTATGTTTAAGAGGAATATGAAGTAGTATCTTTAAGAGGAATATGAAGTAGTGCATTTAAGAGGAATATGAAGTAGTATGTTTAAGAGGAATATGAAGTAGTATATTTAAGGGGAATATGAAATAGTATATTTAAGAGGAATATGAAGTAGTACGTTTAAGAGGAATATGAAGTAGTATATTTAACAGGAATATGAAGTAGTATGTTTAAGAGGAATATGAGGTATTATGTTGAAGAGGAATATGAAGTAGTATGTTTAAGAGGAATATGAAGTAGTATGTTTAAGAGGAATATGAAGTAGTATATTTCAGAGGAATATGAAGTATTATATTTAAGAGGAATATGAAGTACTATAATTAAGAGGAATATGAAGTAGTATGTTTAAGAGGAATATGAAGTAGTGTGTTTAAGAGGAATATGAAGTAGTATGTTTAAGAGGAAAATGAAGTAGTATATTTAAGAGGAATATGCAGTTGTATATTTAAGAGGAATATGAAGTAGTATATTTAAGAGGAGTATGAAGTAGTATGTTAAAGAGGAATATGAAGTAGTATGTTTAAGAGGAATATGAAGAAGTATGTTTAAGAGGAATATGAAGAGGTATGTTTAAGAAGAATATGAAGTAGTATGTTTATGAGGAATATGAAGTAGTATGTGTAAGAGGAATATGCAGCAGTATGTTTAACAGGAATACGAAGTAGTGTGTTTAAGAGGAATATAAAGTAGTATGCTTAAGAGGAATATGAAGTAGTATGTTTAAGAGGAATATGCAGTAGTATAATTAAGAGGAATATGAAGTAGTATGTTTAAGAGGAATATGAAGTAGTATGTTTAAGAGGAATATGAAGTAGTATGTTTAAGAAGAATATGAAGTAGTATGTTTAAGAGGAATATGAAGTAGTATGTTTAAGAGGAATATGAAGTAGTATGTTTAAGAGGAATATGAAGTAGTATGTTTAAGAGGAATATGAAGTAGTATGTTTAAGAGGAATATGAAGTAGTATGCTTAAGAGGAATATGAAGTAGTATATTTAAGAGGAATATGAAGTAGTATGTTTAAGAGGAATATGAAGTTGTATAATTAAGAGGAATATGAAGTAGTATGTTTAAGAGGAATATGAGGTAGTATGTTTAAGAGGAATATGAAGTAGTATGTTTAAAAGGAATATGAAGTAGTATATTTAAGAGGAATATAAAGTATTATATTTAAGAGGACTATGAAGTAGTATGTTTAAGAGGAATATGAAGTAGTATAATTAAGAGGAATATGAAGTAGTATATTTAAGAGGGATATGAAGTAGTATGTTTAAGAGGAATATGCAGTAGTAAATTTAAGAGGAATATGCAGTAGTATATTTAAGAGGAATATGAAGTAGTATGTTTAGGAGGAATATGAAGTAGTATGTTTAAAAGGAATATGAAGTAGTATGTTTAAGAGGAATATTAAGTAGTATGTTTAAAAGGAATATTAAGTAGTATGTTTCAGAGGAATATGAAGTAGTATGTTTAAGAGGAATATGAAGTAGTATGTTAAAGAGGAATATGATGTAGTATGTTTAAGAGGAATATGAAGTTGTATATTTAAGAGGAATATGAAGTAGTATGTTTAAAAGGAATATGAAGTAGTATGTTTAATAGGAATATGAAGTAGTATATTTAAGAGGAATATGAAGTAGTATGTTTAAGAGGAATATGAAGTAGTATATTTAAGAGGAATATGAAGTAGTATATTTAAGAAGGATATGAAGTAGTATGTTTAAGAGGAATATGAAGTAGTATGTTTAAGAGGAATATGAAGTAGTATGTTTAAGAGGAATATGAGGTAGTATGTTTAAGAGGAATATGAAGTAGTATGTTTAAGAGGAATATGAAGTAGTATGTTTAAGGGGAATATGAAGTAGTATATTTAAGAAGGATATGAAGTAGTATGTTTAAGAGGAATATGAAGTAGTATATTTAAGAGGAATATGAAGTAGTATGTTTAAGAGGAATATGAAGTAGTATATTTAAGAGGAATATGAAGTAGTATATTTAAGAAGGATATGAAGTAGTATGTTTAAGAGGAATATGAAGTAGTATGTTTAAGAGGAATATGAAGTAGTATGTTTAAGAGGAATATGAGGTAGTATGTTTAAGAGGAATATGAAGTAGTATGTTTAAGAGGAATATGAAGTAGTATGTTTAAGGGGAATATGAAGTAGTATGTTTAAGAGGAATATGAAGTAGTATATTTAAGGGGAATATGAAATAGTATATTTAAGAGGAATATGAAGTAGTATGTTTAAGAGGAATATGAAGTAGTATATTTAAGAGGAATATGAAGTAGTACGTTTAAGAGGAATATGAAGTAGTATATTTAACAGGAATATGAAGTAGTATGTTTAAGAGGAATATGAGGTATTATGTTGAAGAGGAATATGAAGTAGTATGTTTAAGAGGAATATGAAGTAGTATGTTAAAGAGGAATATGAAGTAGTATATTTCAGAGGAATATGAAGTATTATATTTAAGAGGAATATGAAGTAGTATGTTTAAGAGGAATATGAAGTAGTATATTTATGAGGAATATGAAGTAGTATATTTAAGAGGAGTATGAAGTAGTATGTCAAAGAGGAATATGAAGTAGTATGTTTAAGAGGAATATGAAGAAGTATGTTTAAGAGGAATATGAAGAAGAATGTTTAAGAAGAATATGAAGTAGTATGTTTAAGAGGAATATGAAGTAGTATGTTTAAGAGGAATATGCAGCAGTATGTTTAAGAGGAATATGAAGTAGTATGTTAAAGAGGAATATAAAGTAGTATGTTTAAGAGGAATATGAAGTAGTATGTTTAAGAGGAATATGCAGTAGTATAATTAAGAGGAATTTGAAGTAGTATGTTTAAGAGGAATATGAAGTAGTACGTTTAAGAGGAATAAGAAATAGTATGTTTAAGAGGAATATGAAGTAGTATGTTTAAGAGTAATATGAAGTAGTATGTTTAAGAGGAATATGAAGTAGTATGTTTAAGAGGAATATGCAGCAGTATGTTTAAGAGGAATATGAAGTAGTATGTTTAAGAGGAATATAAAGTAGTATGTTTAAGAGGAATATGAAGTATTATATTTAAGAGGAATATGAAGTAGTATATTTAAGAGGAATATGCAGTAGTATATTTAAGAGGAATATGAATTAGTATATTTAAGAGGAATATGAAGTAGTATGCTTAAGAGGAATATGAAGTAGTATGTTTAAGAGGAATATGAAGTAGTATGTTTAAGAGGAATATGAAGAAGTATGCTTAAGAGGAGTATGAAGTAGTATGTTTAAGAGGAATATGAAATAGTATGTTTAAGAGGAATATGAAGTAGTATGTTTAAGAGAAATATGAAGTAGTATGTTTAAGAGGAATATGAAGTAGTATGTTTAAGAGGAATATAAAGTAGTATGTTTAAGAGGAATATGAAGTAGTATGTTTAAGAGGAATATGAAGTTGTATATTTAAGAGGAATATGAAGTAGTATGTTTAAGAGGAATATGAGGTATTATGTTTAAGAGGAATATGAAGTAGTATGTTTAAAAGGAATATGAAGTAGTATATGTAAGAGGAATATGAATTATTATATTTAAGATGAATATGAAGTAGTATGTTTAAGAGGAATATGAAGTAGTATAATTAAGAGGAATATGAAGTATTATATTTAAGAGGGATATGAAGTAGTATGTTTAAGAGGAATATGCAGTAGTAAATTTAAGAGGAATATGCAGTAGTATATTTAAGAGGAATATGAAGTATTATGTTTAAGAGGAATATTAAGTAGTATGTTTAAAAGGAATATTAAGTAGTATGTTTAAGAGGAATATGGAGTAGTAAATTTAAGAGGAATATGCAGTAGTATATTTAAGAGGAATATGAAGTAGTATGTTTAGGAGGAATATGAAGTAGTATGTTTAAAAGGAATATGAAGTAGTATGTTTAAGAGGAATATTAAGTAGTATGTTCAAAAGGAATATTAAGTAGTATGTTTCAGAGGAATATGAAGTAGTATGTTTAAGAGGAATATGAAGTAGTATGTTAAAGAGGAATATGAGGTAGTATGTTTAAGAGGAATATGAAGTTGTATATTTAAGAGGAATATGAAGTAGTATGTTTAAAAGGAATATGAAGTAGTATGTTTAATAGGAATATGAAGTAGTATATTTAAGAGGAATATGAAGTAGTATGTTTAAGAGGAATATGAAGTAGTATATTTAAGAGGAATAAGAAGTAGTATGTTTAAGAGGAATATGAGGTAGTATGTTTAAGAGGAATATGAAGTAGTATGTTTAAGAGGAATATGAAGTAGTATGTTTAAGGGGAATATGAAGTAGTATGTTTAAGAGGAATATGAAGTAGTATGTTTAAGTGAAATATGAAGTAGTATGTTTAAGAGGAATATGAAGTAGTATGTTTAAAAGGAATATAAAGTAGTATGTTTAAGAGGAATATGAAGTAGTATCTTTAAGAGGAATATGAAGTAGTGCATTTAAGAGGAATATGAAGTAGTATGTTGAAGAGGAATATGAAGTAGTATATTTAAGGGGAATATGAAATAGTATATTTAAGAGGAATATGAAGTAGTATGTTTAAGAGGAATATGAAGTAGTATATTTAAGAGGAATATGAAGTAGTACGTTTAAGAGGAATATGAAGTAGTATATTTAACAGGAATATGAAGTAGTATGTTTAAGAAGAATATGAGGTATTATGTTGAAGAGGAATATGAAGTAGTATGTTTAAGAGGAATATGAAGTAGTATGTTTTAGAGGAATGTGAAGTAGTATATTTCAGAGGAATATGAAGTATTATATTTAAGAGGAATATGAAGTAGTATGTTTAAGAGGAATAAGAAGTAGTATATTTATGAGGAATATGAAGTAGTATATTTAAGAGTAGTATGAAGTAGTATGTCAAAGAGGAATATGAAGTAGTATGTTTAAGAGGAATATGAAGAAGTATGTTTAAGAGGAATATGAAGAAGAATGTTTAAGAAGAATATGAAGTAGTATGTTTAAGAAGAATATGAAGTAGTATGTTTAAGAGGAATATGCAGTAGTATAATTAAGAGGAATATGAAGTAGTATGTTTAAGAGGAATATGAAGTAGTACGTTTAAGAGGAATACGAAATAGTATGTTTAAGAGGCATATGAAGTAGTATGTTTAAGAGTAATATGAAGTAGTATGTTTAAAAGCAATTTGAAGTAGTATATTTAAGAGAAATATGCAGTAGTATATTTAAGAGGAATATGAATTAGTATATTTAAGAGGAATATGAAGTAGTATGCTTAAGAGGAATATGAATTAGTATGTTTAAGAGGAATATGAAGTAGTATGTTTAAGAGGAATATGAAGAAGTATGCTTAAGAGGAGTATGAAGTAGTATGTTTAAGAGGAATATGAAATAGTATGTTTAAGAGGAATATGAAGTAGTATGTTTAAGAGGAATATGAAGTAGTATGTTTAAGAGGAATATGAAGTAGTATGTTTAAGAGGAATATAAAGTAGTATGTTTAAGAGGAATATGAAGTAGTATGTTTAAGAGGAATATGAAGTTGTATATTTAAGAGGAATATGAAGTAGTATGTTTAAGAGGAATATGAGGTATTATGTTTAAGAGGAATATGAAGTAGTATGTTTAAGGGGAATATGAAGTAGTATATGTAAGAGGAATATGAATTATTATATTTAAGATGAATATGAAGTAGTATGTTTAAGAGGAATATGAAGTATTATAATTAAGAGGAATATGAAGTAGTATATTTAAGAGGGATATGAAGTAGTATGTTTAAGAGGAATATGCAGTAGTAAATTTAAGAGGAATATGCAGTAGTATATTTAAGAGGAATATGAAGTATTATGTTTAAGAGGAATATTAAGTAGTATGTTTAAAAGGAATATTAAGTAGTATGTTTAAGAGGAATATGCAGTAGTAAATTTAAGAGGAATATGCAGTAGTATATTTAAGAGGAATATGAAGTAGTATGTTTAGGAGGAATATGAAGTAGTATGTTTAAAAGGAATATGAAGTAGTATGCGCAAGAGGAATATTAAGTAGTATGTTTAAAAGGAATATTAAGTAGTATGTTTCAGAGGAATATGAAGTAGTATGTTTAAGAGAAATATGAAGTAGTATGTTAAAGAGGAATATGAGGTATTACGTTTAAGAGGAATATGAAGTTGTATATTTAAGAGGAATATGAAGTAGTATGTTTAAAAGGAATATGAAGTAGTATGTTTAATAGGAATATGAAGTAGTATATTTAAGAGGAATATGAAGTAGTATGTTTAAGAGGAATATGAAGTAGTATATTTAAGAGGAATATGAAGTCGTATATTTAAGAAGGATATGAAGTAGTATGTTTAAGAGGAATATGAAGTAGTATGTTTAAGAGGAATAAGAAGTAGTATGTTTAAGAGGAATATGAGGTAGTATGTTTAAGAGGAATATGAAGTAGTATGTTTAAGAGGAATATGAAGTAGTATGTTTAAGGGGAATATGAAGTAGTATGTTTAAGAGGAATATGAAGTAGTATGTTTAAGTGGAATATGAAGTAGTATGTTTAAGAGGAATATGAAGTAGTATGTTTAAAAGGAATATAAAGTAGTATGTTTAAGAGGAATATGAAGTAGTATCTTTAAGAGGAATATGAAGTAGTGCATTTAAGAGGAATATGAAGTAGTATGTTTAAGAGGAATATGAAGTAGTATATTTAAGGGGAATATGAAATAGTATATTTAAGAGGAATATGAAGTAGTATGTTTAAGAGGAATATGAAGTAGTATATTTAAGACGAATATGAAGTAGTACGTTTAGGAGGAATATGAAGTAGTATATTTAACAGGAATATGAAGTAGCATGTTTAAGAGGAATATGAGGTATTATGTTGAAGAGGAATATGAAGTAGTATGTTTAAGAGGAATATGAAGTAGTATGTTTAAGAGGAATATGAAGTAGTATATTTCAGAGGAATATGAAGTATTATATTTAAGAGGAATATGAAGTAGTATGTTTAAGAGGAATATGAAGTAGTATATTTATGAGGAATATGAAGTAGTATATTTAAGAGGAGTATGAAGTAGTATGTCAAAGAGGAATATGAAGTAGTATGTTTAAGAGGAATATGAAGAAGGATGTTTAAGAGGAATATGAAGAAGAATGTTTAAGAAGAATATGAAGTAGTATGTTTAAGAGGAATATGAAGTAGTATGTTTAAGAGGAATATGCAGCAGTATGTTTAAGAGGAATATAAAGTAGTATGTTTAAGAGGAATATAAAGTAGTATGTTTAAGAGGAATATGAAGTAGTATGTTTAAGAGGAATATGCAGTAGTATAATTATGAGGAATATGAAGTAGTATGTTTAAGAGGAATATGAAGTAGTACGTTTAAGAGGAATAAGAAATAGTATGTTTAAGAGGAATATGAAGTAGTATGTTTAAGAGTAATATGAAGTAGTATGTTTAAAAGCAATTTGAAGTAGTATATTTAAGAGAAATATGCAGTAGTATATTTAAGAGGAATATGAATTAGTATATTTAAGAGGAATATGAAGTAGTATGCTTAAGAGGAATATGAAGTAGTATGTTTAAGAGGAATATGAAGTAGTATGTTTAAGAGGAATATGAAGAAGTATGCTTAAGAGGAGTATGAAGTAGTATGTTTAAGAGGAATATGAAATAGTATGTTTAAGAGGAATATGAAGTAGTATGTTTAAGAGGAATATGAAGTAGTATGTTTAAGAGGAATATGAAGTAGTATGTTTAAGAGGAATATAAAGTAGTATGTTTAAGAGGAATATGAAGTAGTATGTTTAAGAGGAATATGAAGTTGTATATTTAAGAGGAATATGAAGTAGTATGTTTAAGAGGAATATGAGGTATTATGTTTAAGAGGAATATGAAGTAGTATGTTTAAAAGGAATATGAAGTAGTATATGTAAGAGGAATATGAAGTATTATATTTAAGATGAATATGAAGTAGTATGTTTAAGAGGAATATGAAGTAGTATAATTAAGAGGAATATGAAGTAGTATATTTAAGAGGGATATGAAGTAGTATGTTTAAGAGGAATATGCAGTAGTAAATTTAAGAGGAATATGCAGTAGTATATTTAAGAGGAATATGAAATATTATGTTTAAGAGGAATATTAAGTAGTATGTTTAAAAGGAATATTAAGTAGTATGTTTAAGAGGAATATGAAGTAGTATGTTTAAGAGGAATTTGAAGTAGTATGTTCAAGAGAAATATGAGGAAGTATTTTTAAGAGGAATATGAAGTAGTATATTTAAGACGGATATGAAGTAGTATGTTTAAGAGGAATATGAAGTAGTATGTTTAAGAGGAATATGAAGTAGTATACTTTAGAGGAATATGAAGTAGTATGTTTAAGAGGAATATGAAGTAGTATGCTTAAGAGGAATATGAGGTAGTATGTTTAAGAGGAATATGAAGTAGTATGTTTAAGGGGAATATGAAGTAGTATGTTTAAGAGGAATATGAAGTATTATGTATAATTGGAATATGAAGTAGTATGTTTAAGAGGAATATGAAGTAGTATGTTTAAAAGGAATATAAAGTAGTATGTTTAAGAGGAATATGAAGTAGAATGTTTAAGAGGAATATGAAGTAGTGGATTTAAGAGGAATATGAAGTAGTATGTTTAAGAGGAATATGAAGTAGTATATTTAAGGGGAATATGAAATGGTATATTTAAGAGGACATTGAAGTAGTATGTTTAAGAGGAATATGAAGTAGTATGTTTAAGAGGAATATGAAGTAGTATGTTTAAGAGGAATATGAAGTAGTATATGTAACAGGAATATGAAGTAGTATGTTTAAGAGGAATATGAGGTATTATGTTTAAGAGGAATATGAAGTATTATGTTTAAGAGGAATATGAAGTTGTAGAATGAAGAGGAATTTGAAGTTGTATATTTAAGAAGAATATGAAGTAGTATATTTAAGAAGAATATGAAGTAATATATTTAAGAGGAATATGAATTAGTATTTTTAAGAGGAATATGAAGTAGTATATGTAACAGGAATATGAAGTAGTATATTTCAGAGGAATATGAAGTATTATATTTAAGAGGAATTTGAAGTAGTATGTTTAAGAGGAACATGAAGTAGTATAACTAAGAGGAATTTGAAGTTGTATATTTAAGAAGAATATGCAGTAGTATGTTTAAGAGGAATATGAAGTAGTATGTTTAAAAGGAATATAAAGTAGTATGTTTAAGAGGAATATGAAGTAGTATGTTTAAGAGGAATATGAAGTAGTGTATTTAAGAGGAATATGAAGTAGTATATTTAAGAGGAATATGAAGTAGTATATTTAAGGGGAATATGAAATAGTATATTTAAGAGGAATATGAAGTAGTATGTTTAAGAGGAATATGAAGTAGTATATTAAGAGGAATATGAAGTAGTATGTTTAAGAGGAATATGAAGTAGTATATGTAACAGGAATATGAAGTAGTATGTTTAAGAGGAATATGAGGTATTATGTTTAAGAGGAATATGAAGTAGTATGTTTAAGAGGAATATGAAGTTGTATAATTAAGAGGAATTTGAAGTTGTATATTTAAGAATAATATGAAGTAGTATATTTAAGAGGAATATGAAGTAATATATTTAAGAGGAATATGAAGTAGTATGTTTAAGAGGAATATGAAGTAGTATATGTAACAGGAATATGAAGTAGTATATTTCAGAGGAATATGAAGTATTATATTTAAGAGGAATATGAAGTAGTATGTTTAGGAGGAATATGAAGTAGTATAATTAAGAGGAATGTGAAGTTGTATATTTAAGATGAATATGCAGTAGTATGTTTAAGAGGAATATGCAGTAGTATATTTAAGAGGAATATGCAGTAGCATATTTAAGAGGAATATGAAGTAGTATGTTTAAGAGGAATATGAAGTAGTATGTTTAAGAGGAATATGAAGTAGTATGTTTAAGAGGAATATCAAGTAGTATGTTTAAGAGGAATATAAAGTAGTATGTTTAAGAGGAATATGAAGTAGTATGTTTAAGAGGAATATGAAGTTGAATATTTAAGAGGAATATGAAGTAGTATGTTTAAAAGGAATATGAAGTAGTATGTTTAAGAGGAATATGAAGTAGTATATTTAAGAGGAATATGAAGTAGTATGCTTAAGAGGAATATGAAGTAGTATATTTAAGAGGAATATGAAGTAGTATATTTAAGACGGATATGAAGTAGTATGTTTAAGAGGAATATGAAGTAGTATGTTTAAGAGGAATATGAAGTAGTTTGTTTAAGAGGAATATGAAGTAGTATGTTTAAGAGGAATATGAAGTAGTATATTTAAGAGGAATATGAGGTATTATGTTTAAGAGGAATATGAAGTAGTATGTTTAAGAGGAATATGAAGTAGTATAATGAAGAGGAATTTGCAGTTGTATATTTAAGAAGAATATGAAGTAGTATATTTAAGAGGAATATGAAGTAATATATTTAAGAGGAATATGAAGTAGTATGTTTAAGAGGAATATGAAGTCGTATATGTAACAGGAATATGAAGTAGTGTATTTCAGAGGAATATGAAGTATTATATTTAAGAGGAATTTGAAGTAGTATGTTTAAGAGGAACATGAAGTAGTATAACTAAGAGGAATTTGAAGTTGTATATTTAAGAAGAATATGCAGTAGTATGTTTAAGAGGAATATGAAGTAGTATGTTTAAAAGGAATATAAAGTAGTATGTTTAAGAGGAATATGAAGTAGTATGCTTAAGAGGAATATGAAGTAGTGTATTTAAAAGGAATATGAAGTAGTATGTTTAAGAGGAATATGAAGAAGTATATTTAAGGGGAATATGAAATAGTATATTTAAGAGGAATATGAAGTAGTATGTTTAAGAGGAATATGAAGTAGTATATTAAGAGGAATATGAAGTAGTATGTTTAAGAGGAAAATGAAGTAGTATATGTAACAGGAATATGAAGTAGTATGTTTAAGAGGAATATGAGGTATTATGTTTAAGAGGAATATGAAGTAGTATGTTTAAGAGGAATATGAAGTAGTATAATTAAGAGTAATTTGAAGTTGTATATTTAAGAAGAATATGAAGTAGTATATTTAAGAGGAATATGAAGTAATATATTTAAGAGGAATATGAAGTAGTATGTTTAAGAGGAATATGAAGTAGTATATGTAACAGGAATATGAAGTAGTATATTTCAGATGAATATGAAGTATTATATTTAAGAGGAATATGAAGTAGTATGTTTAAGAGGAATATGAAGTAGTATAATTAAGAGGAATTTGAAGTTGTATATTTAAGAAGAATATGCAGTAGTATGTTTAAGAGGAATATGCAGTAGTATATTTAAGAGGAATATGCAGTAGCATATTTAAGAGGAATATGAAGTAGTTTGTTTAAGAGGAATATGAAGTAGTATGTTTAAAAGGAATATGAAGTAGTATGTTTAAGAGGAATATCAAGTAGTATGTTTAAGAGGAATATAAAGTAGTATGTTTAAGAGGAATATGAAGTAGTATGTTTAAGAGGAATATGAAGTTGAAAATTTAAGAGGAATATGAAGTAGTATGTTTAAAAGCAATATGAAGTAGTATGTTTAAGAGGAATATGAAGTAGTATATTTAAGAGGAATATGAAGTAGTATGTTTAAAAGAAATATGAAGTAGTATATTTAAGAGGAATATGAAGTAGTATATTTAAGACGGACATGAAGTAGTATATTTAAGAGGAATATGAAGTAGTATGTTTAAGAGGAATATGAAGTAGTTTGTTTAAGAGGAATATGAAGTAGTATGTTTAAGAGGAATATGAAGTAGTATGTTTAAGAGGAATATGAAGTATTATGTTTAAGAGAAATATGAAGTAGTTTGTTTAAGAGGAATATGAAGTAGCATGTTTAAGAGGGAGGAATATGAAATAGTATGTTTAAGAGGAATATGAAGTAGTATGTTTAAGGGGAATATGAAATAGTATGTTTAAGAGGAATATGAAGTAGTATGTTTAGGTGGAATATGAGGTAGTATGTTTAAGAGGAATATAAAGTAGTATGTTTAAGTGGAATATGAAGTAGTATGTTTAAGAGGTATATGAAGTAGTATGTATAAAAGGAATATAAAGAATTATATTTAAGAGGAATATGAAGTAGTTTGTTTTAGAGGAATATGAAGTATAATATTTAAGAGTAATATGAAGTAGTATATTTAAGAGGAATATGAAAGAGTATGTTTAAGAGGAATATGAAGTAGTATATTTAAGAGGAATATGAAGTAGTATGTTTAAGAGGAATAAGAAGTAGTATATTTAAGAGGAATATGAAGTAGTATGTTTAAGAGGAATATGAAGTATTATGTTTAAGAGAAATATGAAGTAGTATGTTTAAGTGGAATATGAAGTAGTATATTTAAGAGAAATATGAAGTAGTATGTTTAAGAGGAATATGAAGAAGTATGTTTAAAAGGAATATGATGTAGTATGTTTAAGTGGAATATGAAGTAGTATGTTTAAGAGGAATATGAAGTAGAATGTTTAAGAGGAATATGAAGAAGTATGTTTAAGAGGAATATGAAGTAGTATGTTTAAGAGGAATATGAAGTAGTATATTTAAGAGGAATATGAAGTAGTATGTTTAAGAGGAATATGAAGTAGTATATTTCAGAGGAATATAAAGTAGTATATTTAAGAGTAATATGAAGTAGTATGTTTAAGAGGAATATGAAGTAGTATATTTAAGAGGAATATGAAGTAGTATGTTTAAGAGGAATATGAAGTAGTATGTTTAAAAGGAATATGAAGTAGCATGTTTAAGAGGGAGGAATATGAAATAGTATGTTTAAGAGGAATATGAAGTAGTATGTTTAAAAGGAATATGAAGTAGTATGTTTAAGAGGAATATCAAGTAGTATGTTTAAGAGGAATATAAAGTAGTATGTTTAAGAGGAATATGAAGTAGTATGTTTAAGAGGAATATGAAGTTGAAAATTTAAGAGGAATATGAAGTAGTATGTTTAAAAGCAATATGAAGTAGTATGTTTAAGAGGAATATGAAGTAGTATATTTAAGAGGAATATGAAGTAGTATGTTTAAAAGAAATATGAAGTAGTATATTTAAGAGGAATATGAAGTAGTATATTTAAGACGGACATGAAGTAGTATATTTAAGAGGAATATGAAGTAGTATGTTTAAGAGGAATATGAAGTAGTTTGTTTAAGAGGAATATGAAGTAGTATGTTTAAGAGGAATATGAAGTAGTATATTTAAGAGGAATATGAAGTAGTATATTTAAGAGGAATATGAAGTAGTATGTTTAAGAGGAATATGAAGTAGTATGTTTAAAAGGAATATGAAGTAGCATGTTTAAGAGGGAGGAATATGAAATAGTATGTTTAAGAGGAATATGAAGTAGTATGTTTAAGGGGAATATGAAATAGTATGTTTAAGAGGAATATGAAGTAGTATGTTTAGGTGGAATATGAGGTAGTATGTTTAAGAGGAATATAAAGTAGTATGTTTAAGTGGAATATGAAGTAGTATGTTTAAGAGGTATATGAAGTAGTATGTATAAAAGGAATATAAAGAATTATATTTAAGAGGAATATGAAGTAGTTTGTTTTAGAGGAATATGAAGTATAATATTTAAGAGTAATATGAAGTAGTATATTTAAGAGGAATATGAAAGAATATGTTTAAGAGGAATATGAAGTAGTATATTTAAGAGGAATATGAAGTAGTATGTTTAAGAGGAATAAGAAGTAGTATATTTAAGAGGAATATGAAGTAGTATGTTTAAGAGGAATATGAAGTATTATGTTTAAGAGAAATATGAAGTAGTATGTTTAAGTGGAATATGAAGTAGTATATTTAAGAGAAATATGAAGTAGTATGTTTAAGAGGAATATGAAGAAGTATGTTTAAGAGGAATATGATGTAGTATGTTTAAGTGGAATATGAAGTAGTATGTTTAAGAGGAATATGAAGTAGAATGTTTAAGAGGAATATGAAGAAGTATGTTTAAGAGGAATATGAAGTAGTATGTTTAAGAGGAATATGAAGTAGTATATTTAAGAGGAATATGAAGTAGTATGTTTAAGAGGAATATGAAGTAGTATATTTCAGAGGAATATAAAGTAGTATATTTAAGAGTAATATGAAGTAGTATGTTTAAGAGGAATATGAAGTAGTATATTTAAGAGGAATATGAAGTAGTATGTTTAAGAGGAATATGAAGTAGTATATTTAAGAGGAATATAAAGTAGTATGTTTAAGAGGAATATGAAGAATTATGTTTAAGAGGAATATTAAGTAGTATGTTTAAGAGGAATATGAAGTAGTATGTTTAAGAGGAATATGAAGTAGTATATTTAAGAGGAATATGAAGTAGTATGTTTAAGAGGAATAAGAAGTAGTATATTTAAGAGGAATATGAAGTAGTATGTTTAAGAGGAATATGAAGTATTATGCTTAAGAGAAATATGAAGTAGTATGTTTAAGTGGAATATGAAGTAGTATATTTAAGAGAAATATGAAGTAGTATGTTTAAGAGGAATATGAAGTAGTACGTTTAAGAGGAATATGATGTAGTATGTTTAAGTGGAATATGAAGTAGTATGTTTAAGAGGAATATGAAGTAGAATGTTTAAGAGGAATATGAAGTAGTATATTTAAGAGGAATATGAAGTAGTTTGTTTAAGAGGAATATGAAATATTATGTTTAAGAGGAATATGATGTAGTATGTTTAAGTGGAATATGAAGTAGTATGTTTAAGAGGAATATGAAGTAGTATATTTAAGAGGAATATGAAGTAGTATGTTTAAGAGGAATATGAAGTAGTATATTTCAGAGGAATATAAAGTAGTATATTTAAGAGTAATATGAAGTAGTATGTTTAAGAGGAATATGAAGTAGTATATTTAAGAGGAATATGAAGTAGTATGTTTAAGAGGAATATGAAGTAGTATATTTAAGAGGAATATAAAGTAGTATGTTTAAGAGGAATATGAAGAATTATGTTTAAGAGGAATATTAAGTAGTATGTTTAAGAGGAATATGAAGTAGTATGTTTAAGAGGAATATGAAGTAGTATATTTAAGAGGAATATGAAGTAGTTTGTTTAAGAGGAATATGAAATATTATGTTTAAGAGGAATATGAAGTAGTATGTTTAAGACGAATATGAAGTAGTATGTTTAAGAGGAATATGAAGTAGTATATTTAAGAGGAATATGAAGTAGTTTGTTTAAGAGGAATATGAAGTATTATATTTAAGAGTAATTTGAAGTAGTATATTTAAGAGGAATATGAAGTAGTATATTTAAGAGGAATATGAAGTAGTATGTTTAAGAGGAATATGAAGTATTATGTTTAAGAGGAATATGAAGTAGTATGTTTAAGTAGAATATGAAGTAGTATGTTTAAGAGGAATGTGAAGTAGTATGTTTAAGAGGAATATGAAGTAGTATGTTTAAGAGAAATATGAAGTAGTATGTTTAAGAGGAATATGGAGTAATATGGTTATGAGGAATATGAAGTAGTATGTTTAAGAAGAATATGAAGTAGTATGTTTAAGAGTTATATGAAGTAGTATGTTTAAGAGGAATATGAAGTAGTATGTTTAAGAGGAATATGAAGTAGTATGTTTAAGAGGAATATGAAGTAGTATGTTTAAGAGGAATATGAAGTAGTATGTTTAAGAGGAATGTGAAGTAGTATGTTTAAGAGGAATATGAAGTAGTATGTTTAAGAGGAATATGCACTAGTATATTTAAGAGGAATATGAAGAAGTATATTTAAGAGGAATATGAAGTAGTATGTTTAGGAGGAATATGAAGTAGTATGTTTAAGAGGAATATGAAGTAGTATCTTCAAGTGGCATATGAAGTAGTATGTTTAAGAGGAATATGAAGTAGAATGTTTAAGAGGAATATGAAGTAGTATATTTAAGAGGAATATGAAGTAGTATGTTTAAGAGGAATATGAAGTATTATGTTTAAGAGAAATATGAAGTAGTATGTTTAAGTGGAATATGAAGTAGTTTGTTTTAGAGGAATATGAAGTATAATATTTAAGAGTAATATGAAGTAGTATATTTAAGAGGAATATGAAAGAGTATGTTTAAGAGGAATATGAAGTAGTATATTTAAGAGGAATATGAAGTAGTATGTTTAAGAGGAATAAGAAGTAGTATATTTAAGAGGAATATGAAGTAGTATGTTTAAGAGGAATATGAAGTATTATGTTTAAGAGAAATATGAAGTAGTATGTTTAAGTGGAATATGAAGTAGTATATTTAAGAGAAATATGAAGTAGTATGTTTAAGAGGAATATGAAGTAGTATGTTTAAGAGGAATATGATGTAGTATGTTTAAGTGGAATATGAAGTAGTATGTTTAAGAGGAATATGAAGTAGAATGTTTAAGAGGAATATGAAGAAGTATGTTTAAGAGGAATATGAAGTAGTATGTTTAAGAGGAATATGAAGTAGTATATTTAAGAGGAATATGAAGTAGTATGTTTAAGAGGAATATGAAGTAGTATATTTCAGAGGAATATAAAGTAGTATATTTAAGAGTAATATGAAGTAGTATGTTTAAGAGGAATATGAAGTAGTATATTTAAGAGGAATATGAAGTAGTATGTTTAAGAGGAATATGAAGTAGTATATTTAAGAGGAATATAAAGTAGTATGTTTAAGAGGAATATGAAGAATTATGTTTAAGAGGAATATTAAGTAGTATGTTTAAGAGGAATATGAAGTAGTATGTTTAAGAGGAATATGAAGTAGTATATTTAAGAGGAATATGAAGTAGTATGTTTAAGAGGAATAAGAAGTAGTATATTTAAGAGGAATATGAAGTAGTATGTTTAAGAGGAATATGAAGTATTATGTTTAAGAGAAATATGAAGTAGTATGTTTAAGTGGAATATGAAGTAGTATATTTAAGAGAAATATGAAGTAGTATGTTTAAGAGGAATATGAAGTAGTATGTTTAAGAGGAATATGATGAAGTATGTTTAAGTGGAATATGAAGTAGTATGTTTAAGAGGAATATGAAGTAGAATGTTTAAGAGGAATATGAAGTAGTATATTTAAGAGGAATATGAAGTAGCATGTTTAAGAGGAATATGAAGTAGTATATTTAAGAGGAATATGAAGTAATATGTTTAAGAGGAATATGAAGTAGTATGTTTAAGAGGAATATGAAGTAGTATATTTAAGAGGAATATGAAGTAGTATGTTTAAGAGGAATATGAAGTAGTATATTTAAGAGGAATATGAAGTAGTATGTTTAAGAGGAATATGAAGTTGTATAGTTAAGAGGATTATGAAGTAGTATGTTTAAGAGGAATATGAAGTAGTATGTTTAAGAGGAATATGAAGAAGTATGTTTAAGAGGAATATGAAGCATTATGTTTAAGAGCAATATGAAGTAGTATGTTTAAGTGGAATATGAAGTAGTATGTTTAAGAGGAATATGAAGTAGTATTTTTAAGAGGAATATGAAGTAATATGTTTATGAGGAATATGAAGTAGTATGTTTAAGAGGAATATGAAGTAGTATTTTTAACAGGAATATGAAGTAGTCTGTTTAAGGGGAATATGAAGTAGTATGTTTAAGAAGAATATGAAGTAGTATGTTTAAGAGGAATATGAAGTTGTATGTTTAAGAGGAATATGAAGTAGTATGTTTAATAGGAATATAAAGTAGTATGTTTAAGAGGAATATGAAGTATTGTAGTATGTTTAAGAGGAATATGAAGTATTGTAGTATGTTTAAGAGGAATATGAAGTAGTATGTTTAAGAGGAATATGAGGTAGTATGTTTACGAGGAATATGAAGAAGTATGTTTAAGAGGAATATGAAGTAGTCTGTTTAAGGGGAATATGAAGTAGTATGTTTAAGAGGAATATGAAGTAGTATGTTTAAGTGGAATATAAAGTAGTATGTTTAAGAGGAATATGAAGTAGTATGTTTAAAAGGAATATAAAGTAGTATGTTTAAGAGGAATATAAAGTAGTATGTTTAAGAGGAATATGAAGTAGTGTATTTAAGAGGAATATGAAGTAGTATATTTAAGGGGAATATGAAATAGTATATTTAAGAGGAACATGAAGTAGTATGTTTAAGAGGAATATGAAGTAGTATATTTAAGAGGAATATTAAGTAGTATGTTTAAGAGGAATATGAAGTAGTATATTTAACAGGAATATGAAGTAGTATGTTTAAGAGGAATATGAGGTATTATGTTTAAGAGGAATATGAAGTAGTATGTTTAAGAGGAATATGAAGTAGTATGTTTAAGAGGAATATGAAGTAGTATATTTCAGAGGAATATGAAGTATTATATTTAAGAGGAATATGAAGTAGTATGTTTAAGAGGAATATGAAGTAGTATATTTATGAGGAATATGAAGTAGTATATTTAAGACGAGTATGAAGTAGTATGTTAAGGAGGAATATGAAGTAGTATGTTTAAGAGGAATATGAAGAAGTATGTTTAAGAGGAATATGAAGAAGTATGTTTAAGAAGAATATGAAGTAGTATGTTTAAGAGGAATATGAAGTAGTATGTTTAAGAGGAATATGCAGCAGTATGTTTAAGAGGAATATGAAGTAGTATGTTTAAGAGGAATATAAAAAGTATGTTTAAGAGGAATATGAAGTAGTATGTTTAAGAGGAATATGCAGTAGTATAATTAAGAGGAATAGGAAGTAGTATGTTTAAGAGGAATATGAAGTAGTACGTTTAAGAGGAATATGAAGTTGTATGTTTAAGAGGAATATGAAGTATTATGTTTAAAAGGAATATGAAGTAGTATATTTAAGAGGAATATGAAGTATTATATTTAAGAAGAATATGAAGTAGTATGTATAAGAGGAATATGAAGTAGTATAATTACGAGGAATATGAAGTAGTATATTTAAGAGGGATATGAAGTAGTATGTTTAAGAGGAATATGCGGTAGTAAATTTAAGAGGAATATGCAGTAGTATGTTTAAGAGGAATATGAAGTAGTATATTTAAGGGGAATATGAAGTAGTATGTTTAAGAGGAATATGAAGTAGTATATTTAAGACGGATATGAAGTAGTATGTTTAAGAGGAATATGAAGTAGTATGTTTAAGAGGAATATCAAGTAGTATGTTTAAGAGGAATATGAAGTAGTATGTTTAAGAGGAATATGAGGTAGTATGTTTAAGAGGAATATGAAGTTGTATATTTAAGAGGAATATAAAGTAGTATGTTTAAAAGGAATATGAAGTAGTATGTTTAAGAGGAATATGAAGTAGTATATTTAAGGGGAATATGAAGTAGTATGTTTAAGAGGAATATGAAGTAGTATATTTAAGACGGATATGAAGTAGTATGTTTAAGAGGAATATGAAGTAGTATGTTTAAGAGGAATATCAAGTAGTATATTTTAGAGGAATATGAAGTAGTATGTTTAAGAGGAATATGAAGTAGTATGCTTAAGAGGAATATGAGGTAGTATGTTTAAGAAGAATATGAAGTAGTATATTTAAGAGGAATATGAATTAGTATGTTTAAGAGGAATATGAAGTAGTATGTTTAAGAGGAATATGAAGTAGTATGTTTTAGAGGAATATGAGGTAGTATGTTTAAGAGGAATATGAAGTAGTATGTTTAACAGGAATATGAAGTAGTATGTTTAAGGGGAATATGAAGTAGTATGTTTAAGAGGAATATGAAGTAGTATGTTTAATTGGAATATGAAGTAGTATGTTTAAGAGGAATATGAAGTAGTATGTTTAAAAGGAATATAAAGTAGTATGTTTAAGAGGAATATGAAGTAGTATGTTTAAGAGGAATATGAAGTAGTGTATTTAAGAGGAATATGAAGTAGTATGTTTAAGAGGAATATGAAGTAGTATATTTAAGGGGAATATGAAATAGTATATTTAAGAGGAATATGAAGTAGTATGTTTAAGAGTAATATGAAGTAGTATATTTAAGAGGAATATGAAGTAGTATGTTTAAGAGGAATATGAAGTAGTATATGTAACAGGAATATGAAGTAGTATGTTTAAGAGGAATATGAGGTATTATGTTTAAGAGGAATATGAAGTAGTATGTTTAAGAGGAATATGAAGTAGTATGTTTAAGAGGAATATGAAGTAGTATATTTCAGAGGAATATGAAGTACTATATTTAAGAGGAATATGAAGTAGTATGTTTAAGAGGAATATGAAGTAGTATAATTAAGAGGAATTTGAAGTTGTATATTTAAGAAGAATATGCAGTAGTATGTTTAAGAGGAATATGCAGTAGTATATTTAAGAGGAATATGAAGCAGTATATTTAAGAGGAACATGAAGTAGTATGTTTAAGAGGAATATGAAGTAGTATGTTTAAGAGGAATATGAAGTAGTATGTTTAAGAGGAATATCAAGTAGTATGTTTAAGACGAATATAAAGTAGTATGTTTAAGAGGAATATGAAGTAGTATGTTTAAGAGGAATATGAAGTTGAATATTAAAGAGGAATATGAAGAATTATGTTAAAAATTAATATGAAGTAGTATGTTAAGGAGGACTATGAAGTAGTATATTTAAGAGGAATATGAAGTAGTATGTTTAAGAGGAATATGAAGTAGTATATTTAAGAGGAATATGAAGTAGTATATTTAAGACGGATATGAAGTAGTATGTTTAAGAGGAATATGAAGTAGTATGTTTAAGAGGAATATGAAGTAGTATGTTTAAGAGGAATATGAAATAGTATGTTTAAGAGGAATATGAAGTAGTATATTTAAGAGGAATATGAAGTAGTATGTTTAAGAGGAATATGAAGTAGTATATTTAAGAGGAATATGAAGTAATATATTTAAGAGGAATATGAAGTAGTATGTTTAAGAGGAATATGAAGTAGTATGTTTAAGAGGAATATGAAGTAGTATGTTTAAGAGGAATATGCAGTAGTATGTTTAAGAGGAATATGAAGTAGCATGTTTAAGAGGGAGGAATATGAAGTAGTATGTTTAAGAGGAATATGAAGTAGTATGTTTAAGGGAAATATGAAATAGTATGTTTAAAAGGAATATGAAGTAGTATGTTAGGTGGATTATGAGGTAGTATGTTTAAGAGGAATATGAAGTAGTATGTTTAAGAGAAATATGAAGTAGTATGTTTAAGAGGAATATGAAGTAGTATGTGTAAAAGGAATATGAAGTAGTATATTTAAGAGGAATATGAAGTAGTTTGTTTTAGAGGAATATGAAGTATAATATTTAAGAGTAATATGAAGTAGTATATTTAAGAGAAATATGAAAGAGTATGTTTAAGAGGAATATGAAATAGTATATTTAAAGGGAATATGAAGTAGTATGTTTAAGAGGAATATGAAGTAGTATATTTAAGAAGAATATGAAGTAGTATGTTTAAGAGGAATATGAAGTATTATGATTAAGAGGAATATGAAGTAGTATGTTTAAGTGGAATATGAAGTAGTACGTTTAAGAGGAATATGAAGTAGTATATTTAAGAGGAATATGAAGTAGTATGTTTAAGAGGAATATGAAGTAGTATGTTTAAGAGGAATATGAAGTAGTATGTTTAAGAGGAACATGAAGTAGTATGTTTAAGAGGAATATGAAGTAGTATGTTTAAGAGGAATATGAAGTAATATGTTTATGAGGAATATGAAGTAGTATGTTTAAGAGGAATATGAAGTAGTATGTTTAAGAGGAATATGAAGTAGTATGTTTAAGAGGAATATGAAGTAGTATGTTGAAGAGGAATATGAAGTAGTATGTTTAAGAGGAATATGAAGTAGTATGTTTAAGAGGAATATGAAGTAGTATGTTTAAGAGGAACATGAAGTAGTATGTTTAAGAGGAATATGCAGTTGTATATTTAAGAGAAATATGAAGTAGTATATTTAAGAGGAATATGAAGTAGTATGTTTAAGAGGAATATGAAGTAGTATGTTTAACAAGAATATGACGTAGTATGTTTAAGTAGAATATGAAGTAGTATGTTTAAGAGGAATATGAAGTAGAATGTTTAAGAGGAATATGAAGTAGTATGTTGAAGAGGAATATGAAGTAGTATGTTTAAGAGGAATATGAAGTAGTATATTTAAGAGGAATATGAAGTAGTATGTTTAAGAGGAATATGAAGTAGTATATTTCAGAGGAATATGAAGTAGTATATTTAAGAGGAATATGAAGTAGTATGTTTAAGAGGAATATGAAGTAGTATATTTAAGAGGAATATGAAGTAGTATGTTCAAGAGGAATATGAAGTAGTATATTTAAGAGGAATATGAAGTAGTCTGTTTAAGAGGAATATGAAGAATTATGTTTAAGAGGAATATTAAGTAGTATGTTTAAGAGGAATATGAAGTAGTATGTTTAAGAGGAATATGAAGTAGTATATTTAAGAGGAATATGAAGTAGTATGTTTAAGATGAATATGAAGTAGTATGTTTAAGAGGAATATGAAGTAGTATGTTTAAGACGAATATGAAGTAGTATGTTTAAGAGGAATATGAAGTAGTATATTTATGAGGAATATCAAGTAGTATGCTTAAGAGGAATATGAAGTATTATGTTTAAGAGGAATATGAAGTAGTATGTTTAAGTGGAATATGAAGTAGTATGTTTAAGAGGAATATGAAGTAGTATGTTTAAGAGGAATATGAAGTAGTATGTTTAAGAGGAATATGAAGTAGCATGTTTAAGAGGGAGGAATATGAAGTAGTATGTTTAAGAGGAATATGAAGTAGTATGTTTAAGTGAAATATGAAATAGTATGTTTAAGAGGAATATGAAGTAGTATGTTAGGTGGAATATGAGGTAGTATGTTTAAGAGGAATATGAAGTAGTATGTTTAAGAGGAATATGAAGTAGTATGTTTAAGAGGAATATAAATTAGTATGTGTAAAAGGAATATGAAGTAGTATATTTAAGAGGAATATGAAGTAGTTTGTTTTAGAGGAATATGAAGTATAATATTTAAGAGTAATAGGAAGTAGTATATTTAAGAGGAATATGAAAGAGTATGTTTAAGAGGAATATGAAGTAGTATATTTAAGAGGAATATGAAGTAGTATGTTTAAGAGGAATATGAAGTAGTATATTTAAGAAGAATATGAAGTAGTATGTTTAAGAGGAATATGAAGTATTATGTTTAAGAGGAATATGAAGTAGTATGTTTAAGTGGAATATGAAGTAGTACGTTTAAGAGGAATATGAAGTTATATATTTAAGAGGAATATGAAGTAGTATGGTTAAGAGGAATATGAAGTAGTATGTTTAAGAGGAATATGAAGTAGTATGTGTAAGAGGAATATGAAGTAGTATGTTTAAGAGGAATATGAAGTAGTATGTTTAAGAGGAATATGAAGTAGTATGTTTAAGAGGAATATGAAATAGTATGTTTAAGAGTAATATGAAGTAGTATGTTTAAGAGGAATATGAAGTAGTATGTTTAAGAGGAATATGAAGTAGTATGTTTAAGAGGAATATGAAGTAGTATGTTTAAGAGGAATATGAAGTAGTATTTTTAAGAGGAATATGCAGTTGTATATTTAAGAGGAATATGAAGTAGTACATTTAAGAGGAATATGAAGTAGTACGTTTAAGAGGAATATGAAGTAGTATGTTTAAGAAGAATATGACGTAGTATGTTTAAGTGGAATATGAAGTAGTATGTTTAAGAGGAATATGAAGTAGAATTTTTAAGAGGAATATGAAGTAGATTGTTTAAGAGGAATATGAAGTAGTATGTTTAAGAGGAATATAAAGTAGTATATTTAAGAGTAATATGAAGCAGTATGTTTAAGAGGAATATGAAGTAGTATTTTAAGAGGAATATGAAGTAGTATGTTTAAGAGGAATATGAAGTAGTATATTTAAGAGGAATATGAAGTAGTATGTTTAAGAGGAATATGAAGAATTATGTTTAAGAGGAATATTAAGTAGTATGTTTAAGAGGAATATGAAGTAGTATGTTTAACAGGAATATGAAGTAATATATTTAAGAGGAATATGAAGTAGTATGTTTAAGATGAAAATGAAGTAGTATGTTTAAGAGGAATATGAAGTAGTATGTTTAAGACGAATATGAAGTAGTATGTTTAAGAGGAATATGAAGTAGTTTGTTTAAGAGGAATATGAAGTATTATATTTAAGAGTAATATGAAGTAGTATATTTCAGAGGAATATGAAGTAGTATATTTAAGAGGAATATGAAGTAGTATGTTTAAGAGGAATATGAAGTAGTATGTTTAAGAGGAATATGAAGTAGTATGTTTAAGAGGAATATGAAGTAGTATGTTAAAGAGGAATATGAAGTAGTATGTTTAAGAGGAATATGCAGTAGTATATATAAGAGGAATATGAAGAAGTATATTTAAGAGGAATATGAAGTAGTATGTTTAGGAGGAATATGAAGTAGTATGTTTAAGAGGAATATGAAGTAGTATGTTCAAGTGGAATATGAAGTAGTATGTTTAAGAGGAATATGAAGTAGAATGTTTAAGAGGAATATGTAGTAGTATGTTTAAGAGGAATATGAAGTAGCATGTTTAAGAGGAATATGAAGTAGTATATTTAAGAGGAATGTGTAGTAATATGTTTAAGAGGAATATGAAGTAGTATGTTTAAGAGGAATATGAAGTACTATATTTAAGAGGAATATGAAGTAGTATGTTTAAGAGGAATATGAAGTAGTATATTTAAGAGGAATATGAAGTATTATGTTTAAGAGGAATATGGAGTATTATGTTTAAGAGGAATATGAAGTAGTATGTTTAAGAGGAATATGAAGTAGTATGTTTAAGAGGAATATGAAGTAGTATGTTTAAGACGAATATGAAGTATTATGTTTAAGAACAATATGAAGTAGTATGTTTAAGTGGAATATGAAGTAGAATGTTTAAGAGGAATATGAAGTAGTATATTTAAGAGGAATATGAAGTGGTATGTTTAAGAGGAATATGAAGTAGTATGTTTAAGAGGAATATGAAGTAGTATGTTTAAGAGGAATATGAAGTAGTATGTTTAAGAGGAATATGAAGTAGTATTTTTAAGAGGAATATGAAGTAATATGTTTATGAGGAATATGAAGTAGTATGTTTAAGAGAAATATGAAGTAGTATGTTTAAGAGGAATATGAAGTAGTCTGTTCAAGAGGAATATGAAGTAGTATGTTTAAGAGGAATATGAAGTAGTATGTTTAAGAGGAATATGAAGTTGTATGTTTAAGAAGAATATGAAGTAGTATGTTTAAGAGGAATATGAAGTAGTATGTTTACGAGGAATATGAAGTAGTATGTTTAAGAGGAATATGCAGTAGTATATTTTAGAGGAATATAAAGTAGTATATTTAAGAGGAATATGAAGTAGTATGTTTAAGAGGAATATGAAGTTGTATGTTTAAGAGGAATATGAATTAGTATGTTTAAGTGGAATATGAAGTAGTATGTTTAAGAGGAATATGAAGTAGAATGTTTAAGAGGAACATGAAGTTGTATTTTTAAGAGGAATATGAAGTAGTATGTTTAAGTGGAATATGAAGTAGTATATTTAAGAGGAATATGAAGTAGTTTGTTTAAGGGGAATATGAAGTAGTATATTTCAGAGGAATATGAAGTAGTATATTTAAGAGGAATATGAAGTGGTATGTTTAAGAGGAATATGAAGTAGTATATTTAAGAGGAATATGAAGTAGTATGTTTAAGAGGAATATGAAGTAGTATATTTAAGAGGAATATGAAGTAGTATGTTGAAGAGGAATATGAAGTATTATGTTTTAGAGGAATATGAAGTAGTATGTTTAAGAAGAATATGAAGTAGTATGTTTAAGAGGAATATGATGTAGTATATTTAAGAGGAATATGAAGTAGTACTTTTAAGAGGAATATAAAGTAGTATGTTTAAGAGGATTATGAAGTAGTATGTTTAAGAGGAATATGAAGTAGTATGTTTAAGAGGAATATAAAGTAGTATGGTTAAGAGGAATATGAATTAATATGTTTATGAGGAATATGAAGTAGTATATTTAAGAGGAATATGAAGTAGTATGTTTAAGAGGAGTATGAAGTGGTATTTTTAAGAGGAATTGAAGTAGTATGTTTTTAGACGAATATGAAGTAGTATGTTTAAGAGGAATATGAAGTAGTATGTTTAAGAGGAATATGAAGTAGTATGTTTAAGGGGAATATGAAGTAGTATGTTTAAGAGGAATATGAAGTAGTATGTTTAAGAGGAATATGAAGTAGTATGTTTAAGAGGAATATGAAGTAGTATGTTTAAGAGGAATATAAGGTAGTATGTTTAAGAGGAATATGAAGTAGTATGTTTAAGAGGAATATGCAGTAGTATATTTAAGAGGAATATGAAGTAGTTTGTTTAAGAGGATAATGAAGTATTATATTTAAGAGGAATATGAAGTAGTATATTTAAGAGGAATAAGAAGTAGTATGTTTAAGAGGAATATGAAGTAGTATGTTTAAGAGTTATATGAAGTAGTATGTTTAAGAGGAAAATGAAGTAGTATATTTAAGAGGAATATGCAGTTGTATATTTAAGAGGAATATGAAGTAGGATATTTAAGAGGAATATGAAGTAGTATGTTTAAGAGGAATATGAATTAGTATGTTTAAGAGGAATATGAAGTAGTATGTTTAAGAGGAATATGAAGTAGTATGTTTAAGAGGAATATGAAGTAGTATGTTTAAGAGGAATATGAAGTAGTATGTTTAAGAGGGATATGCAGCAGTATGTTTAAGAGCAATATGAAGTAGTATATTTAAGAGGAATATGAAGTAGTATGTTTAAGAGGAATATGAAGTAGTATTTTTAAGAGGAATATGCGGTAATATATTTAAAAGGAATATGAAGTAGTATGTTTAAGAGGAATATGAATTAGTATGCTTAAGAGCAATATGAAGTAGTATGTTTAAGAGGAATATGAAGTAGTATATTTAAGAGGAATATGAAGTAGTATGTTTAAGAGGATTATGAAGTAGTATCTTTAAGAGGAATATGAAGTAGTATGTTTAAGAGGAATAAGAAGTAGTATGTTTAAGAGGAATATGAAGTAGTATGTTTAAGAGAAATATGAAGTAGTATGTTTAAGAGGAATTTGAAGTAGTATGATTAAGAGGAATATGAATTAGTATGTTTAAGAGGAATATGAAGTATTATGTGTAAGAGGAAAATGAAGTAGTATGTTTAAGAGGGATATGAAGTAGTAGTATGTTTAAGAGGAATATGAAGTAGTATGTTTAAGAGGAACATGAAGTAGTATGTTTAAGAGAAATATGAAGTAGTATGTTTAAGAGGAATATGAATTAGTATATTTAAGAGGAATATGAAGTAGTATATTTAAGAGGAATATGAAGTTTTATATTTAAGAGGAATATGAAGTCGTATGTTTAAGAGGAATATGAAGTAGTATAATGAAGAGGAATATGAAGTAGTATATTTAAGAAGAATATGAAGTAGTATGTTGAAGAGGAATATGCAGTAGTATATTTAAGAGGAATATGCGGTAGTATATTTAAGAGGAATATGAAATAGTATGTTTAAGAGTAATATGAAGTAGTATGTCTGAGAGGAATATGAAGTAGTATATTTAGGAGGAATATGCAGTAGTATATTTAAGAGGAATATGAAGTAGTATATTTAAGAGGAATATGAAGTAGTATGTTGGAGAGGAATATGAAGTAGTATGTTTAAGAGGAATATGAAGTAGTATGTTTAAGAGGAACATGAAGTAGTGTGTTTAAGAGTAATATGAAGTAGTATGATTAAGAGGAATATGAAGTTGTATATTTAAGAGGAATATGAAGTAGTATGTTTAAGAGGAATATAAAGTAGTATGGTTAAGAGGAATATGAATTAATATGTTTATGAGGAATATGAAGTAGTATATTTAAGAGGAATATGAAGTAGTATGTTTAAGAGGAGTATGAAGTAGTATGTTTAAGAGGAATTGAAGTAGTATGTTTTTAGACGAATACGAAGTAGTATGTTTAAGAGGAATATGAAGTAGTATGTTTAAGAGGAATATGAAGTAGTATGTTTAAGAGGAATATGAAGTAGTATGTTTAAGAGGAATATGAAGTAGTATGTTTAAGAGGAATATAAGGTAGTATGTTTAAGAGGAATATGAAGTAGTATGTTTAAGAGGAATATGCAGTAGTATATTTAAGAGGAATATGAAGTAGTTTGTTTAAGAGGATAATGAAGTATTATATTTAAGAGGAATATGAAGTAGTATATTTAAGAGGAATAAGAAGTAGTATGTTTAAGAGGAATATGAAGTAGTATGTTTAAGAGTTATATGAAGTAGTATGTTTAAGAGGAAAATGAAGTAGTATATTTAAGAGGAATATGCAGTTGTATATTTTAGAGGAATATGAAGTAGGATATTTAAGAGGAATATGAAGTAGTATGTTTAAGAGGAATATGAATTAGTATGTTTAAGAGGAATATGAAGTAGTATGTTTAAGAGGAATATAAAGTAGTATGTTTAAGAGGAATATGAAGTAGTATGTTTAAGAGGAATATGAAGTAGTATGTTTAAGAGGGATATGCAGCAGTATGTTTAAGAGGAATATGAAGTAGTATATTTAAGAGGAATATGAAGTAGTATGTTTAAGAGGAATATGAAGTAGTATTTTTAAGAGGAATATGCGGTAATATATTTAAAAGGAATATGAAGTAGTATGTTTAAGAGGAATATGAATTAGTATGCTTAAGAGGAATATGAAGTAGTATGTTTAAGAGGAATATGAAGTAGTATATTTAAGAGGAATATGAAGTAATATGTTTAAGAGGAATATGAAGTAGTATCTTTAAGAGGAATATGAAGTAGTATGTTTAAGAGGAATAAGAAGTAGTATGTTTAAGAGGAATATGAAGTAGTATGTTTAAGAGAAATATGAAGTAGTATGTTTAAGAGGAATATGAAGTAGTATGATTAAGAGGAATATGAATTAGTATGTTTAAGAGGAATATGAAGTATTATGTGTAAGAGTAATATGAAGTAGTATGTTTAAGAGGAATATGAAGTAGTATGTTTAAGAGGAATTTGAAGTAGTATGTTTAAGAGGAACATGAAGTAGTATGTTTAAGAGAAATATGAAGTAGTATGTTTAAGAGGAATATGAATTAGTATATTTAAGAGGAATATGAAGTAGTATATTTAAGAGGAATATGAAGTATTATATTTAAGAGGAATATGAAGTCGTATGTTTAAGAGGAATATGAAGTAGTATAATGAAGAGGAATATGAAGTAGTATATTTAAGAAGAATATGAAGTAGTATGTTGAAGAGGAATATGCAGTAGTATATTTAAGAGGAATATGCGGTAGTATATTTAAGAGGAATATGAAATAGTATGTTTAAGAGTAATATGAAGTAGTATGTTTGAGAGGAATATGAAGTAGTATATTTAGGAGAAATATGCAGTAGTATATTTAAGAGGAATATGAAGTAGTATATTTAAGAGGAATATGAAGTAGTATGTTGGAGAGAAATATGAAGTAGTATGTTTAAGAGGAATATGAAGTAGTATGTTTAAGAGGAACATGAAGTAGTGTGTTTAAGAGTAATATGAAGTAGTATGATTAAGAGGAATATGAAGTTGTATATTTAAGAGGAATATGAAGTAGTATATTTAAGAGGAATATGAAGTAATATGTTTAAGAGGAATATGAAGTAGTATATTTAAGAGGAATATGAAGTAGTATGTTTAAGAAGAATATGAAGTAGTGTATTTAAGAGGAATATTATGTAGTATGTTTAAGAGGAATATGAAGTAGTATGTTTAAGAGGAATATGAAATGGTATGTTTAAGAAGAATATGAAGTAGTATGTTTAAGAGGAATATGTTTTAGTATATTTAAGAGGAATATGCAGTAGCATATTTATTATGAAGTAGTAAATTTAAGAAGAATATGAAGTAGTATGTTTAAGAGGAATATGAAGTAGTATGTTTAAGAGGAATATGAAGTAGTATGTTTAATAGGAATATGAAGTAGTATATTTAAGAGGAATATGAAGTAGTATATTTAAGAGGAATATGAAGTTGTATGTTTAAGAAGAATATGAAGTAGTATATTTAAGAGGAATAAGAAGTAGTTTCTTCAAAAGGAATATGAAGTAGTATGTTTAAGAAGAATATGAAGTAGTATGGTTAAGAGGAATATGAAGTAGTATGTTTAAGAGGAATATGAAGTAGTATGTTTAAGAGGAATATGAAGTAGTATGTTTCAGAGGAATAAGAAGCAGTATGTTTAAGAGGAATATGAAGTAATATGTTTAAGAGGAATATGAAGTAGTATGTTTAAGAGTACTATGAAGTAGTATGTTTAAGATGAAAATGAAGTACTATATTTAAGAGAAATATGCAGTAGTATATTTAAGAGGAATATGAAGTAGTATATTCAAGAGGAATATGAAGTAGTATGTTAAAGAGGAATATGAAGTAGTATGTTTAAGAGGAATATGAAGAAGTATGTTTAAGAGGAATATGAAGA
Source organism: Atherix ibis (assembly GCA_958298945.1). Classification (NCBI taxonomy): domain Eukaryota; kingdom Metazoa; phylum Arthropoda; class Insecta; order Diptera; family Athericidae; genus Atherix; species Atherix ibis. Next base: position 112,587 of record CATQJD010000034.1, on the reverse strand, counting down.
AGTATGTTTAAGCAGAATATGAAATAGTATGTTTAAGAGGAATATGAATTAGTATATTTAAGAGGAATATGCAGTAGTATATTTATTATGAAGTAGTATATTTAAGAGTAATATGAAGTAGTATGTTTAAGAGGAATATGAAGTAGTATGTTTAAGAGGAATATGAAGTAGTATGTTTAAGAGGAATATGAAGTAGTATGCTTAAGAGGAATATGAAGTAGTATGTTTAAGAAGAATATGAAGTAGTATGTTTAAGAGGAATATGAAGTAGTATGTTTAAGAGGAATATGAAGTAGTATGTTTAAGACGAATATGAAGTATTATGTTTACGAGGAATATGAAGTAGTATGTTTAAGTGTAATATGAAGTAGTATGTTTAAGAGGAATATGAAGTAATATATTAAAGAGGAATATGAAGTGGTATGTTTAAGAGGAATATGAAGTAGTATGTTTAAGAGGAATATGAAGTAGTATGTTTAAGAGGAATATGAAGTAGTATGTTTAAGAGGAATATGAAGTAGTATTTTTAAGAGGAATATGAAGTAATATGTTTATGAGGAATATGAAGTAGTATGTTTAAGAGAAATATGAAGTAGTATGTTTAAGAGGAATATGAAGTAGTCTGTTTAAGAGGAATATGAAGTAGTATGTTTAAGAGGAATATGAAGTAGTATGTTTAAGAGGAATATGAAGTTGTATGTTTAAGAGGAATATGAAGTAGTATGTTTAAGAGGAATATGAAGTAGTATGTTTAAGAGGAATATGAAGTAGTATGTTTAAGAGGAATATGCAGTAGTATATTTTAGAGGAATATAAAGTAGTATATTTAAGAGGAATATGAAGTAGTATGTTTAAGAGGAATATCAAGTTGTATGTTTAAGAGGAATATGAAGTAGTATGTTTAAGTGGAATATGAAGTAGTATGTTTAAGAGGAATATGAAGTAGAATGTTTAAGAGGAACATGAAGTAGTATTTTTAAGAGGAATATGAAGTAGTATGTTTAAGTGGAATATGAAGTAGTATATTTAAGAGGAATATGAAGTAGTTTGTTTAAGGGGAATATGAAGTAGTATATTTCGGAGGAATATGAAGTAGTATATTTAAGAGGAATATGAAGTGGTATGTTTAAGAGGAATATGAAGTAGTATATTTAAGAGGAATATGAAGTAGTATGTTTAAGAGGAATATGAAGTAGTATATTTAAGAGGAATATGAAGTAGTATGTTGAAGAGGAATATGAAGTATTATGTTTAAGAGGAATATGAAGTAGTATGTTTAAGAGGAATATGAAGTAGTATGTTTAAGAGGAATATGATGTAGTATATTTAAGAGGAATATGAAGTAGTATGTTTAAGAGGAATATGAAGTAGTATGTTTAAGAGGAATATGAAGTAGTATGTTTAAGAGGAATATGAAGTAGTATGTTTAAGAGGAATATAAAGTAGTATGGTTAAGAGGAATATGAATTAATATGTTTATGAGGAATATGAAGTAGTATGTTTAAGAGGAATATGAAGTAGTATGTTTAAGAGGAATATGAAGCAGTATGTTTAAGGGGAATATGAAGTAGTATGTTTAAGAGGAATATGAAGTAGTATGTTTAAGAGGAATATGAAGTAGTATGTTTAAGAGGAATATGAAGTAGTATGTTTAAGAGGAATATAAGGTAGTATGTTTAAGAGGAATATGAAGTAGTATGTTTAAGAGGAATATGCAGTAGTATATTTAAGAGGCATATGAAGTAGTTTGTTTAAGAGGATAATGAAGTAGTATGTTTAAGAGGAATATGAAGTAGTATATTTAAGAGGAATAAGAAGTAGTATGTTTAAGAGGAATATGAAGTAGTATGTTTAAGAGTTATATGAAGTAGTATGTTTAAGAGAAAAATGAAGTAGTATATTTAAAAGGAATATGCAGTTGTATATTTAAGAGGAATATGAAGTAGGATATTGAAGAGGAATATGAAGTAGTATGTTTAAGAGGAATATGAATTAGTATGTTTAAGAGGAGTATGAAGTAGTATGTTTAAGAGGAATATGAAGTAGTATGTTTAAGAGGAATATGAAGTAGTATGTTTAAGAGGAATATGAAGTAGTATGTTTAAGAGGGATATGCAGCAGTATGTTTAAGAGGAATATGAAGTAGTATATTTAAGAGGAATATGAAGTAGTATGTTTAACAGGAATATGAGGTAGTATTTTTAAGAGGAATATGCGGTAATATATTTAAAAGGAATATGAAGTAGTATGTTTAAGAGGAATATGAATTAGTATGGTTAAGAGGAATATGAAGTGGTATGTTTAAGAGGAATATGAAGTAGTATATTTAAGAGGAATATGAAGTATTATGTTTAAGAGGAATATGAAGTAGTATCTTTAAGAGGAATATGAAGTAGTATGTTTGAGAGGAATAAGATGTGGTATGTTTAAGAGGAATATGAAGTAGTATGTTTAAGAGGAATATGAAGTAGTATGTTTAAATGGAATATGAAGTAGTATGATTAAGAGGAATATGAATAAGTATGTTTAAGAGGAATATGAAGTATTATGTGTAAGAGGAATATGAAGTAGTATGTTTAAGAGGAATATGAAGTAGTATGTTTAAGAGGAATATGAAGTAGTATGTTTAAGAGGAACATGAAGTAGTATGTTTAAGAGAAATATGAAGTAGTATGTTTAAGAGGAATATGAATTAGTATATATAAGAGGAATATGAAGTAGTATGTTTAAGAGGAATATGAAGTAGTATAATGAAGAGGAATATGAAGTAGTATATTTAAGAAGAATATGAAGTAGTATGTTGTAGAGGAATATGCAGAAGTATATTTAAGAGGAATATGCGGTAGTATAATTAAGAGGAATATGAAATAGTATGTTTAAGAGTAATATGAAGTAGTATGTTTGAGAGGAATATGAAGTAGTATATTTAGGAGGAATATGCAGTAGTATATTTAAGAGGAATATGAAGTAGTATATTTAAGAGGAATATGAAGTAGTATGTTGGAGAGGAATATGAAGTAGTATGTTTAAGAGGAATATGAAGTCGTATGTTTAAGAGGAACATGAAGTAGTGTGTTTAAGAGTAATATGAAGTAGTATGATTAAGAGGAATATGAAGTTGTATATTTAAGAGGAATATGAAGTAGTATATTTAAGAGGAATATGAAGTAATATGTTTAAGAGGAATATGAAGTAGTATATTTAAGAGGAATATGAAGTAGTATGTTTAGGAAGAATATGAAGTAGTGTATTTAAGAGGAATATGATGTAGTATGTTTAAGAGGAATATGAAGTAGTATGTTTAAGAGGAATATGAAATGGTATGTTTAAGAAGAATATGAAGTAGTATGTTTAAGAGGAATATGAATTAGTATATTTAAGAGGAATATGCAGTAGCATATTTATTATGAAGTAGTAAATTTAAGAGGAATATGAAGTAGTATGTTTAAGAGGAATATGAAGTAGTATGTTTAAGAGGAATATGAAGTAGTATGTTTAAGAGGAATATGAAGTAGTATATTTAAGAGGAATATGAAGTAGTATATTTAAGAGGAATATGAAGTTGTATGTTTAAGAAGAATATGAAGTAGTATATTTAAGAGGAATAAGAAGTAGTTTCTTCAAAAGGAATATGAAGTAGTATGTTTAAGAGGAATATGAAGTAGTATGGTTAAGAGGAATATGAAGTAGTATGTTTAAGAGGAATATGAAGTAGTATGTTTAAGAGAAATATGAAGTAGTATGTTTCAGAGGAATATGAAGCAGTATGTTTAAGAGGAATATGAAGTAATATGTTTAAGAGGAATATGAAGTAGTGTGTTTAAGAGGAATATGAAGTAATATGTTTAAGAGGAATATGAAGTAGTATGTTTAAGAGTACTATGAAGTAGTATATTTAAGATGAAAATGAAGTACTATATTTAAGAGGAATATGCAGTAGTATATTTAAGAGGAATATGAAGTAGTATATTTAAGAGGAATATGAAGTAGTATGTTAAAGAGGAATATGAAGTAGTATGTTTAAGAGGAATATGAAGAAGTATGTTTAAGAGGAATATGAAGAAGTATGTTTAAGCAGAATATGAAATAGTATGTTTAAGAGGAATATGAATTAGTATATTTAAGAGGAATATGCAGTAGTATATTTATTGTGAAGTAGTATATTTAAGAGGAATATGAAGTAGTATCTTTAAGAGGAATATGAAGTAGTATGTTTAAGAGGAATATGAAGTAGTATGTTTAAGAGGAATATGAAGTAGTATGTTTAAGAGGAATATGAAGTAGTATGTTTAAGAAGAATATGAAATAGTATGTTTAAGAGGTATATGAAGTAGTATGTTTAAGAGGAATATGAAGTAGTATGTTTAAGAGGAATATGAAGTTGTATGTTTAAGAGGAATATGAAGTAGTGTGTTTAAGAGGAATATGCAGTAGTATATTTAAGAGGAATATGAAGTAGTATATTTAAGAGGAATATGAAGTAGTATGTTTAAGAGGAATATGAGGTAGTATGTTTAAGAAGAATATGAAGTAGTATGTTTAAGAGGAATATGAAGTAGTATGTTTAGGAGGAATATGAAGTAGTATGTTTAAGAGGAACATGAAGTAGTGTGTTTAAGAGTAATATGAAGTAGTATGATTAAGAGGAATATGAAATAGTATATTTAAGAGGAATATGAAGTTGTATGTTTAAGAAGAATATGAAGTAGTATATTTAAGAGGAATAAGAAGTAGTTTGTTCAAAAGAAATATGAAGTAGTATGTTTAACAGGAATATGAAGTAGTATGGTTAAGAGGAATATGAAGTAGTATGTTTAAGAGGAATATGAAGTAGTATGTTTAAGAGGAATATGAAGTAGTATGTTTCAGAGGAATATGAAGTAGTGTGTTTAAGAGGAATTTGAAGTAATATGTTTAAGAGGAATATGAAGTAGTATGTTTAAGAGTACTATGAAGTAGTATATTTAAGATGAAAATGAAGTACTATATTTAAGAGGAATATGCAGTAGTATATTTAAGAGGAATATGAAGTAGTATATTTAAGAGGAATATGAAGTAGTATGTTAAAGAGGAATATGAAGTAGTATGCTTAAGAGGAATATGAAGAAGTATGTTTAAGAGGAATATGAAGAAGTATGTTTAAGAAGAATATGAAGTAGAATGTTTAAGAGGAATATGAATTAGTATGTTTGAGAGGAATATGCAGTAGTATATTTATTATGAAGTAGTATATTTAAGAGGAATATGAAGTAGTATGTTTAAGAGGAATATGAAGTAGTATGTTTAGGACGAATATGAAGTAGTATGTTTAAGAGGAATATGAAGTAGTATGTTTAAGAGGAATATGAAGTACTATGTTTAAGAGGAATATGAAGTAGTATGTTTCAGAGGAATATGAAGTAGTATGTTTAAGAAGAATATGAAGTAGTATGTTTAAGAGGTATATGAAGTAGTATGTTTAAGAGGAATATGAAGTAGTATGTTTAAGAGGAATATGCAGTAGTATATTTCAGAGGAATATGAAGTAGTGTGTTTTAGAGGAATATGAAGTAGTATGTTTAAGAAGAATATGAAGTAGTATGTTTAAGAGGAATATGAAGTTGTATGTTTAAGAGGAATATGAAGTAGTATGTTTAAGAGGAATATAAAGTAGTATGTTTCAGAGGAATATGAAGTAGTATATTTAAGAGGAATATGAAGTAATATGTTTAAGAGGAATATGAAGTAGTATATTTAAGAGGAATATGAAGTAGTATGTTTAAGAGGAATATGAAGTAGTATGTTTTAGGGGAATATGAAGTAATATGTTTAAGAGGAATATGAAGTAGTATGTTTAAGAGGAATATGAAGTAGAATGTTTCAGAGGAATATGAAGTAGTATGTTTAAGAGGAATATGAAGTAGTATATTTAAGAGGAATATGAAGTAGTATGTTTAAGATGAATATGAAGTAGTATGTTTAAGAGGAATATGCAGTAGTATATTTAAGAGGAATATGAAGTAGTATATTTAAGAGGAATATGAAGTAGTATTTTTAATAGGAATATGATATAGTATGTTTAAGAGGAATATGAAGTAGTATGTTTAAGAGGAATATGAAGTAGTATGTTTAAGAGGAATATGAAGTAGTATGTTTAAGAGGAATATGAAGTAGTATGTTTAAGAAATGTATGAAGTAGTATATTAAAGAGGAATATGAAGTAGTATGTTTAAGAAGAATATGAAGTAGTATATTTAAGAGGAATATGAAGTAGTATGTTTAAGAGGAATATGAAGTAGTATGTTTAGGAGGAATATGAAGTAGTATGTTTAAGAGGAATATGAAGTAGTATATTTAAGAGGAATATGAAGTAGTATATTTAAGAGGAATATGAAGTTGTATGTTTAAGAAGAATATGAAGTAGTATATTTAAGAGGAATAAGAAGTAGTTTCTTCAAAAGGAATATGAAGTAGTATGTTTAAGAGGAATATGAAGTAGTATGGTTAAGAGGAATATGAAGTAGTATGTTTAAGAGGAATATGAAGTAGTATGTTTAAGAGAAATATGAAGTAGTATGTTTCAGAGGAATATGAAGCAGTATGTTTAAGAGGAATATGAAGTAATATGTTTAAGAGGAATATGAAGTAGTATGTTTAAGAGTACTATGAAGTAGTATGTTTAAGATGAAAATGAAGTACTATATTTAAGAGAAATATGCAGTAGTATATTTAAGAGGAATACGAAGTAGTATATTTAAGAGAAATATGAAGTAGTATGTTAAAGAGGAATATGAAGTAGTATGTTTAAGAGGAATATGAAGAAGTATGTTTAAGAGGAATATGAAGAAGTATGTTTAAGCAGAATATGAAATAGTATGTTTAAGAGGAATATGAATTAGTATATTTAAGAGGCATATGCAGTAGTATATTTATTATGAAGTAGTATATTTAAGAGGAATATGAAGTAGTATGTTTAAGAGGAATATGAAGTAGTATGTTTAAGAGGAATATGAAGTAGTATGTTTAAGAGGAATATGAAGTAGTATGTTTAAGAGGAATATGAAGTAGTATGTTTAAGAGGAATATGAAGTTGTATGTTTAAGAGGAATATGAAGTAGTATGTTTAAGAGGAATATAAAGTAGTATGTTTCAGAGGAATATGAAGTAGTATATTTAAGAGGAATATGAAGTAATATGTTTAAGAGGAATATGAAGTAGTATATTTAAGAGGAATATGAAGTAGTATGTTTAAGAGGAATATGAAGTAGTATGTTTTAGGGGAATATGAAGTAATATGTTTAAGAGGAATATGAAGTAGTATGTTTAAGAGGAATATGAAGTAGAATGTTTCAGAGGAATATGAAGTAGTATGTTTAAGAGGAATATGAAGTAGTATATTTAAGAGGAATATGAAGTAGTATGTTTAAGATGAATATGAAGTAGTATGTTTAAGAGGAATATGCAGTAGTATATTTATTATGAAGTAGTATATTTAAGAGGAATATGAAGTAGTATGTTTAAGAGGAATATGAAGTAGTATGTTTAGGAGGAATATGAAGTAGTATGTTTAAGAGGAATATGAAGTAGTATGTTTAAGAGGAATATGAAGTACTATGTTTAAGAGGAATATGAAGTAGTATGTTTCAGAGGAATATGAAGTAGTATGTTTAAGAAGAATATGAAGTAGTATGTTTAAGAGGTATATGAAGTAGTATGTTTAAGAGGAATATGAAGTAGTATGTTTAAGAGGAATATGCAGTAGTATATTTAAGAGGAATATGAAGTTGTATATTTAAGAGGAATATGAAGTAGTATGTTTAAGAGGAATATGAGGTAGTATGTTTAAGAGGAATATGAAGTAGTATGTTTCGGAGGAATATGAAGTAGTGTGTTTTAGAGGAATATGAAGTAGTATGTTTAAGAAGAATATGAAGTAGTATGTTTAAGAGGAATATGAAGTTGTATGTTTAAGAGGAATATGAAGTAGTATGTTTAAGAGGAATATAAAGTAGTATGTTTCAGAGGAATATGAAGTAGTATATTTAAGAGGAATATGAAGTAATATGTTTAAGAGGTATATGAAGTAGTATATTTAAGAGGAATATGAAGTAGTATGTTTAAGAGGAATATGAAGTAGTATGTTTTAGGGGAATATGAAGTAATATGTTTAAGAGGAATATGAAGTAGTATGTTTAAGAGGAATATGAAGTAGAATGTTTCAGAGGAATATGAAGTAGTATGTTTAAGAGGAATATGAAGTAGTATATTTAAGAGGAATATGAAGTAGTATGTTTAAGATGAATATGAAGTAGTATGTTTAAGAGGAATATGCAGTAGTATATTTAAGAGGAATATGAAGTAGTATATTTAAGAGGAATATGAAGTAGTATTTTTAATAGGAATATGATATAGTATGTTTAAGAGGAATATGAAGTAGTATGTTTAAGAGGAATATGAAGTAGTATGTTTAAGAGGAATATGAAGTAGTATGTTTAAGAGGAATATGAAGTAGTATGTTTAAGAAATGTATGAAGTAGTATATTAAAGAGGAATATGAAGTAGTATGTTTAAGAAGAATATGAAGTAGTATATTTAAGAGGAATATGAAGTAGTATGTTTAAGAGGAATATGAAGTAGTATGTTTAGGAGGAATATGAAGTAGTATGTTTAAGAGGAATATGAAGTAGTATATTTAAGAGGAATATGAAGTAGTATATTTAAGAGGAATATGAAGTTGTATGTTTAAGAAGAATATGAAGTAGTATATTTAAGAGGAATAAGAAGTAGTTTCTTCAAAAGGAATATGAAGTAGTATGTTTAAGAGGAATATGAAGTAGTATGGTTAAGAGGAATATGAAGTAGTATGTTTAAGAGGAATATGAAGTAGTATGTTTAAGAGAAATATGAAGTAGTATGTTTCAGAGGAATATGAAGCAGTATGTTTAAGAGGAATATGAAGTAATATGTTTAAGAGGAATATGAAGTAGTATGTTTAAGAGTACTATGAAGTAGTATGTTTAAGATGAAAATGAAGTACTATATTTAAGAGAAATATGCAGTAGTATATTTAAGAGGAATACGAAGTAGTATATTTAAGAGGAATATGAAGTAGTATGTTAAAGAGGAATATGAAGTAGTATGTTTAAGAGGAATATGAAGAAGTATGTTTAAGAGGAATATGAAGAAGTATGTTTAAGCAGAATATGAAATAGTATGTTTAAGAGGAATATGAATTAGTATATTTAAGAGGCATATGCAGTAGTATATTTATTATGAAGTAGTATATTTAAGAGGAATATGAAGTAGTATGTTTAAGAGGAATATGAAGTAGTATGTTTAAGAGGAATATGAAGTAGTATGTTTAAGAGGAATATGAAGTAGTATGTTAAAGAAGAATATGAAATAGTATGTTTAAGAGGAATATGAAGTAGTATGTTTAAGAGGAATATGAAGTAGTATGTTTAAGAGGAATATGAAGTAGTATGTTTAAGAGGAATATGAAGTAGTATGTTTAAGAGGAATATGCAGTAGTATATTTATGAGGAATATGAAGTAGTATATTTAAGAGGAATATGAAGTAGTATGTTTAAGAGGAATATGAGGTAGTATGTTTAAGAGGAATATGAAGTAGTATGTTTAAGAGGAATATGAAGTAGTATGTTTAGGAGGAATATGAAGTAGTATGTTTAAGAGGAACATGAAGTAGTGTGTTTAAGAGTAATATGAAGTAGTATGATTAAGAGGAATATGAAGTAGTATATTTAAGAGGAATATGAAGTTGTATGTTTAAGAAGAATATGAAGTAGTATATTTAAGAGGAATAAGAAGTAGTTTGTTCAAAAGAAATATGAAGTAGTATGTTTAACAGGAATATGAAGTAGTATGGTTAAGAGGAATATGAAGTAGTATGTTTAAGAGGAATATGAAGTAGTATGTTTAAGAGGAATATGAAGTAGTATGTTTCAGAGGAATATGAAGTAGTGTGTTTAAGAGGAATATGAAGTAATATGTTTAAGAGGAATATGAAGTAGTATGTTTAAGAGTACTATGAAGTAGTATATTTAAGATGAAAATGAAGTACTATATTTAAGAGGAATATGCAGTAGTATATTTAAGAGGAATATGAAGTAGTATATTTAAAAGGAATATGAAGTAGTATGTTAAAGAGGTATATGAAGTAGTATGCTTAAGAGGAATATGAAGAAGTATGTTTAAGAGGAATATGAAGAAGTATGTTTAAGAAGAATATGAAGTAGAATGTTTAAGAGGAATATGAATTAGTATGTTTAAGAGGAATATGCAGTAGTATATTTATTATGAAGTAGTATATTTAAGAGGAATATGAAGTAGTATGTTTAAGAGGAATATGAAGTAGTATGTTTAGGAGGAATATGAAGTAGTATGTTTAAGAGGAATATGAAGTAGTATGTTTAAGAGGAATATGAAGTACTATGTTTAAGAGGAATATGAAGTAGTATGTTTCAGAGGAATATGAAGTAGTATGTTTAAGAAGAATATGAAGTAGTATGTTTAAGAGGAATATGAAGTAGTATGTTTAAGAGGAATATGAAGTAGTATGTTTAAGAGAAATATGCAGTAGTATATTTAAGAGGAATATGAAGTTGTATATTAAAGAGGAATATGGGGTAGTATGTTTAAGAGGAATATGAGGTAGTATGTTTAAGAGGAATATGAAGTAGTATGTTTCAGAGGAATATGAAGTAGTGTGTTTTAGAGGAATATGAAGTAGTATGTTTAAGAAGAATATGAAGTAGTATGTTTAAGAAGAATATGAAGTTGTATGTTTAAGAGGAATATGAAGTAGTATGTTTAAGAGGAATATAAAGTAGTATGTTTCAGAGGAATATGAAGTAGTATATTTAAGAGGAATATGAAGTAATATGTTTAAGAGGAATATGAAGTAGTATATTTAAGAGAAATATGAAATAGTATGTTTAAGAGGAATATGAAGTAGTATGTTGTAGAGGAATATGAAGTAGTATGTTTAAGAGGAATATGAATTAGTATGTTTAAGAGGAATATGAAGTAGTATGTTTCAGAGGAATATGAAGTAGTATGTTTAAGAGGAATATGAAGTAGTATATTTAAGAGGAATATGAAGTAGTATGTTTAAGAGGAATATGAAGTAGTATGTTTAAGAGGAATATGCAGTAGTATATTTAAGAGGAATATGAAGTAGTATATTTAAGAGGAATATGAAGTAGTATTTTTAATAGGAATATGATATAGTATGTTTAAGAGGAATATGAAGTAGTATGTTTAAGAGGAATATGAAGTAGTATGTTTAAGAGGAATATGAAGTAGTATGTTTAAGAGGAATATGAAGTAGTATGTTTAAGAAATGTATGAAGTTGTATATTAAAGAGGAATATGAAATAGTATGTTTAAGAAGAATATGAAGTAGTATGTTTAAGAGGAATATGAAGTAGTATGTTTAAGAGGAATATGAAGAAGTATGTTTAAGAGGAATATGAAGAAGTATGTTTAAGCAGAATATGAAATAGTATGTTTAAGAGGAATATGAATTAGTATATTTAAGAGGAATATGCAGTAGTATATTTAAGAGGAATATGAAGTAGTATGTTTAAGAGGAATATGAAGTAGTATGTTTAAGAGGAATATGAAGTAGTATGTTTAAGAGGAATATGAAGTAGTATGTTTAAGAGGAATATGAAGTAGTATGTTTAAGAAGAATATGAAATAGTATGTTTAGAGGAATATGAAGTAGTATGTTTAAGAGGAATATGAAGTAGTATGTTTAAGAGGAATATGAAGTAGTATGTTTAAGAGGAATATGAAGTAGTATGTTTAAGAGGAATATGCAGTAGTATATTTATGAGGAATATGAAGTAGTATATTTAAGAGGAATATGAAGTAGTATGTTTAAGATGAATATGAGGTAGTATGTTTAAGAGGAATATGAAGTAGTATGTTTAAGAGGAATATGAAGTAGTATGTTTAGGAGGAATATGAAGTAGTATGTTTAAGAGGAACATGAAGTAGTGTGTTTAAGAGTAATATGAAGTAGTATGATTAAGAGGAATATGAAGTAGTATATTTAAGAGGAATATGAAGTTGTATGTTGAAGAAGAATATGAAGTAGTATATTTAAGAGGAATAAGAAGTAGTTTGTTCAAAAGAAATATGAAGTAGTATGTTTAACAGGAATATGAAGTAGTATGGTTAAGAGGAATATGAAGTAGTATGTTTAAGAGGAATATGAAGTAGTATGTTTAAGAGGAATATGAAGTAGTATGTTTCAGAGGAATATAAAGTAGTGTGTTTAAGAGGAATATGAAGTAATATGTTTAAGAGGAATATGAAGTAGTATGTTTAAGAGTACTATGAAGTAGTATATTTAAGATGAAAATGAAGTACTATATTTAAGAGGAATATGCAGTAGTATATTTAAGAGGAATATGAAGTAGTATATTTAAAAGGAATATGAAGTCGTATGTTAAAGAGGTATATGAAGTAGTATGCTTAAGAGGAATATGAAGAAGTATGTTTAAGAGGAATATGAAGAAGTATGTTTAAGAAGAATATGAAGTAGAATGTTTAAGAGGAATATGAATTAGTATGTTTAAGAGGAATATGCAGTAGTATATTTATTATGAAGTAGTATATTTAAGAGGAATATGAAGTAGTATGTTTAAGAGGAATATGAAGTAGTATGTTTAGGAGGAATATGAAGTAGTATGTTTAAGAGGAATATGAAGTAGTATGTTTAAGAGGAATATGAAGTACTATGTTTAAGAGGAATATGAAGTAGTATGTTTCAGAGGAATATGAAGTAGTATGTTTAAGAAGAATATGAAGTAGTATGTTTAAGAGGAATATGAAGTAGTATGTTTAAGAGGAATATGAAGTAGTATGTTTAAGAGAAATATGCAGTAGTATATTTAAGAGGAATATGAAGTTGTATATTAAAGAGGAATATGGGGTAGTATGTTTAAGAGGAATATGAGGTAGTATGTTTAAGAGGAATATGAAGTAGTATGTTTCAAAGGAATATGAAGTAGTGTGTTTTAGAGGAATATGAAGTAGTATGTTTAAGAAAAATATGAAGTAGTATGTTTAAGAGGAATATGAAGTTGTATGTTTAAGAGGAATATGAAGTAGTATGTTTAAGAGGAATATAAAGTAGTATGTTTCAGAGGAATATGAAGTAGTATATTTAAGAGGAATATGAAGTAATATGTTTAAGAGGAATATGAAGTAGTATATTTAAGAGAAATATGAAGTAGTATGTTTAAGAGGAATATGAAGTAGTATGTTTTAGAGGAATATGAAGTAGTATGTTTAAGAGGAATATGAAGTAGTATGTTTAAGAGGAATATGAAGTAGTATGTTTCAGAGGAATATGAAGTAGTATGTTTAAGAGGAATATGAAGTAGTATATTTAAGAGGAATATGAAGTAGTATGTTTAAGAGGAATATGAAGTAGTATGTTTAAGAGGAATATGCAGTAGTATATTTAAGAGGAATATGAAGTAGTATATTTAAGAGGAATATGAAGTAGTATTTTTAATAGGAATATGATATAGTATGTTTAAGAGGAATATGAAGTAGTATGTTTAAGAGGAACATGAAGTAGTATGTTTAAGAGGAATATGAAGTAGTATGTTTATGAGGAATATGAAGTAGTATGTTTAAGAAATGTATGAAGTAGTATATTAAAGAGGAATATGAAGTAGTATGTTTAAGAAGAATATGAAGTAGTATGTTAAAGAGGAATATGAAGTAGTATGTTTAAGAGGAATATGAAGTAGTATGTTTAAGAGGAATATGAAGTAGTATGTTTCAGAGGAATATGAAGTAGTATGTTTAACAGGAATATGAAGTAATATGTTTAAGAGGAATATGAAGTAGTATATTTAAGAGGAATATGAAGTAGTATGTTTAAGAGAAATATGAAGTAGTATGTTTTAGAGGAATATGAAGTAGTATGTTTAAGAGGAATATAAAGTAGTATGTTTAAGAGGAATATGAAGTAGTATGTTTAAGAGGAATATGAAGTAGTATGTTTAAGAGGAATATGAAGTAGTATGTTTAAGAGGAATATGAAGTAGTATGTTTAAGAGGAATAGAAAGTAGTACGTTTAAGAGGAATATGAAGCAGTATGTTTAAGAGGAATATGAAGTAGTATGTTTAAGAGGAATATGAAGTAGTATGTTTAAGAGGAATATGAAGTAGTATGTTTAAGAGGAATATGAAGTAGTATGTTTAAGAGGAATATGAAGGAGTATGTTTAAGAGGAATATGAAGTAGTATGTTTAAGAGTACTATGAAGTACTATGTTTAAGATGAAAATGAAATAGTATATTTAAGAGGAATATGCAGTAGTATATTTAAGAGGAATATGAAGTAGTATATTTAAGAGAAATATGAAGTAGTATGTTAAAGAGGAATATGAAGTAGTATGTTTAAGAGGAATATGAAGAAGTATGTTTAAGAGGAATATGAAGAAGCATGTTTAAGAAATATATGAAGTAGTATGTTTAAGAGGAATATGAAGTAGTATGTTTCAGAGGAATATGCAGCAGTATGTTTAAGAGGAATATGAAGTAGTATGTTTAAGAGGAATATAAAGTAGTATGTTTAAGAGGAATATGAAGTAGTATGTTTAAGAGGAATATGTAGTAGTATATTTAAGAGGAATATGAAGTAGTATGTTTAAGAGGAATATGAAGCAGTATGTTTAAGAGGAATATGAAGTAGTATGTTTAAGAGGAATATGAAGTAGTATGTTTAAGAGTAATATGAAGTAGTATGTTTAAGAGGAATTTGAAGTAGTATATTTAAGAGGAATATGCAGTAGTATATTAAGAGGAATATGAATTAGTATATTTAAGAGGAATATGAAGTAGTATGCTTAAGAGCAATATGAAGTAGTATGTTAAAAAGGAATATGAAGTAGTATGTTTTAGAGGAATATGAAGTAGTATGTTTAGGAGGTATATGAAGTAGTATGTTTAAGAGGAATATGAAGTAGTATGTTTAAGAAGAATATGAAGTAGTATGTTTCAGAGGAATATGAAGTATTATGTTTAAGAGGAATATGAAGTAGTTTGTTTAAGAGGAATATGAAGTAGTATGTTTAAGAGGAATATGAAGTAGTATGTTTAAGAGGAATATGAAGTAGTATATTTAAGAGGAATATGAAGTAGAATGTTTAAGGGGAATATAAGGTAGTATGTTTAAGAGGAATGTGAAGTAGTATGTTTAAGAGGAGTATGAAGTAGTATATTTAAGAGGATAATGAAGTATTATATTTAAGAGGAATGTGAAGTAGTATGTTTAAGAGGAATATGAAGTAGTATAATTAAAAGGAATATGAAGTAGTATATTTTAGAGGAATATGAAGTAGTAGGTTTAAGAGGAATATGCAGAAGTAAAATTAAGAGGAATATGCAGTAGTATATTTAAGAGGAATGTGAAGTAGTATGTTTAAGAGGAATATGAAGTAGTATGTCTAAGAGGAATATGAAGTAGTTTGTTTAAGAGGAATATTAAGTAGTATGTTTAAAAGGAATATGAAGTAGTATGTTTAAGAGGAATATGAAGTAATATGTTTAAGAGGAATATGAAGTAGTATATTTAAGAGGAATATGAAGTAGTATGTTTAAGAGGAATATGAAGTAGTATGTTTTAGAGGAATATGAAGTAGTATGTTTAAGAGGAATATGAAGTAGTATGTTTAAGAGGAATATGAAGTAGTATGTTTAAGAGGAATATGAAGTATTATGTTTAAGAGGAATATGAAGTAGTATGTTTAAGAGGAATATGAAGTAGTATGTTTAAGAGGAATATGAAGTAGTACGTTTAAGAGGAATATGAAGTAGTATGTTTAAGAGGAATATGAAGTAGTATGTTTCAGAGGAATATGAAGTAGTATGTTTAAGAGGAATATGAAGTAGTATGTTTAAGAGGAATATGAAGGAGTATGTTTAAGAGGAATATGAAGTAGTATGTTTAAGAGTACTATGAAGTAGTATGTTTAAGATGAAAATGAAGAAGTATATTTAAGAGGAATATGCAGTAGTATATTTAAGAGGAATATGAAATAGTATATTTAAGAGAAATATGAAGTAGTATGTTAAAGAGGAATATGAAGTGGTATGTTTAAGATGAATATGAAGAAGTATGTTTAAGAGGAATATGAAGAAGCATGTTTAAGAAAAATATGAGGTAGTATGTTTAAGAGGAATATGAAGTAGTATGTTTCAGAGGAATATGCAGCAGTATGTTTCAGAGGAATATGAAGTAGTGTGTTTAAGAGGAATATAAAGTAGTATGTTTAAGAGGAATATGAAGTAGTATATTTAAGAGGAATATGAAGTAGTATGTTTAAGAGGAATATGAAGTAGTATGTTTAAGAAGAATATGAAGTAGTATGTTTAAGAGGAATATGAAGTAGTATGTTTAAGAGGAATATGAAGTAGTATGTTTAAGAGGAATATGAAGTAGTATGTTTCAGAGGAATATGAAGTAGTATGTTTAAGAGGAATATGAAGTAATATGTTTAAGAGGAATATGAAGTAGTATATTTAAGAGGAATATGAAGTAGTATGTTTAAGAGGAATATGAAGTAGTATGTTTTAGAGGAATATGAAGTAGTATGTTTAAGAGGAATATGAAGTAGTATGTTTAAGAGGAATATGAAGTAGTATGTTTAAGAGGAATATGAAGTAGTATGTTTAAGAGGAATATGAAGTAGTATGTTTAAGAGGAATATGAAGTAGTATGTTTAAGAGGAATATGAAGTAGTACGTTTAAGAGGAATATGAAGTAGTATGTTTAAGAGGAATATGAAGTAGTATGTTTAAGAGGAATATGAAGTAGTATGTTTAAGAGGAATATGAAGTAGTATGTTTAAGAGGAATATGAAGTAGTATGTTTAAGAGGAATATGAAGGAGTATGTTTAAGAGGAATATGAAGTAGTATGTTTAAGAGTACTATGAAGTAGTATGTTTAAGATGAAAATGAAATAGTATATTTAAGAGGAATATGCAGTAGTATATTTAAGAGGAATATGAAGTAGTATATTTAAGAGAAATATGAAGTAGTATGTTAAAGAGGAATATGAAGTGGTATGTTTAAGAGGAATATGAAGAAGTATGTTTAAGAGGAATATGAAGAAGCATGTTTAAGAAAAATATGAAGTAGTATGTTTAAGAGGAATATGAAGTAGTATGTTTCAGAGGAATATGCAGCAGTATGTTTAAGAGGAATATGAAGTAGTATGTTTAAGAGGAATATAAAGTAGTATGTTTAAGAGGAATATGAAGTAGTATGTTTAAGAGGAATATGTAGCAGTATATTTAAGAGGAATATGAAGTAGTATGTTTAAGAGGAATATGAAGTTGTATGTTTAAGAGGAATATGAAGTAGTATGTTTAAGAGTAATATGAAGTAGTATGTTTAAGAGGAATTTGAAGTAGTATATTTAAGAGGAATATGCAGTAGTATATTAAGAGCAATATGAATTAGTATATTTAAGAGGAATATGAAGTAGTATGCTTAAGAGCAATATGAAGTAGTATGTTTAAAAGGAATATGAAGTAGTATGTTTTAGAGGAATATGAAGTAGTGTGTTTAGGAGGAATATGAAGTAGTATGTTTAAGAGGAATATGAAGTAGTATGTTTAAGAAGAATATGAAGTAGTATGTTTCAGAGGAATATGAAGTAGTATGTTTAAGAGGTATATGAAGTAGTTTGTTTAAGAGGAATATGAAGTAGTATGTTTAAGAGGAATATGAAGTAGTATGTTTTAGAGGAATATGAAGTAGTATATTTAAGAGGAATATGAAGTAGAATGTTTAAGGGGAATATAAGGTAGTATGTTTAAGAGGAATGTGAAGTAGTATGTTTAAGAGGAGTATGAAGTAGTATATTTAAGAGGAATATGAAGTATTATATTTAAGAGGAATGTGAAGTAGTATGTTTAAGAGGAATATGAAGTAGTATAATTAAAAGGAATATGAAGTAGTATATTTTAGAGGAATATGAAGTAGTAGGTTTAAGAGGAATATGCAGAAGTAAAATTAAGAGGAATATGCAGTAGTGTATTTAAGAGGAATGTGAAGTAGTATGTTTAAGAGGAATATGAAGTAGTATGTCTAAGAGGAATATGAAGTAGTTTGCTTAAGAGGAATATTAAGTAGTATGTTTAAAAGGAATATGAAGTAGTATGTTTAAGAGGAATATGAAGTAATATGTTTAAGAGGAATATGAAGTAGTATATTTAAGAGGAATATGAAGTAGTATGTTTAAGAGGAATATGAAGTAGTATGTTTTAGAGGAATATGAAGTAGTATGTTTAAGAGGAATATGAAGTAGTATGTTTAAGAGGAATATGAAGTAGTATGTTTAAGAGGAATATGAAGTAGTATGTTTAAGAGGAATATGAAGTAGTATGTTTAAGAGGAATATGAAGTAGTATGTTTAAGAGGAATATGAAGTAGTACGTTTAAGAGGAATATGAAGTAGTATGTTTAAGAGGAATATGAAGTAGTATGTTTCAGAGGAATATGAAGTAGTATGTTTAAGAGGAATATGAAGTAGTATGTTTAAGAGGAATATGAAGGAGTATGTTTAAGAGGAATATGAAGTAGTATGATTAAGAGTACTATGAAGTAGTATGTTTAAGATGAAAATGAAGAAGTATATTTAAGAGGAATATGCAGTAGTATATTTAAGAGGAATATGAAGTAGTATATTTAAGAGAAATATGAAGTAGTATGTTAAAGAGGATTATGAAGTGGTATGTTTAAGATGAATATGAAGAAGTATGTTTAAGAGGAATATGAAGAAGCATGTTTAAGAAAAATATGAAGTAGTATGTTTAAGAGGAATATGAAGTAGTATGTTTCAGAGGAATATGCAGCAGTATGTTTAAGAGGAATATGAAGTAGTGTGTTTAAGAGGAATATAAAGTAGTATGTTTAAGAGGAATATGAAGTAGTTTGTTTAAGAGGAATATATAGTAGTATATTTAAGAGGAATATGAAGTAGTATGTTTAAGAGGAATATGAAGCAGTATGTTTAAGAGGAATATGACGTAGTATGTTTAAGAGGAATATGAAGTAGTATGTTTAAGAGTAATATGAAGTAGTATGTTTAAGAGGAATTTGAAGTAGTATATTTAAGAGGAATATGCAGTAGTATATTAAGAGGAATATGAATTAGTATATTTAAGAGGAATATGAAGTAGTATGCTTAAGAGCAATATGAAGTAGTATGTTTAAGAGGAATATGAAGTAGTATGTTTTAGAGGAATATGAAGTAGTATGTTTAAGAGGAATATGAAGTAGTATGTTTAAGAGGAATATGAAGTAGTATGCTTAAGAAGAATATGAAGTAGTATGTTTAAGAAGAATATGAAGTAGTATGTTTAAGAGGAATATGAAGTTGTTTGTTTAAGAGGAATATGAAGTAGTATGTTTAAGGGGAATATAAGGTAGTATGTTTAAGAGGAATATGAAGTAGTATGTTTAAGAGGAGTATGAAGTAGTATATTTAAGAGGAATATGAAGTATTATATTTAAGAGGAATGTGAAGTAGTATGTTTAAGAGGAATATGAAGTAGTATAATTAAAAGGAA
The DNA here is from genome assembly GCA_958298945.1 of Atherix ibis. Taxonomy (NCBI): domain Eukaryota; kingdom Metazoa; phylum Arthropoda; class Insecta; order Diptera; family Athericidae; genus Atherix; species Atherix ibis. The sequence continues at coordinate 92,978 of CATQJD010000034.1, read as the reverse complement.
TATGAAGTAGTATATTTAAGAGGAATATGAAGTAGTAGGTTTAAGAGGAATATGCAGAAGTAAATTTAAGAGGAATATGCAGTAGTATATTTAAGAGGAATGTGAAGTAGTATGTTTAAGAGGAATATGAAGTAGTATGTCTAAGAGGAATATGAAGTAGTTTGTTTAATAGGAATATTAAGTAGTATGTTTAAAAGGAATATGAAGTAGTATGTTTAAGAGGAATATGAAGTAGTATGTTTAAGAGGAATATGAAGTAGTATGTTTAAGAGGAATATGAAGTAGTATGTTTCAGAGGAATATGAAGTAGTATGTTTAAGAGTAATATGAAGTAGTATGTTTAAGAGGAATATGAAGTAGTATGTTTAAGAGGAATATGAAGTAGTATGTTTAAGAGGAATATGCAGTAGTATATTTAAGAGGAATATGAAGTAGTATATTTAAGAGGAATATGAAGTAGTATTTTTAATAGGAATATGATGTAGTATGTTTAAGAGGAATATGAAGTAGTATGTTTAAGAGGAATATGAAGTAGTATGTTTAAGAGGAATATGAAGTAGTATGTTTAAGAGGAATATGAAGTAGTATGTTTAAGAAATGTATGAAGTATTATGTTAAAGAGGAATATGAAGTAGTATGTTTAAGAAGAATATGAAGTAGTATGTTTAAGAGGAATATGAAGTAGTATGTTTAAGAGGAATATGAAGTAGTATGTTTAAGAGGAATATGAAGTAGTATGTTTCAGAGGAATATGAAGTAGTATGTTTAAGAGGAATATGAAGTAGTATGTTTAAGAGGAATATGAAGTAGTATGTTTAAGAGGAATATGAAGTAGTATGTTTAAGAGGAATATGCAGTAGTATATTTAAGAGGAATATGAAGAATATATTTAAGAGGAATATGAAGTAGTATTTTTAATAGGAATATGATGTAGTATGTTTAAGAGGAATATGAAGTAGTATGTTTAAGAAATGTATGAAGTAGTATGTTAAAGAGGAATATGAAGTAATATGTTTAAGAAGAATATGAAGTAGTATGTTTAAGAGGAATATGAAGTAGTATGTTTAAGAGGAATATGAAGTAGTATGTTTAAGAGGAATATGAAGTAGTATGTTTCAGAGGAATATGAAGTAGTATTTTTAAGAGGAATATGAAGTAAAATGTTTAAGAGGAATATGAAGTAGTATATTTAAGAGGAATATGAAGTAGTATGTTTAAGAGGAATATGAAGTAGTATGTTTTAGAGGAATATGAAGTAGTATGTTTAAGAGGAATATGAAGTAGTATGTTTAAGAGGAATATGAAGTAGTATGTTTAAGAGGAATATGAAGTAGTATGTTTAAGAGGAATATGAAGTTGTATGGTTAAGAGGAATATGATGTATTATGTTTAAGAGGAATATGAAGTAGTACGTTTAAGAGGAATATGAAGTAGTATGTTTAAGAGGAATATGAAGTAGTATGTTTAAGAGGAATATGAAGTAGTATGTTTAAGAGGAATATACAGTAGTATATTTAAGCGGAATATGAAGTAGTATATTTAAGAGGAATATGAAGTAGTATGTTTCAGAGGAATATGAAGTAGTATGTTTAAGAGGAATATGAATTAGTATGTTTAAGAGGAATATGAAGGAGTATGTTTAAGAGGAATATGAAATAGTATGTTTAAGAGTACTATGAAGTAGTATGTTTAAGATGAAAATGAAGTAGTATATTTACGAGGAATATGCAGTAGGATATTTAAGAGGAATATGAAGTAGTATATTTAAGAGAAATATGAAGTAGTATGTTAAAGAGGAATATGAAGTGGTATGTTTAAGAGGAATATGAAGAAGTATGTTTAAGAGGAATATGAAGAAGCATGTTTAAGAAAAATATGAAGTAGTATGTTTAAGAGGAATATAAAGTAGTATGTTTCAGAGGAATATGCAGCAGTATGTTTAAGAGGAATATGAAGTAGTATGTTTAAGAGGAATATAAAGTAGTATGTTTAAGAGGAATATGAAGTAGTATGTTTAAGAGGAATATGTAGTAGTATATTTAAGAGGAATATGAAGTAGTATGTTTACGAGGAATATGAAGCAGTATGTTTAAGAGGAATATGAAGTAGTATGTTTAAGAGGAATATGAAGTAGTATGTTTAAGAGTAATATGAAGTAGTATGTTTAAGAGGAATTTGAAGTAGTATATTTAAGAGGAATATGTAGTAGTATATTTAAGAGGAATATGAATTAGTATATTTAAGAGGAATATGAAGTAGTATGCTTAAGAGCAATATGAAGTAGTATGTTTAAGAGAAATATGAAGTAGTATAAACATACTAGAGGAATATTAAGTAGTATGTCTAAAACTAGAGGAATATGAAGTAGTATGTTTAAGAGGAATATGAAGTAGTATGTTTAAGAGGAATATGAAGTAGTATGTTTAAGAAGAATATGAAGTAGTATGTTTAAGAGGAATATGAAGTAGTATGTTTAAGAGGAATATGAAGTAGTTTGTTTAAGAGGAATATGAAGTATTATGTTTAAGAGGAATATGAAGTAGTATGTTTAAGAGGAATATGAAGTAGTATATTTAAGAGGAATATGAAGTAGAATGTTTAAGGGGAATATAAGGTAGTATGTTGAAGAGGAATACGAAGTAGTATGTTTAAGAGGAGTATGAAGTAGTATATTTAAGAGGAATATGAAGTATTATATTTAAGAGGAATGTGAAGTAGTATATTTAAGAGGAATATGAAGTAGTATAATTAAAAGGAATATGAAGTAGTATATTTAAGAGGAATATGAAGTAGTAGGTTTAAGAGGAATATGCAGAAGTAAATTTAAGAGGAATATGCAGTAGTATATTTAAGAGGAATGTGAAGTAGTATGTTTAAGAAGAATATGAAGTAGTATGTCTAAGAGGAATATGAAGTAGTTTGTTTAAGAGGAATATTAAGTAGTATGTTTAAAAGGAATATTAAGTAGTATGTTTAAGAGGAATATGCATTAATATATTTAAGAGGAATATGAAGTAGTATGTTTAAGAGGAAATTTAAGTAGTAGTATGTTTAAGAGGAATACGAATTAGTATGCTTAAGAGGAATATGAAGTAGTATGTTTAAGAGGAATATGAAGTAGTATGTTTAAGAGGAATATGAAGTTGTATGCTTAAGAGGAATATGAAGTAGTATGTTTAAGAAATGTATGAAGTAGTATGTTAAAGAGGAATATGAAGTAGTATGTTTAAGAAGAATATGAAGTAGTATGTTTAAGAGGAATATGAAGTAGTTTGGTTAAGAGGAATATGAAGTAGTATGTTTAAGAGGAATATGAAGTAGTTTGTTTCAGAGGAATATGAAGTAGTATGTTTAAGAGGAATATGAAGTAATATGTTTAAGAGGAATATGAAGTAGTATATTTAAGAGGAATATGAAGTAGTATGTTTAAGAGGAATATGAAGTAGTATGTTTTAGAGGAATATGAAGTAGTATGTTTAAGAGGAATATGAAGTAGTATGTTTAAGAGGAATATGAAGTAGTATGTTTAAGAGGAATATGAAGTAGTATGTTTAAGAGGAATATGAAGTAGTATGTTTAAGAGGAATATGAAGTAGTATGTTTAAGAGGAATATGAAGTAGTACGTTTAAGAGGAATATGAAGTAGTATGTTTAAGAGAAATATGAAGTAGTATGTTTAAGAGGAATATGAAGTAGTATGTTTAAGAGGAATATGCAGTAGTATATTTAAGAGGAATATGAAGTAGTATATTTAAGAGGAATATGAAGTAGTATTTTTCAGAGGAATATGAAGTATTATGTTTAAGAGGAATATGAAGTAGTATGTTTAAGAGGAATATGAGGGAGTATGTTTAAGAGGAATATGAAGTATTATGTTTAAGAGTACTATGAAGTAGTATGTTTAAGATGAAAATGAAGTAGTATATTTAAGATGAATATGCACTAGTATATTTAAGAGGAATATGAAGTAGTTTATTTAAGAGAAATATGAAGTAGTATGTTAAAGAGGAATATGAAGTGGTATGTTTAAGAGGAATATGAAGAAGTATGTTTAAGAGGAATATGAAGAAGCATGTTTAAGAAAAATATGAAGTAGTATGTTTAAGAGGAATATGAAGTAGTTTGTTTCAGAGGTATATGCAGCAGTATGTTTAAGAGGAATATGAAGTAGTATGTTTAAGAGGAATATAAAGTAGTATGTTTAAGAGGAATATGAAGTAGAATGTTTAAGAGGAATATGTAGTAGTATATTTAAGAGGAATATGAAGTAGTATGTTTAAGAGGAATATGAAGCAGTATGTTTAAGAGGAATATGAAGTAGTATGTTTAAGAGGAATATGAAGTAGTATGTTTAAGAGTAATATGAAGTAGTATGTTTAAGAGGAATTTGAAGTAGTATATTTAAGAGGAATATGCAGTAGTATATTTCAGAGGAATATGAATTAGTATATTTAAGAGGAATATGAACTAGTATGCTTAAAAGCAATATGAAGTAGTATGTTTAAGAGGAATATGAAGTAGTATGTTTTAGAGGAATATGAAGTAGTATGTTTAAGAGGAATATGAAGTAGAATGTTTAAGAGGAATATGTAGTAGTATATTTAAGAGGAATATGAAGTAGTATGTTTAAGAGGAATATGAAGCAGTATGTTTAAGAGGAATATGAAGTAGTATGTTTAAGAGGAATATGAAGTAGTATGTTTAAGAGTAATATGAAGTAGTATGTTTAAGAGGAATATGAAGTAGTATGTTTAAGAGGAATATGAAGTAGTATGTTTAAGAGGAATATAAAGTAGTATGCTTAAGAGGAATATGAAGTAGTATGTTTAAGAAATGTATGAAGTAGTATGTTAAAGAGGAATATGAAGTAGTATGTTTAAGAAGAATATGAAGTAGTATGTTTAAGAGGAATATGAAGTAGTTTGTTTAAGAGGAACATGAAGTAGTATGTTTAAGAGGAATATGAAGTAGTTTGTTTCAGAGGAATATGAAGTAGTATGTTTAAGAGGAATATGAAGTAATATGTTTAAGAGGAATATGAAGTAGTATATTTAAGAGGAATATGAAGTAGTATGTTTAAGAGGAATATGAAGTAGTATGTTTTAGAGGAATATGAAGTAGTATGTTTAAGAGGAATATGAAGTAGTATGTTTAAGAGGAATATGAAGTAGTATGTTTAAGAGGAATATGAAGTAGTATGTTTAAGAGGAATATGAAGTAGTATGTTTAAGAGGAATATGAAGTAGTATGTTTAAGAGGAATATGAAGTAGTACGTTTAAGAGGAATATGAAGTAGTATGTTTAATAGAAATATGAAGTAGTATGTTTAAGAGGAATATGAAGTAGTATGTTTAAGAGGAATATGCAGTAGTATATTTAAGAGGAATATGAAGTAGTATATTTAAGAGGAATATGAAGTAGTATTTTTCAGAGGGATATGAAGTAGTATGTTTAAGAGGAATATGAAGTAGTATGTTTAAGAGGAATATGAGGGAGTATGTTTAAGAGGAATATGAAGTAGTATGTTTAAGAGTACTATGAAGTAGTATGTTTAAGATGAAAATGAAGTAGTATATTTAAGAGGAATATGCAGTAGTATATTTAAGAGGAATATGAAGTAGTTTATTTAAGAGAAATATGAAGTAGTATGTTAAAGAGGAATATGAAGTGGTATGTTTAAGAGGAATATGAAGAAGTATGCTTAAGAGGAATATGAAGAAGCATGTTTAAGAAAAATATGAAGTAGTATGTTTAAGAGGAATATGAAGTAGTATGTTTCAGAGGAATATGCAGCAGTATGTTTAAGAGGAATATGAAGTAGTATGTTTAAGAGGAATATAAAGTAGTATGTTTAAGAGGAATATGAAGTAGAATGTTTAAGAGGAATATGTAGTAGTATATTTAAGAGGAATATGAAGTAGTATGTTTAAGAGGAATATGAAGCAGTATGTTTAAGAGGAATATGAAGTAGTATGTTTAAGAGGAATATGAAGTAGTATGTTTAAGAGTAATATGAAATAGTATGTTTAAGAGGAATTTGAAGTAGTATATTTAAGAGGAATATGCAGTAGTATATTTAAGAGGAATATGAATTAGTATATTTAAGAGGAATATGAAGTAGTATGCTTAAGAGCAATATGAAGTAGTATGTTTAAGAGGAATATGAAGTAGTATGTTTTAGAGGAATATGAAGTAGTATGTTTAAGAGGAATTTGAAGTAGTATGTTTAAGAGGAATATGAAGTAGTATGTTTAAGAAGAATATGAAGTAGCATGTTTAAGAGGAATATGAAGTAGTATGTTTAAGTGGAATATGAAGTAGTTTGTTTAAGAGGAATATAAAGTAGTATGTTTAAGAGGAATATGAAGTAGTATGTATAAGAGGAATATGAAGTAGTATGTTTAAGAGGAATATGAAGTAGTATATTTAAGAGGAATATGAAGTAGAATGTTTAAGAGCAATATGAAGTAGTATGTTTAAGAGGAATATGAAGTAGTTTGTTTAAGAGGAATATGAAGTAGTATGTTTAAGAGGAATATGAAGTAGTATGTTTAAGAGGAATATGAAGTAGTATATTTAAGAGGAATATGAAGTATTAGATTTAAGTGGAATGTGAAGTAGTATGTTTAAGAGGAATATGAAGTAGTATAATTAAAAGGAATATGAAGTAGTATATTTAAGAGGAATATGAAGTAGTAGGTTTAAGAGGAATATGCAGAAGTAAATTTAAGAGGAATATGCAGTAGTATATTTAAGAGGAATGTGAAGTAGTATGTTTAAGAGGAATATGAAGTAGTATGTCTAAGAGGAATATGAAGTAGTATGTTTAAGATGAATATGAGGTAGTATGTTAAAGAGGAATATGAAGTTGTATATTTAAGAGGAATATGAAGTTGTATGTTTAAGAGGAATATGAAGTAGTAGTATGTTTAAGAGGAATATGAAGTAGTATGTTTAAGAGGAATATGCGTTAATATATTTAAGAGGAATATGAAGTAGTATGTTTAAGAGGAAATTTAAGTAGTAGTATGTTTAAGAGGAATACGAATTAGTATGTTTAAGAGGAATATGAATTAGTTTGTTTAAGAGGAATATAAAGTAGTATGTTTAAGAGGAATATGAAGTAGTATGTTTAAGAGGAATATGAAGTAGTATGTTTAAGAGGAATATGAAGTAGTATATTTAAGAGGAATATGAAGTAGAATATTTAAGAGCAATATGAAGTAGTATGTTTAAGAGGAATATGAAGTAGTTTGTTTAAGAGGAATATGAAGTAGTATGTTTAAGAGGAATATGAAGTAGTATGTTTAAGAGGAATATGAAGTAGTATAATTAAGAGGAATATGAAGTATTAGATTTAAGAGGAATGTGAAGTAGTATGTTTAAGAGGAATATGAAGTAGTATAATTAAAAGGAATATGAAGTAGTATATTTAAGAGGAATATGAAGTAGTAGGTTTAAGAGGAATATGCAGAAGTAAATTTAAGAGGAATATGCAGTAGTATATTTAAGAGGAATGTGAAGTAGTATGTTTAAGAGGAATATGAAGTAGTATGTCTAAGAGGAATATGAAGTAGTATGTTTAAGATGAATATGAGGTAGTATGTTAAAGAGGAATATGAAGTTGTATATTTAAGAGGAATATGAAGTTGTATGTTTAAGAGGAATATGAAGTAGTAGTATGTTTAAGAGGAATATGAAGTAGTATGTTTAAGAGGAATATGCGTTAATATATTTAAGAGGAATATGAAGTAGTATGTTTAAGAGGAAATTTAAGTAGTAGTATGTTTAAGAGGAATACGAATTAGTATGTTTAAGAGGAATATGAAGTAGTAGGTTTAAGAGTAATATGAAGTAGTATGTTTGAGAGGAATATGAAGTAGTATATTTAGGAGGAATATGCAGTAGTATATTTAAGAGGAATATGAAGTAGTATATTTAAGAGGAATATGAAGTAGTATGTTGAAGAGGAATATGAAATAGTATGTGTAAGAGCAATATGAAGTAGTATGTTTAAGAGGAACATGAAGTAGTGTGTTTAAGAGTAATATAAAGTAATATGATTAAGAGGAATATGAAGTTGTATATTTAAGAGGAATATGAAGTAGTATATTTAAGAGGAATATGAAGTTATATGTTTAGGAGGAATATGAAGTAGTATATTTAAGAGGAATATGAAGTAGTATGTTTAAGAGGAATATGAAGTAGTATATTTAAGAGGAATATGAAGTAGTATGTTTAAGAGGAATATGAAGTAGTATGTTTAAGAGGAATATGAAGTAGTATGTTTAAAAGGAATATGAAGTAGTACGTTTAAGAGGAATATGAAGTAATATGTTTAAGAGGAATATGAAGTAGTTTGTTTAAGAGGAATATGAAGTTGTATATTTAAGAGGAATATGAAGTTGTATGTTTAAGAGGAATATGAAGTAGTATGTTTAAGAAATGTATGAAGTAGTATGTTAAAGAGGAATATGAAGTAGTATGTTTAAGAAGAATATGAAGTAGTATGTTTAAGAGGAATATGAAGTAGTATGTTTAAGAGGAATGTGAAGTAGTATGTTTAAGAGGAATATGAAGTAGTATGTTTCAGAGGAATATGAAGTAGTATGTTTAAGAGGAATATGAAGTAATATGTTTAAGAGGAATATGAAGTAGTATATTTAAGAGGAATATGAAGTAGTATGTTTAAGGGGAATATGAAGTAGTATGTTTTAGAGGAATATGAAGTAGTATGTTTAAGAGGAATATGAAGTAGTATGTTTAAGAGGAATATGAAGTAGTATGTTTAAGAGGAATATGAAGTAGTATGTTTAACAGGAATATGAAGTAGTATGTTTAAGAGGAATATGAAGTAGTATCTTTAAGAGGAATATGAAGTAGTACGTTTAAGAGGAATATGAAGTAGTATGTTTAAGAGGAATATGAAGTAGTATGTTTAAGAGGAATATGAGGTAGTATGTTTAAGAGGAATATGCAGTAGTATATTTAAGAGGAATATGAAGTAGTATATTTAAGAGGAATATGAAGTAGTATGTTTCAGAGGAATATGAAGTGGTATGTTTAAGAGGAATATGAAGAAGTATGTTTAAGAGGAATATGAAGAAGCATGTTTAAGAAAATTATGAAGTAGTATGTTTAAGAGGAATATGAAGTAGTATGTTTCAGAGGAATATGCAGCCGTATGTTTAAGAGGAATATGAAGTAGTATGTTTAAGAGGAATATGAAGCAGTATGTTTAAGAGGAATATGAAGTAGTATGTTTAAGAGCAATATGAAGTAGTATGTTTTAGAGTAATATGAAGTAGTATGTTTAAGAGGAATTTGAAGTAGTATATTTAAGAGGAATATGCAGTAGTATATTTAAGAGGAATATGAATTAGTATATTTAAGAGGAATATGAAGTGGTATGCTTAAGAGCAATATGAAGTAGTATGTTTAAGAGGAATATGAAGTAGTATGTTTTAGAGGAATATGAAGAAGTATGTTTAAGAGTAATATGAAGTAGTATGTTTAAGAGGAATATGAAGTAGTATGTTTAAGAAGAATATGAAGTAGTATGTTTAAGAGGAATATGAAGTAGTATGTTTAAGAGGAATATGAAGTAGTATATTTAAGAGGAATATGAAGTAGTATGTTTAAGAGGAATATAAAGTAGTATGTTTAAGAGGAATATGAAGTAGTATATTTAAGAGGAATATGAAGTAGAATGTTTAAGGGGAATATAAGGTAGTATGTTTAAGAGGAATATGAAGTAGTATGTTTAAGAGGAATATGAAGTAGTATATTTAAGAGGAATATGAAGTATTATATTTAAGAGGAATGTGAAGTAGTATGTTTAAGAGGAATATGAAGTAGTATAATTAAAAGGAATATGAAGTAGTATATTTAAGAGGAATATGAAGTAGTAGGTTTAAGAGGAATATGCAGAAGTAAATTTAAGAGGAATATGCAGTAGTATATTTAAGAGGAATGTGAAGTAGTATGTTTAAGAGGAATATGAAGTAGTATGTCTAAGAGGAATATGAAGTAGTTTGTTTAAGAGGAATATTAAGTAGTATGTTTAAAAGGAATATTAAGTAGTATGTTTGAGAGGAATATGAAGTAGTATGTTTAAGAGGAATATGAAGTAGTATGTTTGAGAGGAATATGAAGTAGTATATTTAGGAGGAATATGCAGTAGTATATTTAAGAGGAATATGAAGTAGTATATTTAAGAGGAATATGAAGTAGTATGTTGAAGAGGAATATGAAGTAGTATGTTTAAGAGGAATATGAAGTAGTATGTTTAAGAGGAACATGAAGTAGTGTGTTTAAGAGTAATATGAAGTAGTAGTATGTTTAAGAGGAATATGAAGTAGTATGTTTAAGAGGAATATGCGTTAATATATTTAAAAGGAATATGAAGTAGTATGTTTAAGAGGAAATTTAAGTAGTAGTATGTTTAAGAAGAATACGAATTAGTATGTTTAAGAGGAATATGAAGTAGTAGGTTTAAGAGTAATATGAAGTAGTATGTTTGAGAGGAATATGAAGTAGTATATTTAGGAGGAATATGCAGTAGTATATTTAAGAGGAATATGAAGTAGTATATTTAAGAGGAATATGAAGTAGTATGTTGAAGAGGAATATGAAGTAGTATGTTTAAAAGGAATATGAAGTAGTACGTTTAAGAGGAATATGAAGTAATATGTTTAAGAGGAATATGAAGAAGTATGTTTAAGAGGAATATGAAGTAGTATGTTTAAGAGGAATATGAAATAGTATGTTTAAGAAGAATATGAAGTAGTATGTTTAAGAGGAATATGAAATAGTATTTTTAAGAAGAATATGAAGTAGTATGTTTAAGAGGAATATGAATTAGTATATTTAAGAGGAATAAGAAGTAGTTTGTTGAAAAGGAATATGAAGTAGTATGTTTAAGAGGAATATGAAGTAGTATGTTTAAGAGGAATATGAAGTTGTATATTTAAGAGAAATATGAAGTAGTATGTTTAAGAGGAATATGAAGAAGTATGTTTAAGTGGAATATGAAGTAGTATGTTTAAGAGGAATATGAAATAGTATGTTTAAGAAGAATATGAAGTAGTATGTTTAAGAGGAATATGAAATAGTATTTTTAAGAAGAATATGAAGTAGTATGTTTAAGAGGAATATGAATTAGTATATTTAAGAGGAATAAGAAGTAGTTTGTTGAAAAGGAATATGAAGTAGTATGCTTAAGAGGAATATGAAATAGTATTTTTAAGAAGAATATGCAGTAGGATATTTAAGAGGAATATGAAGTAGTATATTTAAGAGAAATATGAAGTAGTATGTTAAAGAGGAATATGAAGTGGTATGTTTAAGAGGAATATGAAGAAGTATGTTTAAGAGGAATATGAAGAAGCATGTTTAAGAAAAATATGAAGTAGTATGTTTAAGAGGAATATAAAGTAGTATGTTTCAGAGGAATATGCAGCAGTATGTTTAAGAGGAATATGAAGAAGTATGTTTAAGAGGAATATAAAGTAGTATGTTTAAGAGGAATATGAAGTAGTATGTTTAAGAGGAATATGTAGTAGTATATTTAAGAGGAATATGAAGTAGTATGTTTAAGAGGAATATGAAGCAGTATGTTTAAGAGGAATATGAAGTAGTATGTTTAAGAGGAATATGAAGTAGTATGTTTAAGAGTAATATGAAGTAGTATGTTTAAGAGGAATTTGAAGTAGTATATTTAAGAGGAATATGTAGTAGTATATTTAAGAGGAATATGAATTAGTATATTTAAGAGGAATATGAAGTAGTATGCTTAAGAGCAATATGAAGTAGTATGTTTAAGAGAAATATGAAGTAGTATAAACATACTAGAGGAATATTAAGTAGTATGTCTAAAACTAGAGGAATATGAAGTAGTATGTTTAAGAGGAATATGAAGTAGTATGTTTAAGAGGAATATGAAGTAGTATGTTTAAGAAGAATATGAAGTAGTATGTTTAAGAGGAATATGAAGTAGTATGTTTAAGAGGAATATGAAGTAGTTTGTTTGAGAGGAATATGAAGTATTATGTTTAAGAGGAATATGAAGTAGTATGTTTAAGAGGAATATGAAGTAGTATATTTAAGAGGAATATGAAGTAGAATGTTTAAGGGGAATATAAGGTAGTATGTTGAAGAGGAATACGAAGTAGTATGTTTAAGAGGAGTATGAAGTAGTATATTTAAGAGGAATATGAAGTATTATATTTAAGAGGAATGTGAAGTAGTATATTTAAGAGGAATATGAAGTAGTATAATTAAAAGGAATATGAAGTAGTATATTTAAGAGGAATATGAAGTAGTAGGTTTAAGAGGAATATGCAGAAGTAAATTTAAGAGGAATATGCAGTAGTATATTTAAGAGGAATGTGAAGTAGTATGTTTAAGAAGAATATGAAGTAGTATGTCTAAGAGGAATATGAAGTAGTTTGTTTAAGAGGAATATTAAGTAGTATGTTTATAAGGAATATTAAGTAGTATGTTTAAGAGGAATATGAAGTAGTATGTTTAAGAGGAATATGAAGTAGTATGTTTAAGAGGAATATGAGGTAGTATGTTAAAGAGGAATATGAGTAGTAGTATGTTTAAGAGGAATATCAAGTAGTATGTTTAAGAGGAATATGCATTAATATATTTAAGAGGAATATGAAGTAGTATGTTTAAGAGGAAATTTAAGTAGTAGTATGTTTAAGAGGAATACGAATTAGTATGCTTAAGAGGAATATGAAGTAGTATGTTTAAGAGGAATATGAAGTAGTATGTTTAAGAGGAATATGAAGTTGTTTGCTTAAGAGGAATATGAAGTAGTATGTTTAAGAAATGTATGAAGTAGTATGTTAAAGAGGAATATGAAGTAGTATGTTTAAGAAGAATATGAAGTAGTATGTTTAAGAGGAATATGAAGTAGTTTGTTTAAGAGGAATATGAAGTAGTATGTTTAAGAGGAATATGAAGTAGTTTGTTTCAGAGGAATATGAAGTAGTATGTTTAAGAGGAATATGAAGTAATATGTTTAAGAGGAATATGAAGTAGTATATTTAAGAGGAATATGAAGTAGTATGTTTAAGAGGAATATGAAGTAGTATGTTTTAGAGGAATATGAAGTAGTATGTTTAAGAGGAATATGAAGTAGTATGTTTAAGAGGAATATGAAGTAGTATGTTTAAGAGGAATATGAAGTAGTATGTTTAAGAGGAATATGAAGTAGTATGTTTAAGAGGAATATGAAGTAGTATGTTTAAGAGGAATATGAAGTAGTACGTTTAAGAGGAATATGAAGTAGTATGTTTAAGAGAAATATGAAGTAGTATGTTTAAGAGGAATATGAAGTAGTATGTTTAAGAGGAATATGCAGTAGTATATTTAAGAGGAATATGAAGTAGTATATTTAAGAGGAATATGAAGTAGTATTTTTCAGAGGAATATGAAGTAGTATGTTTAAGAGGAATATGAAGTAGTATGTTTAAGAGGAATATGAGGGAGTATGTTTAAGAGGAATATGAAGTAGTATGTTTAAGAGTACTATGAAGTAGTATGTTTAAGATGAAAATGAAGTAGTATATTTAAGATGAATATGCAGTAGTATATTTAAGAGGAATATGAAGTAGTTTATTTAAGAGAAATATGAAGTAGTATGTTAAAGAGGAATATGAAGTGGTATGTTTAAGAGGAATATGAAGAAGTATGTTTAAGAGGAATATGAAGAAGCATGTTTAAGAAAAATATGAAGTAGTATGTTTAAGAGGAATATGAAGTAGTATGTTTCAGAGGAATATGCAGCAGTATGTTTAAGAGGAATATGAAGTAGTATGTTTAAGAGGAATATAAAGTAGTATGTTTAAGAGGAATATGAAGTAGAATGTTTAAGAGGAATATGTAGTAGTATATTTAAGAGGAATATGAAGTAGTATGTTTAAGAGGAATATGAAGCAGTATGTTTAAGAGGAATATGAAGTAGTATGTTTAAGAGGAATATGAAGTAGTATGTTTAAGAGTAATATGAAGTAGTACGTTTAAGAGGAATATGAAGTAATATGTTTAAGAGGAATATGAAGAAGTATGTTTAAGAGGAATATGAAGTAGTATGTTTAAGAGGAATATGAAATAGTATGTTTAAGAAGAATATGAAGTAGTATGTTTAAGAGGAATATGAAATAGTATTTTTAAGAAGAATATGAAGTAGTATGTTTAAGAGGAATATGAATTAGTATATTTAAGAGGAATAAGAAGTAGTTTGTTGAAAAGGAATATGAAGTAGTATGTTTAAGAGGAATATGAAGTAGTATGTTTAAGAGGAATATGAAGTTGTATATTTAAGAGAAATATGAAGTAGTATGTTTAAGAGGAATATGAAGAAGTATGTTTAAGTGGAATATGAAGTAGTATGTTTAAGAGGAATATGAAATAGTATGTTTAAGAAGAATATGAAGTAGTATGTTTAAGAGGAATATGAAATAGTATTTTTAAGAAGAATATGAAGTAGTATGTTTAAGAGGAATATGAATTAGTATATTTAAGAGGAATAAGAAGTAGTTTGTTGAAAAGGAATATGAAGTAGTATGCTTAAGAGGAATATGAAATAGTATTTTTAAGAAGAATATGCAGTAGGATATTTAAGAGGAATATGAAGTAGTATATTTAAGAGAAATATGAAGTAGTATGTTAAAGAGGAATATGAAGTGGTATGTTTAAGAGGAATATGAAGAAGTATGTTTAAGAGGAATATGAAGAAGCATGTTTAAGAAAAATATGAAGTAGTATGTTTAAGAGGAATATAAAGTAGTATGTTTCAGAGGAATATGCAGCAGTATGTTTAAGAGGAATATGAAGAAGTATGTTTAAGAGGAATATAAAGTAGTATGTTTAAGAGGAATATGAAGTAGTATGTTTAAGAGGAATATGTAGTAGTATATTTAAGAGGAATATGAAGTAGTATGTTTAAGAGGAATATGAAGCAGTATGTTTAAGAGGAATATGAAGTAGTATGTTTAAGAGGAATATGAAGTAGTATGTTTAAGAGTAATATGAAGTAGTATGTTTAAGAGGAATTTGAAGTAGTATATTTAAGAGGAATATGTAGTAGTATATTTAAGAGGAATATGAATTAGTATATTTAAGAGGAATATGAAGTAGTATGCTTAAGAGCAATATGAAGTAGTATGTTTAAGAGAAATATGAAGTAGTATAAACATACTAGAGGAATATTAAGTAGTATGTCTAAAACTAGAGGAATATGAAGTAGTATGTTTAAGAGGAATATGAAGTAGTATGTTTAAGAGGAATATGAAGTAGTATGTTTAAGAAGAATATGAAGTAGTATGTTTAAGAGGAATATGAAGTAGTATGTTTAAGAGGAATATGAAGTAGTTTGTTTGAGAGGAATATGAAGTATTATGTTTAAGAGGAATATGAAGTAGTATGTTTAAGAGGAATATGAAGTAGTATATTTAAGAGGAATATGAAGTAGAATGTTTAAGGGGAATATAAGGTAGTATGTTGAAGAGGAATACGAAGTAGTATGTTTAAGAGGAGTATGAAGTAGTATATTTAAGAGGAATATGAAGTATTATATTTAAGAGGAATGTGAAGTAGTATATTTAAGAGGAATATGAAGTAGTATAATTAAAAGGAATATGAAGTAGTATATTTAAGAGGAATATGAAGTAGTAGGTTTAAGAGGAATATGCAGAAGTAAATTTAAGAGGAATATGCAGTAGTATATTTAAGAGGAATGTGAAGTAGTATGTTTAAGAAGAATATGAAGTAGTATGTCTAAGAGGAATATGAAGTAGTTTGTTTAAGAGGAATATTAAGTAGTATGTTTATAAGGAATATTAAGTAGTATGTTTAAGAGGAATATGAAGTAGTATGTTTAAGAGGAATATGAAGTAGTATGTTTAAGAGGAATATGAGGTAGTATGTTAAAGAGGAATATGAGTAGTAGTATGTTTAAGAGGAATATCAAGTAGTATGTTTAAGAGGAATATGCATTAATATATTTAAGAGGAATATGAAGTAGTATGTTTAAGAGGAAATTTAAGTAGTAGTATGTTTAAGAGGAATACGAATTAGTATGCTTAAGAGGAATATGAAGTAGTATGTTTAAGAGGAATATGAAGTAGTATGTTTAAGAGGAATATGAAGTTGTATGCTTAAGAGGAATATGAAGTAGTATGTTTAAGAAATGTATGAAGTAGTATGTTAAAGAGGAATATGAAGTAGTATGTTTAAGAAGAATATAAAGTAGTATGTTTAAGAGGAATATGAAGTAGTTTGTTTAAGAGGAATATGAAGTAGTATGTTTAAGAGAAATATGAAGTAGTTTGTTTCAGAGGAATATGAAGTAGTATGTTTAAGAGGAATATGAAGTAATATGTTTAAGAGGAATATGAAGTAGTATATTTAAGAGGAATATGAAGTAGTATGTTTAAGAGGAATATGAAGTAGTATGTTTTAGAGGAATATGAAGTAGTATGTTTAAGAGGAATATGAAGTAGTATGTTTAAGAGGAATATGAAGTAGTATGTTTAAGAGGAATATGAAGTAGTATGTTTAAGAGGAATATGAAGTAGTATGTTTAAGAGGAATATGAAGTAGTATGTTTAAGAGGAATATGAAGTAGTACGTTTAAGAGGAATATGAAGTAGTATGTTTAAGAGAAATATGAAGTAGTATGTTTAAGAGGAATATGAAGTAGTATGTTTAAGAGGAATATGCAGTAGTATATTTAAGAGGAATATGAAGTAGTATATTTAAGAGGAATATGAAGTAGTATTTTTCAGAGGAATATGAAGTAGTATGTTTAAGAGGAATATGAAGTAGTATGTTTAAGAGGAATATGAGGGAGTATGTTTAAGAGGAATATGAAGTAGTATGTTTAAGAGTACTATGAAGTAGTATGTTTAAGATGAAAATGAAGTAGTATATTTAAGATGAATATGCAGTAGTATATTTAAGAGGAATATGAAGTAGTTTATTTAAGAGAAATATGAAGTAGTATGTTAAAGAGGAATATGAAGTGGTATGTTTAAGAGGAATATGAAGAAGTATGTTTAAGAGGAATATGAAGAAGCATGTTTAAGAAAAATATGAAGTAGTATGTTTAAGAGGAATATGAAGTAGTATGTTTCAGAGGAATATGCAGCAGTATGTTTAAGAGGAATATGAAGTAGTATGTTTAAGAGGAATATAAAGTAGTATGTTTAAGAGGAATATGAAGTAGAATGTTTAAGAGGAATATGTAGTAGTATATTTAAGAGGAATATGAAGTAGTATGTTTAAGAGGAATATGAAGCAGTATGTTTAAGAGGAATATGAAGTAGTATGTTTAAGAGGAATATGAAGTAGTATGTTTAAGAGTAATATGAAGTAGTATGTTTAAGAGGAATTTGAAGTAGTATATTTAAGAGGAATATGCAGTAGTATATTTCAGAGGAATATGAATTAGTATATTTAAGAGGAATATGAACTAGTATGCTTAAAAGCAATATGAAGTAGTATGTTTAAGAGGAATATGAAGTAGTATGTTTTAGAGGAATATGAAGTAGTATGTTTAAGAGGAATATGAAGTAGAATGTTTAAGAGGAATATGTAGTAGTATATTTAAGAGGAATATGAAGTAGTATGTTTAAGAGGAATATGAAGCAGTATGTTTAAGAGGAATATGAAGTAGTATGTTTAAGAGGAATATGAAGTAGTATGTTTAAGAGTAATATGAAGTAGTATGTTTAAGAGGAATATGAAGTAGTATGTTTAAGAGGAATATGAAGTAGTATGTTTAAGAGGAATATGAAGTAGTATGCTTAAGAGGAATATGAAGTAGTATGTTTAAGAAATGTATGAAGTAGTATGTTAAAGAGGAATATGAAGTAGTATGTTTAAGAAGAATATGAAGTAGTATGTTTAAGAGGAATATGAAGTAGTTTGTTTAAGAGGAACATGAAGTAGTATGTTTAAGAGGAATATGAAGTAGTTTGTTTCAGAGGAATATGAAGTAGTATGTTTAAGAGGAATATGAAGTAATATGTTTAAGAGGAATATGAAGTAGTATATTTAAGAGGAATATGAAGTAGTATGTTTAAGAGGAATATGAAGTAGTATGTTTTAGAGGAATATGAAGTAGTATGTTTAAGAGGAATATGAAGTAGTATGTTTAAGAGGAATATGAAGTAGTATGTTTAAGAAGAATATGAAGTAGTATGTTTAAGAGGAATATGAAGTAGTATGTTTAAGAGGAATATGAAGTAGTATGTTTAAGAGGAATATGAAGTAGTACGTTTAAGAGGAATATGAAGTAGTATGTTTAATAGAAATATGAAGTAGTATGTTTAAGAGGAATATGAAGTAGTATGTTTAAGAGGAATATGCAGTAGTATATTTAAGAGGAATATGAAGTAGTATATTTAAGAGGAATATGAAGTAGTATTTTTCAGAGGAATATGAAGTAGTATGTTTAAGAGGAATATGAAGTAGTATGTTTAAGAGGAATATGAGGGAGTATGTTTAAGAGGAATATGAAGTAGTATGTTTAAGAGTACTATGAAGTAGTATGTTTAAGATGAAAATGAAGTAGTATATTTAAGAGGAATATGCAGTAGTATATTTAAGAGGAATATAAAGTAGTTTATTTAAGAGAAATATGAAGTAGTATGTTAAAGAGGAATATGAAGTGGTATGTTTAAGAGGAATATGAAGAAGTATGTTTAAGAGGAATATGAAGAAGCATGTTTAAGAAAAATATGAAGTAGTATGTTTAAGAGGAATATGAAGTAGTATGTTTCAGAGGAATATGCAGCAGTATGTTTAAGAGGAATATGAAGTAGTATGTTTAAGAGGAATATAAAGTAGAATGTTTAAGAGGAATATGAAGTAGAATGTTTAAGAGGAATATGTAGTAGTATATTTAAGAGGAATATGAAGTAGTATGTTTAAGAGGAATATGAAGCAGTATGCTTAAGAGGAATATGAAGTAGTATGTTTAAGAGGAATATGAAGTAGTATGTTTAAGAGTAATATGAAATAGTATGTTTAAGAGGAATTTGAAGTAGTATATTTAAGAGGAATATGCAGTAGTATATTTAAGAGGAATATGAATTAGTATATTTAAGAGGAATATGAAGTAGTATGCTTAAGAGCAATATGAAGTAGTATGTTTAAGAGGAATATGAAGTAGTATGTTTTAGAGGAATATGAAGTAGTATGTTTAAGAGGAATATGAAGTAGTATGTTTAAGAGGAATATGAAGTAGTATGTTTAAGAAGAATATGAAGTAGTATGTTTAAGAGGAATATGAAGTAGTATGTTTAAGTGGAATATGAAGTAGTTTGTTTAAGAGGAATATAAAGTAGTATGTTTAAGAGGAATATGAAGTAGTATGTATAAGAGGAATATGAAGTAGTATGTTTAAGAGGAATATGAAGTAGTATATTTAAGAGGAATATGAAGTAGAATGTTTAAGAGCAATATGAAGTAGTATGTTTAAGAGGAATATGAAGTAGTTTGTTTAAGAGGAATATGAAGTAGTATGTTTAAGAGGAATATGAAGTAGTATGTTTAAGAGGAATATGAAGTAGTATATTTAAGAGGAATATGAAGTATTAGATTTAAGAGGAATGTGAAGTAGTATGTTTAAGAGGAATATGAAGTAGTATAATTAAAAGGAATATGAAGTAGTATATTTAAGAGGAATATGAAGTAGTAGGTTTAAGAGGAATATGCAGAAGTAAATTTAAGAGGAATATGCAGTAGTATATTTAAGAGGAATGTGAAGTAGTATGTTTAAGAGGAATATGAAGTAGTATGTCTAAGAGGAATATGAAGTAGTATGTTTAAGATGAATATGAGGTAGTATGTTAAAGAGGAATATGAAGTTGTATATTTAAGAGGAATATGAAGTTGTATGTTTAAGAGGAATATGAAGTAGTAGTATGTTTAAGAGGAATATGAAGTAGTATGTTTAAGAGGAATATGCGTTAATATATTTAAGAGGAATATGAAGTAGTATGTTTAAGAGGAAATTTAAGTAGTAGTATGTTTAAGAGGAATACGAATTAGTATGTTTAAGAGGAATATGAAGTAGTAGGTTTAAGAGTAATATGAAGTAGTATGTTTGAGAGGAATATGAAGTAGTATATTTAGGAGGAATATGCAGTAGTATATTTAAGAGGAATATGAAGTAGTATATTTAAGAGGAATATGAAGTAGTATGTTGAAGAGGAATATGAAATAGTATGTGTAAGAGCAATATGAAGTAGTATGTTTAAGAGGAACATGAAGTAGTGTGTTTAAGAGTAATATAAAGTAATATGATTAAGAGGAATATGAAGTTGTATATTTAAGAGGAATATGAAGTAGTATATTTAAGAGGAATATGAAGTTATATGTTTAGGAGGAATATGAAGTAGTATATTTAAGAGGAATATGAAGTAGTATGTTTAAGAGGAATATGAAGTAGTATATTTAAGAGGAATATGAAGTAGTATGTTTTAGAGGAATATGAAGTAGTACGTTTAAGAGGAATATGAAGTAGTATGTTTAATAGAAATATGAAGTAGTATGTTTAAGAGGAATATGAAGTAGTATGTTTAAGAGGAATATGCAGTAGTATATTTAAGAGGAATATGAAGTAGTATATTTAAGAGGAATATGAAGTAGTATTTTTCAGAGGAATATGAAGTAGTATGTTTAAGAGGAATATGAAGTAGTATGTTTAAGAGGAATATGAGGGAGTATGTTTAAGAGGAATATGAAGTAGTATGTTTAAGAGTACTATGAAGTAGTATGTTTAAGATGAAAATGAAGTAGTATATTTAAGAGGAATATGCAGTAGTATATTTAAGAGGAATATGAAGTAGTTTATTTAAGAGAAATATGAAGTAGTATGTTAAAGAGGAATATGAAGTGGTATGTTTAAGAGGAATATGAAGAAGTATGTTTAAGAGGAATATGAAGAAGCATGTTTAAGAAAAATATGAAGTAGTATGTTTAAGAGGAATATGAAGTAGTATGTTTCAGAGGAATATGCAGCAGTATGTTTAAGAGGAATATGAAGTAGTATGTTTAAGAGGAATATAAAGTAGTATGTTTAAGAGGAATATGAAGTAGAATGTTTAAGAGGAATATGTAGTAGTATATTTAAGAGGAATATGAAGTAGTATGTTTAAGAGGAATATGAAGCAGTATGCTTAAGAGGAATATGAAGTAGTATGTTTAAGAGGAATATGAAGTAGTATGTTTAAGAGTAATATGAAATAGTATGTTTAAGAGGAATTTGAAGTAGTATATTTAAGAGGAATATGCAGTAGTATATTTAAGAGGAATATGAATTAGTATATTTAAGAGGAATATGAAGTAGTATGCTTAAGAGCAATATGAAGTAGTATGTTTAAGAGGAATATGAAGTAGTATGTTTTAGAGGAATATGAAGTAGTATGTTTAAGAGGAATATGAAGTAGTATGTTTAAGAGGAATATGAAGTAGTATGTTTAAGAAGAATATGAAGTAGTATGTTTAAGAGGAATATGAAGTAGTATGTTTAAGTGGAATATGAAGTAGTTTGTTTAAGAGGAATATAAAGTAGTATGTTTAAGAGGAATATGAAGTAGTATGTATAAGAGGAATATGAAGTAGTATGTTTAAGAGGAATATGAAGTAGTATATTTAAGAGGAATATGAAGTAGAATGTTTAAGAGCAATATGAAGTAGTATGTTTAAGAGGAATATGAAGTAGTTTGTTTAAGAGGAATATGAAGTAGTATGTTTAAGAGGAATATGAAGTAGTATGTTTAAGAGGAATATGAAGTAGTATATTTAAGAGGAATATAAAGTATTAGATTTAAGAGGAATGTGAAGTAGTATGTTTAAGAGGAATATGAAGTAGTATAATTAAAAGGAATATGAAGTAGTATATTTAAGAGGAATATGAAGTAGTAGGTTTAAGAGGAATATGCAGAAGTAAATTTAAGAGGAATATGCAGTAGTATATTTAAGAGGAATGTGAAGTAGTATGTTTAAGAGGAATATGAAGTAGTATGTCTAAGAGGAATATGAAGTAGTATGTTTAAGATGAATATGAGGTAGTATGTTAAAGAGGAATATGAAGTTGTATATTTAAGAGGAATATGAAGTTGTATGTTTAAGAGGAATATGAAGTAGTAGTATGTTTAAGAGGAATATGAAGTAGTATGTTTAAGAGGAATATGCGTTAATATATTTAAGAGGAATATGAAGTAGTATGTTTAAGAGGAAATTTAAGTAGTAGTATGTTTAAGAGGAATACGAATTAGTATGTTTAAGAGGAATATGAAGTAGTTTGTTTAAGAGGAATATAAAGTAGTATGTTTAAGAGGAATATGAAGTAGTATGTTTAAGAGGAATATGAAGTAGTATGTTTAAGAGGAATATGAAGTAGTATATTTAAGAGGAATATGAAGTAGAATGTTTAAGAGCAATATAAAGTAGTATGTTTAAGAGGAATATGAAGTAGTTTGTTTAAGAGGAATATGAAGTAGTATGTTTAAGAGGAATATGAAGTAGCATGTTTAAGAGGAATATGAAGTAGTATATTTAAGAGGAATATGAAGTATTAGATTTAAGAGGAATGTGAAGTAGTATGTTTAAGAGGAATATGAAGTAGTATAATTAAAAGGAATATGAAGTAGTATATTTAAGAGGAATATGAAGTAGTAGGTTTAAGAGGAATATGCAGAAGTAAATTTAAGAGGAATATGCAGTAGTATATTTAAGAGGAATGTGAAGTAGTATGTTTAAGAGGAATATGAAGTAGTATGTCTAAGAGGAATATGAAGTAGTATGTTTAAGATGAATATGAGGTAGTATGTTAAAGAGGAATATGAAGTTGTATATTTAAGAGGAATATGAAGTTGTATGTTTAAGAGGAATATGAAGTAGTAGTATGTTTAAGAGGAATATGAAGTAGTATGTTTAAGAGGAATATGCGTTAATATATTTAAGAGGAATATGAAGTAGTATGTTTAAGAGGAAATTTAAGTAGTAGTATGTTTAAGAGGAATACGAATTAGTATGTTTAAGAGGAATATGAAGTAGTAGGTTTAAGAGTAATATGAAGTAGTATGTTTGAGAGGAATATGAAGTAGTATATTTAGGAGGAATATGCAGTAGTATATTTAAGAGGAATATGAAGTAGTATATTTAAGAGGAATATGAAGTAGTATGTTGAAGAGGAATATGAAATAGTATGTGTAAGAGCAATATGAAGTAGTATGTTTAAGAGGAACATGAAGTAGTGTGTTTAAGAGTAATATAAAGTAATATGATTAAGAGGAATATGAAGTTGTATATTTAAGAGGAATATGAAGTAGTATATTTAAGAGGAATATGAAGTTATACGTGTATGTTTAGGAGGAATATGAAGTAGTATATTTAAGAGGAATATGAAGTAGTATGTTTAAGAGGAATATGAAGTAGTATATTTAAGAGGAATATGAAGTAGTATGTTTAAGAGGAATATGAAGTAGTTTGTTTAAGAGGAATATGAAGTAGTATGTTTAAAAGGAATATGAAGTAGTACGTTTAAGAGGAATATGAAGTAATATGTTTAAGAGGAATATGAAGTAGTATGTTTAAGAGGAATATGAAGTTGTATATTTAAGAGGAATATGAAGTTGTATGTTTAAGAGGAATATGAAGTAGTATGTTTAAGAAATGTATGAAGTAGTATGTTAAAGAGGAATATGAAGTAGTATGTTTAAGAAGAATATGAAGTAGTATGTTTAAGAGGAATATGAAGTTGTATATTTAAGAGGAATATGAAGTTGTATGTTTAAGAGGAATATGAAGTAGAATGTTTAAGAAATGTATGAAGTAGTATGTTAAAGAGGAATATGAAGTAGTATGTTTAAGAAGAATATGAAGTAGTATGTTTAAGAGGAATATGAAGTAGTATGTTTAAGAGGAATGTGAAGTAGTATGTTTAAGAGGAATATGAAGTAGTATGTTTCAGAGGAATATGAAGTAGTATGTTTAAGAGGAATATGAAGTAATATGTTTAAGAGGAATATGAAGTAGTATATTTAAGAGGAATATGAAGTAGTATGTTTAAGGGGAATATGAAGTAGTATGTTTTAGAGGAATATGAAGTAGTATGTTTAAGAGGAATATGAAGTTGTATGTTTAAGAGGAATATGAAGTAGTATGTTTAAGAAATGTATGAAGTAGTATGTTAAAGAGGAATATGAAGTAGTATGTTTAAGAAGAATATGAAGTAGTATGTTTAAGAGGAATATGAAGTAGTATGTTTAAGAGGAATGTGAAGTAGTATGTTTAAGAGGAATATGAAGTAGTATGTTTCAGAGGAATATGAAGTAGTATGTTTAAGAGGAATATGAAGTAATATGTTTAAGAGGAATATGAAGTAGTATATTTAAGAGGAATATGAAGTAGTATGTTTAAGGGGAATATGAAGTAGTATGTTTTAGAGGAATATGAAGTAGTATGTTTAAGAGGAATATGAAGTAGTATGTTTAAGAGGAATATGAAGTAGTATGTTTAAGAGGAATATGAAGTAGTATGTTTAACAGGAATATGAAGTAGTATGTTTAAGAGGAATATGAAGTAGCATCTTTAAGAGGAATATGAAGTAGTACGTTTAAGAGGAATATGAAGTAGTATGTTTAAGAGGAATATGAAGTAGTATGTTTAAGAGGAATATGAGGTAGTATGTTTAAGAGGAATATGCAGTAGTATATTTAAGAGGAATATGAAGTAGTATATTTAAGAGGAATATGAAGTAGTATGTTTCAGAGGAATATGAAGTGGTATGTTTAAGAGGAATATGAAGAAGTATGTTTAAGAGGAATATGAAGAAGCATGTTTAAGAAAATTATGAAGTAGTATGTTTAAGAGGAATATGAAGTAGTATGTTTCAGAGGAATATGCAGCAGTATGTTTAAGAGGAATATGAAGTAGTATGTTTAAGAGGAATATGAAGCAGTATGTTTAAGAGGAATATGAAGTAGTATGTTTAAGAGCAATATGAAGTAGTATGTTTTAGAGTAATATGAAGTAGTATGTTTAAGAGGAATTTGAAGTAGTATATTTAAGAGGAATATGCAGTAGTATATTTAAGAGGAATATGAATTAGTATATTTAAGAGGAATATGAAGTGGTATGCTTAAGAGCAATATGAAGTAGTATGTTTAAGAGGAATATGAAGTAGTATGTTTTAGAGGAATATGAAGAAGTATGTTTAAGAGTAATATGAAGTAGTATGTTTAAGAGGAATATGAAGTAGTATGTTTAAGAAGAATATGAAGTAGTATGTTTAAGAGGAATATGAAGTAGTATGTTTAAGAGGAATATGAAGTAGTATATTTAAGAGGAATATGAAGTAGTATGTTTAAGAGGAATATAAAGTAGTATGTTTAAGAGGAATATGAAGTAGTATATTTAAGAGGAATATGAAGTAGAATGTTTAAGGGGAATATAAGGTAGTATGTTTAAGAGGAATATGAAGTAGTATGTTTAAGAGGAATATGAAGTAGTATATTTAAGAGGAATATGAAGTATTATATTTAAGAGGAATGTGAAGTAGTATGTTTAAGAGGAATATGAAGTAGTATAATTAAAAGGAATATGAAGTAGTATATTTAAGAGGAATATGAAGTAGTAGGTTTAAGAGGAATATGCAGAAGTAAATTTAAGAGGAATATGCAGTAGTATATTTAAGAGGAATGTGAAGTAGTATGTTTAAGAGGAATATGAAGTAGTATGTCTAAGAGGAATATGAAGTAGTTTGTTTAAGAGGAATATTAAGTAGTATGTTTAAAAGGAATATTAAGTAGTATGTTTAAGAGGAATATGAAGTAGTATGTTTAAGAGGAATAAGAAGTAGTATGTTTGAGAGGAATATGAAGTAGTATATTTAGGAGGAATATGCAGTAGTATATTTAAGAGGAATATGAAGTATTATATTTAAGAGGAATATGAAGTAGTATGTTGAAGAGGAATATGAAGTAGTATGTTTAAGAGGAATATGAAGTAGTATGTTTAAGAGGAACATGAAGTAGTGTGTTTAAGAGTAATATGAAGTAGTAGTATGTTTAAGAGGAATATGAAGTAGTATGTTTAAGAGGAATATGCGTTAATATATTTAAAAGGAATATGAAGTAGTATGTTTAAGAGGAAATTTAAGTAGTAGTATGTTTAAGAAGAATACGAATTAGTATGTTTAAGAGGAATATGAAGTAGTAGGTTTAAGAGTAATATGAAGTAGTATGTTTGAGAGGAATATGAAGTAGTATATTTAGGAGGAATATGCAGTAGTATATTTAAGAGGAATATGAAGTAGTATATTTAAGAGGAATATGAAGTAGTATGTTGAAGAGGAATATGAAGTAGTATGTTTAAAAGGAATATGAAGTAGTACGTTTAAGAGGAATATGAAGTAATATGTTTAAGAGGAATATGAAGAAGTATGTTTAAGAGGAATATGAAGTAGTATGTTTAAGAGGAATATGAAATAGTATGTTTAAGAAGAATATGAAGTAGTATGTTTAAGAGGAATATGAAATAGTATTTTTAAGAAGAATATGAAGTAGTATGTTTAAGAGGAATATGAATTAGTATATTTAAGAGGAATAAGAAGTAGTTTGTTGAAAAGGAATATGAAGTAGTATGTTTAAGAGGAATATGAAGTAGTATGTTTAAGAGGAATATGAAGTTGTATATTTAAGAGGAATATGAAGTAGTATGTTTAAGAGGAATATGAAGAAGTATGTTTAAGTGGAATATGAAGTAGTATGTTTAAGAGGAATATGAAATAGTATGTTTAAGAAGAATATGAAGTAGTATGTTTAAGAGGAATATGAAATAGTATTTTTAAGAAAAATATGAAGTAGTATGTTTAAGAGGAATATGAATTAGTATATTTAAGAGGAATAAGAAGTAGTTTGTTGAAAAGGAATATGAAGTAGTATGTTTAAGAGGAATATGAAGTAGTATATTTAAGAGGAATGTGAAGTAGTATATTTAAGAGGAATATGAAGTAGTATGTTTAAGAGGAATATGAAGTAGTATATTTAAGAGGAATAAGAAGTAGTTTGTTCAAAAGGAATATGAAATAGTATGTTTAAGAGGAATATGAAGTAGTATGTTTAAGAGGAATATGAAGTAGTATGTGTAAGAGGACTATGAAGAAGTATGTTTAAGAGGAATATGAAGTGGTATGTTTAAGAGGATTATGAAGTAGTACGCTTAAGAGGAATATGAAGTAGTATGTTTAAGAGGAATATGAAGTAGTATGTTTAAGAGGAATATTAAGTAGTATTTTTAAGAGGACTATGAAGTAGTATGTTTAAGAAGAATATGCAGTAGTATATTTAAGAGGAATATGAAGTAGTATATTTAAGAGGAATATGAAGTAGTATGTTTAAGAGGAATATGAAGTAGTATGTTTAAGAGCAATATGAAGTAGTATGTTTAAGAGGAATATGAAATAGTATGTTTAAGAGAAATATGAAGTAGTATGTTTAAGAGTTATATGAAGTATAATGTTTAAGAGTAATATGAAGTAGTATATTTAAGAAGAATATGAAGTATGTTGGTATGTTTAAAAGGAATATGAAGTAGTATTTTTAAGAGGAATATGAAGTAGTATGTTTAAGAGGAATAGGAAGTAGTATGTTTAAGAGGAATATGAAGTAGTATGTTTAAGAGGAATATGAAGCAGTATGTTTAAGAGGAATATGAAGTAATATGTTTAAGAGCAATATGAAGTAGTATGTTTAAGAGGAATATGAAATAGTATATTTAAGAGGAATATGAAGTAGTATGTTTAAGAGGAATATGAAGTATTATGTTTAAGAGGAATATGAAGTAGTATGTTTAAGAGGAATATGAAGTAGTATGTTTAAGAGGAATATGAAGTTGTATATTTAAGACGAATATGAAGTAGTATGTTTAAGTGGAATATGAAGTAGTATGTTTAAGAGGAATATGAAGTAGTATGTTTAAGAGGAATATGAAGGAGTATGTTTCAGAGGAATATGAAGTAGTATGTTTAAGAGAAATATGAAGTAATATGCTTAAGAGGAATATGAAGTAGTATATTTAAGAGGATTATGAAGTAGTATGTTTAAGAGGAATATGAAGTAGTATGTTTTAGAAGAATATGAAGTAGTATGTTTAAGAGGAATATGAAGTAGTATGTTTAAGAGGAATATGAAGTAGTATGTTTAAGAGGAATATGAAGTAGTATGTTTAAGAGGAATATGAAGTAGTATGTTTAAGAGGAATATGAAGTAGTATGTTTAAGAGGAATATGAAGTAGTATGTTTAAGAGGAATATGAAGTAGTATGTTTAAGAGGAATATGAAGTAGTATGGTTAAGAGGTATATGAAGTAGTATGTTTAAGAGGAATATGAAGTAGTATGTTTAAGAGGAATATGAATTAGTATATTTAAGAGGAATAAGAAGTAGTATGTTTAAGAGGAATATGAAATAGTATGTTTAAGAAGAATATGAAGTAGTATGTTTAAGAGGAATATGAATTAGTATATTTAAGAGGAATAAGAAGTAGTTTGTTGAAAAGGAATATGAAGTAGTATGTTTAAGAGGAATATGAAGTAGTATGTTTAAGAGGAATATGAAGTAGAATATTTAAGAGGAATGTGAAGTAGTATATTTAAGAAGAATATGAAGTAGTATGTTTAAGAGGAATATGAAGTAGTATATTTAAGAGGAATAAGAAGTAGTTTGTTCAAAAGGAATATGACGTAGTATGTTTAAGAGGAATATGAAGTAGTATGTTTAAGAGGAATATGAAGTAGTATGTTTAAGAGGACTATGAAGAAGTTTGTTTAAGAGGAATATGAATTGGTATGTTTAAGAGGATTATGAAGTAGTACGTTTAAGAGGAATATGAAGTAGTATGTTTAAGAGGAATATGAAGTAGTATGTTTAAGATGAATGTGAAGAAGTATGCTTTAGAGGAATATGAAGTAGTATGTTTAAGAGGAATATGCAGTAGTATATTTAAGAGGAATATGAAGTAGTATATTTAAGAGGAATATGAAGTAGTATGTTTAAGAGGAATATGAAGTAGTATGTTTAAGAGCAATATGAAGTAGTATGTTTAAGAGGAATATGAAATAGTATGTTTAAGAGAAATATGAAGTAGTATGTTTAAGAGTAATATGAAGTAGTATGTTAAAGAGTAATATGAAGTAGTATATTTAAGAAGAATATGAAGTATGTTAGTATGTTTAAAAGGAATATGAAGTAGTATTTTTAAGAGGAATATGAAGTAGTATGTTTAAGAGGAATAGGAAGTAGTATGTTTAAGAGGAATATGAAGTAGTATGTTTAAGAGGAATATGAAGCAGTATGTTTAAGAGGAATATGAAGTAATATGTTTAAGAGCAATATGAAGTAGTATGTTTAAGAGGAATATGAAATAGTATATTGAAGAGGAATATGAAGTAGTATATTTAAGAGGAATATGAAGTATTATGTTTAAGAGGAATATGAAGTAGTATGTTTAAGAGGAATATGAAGTAGTATGTTTAAGAGGAATATGAAGTTGTATATTTAAGACGAATATGAAGTAATATGCTTAAGAGGAATATGAAGTAGTATATTTAAGAGGAATATGAAATAGTATGTTTAAGAGGAATATGAAGTAGTATGTTTTAGAGGAATATGAAGTAGTATGTTTAAGAGGAATATGAAGTAGTATGTTTAAGAGGAATATGAAGTAGTATGTTTAAGAGGAATATGAAGTAGTATGTTTAAGAGGAATAGGAAGTAGTATGTTTAAAAGGAATATGAAGTAATATGTTTAAGAGGAATATGAAGCAGTATGTTTAAGAGGAATATGAAGTAATATGTTTAAGATCAATATGAAGTAGTATGTTTAAGAGGAATATGAAATAGTATATTGAAGAGGAATATGAAGGAGTATATTTAAGTGGAATATGAAGTAGTATGTTTAAGAGGAATATGAAGTAGTATGTTTAAGAGGAATATGAAGTAGTATGTTTCAGAGGAATATGAAGTAGTATGTTTAAGAGGAATATGAAGTAATATGCTTAAGAGGAATATGAAGTAGTATATTTAAGAGGAATATGAAATAGTATGTTTAAGAGGAATATGAAGTAGTATGTTTAAGAGGAATATGAAGTAGTATGTTTAAGAGGAATATGAAGCAGTATGTTTAAGAGGAATATGAAGTAGTATGTTTAAGAGGAATATGAAGTAGTATGTTTAAGAGGAATATGCAGTAGTATATT
Source organism: Atherix ibis (assembly GCA_958298945.1). Taxonomy (NCBI): domain Eukaryota; kingdom Metazoa; phylum Arthropoda; class Insecta; order Diptera; family Athericidae; genus Atherix; species Atherix ibis. The sequence goes on along the minus strand of CATQJD010000034.1, from coordinate 62,690 downwards.
TAAGAGGAATATGAAGTAGTATATTTAAGAGGAATATGAAGTAGTATGTTTAGGAGGAATATGAAGTAGTATGTTTAAGAGGAATATGAAGTAGTATGTTTAAGAGGAATATGAAGTAGTATGTTTAAGAGGAATATGAAGTAGTATGTTTAAGAGGAATATGAAGTAATATGTTTAAGAGGATTATGAAGTAGTATGTTTAAGAGGAATATGAAGTAGTATGTTTAAGAGGAATATGCAGTAGTATATTTAAGAGGAAAATGAAGTAGTATATTTAAGAGGAATATGAAGTAGTATGTTTAAGAGGAATATGAAGTAGTATGTTTTAGAGGAATATGAAGTAGTATGTTTAAGAGGAATATGAAGTAGTATGTTTAAGAGGAATATGAAGTAGTATGTTTAAGAGGAATATGAAGTAGTATGTTTAAGAGGAATATGAAGTAGTATGTTTAAGAGGAATATGATGTAGTATGTTTAAGAGGAATATGAAGTAGTATGTTTAAGAGGAATATGAAGTAGTATGTTTAAGAGGAATATGAAGTAGTATGTTTAAGAGGAATATGAAGTAGTATGTTTAAGAGGAATATGCAGTAGTATATTTAAGAGGAATATGAAGTAGTATATTTAAGAGGAATATGAAGTAGTATGTTTAAAAGGAATATGAAGTTGTATATTTAAGGCGAATATGAAGTAGTATGTTTAAGTGGAATATGAAGTAGTATGTTTAAGAGGAATATGAAGTAGTATGTTTCAGAGGAATATGAAGTAGTATGTTTAAGAGGAATATGAAGTAATATGCTTAAGAGGAAAATGAAGTAGTATATTTAAGAGGAATATGAAGTAGTATGTTTAAGAGGAATATGAAGTAGTATGTTTTAGAAGAATATGAAGTAGTGTGTTTAAGAGGAATATGAAGTAGTATGTTTAAGAGGAATATGAAGTAGTATGTTTAAGAGGAATATGAAGTAGTATGTTTAAGAGGAATATGAAGTAGTATGTTTAAGAGGAATATGAAGTAGTATGTTTAAGAGGAATATGAAGTAGTATGTTTAAGAGGACTATGAAGAAGTATGTTTAAGAGAAATATGAAGTAGTATGTTTAAGAGGATTATGAAGTAGTATGTTTAAGAGGAATATGAAGTAGTATGTTTAAGAGGAATATGAAGTAGTATGTTTAAGATGAATGTGAAGAAGTATGCTTAAGAGGAATATGAAGTAGTATGTTTAAGAGGAATATGAAGTAGTATGTTTAAGAGGAATATTAAGTAGTATTTTTAAGAGGACTATGAAGTAGTATGTTTAAGAGGAATATGCAGTAGTATATTTAAGAGGAATATGAAGTAGTATATTTAAGAGGAATATGAAGTAGTATGTTTAAGAGGAATATGAAGTAGTATGTTCAAGACCAATATGAAGTAGTATGTTTAATAGGAATATGAAATATTATGTTTAAGAGAAATATGAAGTAGTATGTTTAAGAGTAATATGAAGTAGTATGTTTAAGAGTAATATGAAGTAGTATATTTAAGAGGAATATGAAGTATGTTAGTATGTTTAAAAGGAATATGAAGTAGTATTTTTAAGAGGAATATGAAGTTGTATGTTTAAGAGGAATATGAAGTAGTATGTTTAAGAAGAATATGAAGTAGTATGTATAAGAGCAATATGAAGTAGTATGTTTAAGAGGAATATGAAGTAATATGTTTAAGAGTAATATGAAGTAGTATGTTTAAGAGGAATATGAAATAGTATATTTAAGAGGAATATGAAGTAGTGTATGTTTAAGAGGCATATGAAGTATTATGTTTAAGAGGAATATGAAGTAGTATGTTTAAGAGGAATATGAAGTAGTATGTTTAAGAGGAATATGAGGTTGTATATTTAAGACGAATATGAAGTAGTATGTTTAAGTGGAATATGAAGTAGTATGTTTAAGAGGAATATGAAGTAGTATGTTTAAGAGGAATATGAAGTAGTATGTTTCAGAGGAATATGAAGTAGTATGTTTAAGAGGAATATGAAGTAATATGCTTAAGAGGAATATGAAGTAGTATATTTAAGAGGAATATAAAGTAGTATGCTTAAGAGGAATATGAAGTAGTATGTTTTAGAGGAATATGAAGTAGTATGTTTAAGAGGAATATGAAGTAGTATGTTTAAGAGGAATATGATGTAGTATGTTTAAGAGGAATATGAAGTAGTATGTTTAAGAGGAATATGAAGTAGTATGTTTAAGAGGAATAATAAGTAGTATGTTTAAGAGGAATATGAAGTAGTATGTTTAAGAGGAATATGAAGTAGTATGTTTAAGAGGAATATGAAGTTGTATGTTTAAGAGGAATATGAAGTAGTATGTTTAAGAGGAATATGCAGTAGTATATTTAAGAGGAATATGAAGTAGTATATTATAGAGGAATATGAAGTAGTATGTTTAAGAAGAATATGAAGTAGTATGTTTAAGAGGAATATGAAGTAGTATGTTTTAGAGGAATATGAAGCAGTATGTTTAAGAGGAATATGAAGTAGTATGTTTAAGAGGAATATGAAGTAGTATGTTTAAGAGGAATATGAAGTAGTAATTTTAAGAGGAATATGAAGTAGTATGTTTAAGAGGAATATGAAGTAGTATGTTTAAGAGGAATATGAAGTAGTATGTTTAAGAGGAATATGAAGTAGTATGTTTAAGAGGAATATGAAGTAGTATGTTTAAGAGGAATATGCAGTAGTATATTTAAGAGGAATATGAAGTAGTATATTTGAGAGGAATATGAAGTAGTATGTTTATGAGGAATATGAAGTAGTATGTTTAAGAGGAATATGAAGTAGTATGTTTAAGAGGAATATGAAGTAGTATGTTTAAGAGGAATATGAAGTAGTATGTTTTAGAGGAATATGAAGTAGTATGTTTAAGAGGAATATGAAGTAGTATGTTTAAGAGGAATATGAAGTAGTATGTTTAAGAGGAATATGCAGTAGTATATTTAAGAGGAATATGAAGTAGTATATTTAAGAGGAATATGAAGTAGTATGTTTAAGAGGAATATGAAGTAGTATGTTTTAGAGAAATATGAAGTAGTATGTTAAAGAGGAATATGAAGTAGTATGTTTAAGAGGAATATGAAGTAGTATGTTTAAGAGGAATATGAAGTAGTATGTTTAAGAGGAATATGAAGTAGTATGTTTAAGAGGAATATGATGTAGTATGTTTAAGAGGAATATGAAGTAGTATGTTTAAGAGGAATATGAAGTAGTATGTTTAAGAGGAATATGAAGAAGTATGTTTAAGAGGAATATGAAGTAGTATGTTTAAGAGGAATATGCAGTAGTATATTTAAGAGGAATATGAAGTAGTATATTTAAGAGGAATATGAAGTAGTATGTTTAAAAGGAATATGAAGTTGTATATTTAAGGCGAATATGAAGTAGTATGTTTAAGTGGAATATGAAGTAGTATGTTTAAGAGGAATATGAAGTAGTATGTTTCAGAGGAATATGAAGTAGTATGTTTAAGAGGAATATGAAGTAATATGCTTAAGAGGAATATGAAGTAGTATATTTAAGAGGAATATGAAGTAGTATGTTTAAGAGGAATATGAAGAAGTATGTTTTAGAAGAATATGAAGTAGTATGTTTAAGAGGAATATGAAGTAGTATGTTTAAGAGGAATATGAAGTAGTATGTTTAAGAGGAATATGAAGTAGTATGTTTAAAAGGAATATGAAGTAGTATGTTTAAGAGGAATATGAAGTAGTATGTTTAAGAGGAATATGAAGTAGTATGTTTAAGAGGAATATGAAGTAATATGTTTAAGAGGACTATGAAGAAGTATGTTTAAGAGGAATATGAAGTAGTATGTTTAAGAGGATTATGAAGTAGTATGTTTAAGAGGAATATGAAGTAGTATGTTTAAGAGGAATATGAAGTAGTATGTTTAAGATAAATGTGAAGAAGTATGCTTAAGAGGAATATGAAGTAGTATGTTTAAGAGGAATATGAAGTAGTATGTTTAAGAGGAATATTAAGTAGTATTTTTAAGAGGACTATGAAGTAGTATGTTTAAGAGGAATATGCAGTAGTATATTTAAGAGGAATATGCAGTAGTATATTTAAGAGGAATATGAAGTAGTATATTTAAGAGGTATATGAAGTGGTATGTTTAAAAGGAATATGAAGTTGTATATTTAAGGCGAATATGAAGTAGTATGTTTAAGTGGAATATGAAGTAGTATGTTTAAGAGGAATATGAAGTAGTATGTTTCAGAGGAATATGAAGTAGTATGTTTAAGAGGAATATGAAGTAATATGCTTAAGAGGAATATGAAGTAGTATATTTAAGAGGAATATGAAGTAGTATGTTTAAGAGGAATATGAAGTAGTATGTTTTAGAAAAATATGAAGTAGTATGTTTAAGAGGAATATGAAGTAGTATGTTTAAGAGGAATATGAAGTAGTATGTTTAAGAGGAATATGAAGTAGTATGTTTAAGAGGAATATGAAGTAGTATGTTTAAGAGGAATATGAAGTAGTATGTTTAAGAGGAATATGAAGTAGTATGTTTAGGAGGAATATGAAGTAGTATGTTTAAGAGGAAAATGAAGAAGTATGTTTAAGAGGAATATGAAGTAGTATGTTTAAGAGGATTATGAAGTAGTATGTTTAAGAGTAATATGAAGTAGTATGTTTAAGAGGAATATGAAGTAGTATGTTTAAGATGAATGTGAAGAAGTATGCTTAAGAGGAATTTGAGGTAGTATGTTTAAGAGGAATATGAAGTAGTATGTTTAAGAGGAATATTAAGTAGCAATTTTAAGAGGACTATGAAGTAGTATGTTTAAGAGGAATATGCAGTAGTATATTTAAGAGGAATATGAAGTAGTATATTTAAGAGGAATATGAAGTAGTATGTTTAAGAGGAATATGAAGTAGTATGTTCAAGACCAATATGAAGAAGTATGTTTAAGAGGAATATGAAATAGTATGTTTAAGAGAAATATGTAGTAGTATGTTTAAGAGTAATATGAAGTAGTATGTTTAAGAGTAATATGAAGTAGTATATTTAAGAGGAATATGAAGTATGTTAGTATGTTTAAAAGGAATATGAAGTAGTATTTTTAAGAGGAATATGAAGTAGTATGTTTAAGAGGAATATGAAGTAGTATGTTTAAGAGGAATATGAAGTGGTATGTATAAGAGCAATATGAAGTAGTATGTTTAAGAGGAATATGAAGTAATATGTTTAAGAGGAATATGAAGTAGTATGTTTAAGAGGAATATGAAATAGTATATTTAAGAGGAATATGAAGTAGTATGTTTAAGAGGAATATGAAGTATTATGTTTAAGAGGAATATGAAGTAGTATGTTTAAGAGGAATATGAAGTAGTATGTTTAAGAGGAATATGAGGTTGTATATTTAAGACGAATATGAAGTAGTATGTTTAAGTGGAATATGAAGTAGTATGTTTAAGAGGAATATGAAGTAGTATGTTTAAGAGGAATATGAAGTAGTATGTTTCAGAGGAATATGAAGTAGTATGTTTAAGAGGAATATGAAGTAATATGCTTAAGAGGACTATGAAGTAGTATATTTAAGAGGAATATGAAGTAGTATGCTTAAGAGGAATATGAAGTAGTATGTTTTAGAGGAATATGAAGTAGTATGTTTAAGAGGAATATGAAGTAGTATGTTTAAGAGGAATATGATGTAGTATGTTTAAGAGGAATATGAAGTAGTATGTTTAAGAGGAATATGAAGTAGTATGTTTAAGAGGAATAATAAGTAGTATGTTTAAGAGGAATATGAAGTAGTATGCTTAAGAGGAATATGAAGTAGTATGTTTAAGAGGAATATGAAGTAGTATGTTTAAGAGGAATATGAAGTAGTATGTTTAAGAGGAATATGCAGTAGAATATTTAAGAGGAATATGAAGTAGTATATTATAGAGGAATATGAAGAAATATGTTTAAAAGGACTATGAAGTAGTATGTTTCAGAGGAATATGAAGTAGTATGTAAAAGGGGAATATGAAGTAGTATGTTTAAGAGGAATATGAAGTAGTATGTTTAAGAGTACTATGAAGTAGTATGTTTAAGATGAAAATGAAGTAGTATATTTAAGAGGAATATGCAGTTGTATATATAAGAGGAATATGAAGTAGTATATTTAAGAGGAGTATGAAGTAGTATGCTAAAGAGGAATATGAAGTAGTATGTTTAAGAGGAATATGAAGTAGTATGTTTAAGAGGAATATGAAGTAGTATGTTTAAGAGGAATATGAAGTAGTATGTTTAAGAGGAATATGAAGTAGTATGTTTAAGAGGAATATGAAGTAGTATGTTTAAGAGGAATATGAAGTAGTATGTTTAAGAGGAATATGAAGTAGTATGTTTAAGAGGAATATGAAGTTGTATATTTAAGAGGAATATGAAGTCGTATGTTTAAGAGGAATATGAGGTAGTATGTTTAAGAGGAATATGAAGTGGTATGTTTAAAAGGAATATGGAGTAGTATATTTAAGAGGAATATGAAGAATTATATTTAAGAGGAATATGAATTAGTATGTTTAAGAGGAATATGAAGTAGTATAATTAAGAGGAATATGAAGTAGTATATTTAAGAAGGATATGAAGTAGTATGTTTAAGAGGAATATGCAGTAGTAAATTTAAGAGGAATATGCAGTAGTATATTTAAGAGGAATATGAAGTAGTATGTTTAAGAGGAATATGAAGTAGTATGTTTAAGAGGAATATGAAGTAGTATGTTTAAGAGGAATATTAAGTAGTATGTTTAAGAGGAATATGAAGTAATATGTTTAAGAGGAATATGAAGTAGTATGTTAAAGAGGAATATGAGGTATTATGTTTAAGAGGAATATGAAGTTGTATATTTAAGAGGAATATGAAGTAGTATGTTTAAAAGGAATATGAAGTAGTATGTTTAATAGGAATATGAAGTAGTATATTTAAGAGGAATATGAAGTAGTATGTTTAAGAGGAATATGAAGTTGTATATTTAAAAGGAATATGAAGTAGTATGTTTAAAAGGAATATGAAGTAGTATATTTAAGACGGATATGAAGTAGTATGTTTAAGAGGAATATGAAGTAGTATGTTTAAGAGGAATATGAAGTAGTATGTTTAAGAGGAATATGAGGTAGTATGTTTAAGAGGAATATGAAGTAGTATGTTTAAGAGGAATATGAAGTAGTATGTTTAAGGGGAATATGAAGTAGTATGTTTAATGGGAATATGAAGTATTATGTTTAAGAGGAATATGAAGTAGTATGTTTAAGAGGAATATGAAGTAGTATGTTTAAAAGAAATATAAAGTAGTATGTTTAAGAGGAATATGAAGTAGTATGTTTAAGAGGAATATGAAGTAGTGTATTTAAGAGGAATATGAAGTAGTATGTTTAAGAGGAATATGAAGTAGTTTATTTAAGGGGAATATGAAAAAGTATATTTAAGAGGAATATGAAGAAGTATGTTTAAGAGGAATATGAAGTAGTATATTTAAGCGGAATATGAAGTAGTATGTTTAAGAGGAATATGAAGTAGTATATTTAACAGGAATATGAAGTAGTATGTTTAAGAGGAATATGAGGTATTATGTTGAAGAGGAATATGAAGTAGTATGTTTAAGAGGAATATGAAGTAGTATGTTTAAGAGGAATATGAAGTAGTATATTTCAGAGGAATATGAAGTATTTTATTTAAGAGGAATATGAAGTAGTATATTATAGAGGAATATGAAGAAGTATGTTTAAAAGGAATATGAAGTAGTATGTTTCAGAGGAATATGAAGTAGTATGTAAAAGGGGAATATGAAGTAGTATGTTTAAGAGGAATATGAAGTAGTATGTTTAAGAGTACTATGAAGTAGTATGTTTAAGATGAAAATGAAGTAGTATATTTAAGAGGAATATGCAGTTGTATATATAAGAGGAATATGAAGTAGTATATTTAAGAGGAGTATGAAGTAGTATGCTAAAGAAGAATATGAAGTAGTATGTTTAAGAGGAATATGAAGTAGTATGTTTAAGAGGAACATGAAGTAGTATGTTTAAGAGGAATATGAAGTAGTATGTTTAAGAGGAATATGAAGTAGTATGTTTAAGAGGAATATGAAGTAGTATGTTTAAGAGGAATATGAAGTAGTATGTTTAAGAGGAATATGAAGTAGTATGTTTAAGAGGAATATGAAGTTGTATATTTAAGAGGAATATGAAGCCGTATGTTTAAGAGGAATATGAGGTAGTATGTTTAAGAGGAATATGAAGCGGTATGTTTAAAAGTAATATGGAGTAGTATATTTAAGAGGAATATGAAGTATTATATTTAAGAGGAATATGAAGTAGTATGTTTAAGAGGAATATGAAGTAGTATAATTAAGAGGAATATGAAGTAGTATATTGAAGAGGGATATGAAGTAGTATGTTTGAGAGGAATATGCAGTAGTAAATTTAAGAGGAATATGCAGTAGTATATTTAAGAGGAATATGAAGTAGTATGTTTAAGAGGAATATGAAGTAGTATGTTTAAGAGGAATATGAAGTAGTATGTTTAAGAGGAATATTAAGTAGTATGTTTAAGAGGAATATGAAGTAGTATGTTTAAGAGGAATATGAAGTAGTATGTTAAAGAGGAATATGAGGTAGTATGTTTAAGAGGAATATGAAGTTGTATATTTAAGAGGAATATGAAGTAGTATGTTTAAAAGGAATATGAAGTAGTATGTTTAATAGGAATATGAAGTAGTATATTTAAGAGGAATATGAAGTAGTATGTTTAAGAGGAATATGAAGTAGTATATTTAAGAGGAATATGAAGTAGTATGTTTAAGAGGAATATGAAGTAGTATATTTAAGAGGAATATGAAGTAGTATATTTAAGACGGATATGAAGTAGTATGTTTAAGAGGAATATGAAGTAGTATGTTTAAGAGGAATATGAAGTAGTATGTTTAAGAGGAATATGAGGTAGTATGTTTAAGAGGAATATGAAGTAATATGTTTAAGAGGAATATGAAGTAGTATGTTTAAGGGGAATATGAAGTAGTATGTTTAAGGGGAATATGAAGTATTATGTTTAAGAGGAATAGGAAGTAGCATGTTTAAGAGGAATATGAAGTAGTATGTTTAAAAGAAATATAAAGTAGTATGTTTAAGAGGAATATGAAGTAGTATGTTTAAGAGGAATATGAAGTAGTGTATTTAAGAGGAATATGAAGTAGTATGTTTAAGAGGAATATGAAGTAGTATATTTAAGGGGAATATGAAAAAAGTATATTTAAGAGGAATATGAAGAAGTATGTTTAAGAGGGAATATGAAGTAGTATATTTAAGCGGAATATGAAGTAGTATGTTTAAGAGGAATATGAAGTAGTATATTTAACAGGAATATGAAGTAGTATGTTTAAGAGGAATATGAGGTATTATGTTGAAGAGGAATATGAAGTAGTATGTTTAAGAGGAATATGAAGTAGTATGTTTAAGAGGAATATGAAGTAGTATATTTCAGAGGAATATGAAGTATTTTATTTAAGAGGAATATGAAGTAGTATGTTTAAGAGGAATATGAAGTAGTATATTTATGAGGAATATGAAGTAGTATATTTAAGAGGAGTATGAAGTAGTATGTCAAAGAGGAATATGAAGTAGTATGTTTAAGAGGAATATGAAGAAGTATGTTTAAGAGGAATATGAAGAAGTATGTTTAAGAAGAATATAAAGTAGTATGTTTAAGAGGAATATGAAGTAGTATGTTTAAGAGGAATATGCAGCAGTCTGTTTAAGGAGGAATATGAAGTAGTATGTTTAAGAGGAATATAAAGTAGTATGTTTTAAGAGGAATATGAAGTAGTATGTTTAAGAGGAATATGCAGTAGTATAATTAAGAGGAATATGAAGTAGTATGTTTAAGAGGAATATGAAGTAGTACGTTTAAGAGGAATATGAAATAGTATGTTTAGAGGAATATGAAGTAGTATGTTTAAGAGTAATATGAAATAGTATGTTTAAAAGCAATTTGAAGTGGTATATTAAGAGAAATATGCAGTAGTATATTTAAGAGGAATATGAATTAGTATATTTAAGAGGAATATGAAGTAGTATGTTTAAGAGGAATATGAAGTAGTATGTTTAAGAGGAATATGAAGTAGTATGTTTAAGAGAAATATGAAGTAGTATGCTTAAGAGGAATATGAAGTAGTATGTTTAAGAGGAATATGAAATAGTATGTTTAAGAGGAATATGAAGTAGTATGTTTAAGAGGAATATGAAGTAGTATGTTTAAGAGGAATATGAAGTAGTATGTTTAAGAGGAATATGAAGTAGTATGTTTAAGAGGAATATGAAGTAGTATGTTTAAGAGAAATATGAAGTTGTATATTTAAGAGGAATATGATGTAGTATGTTTAAGAGGAATATGAGGTATTATGTTTAAGAGGAATATGAAGTTGTATGTTTAAAAGGAATATGAAGTAGTATATTTAAGAGGAATATGAAGTATTATATTTAAGATGAATATGAAGTAGTATGTTTAAGAGGAATATGAAGTAGTATAATTAAGAGGAATATGAAGTAGTATATTTAAGAGGGATATGAAGTAGTATGTTTAGGAGGAATATGCAGTAGTAAATTTAAGAGGAATGTGCAGTAGTATATTTAAGAGGAATATGAAGTAGTATGTTTAAGAGGAATATGAAGTAGTATGTTTAAGAGGAATATGAAGTAGTATGTTTAAGAGGAATATTAAGTAGTATATTTAAAAGGAATATTAAGTAGTACGTTTAAGAGGAATATGAAGTAGTATGTTTAAGAGTAATTTGAAGTAGTATGTTTAAGAGGAATATGTGTAGTATGTTTAAGAGGAATATGAAGTTGTATATTTAAGAGGAATATGAAGTAGTATGTTTAAAAGGAATATGAAGTAGTATGTTTAAGAGGAATATGAAGTAGTATATTTAAGAGGAATATGAGTAGTATATTTAAGACGGATATGAAGTAGTATGTTTAAGAGGAATATGAATTAGTATGTTTAAGAGGAATATGAAGTAGTATATTTTAGAGGAATATGAAGTAGTATGTTTAAGAGGAATATGAAGTAGTATGCTTAAGAAGAATATGAGGTAGTATGTTTAAGAGGAATATGAAGTAGTATGTTTAAGGGGAATATGAAGTAGTATGTTTAAGAGGAATATGAAGTATTATGTTTAATTGGAATATGAAGTAGTATGTTTAAGAGGAATATGAAGTAGTATGTTTAAAAGGAATATAAAGTAGTATGTTCAAGAGGAATATGAAGTAGTATGTTTAAGAGGAATATGAAGTAGTGTATTTAAGAGGAATATGAAGTAGCATGTTTAAGAGGAAAATGAAGTAGTATATTTAAGGGGAATATGAAATAGTATATTTAAGAGGAATATGAAGTAGTATGTTTAAGAGGAATATGAAGTAGTATATTTAAGAGGAATATGAAGTAGTATGTTTAAGAGGAATATGAAGTAGTATATGTAACAGGAATATGAAGTAGTATGTTTAAGAGGAATATGAGGTATTATGTTTAAGAGGAATATGAAGTAGTATGTTTAAGAGGAGTATGAAGTAATATAATTAAGAGGAATTTGAAGTTGTATATTTAAGAAGAATATGAAGTAGTATATTTAAGAGGAATATGAAGTAATTTATTTAAGAGGAATATGAAGTAGTATGTTTAAGAGGAATATGAAGTAGTATATGTAACAGGAATATGAAGTAGTATGTTTCAGAGGAATATGAAGTATTATATTTAAGAGGAATATGAAGTAGTATGTTTAAGAGGAACATGAAGTAGTATAATTAAGAGGAATTTGAAGTTGTATATTTAAGAAGAATATGCAGTAGTATGTTTAAGAGGAATATGAAGTAGTATGTTTAAAAGGAATATAAAGTAGTATGTTTAAGAGGAATATGAAGTAGTATGTTTAAGAGGAATATGAAGTAGTGTATTTAAGAGGAATATGAAGTAGTATGTTTAAGAGGAATATGAAGTAGTATATTTTAGGGGAATATGAAATAGTATATTTAAGAGGAATATGAAGTAGTATGTTTAAGAGGAATAGGAAGTAGTATATTAAGAGGAATATGAAGTAGTATGTTTAAGAGGAATATGAAGTAGTATATGTAACAGGAATATGAAGTAGTATGTTTAAGAGGAATATGAGGTATTATGTTTAAGAGGAATATGAAGTAGTATGTTTAAGAGGTATATGAAGTAGTATAATTAAGAGGAATTTGAAGTTGTATATTTAAGAAAAATATGAAGTAGTATATTTAAGAGGAATATGAAGTAATATATTTTAGAGGAATATGAAGTAGTATGTTTAAGAAGAATATGAAGTAGTATATGTAACAGGAAGATGAAGTAGTATATTTCAGAGGAATATGAAGTATTATATTTAAAAGGAATATGAAGTAGTATGTTTAAGAGGAATATGAAGTAGTATAATTAAGAGGAATTTGAAGTTGTATATTTAAGAAGAATATGCAGTAGTATGTTTAAAAGGAATATGCAGCAGTATATTTAAGAGGAATATGCAGTAGTATATTTAAGAGGAATATGAAGTAGTATGTTTAAGAGGAATATGAAGTAGTATGTTTAAGAGGAATATGAAGTAGTATGTTTAAGAGGAATATCAAGTAGTATGTTTAAGAGGAAAATAAAGTAGTATGTTTAAGAGGAATATGAAGTAGTATGTTTAAGAAGAATATGAAGTTGAATATTTAAGAGGAATATGAAGTAGTATATTTAAGAGGAATATGAAGTAGTATATTTAAGAGGAATATGAAGTAGTATATTTAAGAGGAATATGAAGTTATATATTTAAGACAGATATGAAGAAGTATGTTTAAGAGAATATGAAGTAGTATGTTTAAGAGGAATATGAAGTAGTATGTTTAAGAGGAATAAGAAGTAGTATGTTTAAGAGGAATATGAAGTAGTATATTTAAGAGGAATATGAAGTAGTATATTTAAGAGGAATATGAAGTAGTATATTTAAGACAGATATGAAGTAGTATGTTTAAGAGGAATATGAAGTAGTATGTTTAGGTGGAATATGAGGTAGTATGTTTAAGAGGAATATGAAGTAGTATGTTTAAGAGGAATATGAAGTAGTATGTTTAAGAGGTATATGAAGTAGTATGTGTAAAAGGAATATAAAGAAGTATATTTAAGAGGAATAGGAAGTAGTTTGTTTTAGAGGAATATGAAATATAATATTTAAGAGTAATATGAAGTAGTATATTTAAGAGGAATATGAAAGAGTATGTTTAAGAGGAATATGAAGTAGTATATTTAAGAGGAATATGAAGTAGTATGTTTAAGAGGAATATGAAGTAGTATATTTAAGAGGAATATGAAGTAGTATGTTTAAGAGGAATATGAAGTATTATGTTTAAGAGGAATATGAAGTAGTATATTTAAGAGGAATATGAAGTAGTATGTTTAAGAGGAATATGAAGTAGTATATTTAAGAGGAATATGAAGTAGTATGTTTAAGAGGAATATGAAGTATTATGTTTAAGAGGAATATGAAGTAGTATGTTTAAGTGGAATATGAAGTAGTACGTTTAAGAGGAATATGAAGTTGAATATTTAAGAGGAATATGAAGTAGTATGTTTAAAAGGAATATGAAGTAGTATGTTTAAGAGGAATATGAAGTAGTATATTTAAGAGGAATATGAAGTAGTATGTTTAAGAGGAATATGAAGTAGTATATTTAAGAGGAATATGAAGTTATATATTTAAGACAGATATGAAGTAGTATGTTTAAGAGGAATATGAAGTAGTATGTTTAAGAGGAATATGAAGTAGTATGTTTAAGAGGAATAAGAAGTAGTATGTTTAAGAGGAATATGAAGTAGTATATTTAAGAGGAATATGAAGTAGTATATTTAAGAGGAATATGAAGTAGTATATTTAAGACAGATATGAAGTAGTATGTTTAAGAGGAATATGAAGTAGTATGTTTAGGGGAATATGAAATAGTATGTTTAAGGGGAATATAAAATAGTATGTTTAAGAGGAATATGAAGTAGTATATTTAAGAGGAATATGAAGTAGTTTGTTTTAGAGGAATATGAAATATAATATTTAAGAGTAATATGAAGTAGTATATTTAAGAGGAATATGAAAGAGTATGTTTAAGAGGAATATGAAGTGGTATATTTAAGAGGAATATGAAGTAGTATGTTTAAGAGGAATATGAAGTAGTATATATAAGAGGAATATGAAGTAGTATGTTTAAGAGTAATATGAAGTATTATGTTTAAGAGGAATATGAAGTAGTATATTTAAGAGGAATATGAAGTAGTATGTTTAAGAGGAATATGAAGTAGTATATTTAAGAGGAATATGAAGTAGTATGTTTAAGAGGAATATGAAGTATTATGTTTAAGAGGAATATGAAGTAGTATGTTTAAGTGGAATATGAAGTAGTACGTTTAAGAGGAATATGAAGTAGTATATTTAAGAGGAATATGAAGTACTATGTTTAAGAGGAATATGAAGTAGTATGTTTAAGAGGAATATGAAGTAGTATGTTTAAGAGGAATATGAAGTAGTATGTTTAAGACGAATATGAAGTAGTATGGTTAAGAGGAATATGAAGTAATATGTTTATGAGGAATATGAAGTAGTATGTTTAAGAGGAATATGAAGTAGTATGTTTAAGTGGAATATGAAGTAGTATGTTTAAGAGGAATATGAAGTAGTATGTTTAAAAGGAATATAAAGTAGTATGTTTAAGAGGAATATGAAGTAGTATGTTTAAGAGGAATATGAAGTAGTGTATTTAAGAGTAATATGAAGTAGTATGTTTAAGAGGAATATGAAGTAGTATATTTAAGGAATATGAAGTAGTATATTTAAGGGGAATATGAAATAGTATATTTCAGAGGAATATGAAGAAGTATGTTTAAGAGGAATATGAAGTAGTATATTTAAGCGGAATATGAAGTAGTATGTTTAAGAGGAATATGAAGTAGTATATTTAACAGGAATATGAAGTAGTATGTTTAAGAGGAATATGAAGTAGTATATTTAACAGGAATATGAAGTAGTATGTTTAAGAGGAATATGAAGTAGTATGTTTAAGAGGAATATGAAGTAGTATATTTCAGAGGAATATGAAGTATTTTATTTAAGAGGAATATGAAGTAGTACGTTTAAGAGGAATATGAAGTAGTATATTTATGAGGAATATGAAGTAGTATATTTAAGAGGAGTATGAAGTAGTATGTCAAAGAGGAATATGAAGTAGTATGTTTAAGAGGAATATGAAGAAGTATGTTTAAGAGGAATATGAAGAAGTATGTTTAAGAAGAATATGAAGTAGTATGTTTAAGAGGAATATGAAGTAGTATGTTTAAGAGGAATATGCAGCAGTATGTTTAAGAGGAATATGAAGTAGTATGTTTAAGAGGAATATAAAGTAGTATGTTTAAGAGGAATATGAAGTAGTATGTTTAAGAGGAATATGCAGTAGTATAATTAAGAGGAATATGAAGTAGTATATTTAAGAGGAATATGAAGTAGTATATTTAAGAGGAATATGAAGTAGTATGTTTAAGAGGAATATGAAGTAGTATGTTGAAGAGGAATATTAAGTAGTATGTTTAAAAGGAATATTAAGTAGTATGTTTAAGAGGAATATGAAGTAGTATGTTTAAGAGGAATTTGAAGTAGTATGTTTAAGAGGAATATGAGGTAGTATGTTTAAGAGGAATATGAAGTAGTATGTTTAAGAGGAATATGAAGTATTATGTTTAAGAGGAATATGAAGTAGTATGTTTAAGAGGAATATGAAATAGTATATTTAAGAGGAATATGAAGAAGTATGTTTAAGAGGAATATGAAGTAGTATATTTAAGCGGAATATGAAGTAGTATGTTTAAGAGGAATATGAAGTAGTATATTTAACAGGAATATGAAGTAGTATGTTTAAGAGGAATATGAGGTATTATGTTGAAGAGAAATATGAAGTAGTATGTTTAAGAGGAATATGAAGTAGTATGTTTAAGAGGAATATGAAGTAGTATATTTCAGAGGAATATGAAGAATTTAATTTAAGAGGAATATGAAGTAGTATGTTGAAGAGGAATATTAAGTAGTATGTTTAAAAGGAATATTAAGTAGTATGTTTAAGAGGAATATGAAGTAGTATGTTTAAGAGGAATTTGAAGTAGTATGTTTAAGAGGAATATGAGGTAGTATGTTTAAGAGGAATATGAAGAAGTATGTTTAAGAAGAATATGAAGTAGTATGTTTAAGAGGAATATGAAGTAGTATGTTTAAGAGGAATATGCAGCAGTATGTTTAAGAGGAATATAAAGTAGTATGTTTAAGAGGAATATAAAGTAGTATGTTTAAGAGGAATATGAAGTAGTATGTTTAATAGGAATATGCAGTAGTATAATTAAGAGGAATATGAAGTAGTATGTTTAAGAGGAATATGAAGTAGTACGTTTAAGAGGAATATGAAATAGTATGTTTAAGAGGAATATGAAGTAGTATGTTTAAGAGTAATATGAAGTAGTATGTTTAAGAGGAATATGCAGTAGTAAATTTAAGAGGAATATGCATTAATATATTTAAGAGTAAAATGAAGTAGTATGTTTAAGAGGAATATGAAGTAGTATGTTTAAGAGGAATATGAAGTAGTATGTTTAAAAGGAATATTAAGTAGTATGTTTGAAAGGAATATTAAGAAGTATGGTAAAGAGGAATATGAAGTAGTATGTTTAAGAGGAATTTGAAGTAGTATGTTTAAGAGGAATATGAGGTAGTATGTTTAAGAGGAATATGAAGTTGTATATTTAAGAGGAATATGAAGTAGTATGTTTAAAAGGAATATGAAGTAGTATGTTTAAGAGGAATATGAAGTAGTATATTTAAGACGGATATGAAGTAGTATGTTTAAGAGGAATATGAAGTAGTATGTTTAAGAGGAATATGAAGTAGTATATTTTAGAGGAATATGAAGTAGTATGTTTAAAAGGAATATAAAGTAGTATGTTTAAGAGGAATATGAAGTAGTATGTTTAAGAAGAATATGAAGTAGTGTATTTAAGCGGAATATGAAGTAGTATGGTTAAGAGGAATATGAAGTAGTATATTTAAGGGGAATATGAAATAGTATATTTAAGAGGAATATGAAGTAGTATGTTTAAGAGGAATATGAAGTAGTATATTTAAGAGGAATATGAAGTAGTATGTTTAAGAGGAATATGAAGTAGTATATCTAACAGGAATATGAAGTAGTATGTTTAAGACGAATATGAGGTATTATGTTTAAGAGGAATATGAAGTAGTATGTTTAAGAGGAATATGAAGTAGTATAATTAAGAGGAATTTGAAGTTGTATATTTAAGAAGAATATGAAGTAGTATATTTAAGAGGAATATGAAGTAATATATTTAAGAGGAATATGAAGTAGTATGTTTAAGAGGAATATGAAGTAGTATATGTAACAGGAATATGAAGTAGTATATTTCAGAGGAATATGAAGTATTATATTTAAGAGGAATATGAAGTAGTATGTTTAAGAGGAACATGAAGTAGTATAATTAAGAGGAATTTGAAGTTGTATATTTAAGAAGAATATGCAGTAGTATGTTTAAGAGGAATATGAAGTAGTATGTTTAAAAGGAATATAAAGTAGTATGTTTAAGAGGAATATGAAGTAGTATGTTCAAGAGGAATATGAAGTAGTGTATTTAAGAGGAATATGAAATAGTATGTTTAAGAGGAATATGAAGTAGTATATTTTAGGGGAATATGAAATAGTATATTTAAGAGGAATATGAAATAGTATGTTTAAGAGGAATATGAAGTAGTATATTAAGAGGAATATGAAGTAGTATGTTTAAGAGGAATATGAAGTAGTATATGTAACAGGAATATGAAGAAGTATGTTTAAGAGGAATATGAGGTATTATGTTTAAGAGCAATATGAAGTAGTATGCTTAAGGGGTATATGAAGTAGTATAATTAAGAGGAATTTGAAGTTGTATATTTAAGAAGAATATGAAGTAGTATATTTAAGAGGAATATGATGTTATATTTTTAAGAGGAATATGAGTAGTATGTTTAAGAGGAATATGAAGTAGTATATGTAACAGGAAGATGAAGTAGTATATTTCAGAGGAATATGAAGTTTTTTATTTAAGAGGAATATGAAGTAGTATGTTTAAGAGGAATATGAAGTAGTATAATTAAGAGGAATTTGAAGTTGTATGTTTGAGAAGAATATGCAGTAGTATGTTTAAGAGGAATATGCAGTAGTATATTTAAGAGGAATATGCAGTAGTATAATTAAGAGGAATATGAAGTAGTATGTTTAAGAGGAATATGAAGTAGTATGTTTAAGAGGAATATGAAGTAGTATGTTTAAGAGGAATATCAAGTAGTATGTTTAAGAGGAATATAAAGTAGTATGTTTAAGAGGAATATGAAGTAGTATGTTTAAGAGGAATATGAAGTTGAATATTTAAGAGGAATATGAAGTATTATGTTTAAAAGGAATATGAAGTAGTATGTTTAAGAGGAATATGAAGTAGTATGTTTAAGAGGAATATGAAGTAGTATTATTAAGAGGAATATGAAGTAATATGTTTATGAGGAATATGAAGTAGTATGTTTAAGAGGAATATGCAGCAGTATATTTAAGAGGAATATGAAGTAGTATGTTTAAGAGGAATATGAGGTAGTATGTTTAAGAGGAATATGAAGTAGTATGTTTAAGAGGAATATGAGGTATTATGTTTAAGAGGAATATGAAGTAGTATGTTTAAGAGGAATATGAAGTAGTATAATTAAGAGGAATTTGAAGTTGTATATTTAAGAAGAATATGAAGTAGTATATTTAAGAGGAATATGAAGTAATATATTTAAGAGGAATATGAAGTAGTATGTTTAAGAGGAATATGAAGTAGTATATGTAACAGGAATATGAAGTAGTATATTTCAGAGGAATATGAAGTATTATATTTAAGAGGAATATGAAGTAGTATGTTTAAGAGGAACATGAAGTAGTATAATTAAGAGGAATTTGAAGTTGTATATTTAAGAAGAATATGCAGTAGTATGTTTAAGAGGAATATGAAGTAGTATGTTTAAAAGGAATATAAAGTAGTATGTTTAAGAGGAATATGAAGTAGTATGTTCAAGAGGAATATGAAGTAGTGTATTTAAGAGGAATATGAAGTAGTATGTTTAAGAGGAATATGAAGTAGTATATTTTAGGGGAATATGAAATAGTATATTTAAGAGGAATTTGAAATAGTATGTTTAAGAGGAATATGAAGTAGTATATTAAGAGGAATAAGAAGTAGTATGTTTAAGAGGAATATGAAGTAGTATATGTAACAGGAATATGAAGAAGTATGTTTAAGAGGAATATGAGGTATTATGTTTAAGAGGAATATGAAGTAGTATGCTTAAGGGGTATATGAAGTAGTATAATTAAAAGGAATTTGAAGTTGTATATTTAAGAAGAATATGAAGTAGTATATTTAAGAGGAATATGAAGTAATATATTTAAAAGGAATATGAGTAGTATGTTTAAGAGGAATATGAAGTAGTATATGTAACAGGAAGATGAAGTAGTATATTTCAGAGGAATATGAAGTTTTTTATTTAAGAGGAATATGAAGTAGTATGTTTAAGAGGAATATGAAGTAGTATAATTAAGAGGAATTTGAAGTTGTATATTTGAGAAGAATATGCAGTAGTATGTTTAAGAGGAATATGCAGTAGTATATTTAAGAGGAATATGCAGTAGTATATTTAAGAGGAATATGAAGTAGTATGTTTAAGAGGAATATGAAGTAGTATGTTTAAGAGGAATATGAAGTAGTATGTTTAAGAGGAATATCAAGTAGTATGTTTAAGAGGAATATAAAGTAGTATGTTTAAGAGGAATATGAAGTAGTATATTTAAGAGGAATATGAAGTTGAATATTTAAGAGGAATATGAAGTAGTATGTTTAAAAGGAATATGAAGTAGTATGTTTAGGAGGAATATGAAGTAGTATGTTTAAGAGGAATATGAAGTAGTATTTTTAAGAGGAATATGAAGTAATATGTTTATGAGGAATATGAAGTAGTATGTTTAAGAGGAATATGCAGTAGTATATTTAAGAGGAATATGAAGTAGTAATGTTTAAGAGGAATATGAAGTAGTATGTTTAAGAGGAATATGAAGTAGTATGTTTAAGAGGAATATCAAGTTGTATATTTAAGAAGAATATGCAGTAGTATCTTTAAGAGGAATATGAAGTAGTATGTTTAAAAGGAATATAAAGTAGTATGTTTAAGAGGAATATGAAGTAGTATGTTCAAGAGGAATATGAAGTAGTGTATTTAAGAGGAATATGAAGTAGTATGTTTAAGAGGAATATGAAGTAGTATATTTTAGGGGAATATGAAATAGTATATTTAAGAGGAATATGAAGTAGTATGTTTAAGAGGAATATGAAGTAGTATATTAAGAGGAATATGAAGTAGTATGTTTAAGAGGAATATGAAGTAGTATATGTAACAGAAATATAAAGAAGTATGTTTAAGAGGAATATGAGGTATTATGTTTAAGAGGAATATGAAGTAGTATGCTTAAGGGGTATATGAAGTAGTATAATTAAGAGGAATTTGAAGTTGTATATTTAAGAAGAATATGAAGTAGTATATTTAAGAGGAATATGAAGTAATATATTTAAGAGGAATATGAGTAGTATGTTTAAGAGGAATATGAAGTAGTATATGTAACAGGAAGATGAAGTAGTATATTTCAGAGGAACATGAAGTATTTTATTTAAGAGGAATATGAAGTAGTATGTTTAAGAGGAATATGAAGTAGTATAATTAAGAGGAATTTGAATTTGTATATTTGAGAAGAATATGCAGTAGTATGTTTAAGAGGAATATGCAGTAGTATATTTAAGAGGAATATGCAGTAGTATATTTAAGAGGAATATGAAGTAGTATGTTTAAGAGGAATATGAAGTAGTATGTTTAAGAGGAATATGAAGTAGTATGTTTAAGAGGAATATCAAGTAGTATGTTTAAGAGGAATATAAAGTAGTATGTTTAAGAGGAATATGAAGTAGTATGTTTAAGAGGAATATGAAGTTGAATATTTAAGAGGAATGTGAAGTAGTATGTTTAAAAGGAATATGAAGTAGTATGTTTAAGAGGAATATGAGGTAGTATGTTTAAGAGGAATATGAAGTAGTATTTTTAAGAGGAATATGAAGTAATATGTTTATGAGGAATATGCAGTAGTATATTTAAGAGGAATATGCAGTAGTATATTTAAGAGGAATATGAAGTAGTATGTTTAAGAGGAATATGAAGTAGTATGTTTAAGAGGAATATGAAGTAGTATGTTTAAGAGGAATATCAAGTAGTATGTTTAAGAGGAATATAAAGTAGTATGTTTAAGAGGAATATGAAGTAGTATGTTTAAGAGGAATATGAAGTTGAATATTTAAGAGGAATGTGAAGTAGTATGTTTAAAAGGAATATGAAGTAGTATGTTTAAGAGGAATATGAGGTAGTATGTTTAAGAGGAATATGAAGTAGTATTTTTAAGAGGAATATGAAGTAATATGTTTATGAGGAATATGAAGTAGTATGTTTAAGAGGAATATGAAGTAGTATGTTTAAGAGGAATATGAAGTTGTATGTTTAAGAGGAATATGAAGTAGTATGTTTAGGAGGAATATGAAGTAGTATGTTTAAGAGGAATATGAAGTAGTATGTTTAAGAGGAATAAGCAGTAGTATATTTTAGTTGAATATAAAGTAGTATATTTAAGAGGAATATGAAATAGTATGTTTAAGAGGAATATGAAGTAGTATATTTAAGAGGAATATGAAGTAGTATATTTAAGAGGAATATGAAGTAGTATGTTTAAGAGGAATATGAAGTATTGTAGTATGTTTAAGAGGAATATGAAGTAGTATGTTTAAGAGGAATATGAAGTAGTGTATTTAAGAGGAATATAAAGTAGTATATTTAAGGGGAATATGAAATAGTATATTTAAGAGGAATATGAAGTAGTATGTTTAAGAGGAATATGAAGTAGTATATTTAAGAGGAATATGAAGTAGTATGTTTAGGAGGAATATGAAGTAGTATATTTAAGAGGAATATGAAGTAGTATGTTTAGGAGGAATATGAAGTAGTATATTTCATAGGAATATGAAGTAGTATATTTAAGAGGAATATGAAGTAGTATGTTTAAGAGGAATATGAAGTAGTATATTTAAGAGGAATATGAAGTAGTATGTTTAAGAGCAATATGAAGAATTATGTTTAAGAGGAATATTAAGTAGTATGTTTAAGTGGAATATGAAGTAGTATGTTTAAGAGGAATGTGAAGTAGTATGTTTAAGAGGAATATGAAGTAGTATGTTTAAGAGGAATATGAAGTAGTATGTTTAAGAGGAATATGGAGTAATATGTTTATGAGGAATATGAAGTAGTATGTTTAAGAAGAATATGAAGTAGTATGTTTAAGAGTAATATGAAGTAGTATGTTTAAGAGGAATATGAAGTAGTATGTTTAAGAGGAATATGAAGTAGTATGTTTAAGAGGAATATGAAGTAGTATGTTTAAGAGGAATATGAAGTAGTATGTTTAAGAGGAATATGAAGTAGTATGTTTAAGAGGAATATGAAGTAGTATGTTTAAGAGGAATATGCAGTAGTATATTTAAGAGGAATATGAAGTAGTATGTTTAGGAGGAATATGAAGTAGTATGTTTAAGAGGAATATGAAGTAGTCTGTTTAAGGGGAATATGAAGTAGTATGTTTAAGAGGAATATGAAGTAGTATGTTTAAGAGGAATATGAAGTTGTATGTTTAAGAGGAATATGAAGTAGTATGTTTAGGAGGAATATGAAGTAGTATGTTTAAGAGGAATATGAAGTAGTATGTTTAAGAGGAATAGGCAGTAGTATATTTTAGATGAATATAAAGTAGTATATTTAAGAGGAATATGAAGTAGGATGTTTAAGAGGAATATGAAGTAGTATATTTAAGAGGAATATGAAGTAGTATATTTAAGAGGAATATGAAGTAGTATGTTTAAGAGGAATATGAAGTATTGTAGTATGTTTAAGAGGAATATGAAGTAGTATGTTTAAGAGGAATATGAGGTAGTATGTTTACGAGGAATATGAAGTATTATGTTTAAGAGGAATGTGAAGTAGTCTGTTTAAGGGGAATATGAAGTAGTATGTTTAAGAGGAATATGAAGTAGTATATTTAAGTGGAATATGAAGTAGTATGTTTAAGAGGAATATGAAGTAGTATGTTTAAAAGGAATATAAAGTAGTATGTTTAAGAGGAATATGAAGTAGTATGTTCAAGTGGAATATGAAGTAGTATGTTTAAGAGGAATATGAAGTAGAATTTTTAAGAGGAATATGTAGTAGTTTGTTCAAGAGAAATATGAAGTAGTATATTTAAGAGGAATATGAAGTAATATGTTTAAGAGGAATATAAAGTAGTATATTTAAGAGGAATATGAAGTATTATGTTTAAGAGGAATATGAAGTTGTATATTTAAGAGGAATATGAAGTACTATGTTTAAGAGGAATATGAAGTATTATATGTAACAGGAATATGAAGTAGTATATTTCAGAGGAATATGAAGTATTATATTTAAGAGGAATATGAAGTAGTATGTTTAAGAGGAATATGCAGTAGTATATTTAAGAGGAATATGAAGAAGTATATTTAAGGGGAATATGAAGTAGTATGTTTAAGAGGAATATTAAGTATTATGTTTAAAAGGAATATTAAGTAGTATGTTTAAGAGGAATATGAGGTAGTATGTTTAAGAGGAATATGAAGTTGTATATTTAAGAGGAATATGAAGTAGTATGTTTAAAAGGAATATGAAGTAGTATGTTTAAGAGGAATATTAAGTAGTATATTTAAGGGGAATATGAAGTAGTATGTTTAAGAGGAATATGAAGTAGTATATTTAAGAGGAATATGAAGTTGTATATTTAAGACGGATATGAAGTAGTATTTTTAAGAGGCATATGAAGTAGTATGTTTAAGAGGAATATGAAGTAGTATATTTTAGAGGAATATGAAGTAGTATGTTTAAGAGGAATATGAAGTAGTATGCTTAAGAGGAATGTGAGGTAGTATGTTTAAGAGGAATATGAAGCAGTATATTTAAGAGGAATATGAAGTAGTATGTTTAAGAGGAATATGAAGTAGTATGTTTAAGAGGAATATGAAGTAGTATGTTTTAGAGGAATATGAGGTAGTATGTTTAAGAGGAATATGAAGTAGTATGTTTAAGAGGAATATGAAGTAGTATGTTTAAGGGGAATATGAAGTAGTATGTTTAAGAGGAATATGAAGTAGTATGTTTAATTGGAATATGAAGTAGTATGTTTAAGAGGAATATGAAGTTATATGTTTAAAAGGAATATAAAGTAGTATGTTTAAGAGGAATATGAAGTAGTATGTTTAAGAGGAATATGAAGTAGTGTATTTAAGAGGAATATGAAGTAGTATGTTTAAGAGGAATATGAAGTAGTATATTTAAGGGGAATATGAAATAGTATATTTAAGAGGAATATGAAGTAGTATGTTTAAGAGGAATATGAAGTAGTATATTTAAGAGTAATATGAAGTAGTATGTTTAAGAGGAATATGAAGTAGTATATGTAACAGGAATATGAAGTAGTATGTTTAAGAGGAATATGAGGTATTATGTTTAAGAGGAATATGAAGTAGTATGTTTAAGAGGAATATGAAGTAGTATGTTTAAGAGGAATATGAAGTAGTATATTTCAGAAGAATATGAAGTATTATATTTAAGAGGAATATGAAGTAGTATGTTTAAGAGGAATATGAAGTAGTGTAATTAAGAGGAATTTGAAGCTGTATATTTAAGAAGAATATGCAGTAGTATGTTTAAGAGGAATATGCAGTAGTATATTTAAGAGGAATATGCAGTAGTATGTTTAAGAGGAATATGAAGTAGTATGTTCAAGTGGAATATGAAGTAGTATGTTTAAGAGGAATATGAAGTAGAATGTTTAAGAGGAATATGTAGTAGTTTGTTTAAGAAGAATATGAAGTAGTATGTTTAAGAGGAATATGAAGTAGTATGTTTAAGAGAAATATGCAGCAGTATGTTTAAGAGGAATATGAAGTAGTATGTTTAAGAGGAATATAAAGAAGTATGTTTAAGAGGAATATGAAGTAGTATGTTTAAGAGGAATATGCAGTAGTATAATTAAGAGGAATATGAAGTAGTATGTGTAAGAGGAATATGAAGTAGTACGTTTAAGAGGAATATGAAGTTGTATGTTTAAGAGGAATATGAAGTAGTATGTTTAAAAGGAATATGAAGTAGTATATTTAAGAGGAATATAAAGTATTATATTTAAGAAGAATATGAAGTAGTATGTTTAAGAGGAATATGAAGTAGTATAATTAAGAGGAATATGAAGTAGTATATTTAATAGGGATATGAAGTAGTATGTTTAAGAGGAATATGCGGTAGTAAATTTAAGAGGAATATGAAGTAGTATGTTTAAGAGGAATATTAAGTAGTATGTTTAAGAGGAATATTAAGTATTATGTTTAAAAGGAATATTAAGTAGTATGTTTAAGAGGAATATGAAGAAGTATGTTTAAGAGGAATATGAAGTAGTATGTTTAAGAGGAATATTAAGTAGTATATTTAAGGGGAATATGAAGTAGTATGTTTAAGAGGAATATTAAGTATTATGTTTAAAAGGAATATTAAGTAGTATGTTTAAGAGGAATATGAGGTAGTATGTTTAAGAGGAATATGAAGTTGTATATTTAAGAGGAATATGAAGTAGTATGTTTAAAAGGAATATGAAGTAGTATGTTTAAGAGGAATATTAAGTAGTATATTTAAGGGGAATATGAAGTAGTATGTTTAAGAGGAATATGAAGTAGTATATTTAAGAGGAATATGAAGTTGTATATTTAAGACGGATATGAAGTAGTATTTTTAAGAGGCATATGAAGTAGTATGTTTAAGAGGAATATGAAGTAGTATATTTTAGAGGTATATGAAGTAGTATGTTTAAGAGGAATATGAAGTAGTATGCTTAAGAGGAATGTGAGGTAGTATGTTTAAGAGGAATATGAAGTAGTATGTTTAAGAGGAATATGAAGTAGTATGTTTAAGGGGAATATGAAGTAGTATGTTTAAGAGGAATATGAAGTAGTATGTTTAATTGGAATATGAAGTAGTATGTTTAAGAGGAATATGAAGTTATATGTTTAAAAGGAATATAAAGTAGTATGTTTAAGAGGAATATGAAGTAGTATGTTTAAGAGGAATATGAAGTAGTGTATTTAAGAGGAATATGAAGTAGTATGTTTAAGAGGAATATGAAGTAGTATATTTAAGGGGAATATGAAATAGTATATTTAAGAGGAATATGAAGTAGTATGTTTAAGAGGAATATGAAGTAGTATATTTAAGAGGAATATGAAGTAGTATGTTTAAGAGGAATATGAAGTAGTATATGTAACAGGAATATGAAGTAGTATGTTTAAGAGGAATATGAGGTATTATGTTTAAGAGGAATATGAAGTAGTATGTTTAAGAGGAATATGAAGTAGTATGTTTAAGAGGAATATGAAGTAGTATATTTCAGAAGAATATGAAGTATTATATTTAAGAGGAATATGAAGTAGTATGTTTAAGAGGAATATGAAGTAGTATAATTAAGAGGAATTTGAAGCTGTATATATAAGAAGAATATGCAGTAGTATGTTTAAGAGGAATATGCAGTAGTATATTTAAGAGGAATATGCAGTAGTATATTTAAGAGGAATATGAAGTAGTATGTTTAAGAGGAATATGAAGTAGTATGTTTAAGAGGAATATGAAGTAGTATGTTTAAGAGGAATATCAAGTAGTATGTTTAAGAGGAATATAAAGTAGTATGTTTAAGAGGAATATGAAGTAGTATGTTTAAGAGGAATATGAAGTTGAATATTAAAGAGGAATATGAAGTTGTATGTTTAAAAGGAATATGAAGTAGTATGTTTATGAGGAATATGAAGTAGTATATTTAAGAGGAATATGAAGTAGTATGTTTAAGAGGAACATGAAGTAGTATATTTAAGAGGAATATGAAGTAGTATATTTAAGACGGATATGAAGTAGTATGTTTAAGAGGAATATGAAGTAGTATGTTTAAGAGGAATATGAAGTAGTACGTTTAAGAGGAATATGAATTAGTATGTTTAAGAGGAATATGAAGTAGTATATTTAATAGGAATATGAAGTAGTATATTTAAGAGGAATATGAAGTAGTATATTTAAGAGGAATATGAAGTAATATATTTAAGAGGAATATGAAGTAGTATGTTTAAGAGGAATATGAAGTAGAATGTTTAAGAGGAATATGAAGTAGTATGTTTAAGAGGAATATGAAGTAGTATGTTTAAGAGGAATATGAAGTAGCATGTTTAAGAGGGAGGAATATGAAGTAGTATGTTTAAGAGGAATATGAAGTAGTATGTTTAAGAGAAATATGAAATAGTATGTTTAAGAGGAATATGAAGTAGTATGTTTAAGAGGAATATGAAGTAGTATGTTTAAGAGGAATATGAAGTAGTATGTGTAAAAGGAATATGAAGTAGTATATTTAAGAGGAATATGAAGTAGTTTGTTTAAGAGGAATATGAAGTATAATATATAAGCGTAATATGAAGTAGTATATTTAAGTGGAATATGAAGTAGTACGTTTAAGAGGAATATGAAGTAGTATATTTAAGAGGAATATGAAGTAGTATGTTTAAGAGGAATATGAAGTAGTATGTTTAAGAGGAATATGAAGTAGTATGTTTAAGAGGAACATGAAGTAGTATGTTTAAGAGGAATATGAAGTAGTATGTTTAAGAGGAATATGAAGTATTATGTTTATGAGGAATATGAAGTAGTATGTTTAAGAGGAATATGAAGTAGTATGTTGAAGAGGAATATGAAGTAGTATGTTTAAGAGGAATATGAAGAAGTATGTTTAAGAGGAATATGAAGTAGTATGTTTAAGAGCAATATGAAGTAGTATGTTTAAGAGGGATATTAAGTAGTATGTTTAAGAGGAATATGAAGTAGTATGTTTAAGAGGAATATGAAGTTGTATATTTAAGAGGAATATGAAGTAGTATGTTTAAGAGGAATATGAAGTAGTATGTTTAAGAGGAATATGAAGTAGTATGTTTAAGAGGAATATGAAGTATTATGTTTAAGAGGAATATGAAGTAGTATGTTTAAGTGGAATATGAAGTAGTATGTTTAAGAGGAATATGAAGTAGTATATTTAAAAGGAATATGAAGTGGTATGTTTAAAAGGAATATGAAGTAGTATGTTTAAGAGGAATATGAAGTAGTATGTTTAAGAGGAATATGAAGTAGTATGTTTAAGAGGAATATAAAGTAGTATTTTTAAGAGGAATATGAAGTAGTATATTTAAAAGGAATATGAAGTGGTATGTTTAAAAGGAATATGAAGTAGTATGTTTAAGAGGAATATTAAGTAGTATATTTAAGGGGAATATGAAGTAGTATGTTTAAGAGGAATATTAAGTATTATGTTTAAAAGGAATATTAAGTAGTATGTTTAAGAGGAATATGAGGTAGTATGTTTAAGAGGAATATGAAGTTGTATATTTAAGAGGAATATGAAGTAGTATGTTTAAAAGGAATATGAAGTAGTATGTTTAAGAGGAATATTAAGTAGTATATTTAAGGGGAATATGAAGTAGTATGTTTAAGAGGAATATGAAGTAGTATATTTAAGAGGAATATGAAGTTGTATATTTAAGACGGATATGAAGTAGTATTTTTAAGAGGCATATGAAGTAGTATGTTTAAGAGGAATATGAAGTAGTATATTTTAGAGGTATATGAAGTAGTATGTTTAAGAGGAATATGAAGTAGTATGCTTAAGAGGAATGTGAGGTAGTATGTTTAAGAGGAATATGAAGTAGTATGTTTAAGAGGAATATGAAGTAGTATGTTTAAGGGGAATATGAAGTAGTATGTTTAAGAGGAATATGAAGTAGTATGTTTAATTGGAATATGAAGTAGTATGTTTAAGAGGAATATGAAGTTATATGTTTAAAAGGAATATAAAGTAGTATGTTTAAGAGGAATATGAAGTAGTATGTTTAAGAGGAATATGAAGTAGTGTATTTAAGAGGAATATGAAGTAGTATGTTTAAGAGGAATATGAAGTAGTATATTTAAGGGGAATATGAAATAGTATATTTAAGAGGAATATGAAGTAGTATGTTTAAGAGGAATATGAAGTAGTATATTTAAGAGGAATATGAAGTAGTATGTTTAAGAGGAATATGAAGTAGTATATGTAACAGGAATATGAAGTAGTATGTTTAAGAGGAATATGAGGTATTATGTTTAAGAGGAATATGAAGTAGTATGTTTAAGAGGAATATGAAGTAGTATGTTTAAGAGGAATATGAAGTAGTATATTTCAGAAGAATATGAAGTATTATATTTAAGAGGAATATGAAGTAGTATGTTTAAGAGGAATATGAAGTAGTATAATTAAGAGGAATTTGAAGCTGTATATTTAAGAAGAATATGCAGTAGTATGTTTAAGAGGAATATGCAGTAGTATATTTAAGAGGAATATGCAGTAGTATATTTAAGAGGAATATGAAGTAGTATGTTTAAGAGGAATATGAAGTAGTATGTTTAAGAGGAATATGAAGTAGTATGTTTAAGAGGAATATCAAGTAGTATGTTTAAGAGGAATATAAAGTAGTATGTTTAAGAGGAATATGAAGTAGTATGTTTAAGAGGAATATGAAGTTGAATATTAAAGAGGAATATGAAGTTGTATGTTTAAAAGGAATATGAAGTAGTATGTTTATGAGGAATATGAAGTAGTATATTTAAGAGGAATATGAAGTAGTATGTTTAAGAGGAACATGAAGTAGTATATTTAAGAGGAATATGAAGTAGTATATTTAAGACGGATATGAAGTAGTATGTTTAAGAGGAATATGAAGTAGTATGTTTAAGAGGAATATGAAGTAGTACGTTTAAGAGGAATATGAATTAGTATGTTTAAGAGGAATATGAAGTAGTATATTTAATAGGAATATGAAGTAGTATATTTAAGAGGAATATGAAGTAGTATATTTAAGAGGAATATGAAATAATATATTTAAGAGGAATATGAAGTAGTATGTTTAAGAGGAATATGAAGTAGAATGTTTAAGAGGAATATGAAGTAGTATGTTTAAGAGGAATATGAAGTAGTATGTTTAAGAGGAATATGAAGTAGCATGTTTAAGAGGGAGGAATATGAAGTAGTATGTTTAAGAGGAATATGAAGTAGTATGTTTAAGAGAAATATGAAATAGTATGTTTAAGAGGAATATGAAGTAGTATGTTAGGTTGAATATGAGGTAGTATGTTTAAGAGGAAGATGAAGTAGTATGTTTAAGAGGAATATGAAGTAGTATGTTTAAGAGGAATATGAAGTAGTATGTGTAAAAGGAATATGAAGTAGTATATTTAAGAGGAATATGAAGTAGTTTGTTTAAGAGGAATATGAAGTATAATATATAAGCGTAATATGAAGTAGTATATTTAAGTGGAATATGAAGTAGTACGTTTAAGAGGAATATGAAGTAGTATATTTAAGAGGAATATGAAGTAGTATGTTTAAGAGGAATATGAAGTAGTATGTTTAAGAGGAATATGAAGTAGTATGTTTAAGAGGAACATGAAGTAGTATGTTTAAGAGGAATATGAAGTAGTATGTTTAAGAGGAATATGAAGTAATATGTTTATGAGGAATATGAAGTAGTATGTTTAAGAGGAATATGAAGTAGTATGTTGAAGAGGAATATGAAGTAGTATGTTTAAGAGGAATATGAAGAAGTATGTTTAAGAGGAATATGAAGTAGTATGTTTAAGAGGAATATGAAGTAGTATGTTTAAGAGGGATATTAAGTAGTATGTTTAAGAGGAATATGAAGTAGTATGTTTAAGAGGAATATGAAGTTGTATATTTAAGAGGAATATGAAGTAGTATGTTTAAGAGGAATATGAAGTAGTATGTTTAAGAGGAATATGAAGTAGTATGTTTAAGAGGAATATGAAGTATTATGTTTAAGAGGAATATGAAGTAGTATGTTTAAGTGGAATATGAAGTAGTATGTTTAAGAGGAATATGAAGTAGTATATTTAAAAGGAATATGAAGTGGTATGTTTAAAAGGAATATGAAGTAGTATGTTTAAGAGGAATATGAAGTAGTATGTTTAAGAGGAATATGAAGTAGTATGTTTAAGAGGAATATAAAGTAGTATTTTTAAGAGGAATATGAAGTAATATGTTTATGAGGAATATGAAGTAGTATGTTTAAGAGGAATATTAAGTAGTATGTTGAAGAGGAATATGAAGTAGTCTGTTTAAGGGGAATATGAAGTAGTATGTTTAAGAGGAATATGAAGTAGTATGTTTAAGAGGAATATGAAGTTGTATGTTTAAGAGGAATATGAAGTAGTATGTTTAAGAGGAATATGAGGTAGTATGTTTAAGAGGAATATGAAGTAGTATGTTTAAGAGGAATATGCAGTAATATATTTTAGAGGAATATAAAGTAGTATATTTAAGAGGAATATGAAGTAGTATGTTTAAGAGGAATATGAAGTAGTATATTTAAGAGGAATATGAAGTAGTATATTTAAGAGGAATATGAAGTAGTATGTTTAAGAGGAATATGAAGTATTATAGTATGTTTAAGTGGAATATGAAGTAGTATGTTTAAGAGGAATATGAGGTAGTATGTTTACGAGGAATATGAATTATTATGTCTAAGAGGAATATGAAGTAGTCTGTTTAAGGGGAATATGAAGTAGTATGTTTAAGAGGAATATGAAGTAGTATGTTTAAGTGGAATATGAAGTAGTATGTTTAAGAGGAATATGAAGTAGTATGTTTTAAAGGAATATAAAGTAGTATGTTTAAGAGGAATATGAAGTAGTATGTTTAAGAGGAATATGAAGTAGTGTATTTAAGAGGAATATGAAGTAGTATATTTAAGATGAATATGAAATAGTATATTTAAGAGGAATATGAAGTAGTATGTTTAAGAGGAATATGAAGTAGTATATTTAAGAGGAATATGAAGTAGTATGTTTAAGTGGAATATGAAGTAGTATGTTTAAGAGGAATATGAAGTAGTATATTTAAAAGGAATATGAAGTAGTATATTTAACAGGAATATGAAGTAGTATGTTTAAGAGGAATATGAGGTATTATGTTTAAGAGGAATATGAAGTAGTATGTTTAAGAGGCATATGAAGTAGTATGTTTAAGAGGAATATGAAGTAGTATATTTCAGAGGAATATGAAGTATTATATTTAAGAGGAATATGAAGTAGTATGTTTAAGAGGAATATGAAGTAGTATATTTATGAGGAATATGAAATAATATATTTAAGAGGAATATGAAGTAGTATGTTTAAGAGGAATATGAAGTAGAATGTTTAAGAGGAATATGAAGTAGTATGTTTAAGAGGAATATGAAGTAGTATGTTTAAGAGGAATATGAAGTAGCATGTTTAAGAGGGAGGAATATGAAGTAGTATGTTTAAGAGGAATATGAAGTAGTATGTTTAAGAGAAATATGAAATAGTATGTTTAAGAGGAATATGAAGTAGTATGTTAGGTTGAATATGAGGTAGTATGTTTAAGAGGAAGATGAAGTAGTATGTTTAAGAGGAATATGAAGTAGTATGTTTAAGAGGAATATGAAGTAGTATGTGTAAAAGGAATATGAAGTAGTATATTTAAGAGGAATATGAAGTAGTTTGTTTAAGAGGAATATGAAGTATAATATATAAGCGTAATATGAAGTAGTATATTTAAGTGGAATATGAAGTAGTACGTTTAAGAGGAATATGAAGTAGTATATTTAAGAGGAATATGAAGTAGTATGTTTAAGAGGAATATGAAGTAGTATGTTTAAGAGGAATATGAAGTAGTATGTTTAAGAGGAACATGAAGTAGTATGTTTAAGAGGAATATGAAGTAGTATGTTTAAGAGGAATATGAAGTAATATGTTTATGAGGAATATGAAGTAGTATGCTTAAGAGGAATATGAAGTAGTATGTTGAAGAGGAATATGAAGTAGTATGTTTAAGAGGAATATGAAGAAGTATGTTTAAGAGGAATATGAAGTAGTATGTTTAAGAGGAATATGAAGTAGTATGTTTAAGAGGGATATTAAGTAGTATGTTTAAGAGGAATATGAAGTAGTATGTTTAAGAGGAATATGAAGTTGTATATTTAAGAGGAATATGAAGTAGTATGTTTAAGAGGAATATGAAGTAGTATGTTTAAGAGGAATATGAAGTAGTATGTTTAAGAGGAATATGAAGTATTATGTTTAAGAGGAATATGAAGTAGTATGTTTAAGTGGAATATGAAGTAGTATGTTTAAGAGGAATATGAAGTAGTATATTTAAAAGGAATATGAAGTGGTATGTTTAAAAGGAATATGAAGTAGTATGTTTAAGAGGAATATGAAGTAGTATGTTTAAGAGGAATATGAAGTAGTATGTTTAAGAGGAATATAAAGTAGTATTTTTAAGAGGAATATGAAGTAATATGTTTATGAGGAATATGAAGTAGTATGTTTAAGAGGAATATTAAGTAGTATGTTGAAGAGGAATATGAAGTAGTCTGTTTAAGGGGAATATGAAGTAGTATGTTTAAGAGGAATATGAAGTAGTATGTTTAAGAGGAATATGAAGTTGTATGTTTAAGAGGAATATGAAGTAGTATGTTTAAGAGGAATATGAGGTAGTATGTTTAAGAGGAATATGAAGTAGTATGTTTAAGAGGAATATGCAGTAATATATTTTAGAGGAATATAAAGTAGTATATTTAAGAGGAATATGAAGTAGTATGTTTAAGAGGAATATGAAGTAGTATATTTAAGAGGAATATGAAGTAGTATATTTAAGAGGAATATGAAGTAGTATGTTTAAGAGGAATATGAAGTATTATAGTATGTTTAAGTGGAATATGAAGTAGTATGTTTAAGAGGAATATGAGGTAGTATGTTTACGAGGAATATGAATTATTATGTCTAAGAGGAATATGAAGTAGTCTGTTTAAGGGGAATATGAAGTAGTATGTTTAAGAGGAATATGAAGTAGTATGTTTAAGTGGAATATGAAGTAGTATGTTTAAGAGGAATATGAAGTAGTATGTTTTAAAGGAATATAAAGTAGTATGTTTAAGAGGAATATGAAGTAGTATGTTTAAGAGGAATATGAAGTAGTGTATTTAAGAGGAATATGAAGTAGTATATTTAAGATGAATATGAAATAGTATATTTAAGAGGAATATGAAGTAGTATGTTTAAGAGGAATATGAAGTAGTATATTTAAGAGGAATATGAAGTAGTATGTTTAAGTGGAATATGAAGTAGTATGTTTAAGAGGAATATGAAGTAGTATATTTAAAAGGAATATGAAGTAGTATATTTAACAGGAATATGAAGTAGTATGTTTAAGAGGAATATGAGGTATTATGTTATAGAGGAATATGAAGTAGTATGTTTAAGAGGCATATGAAGTAGTATGTTTAAGAGGAATATGAAGTAGTATATTTCAGAGGAATATGAAGTATTATATTTAAGAGGAATATGAAGTAGTATGTTTAAGAGGAATATGAAGTAGTATATTTATGAGGAATATGAAGTAGTATATTTAAGAGGAGTATGAAGTAGTATGTTAAAGAGGAATATGAAGTAGTATGTTTAACAGGAATATGAAGAAGTATGTTTAAGAGGAATATGAAGAAGTATGTTTAAGAAGAATATGAAGTAGTATTTTTAAGAGGAATATGAAGTAGTATGTTTAAGAGGAATATGCAGCAGTATGTTTAAGAGGAATATGAAGTAGTATGTTTAAGAGGAATATGAAGTAGTACGTTTAAGAGGAATATGAAGTTGTATGTTTAAGAGGAATATGAAGTAGTATGTTTAAAAGGAATATGAAGTAGTATATTTAAGAGGAATATGAAGTATTATATTTAAGAAGAATATGAAGTAGTCTGTTTAAGGGGAATATGAAGTAGTATGTTAAGAGGAATATGAAGTAGTATAATTAAGAGGAATATGACGTAGTATATTTAAGAGGAATATGAAGTAGTATGTTTAAGAGGAATATGCGGTAGTAAATTTAAGAGGAATATGCAGTAGTATATTTAAGAGGAATATGAAGTAGTATGTTTAAGAGGAATATGAAGTAGTATGCTTAAGAGGAATATGAAGTAGTATGTTTAAGAGGAATATTAAGTATTATGTTTAAAAGGAATATTAAGTAGTATGTTTAAGAGGAATATGAAGTAGTATGTTTAAGAGGAATATTAAGTAGTATGTTTAAGAGGAATATGAGGTAGTATGTTTAAGAGGAATATGAAGTTGTATATTTAAGAGGAATATGAAGTAGTATGTTTAAAAGCAATATGAAGTAGTATGTTTAAGAGGAATATGAAGTAGTATATTTAAGGGGAATATGAAGTAGTATGTTTAAGAGGAATATGAAGTAGTATATTTAAGAGGAATATGAAGTAGTATATTTAAGACGGATATGAAGTAGTATGTTTAAGAGGAATATGAAGTAGTATGTTTAAAAGGAATATGAAGTAGTATATTTTAGAGGAATATGAAGTAGTATGCTTAAGAGGAATATGAAGTAGTATGCTTAAGAGGAATATGAGGTAGTATGTTTAAGAGGAATATGAAGTAGTATATTTAAGAGGAATATGAAGTAGTATGTTTAAGAGGAATATGAAGTAGTATGTTTAAGAGGAATATGAAGTAGTATGTTTTAGAGGAATATGAGGTAGTATGTTTAAGAGGAATATGAAGTAGTATGTTTAAGAGGAATATGAAGTAGTATGTTTAAGGGGAATATGAAGTAGTATGTTTAAGAGGAATATGAAGTAGTATGTTTAAGAGGGATATTAAGTAGTATGTTTAAGAGGAATATGAAGTAGTATGTTTAAGAGGAATATGAAGTTGTATATTTAAGAGGAATATGAAGTAGTATGTTTAAGAGGAATATGAAGTAGTATGTTTAAGAGGAATATGAAGAAGTATGTTTAAGAGG
Source organism: Atherix ibis (assembly GCA_958298945.1). Lineage (NCBI taxonomy): Eukaryota > Metazoa > Arthropoda > Insecta > Diptera > Athericidae > Atherix > Atherix ibis. The sequence goes on along the minus strand of CATQJD010000034.1, from coordinate 26,452 downwards.
AATATGAAGTAGTATGTTTAAGAGGAATATGAAGTAGTATGTTTAAGAGGGATATTAAGTAGTATGTTTAAGAGGAATATGAAGTAGTATGTTTAAGAGGAATATGAAGTTGTATATTTAAGAGGAATATGAAGTAGTATGTTTAAGAGGAATATGAAGTAGTATGTTTAAGAGGAATATGAAGTAGTATGTTTAAGAGGAATATGAAGTATTATGTTTAAGAGGAATATGAAGTAGTATGTTTAAGTGGAATATGAAGTAGTATGTTTAAGAGGAATATGAAGTAGTATATTTAAAAGGAATATGAAGTGGTATGTTTAAAAGGAATATGAAGTAGTATGTTTAAGAGGAATATGAAGTAGTATGTTTAAGAGGAATATGAAGTAGTATGTTTAAGAGGAATATAAAGTAGTATTTTTAAGAGGAATATGAAGTAATATGTTTATGAGGAATATGAAGTAGTATGTTTAAGAGGAATATTAAGTAGTATGTTGAAGAGGAATATGAAGTAGTCTGTTTAAGGGGAATATGAAGTAGTATGTTTAAGAGGAATATGAAGTAGTATGTTTAAGAGGAATATGAAGTTGTATGTTTAAGAGGAATATGAAGTAGTATGTTTAAGAGGAATATGAAGTAGTATGTTTAAGAGGAATATGAAGTAGTATGTTTAAGAGGAATATGCAGTAATATATTTTAGAGGAATATAAAGTAGTATATTTAAGAGGAATATGAAGTAGTATGTTTAAGAGGAATATGAAGTAGTATATTTAAGAGGAATATGAAGTAGTATATTTAAGAGGAATATGAAGTAGTATGTTTAAGAGGAATATGAAGTATTATAGTATGTTTAAGTGGAATATGAAGTAGTATGTTTAAGAGGAATATGAGGTAGTATGTTTACGAGGAATATGAATTATTATGTCTAAGAGGAATATGAAGTAGTCTGTTTAAGGGGAATATGAAGTAGTATGTTTAAGAGGAATATGAAGTAGTATGTTTAAGTGGAATATGAAGTAGTATGTTTAAGAGGAATATGAAGTAGTATGTTTTAAAGGAATATAAAGTAGTATGTTTAAGAGGAATATGAAGTAGTATGTTTAAGAGGAATATGAAGTAGTGTATTTAAGAGGAATATGAAGTAGTATATTTAAGATGAATATGAAATAGTATATTTAAGAGGAATATGAAGTAGTATGTTTAAGAGGAATATGAAGTAGTATATTTAAGAGGAATATGAAGTAGTATGTTTAAGTGGAATATGAAGTAGTATGTTTAAGAGGAATATGAAGTAGTATATTTAAAAGGAATATGAAGCAGTATATTTAACAGGAATATGAAGTAGTATGTTTAAGAGGAATATGAGGTATTATGTTTAAGAGGAATATGAAGTAGTATGTTTAAGAGGCATATGAAGTAGTATGTTTAAGAGGAATATGAAGTAGTATATTTCAGAGGAATATGAAGTATTATATTTAAGAGGAATATGAAGTAGTATGTTTAAGAGGAATATGAAGTAGTATATTTATGAGGAATATGAAGTAGTATATTTAAGAGGAGTATGAAGTAGTATGTTAAAGAGGAATATGAAGTAGTATGTTTAACAGGAATATGAAGAAGTATGTTTAAGAGGAATATGAAGAAGTATGTTTAAGAAGAATATGAAGTAGTATTTTTAAGAGGAATATGAAGTAGTATGTTTAAGAGGAATATGCAGCAGTATGTTTAAGAGGAATATGAAGTAGTATGTTTAAGAGGAATATGAAGTAGTACGTTTAAGAGGAATATGAAGTTGTATGTTTAAGAGGAATATGAAGTAGTATGTTTAAAAGGAATATGAAGTAGTATATTTAAGAGGAATATGAAGTATTATATTTAAGAAGAATATGAAGTAGTCTGTTTAAGGGGAATATGAAGTAGTATGTTAAGAGGAATATGAAGTAGTATAATTAAGAGGAATATGACGTAGTATATTTAAGAGGAATATGAAGTAGTATGTTTAAGAGGAATATGCGGTAGTAAATTTAAGAGGAATATGCAGTAGTATATTTAAGAGGAATATGAAGTAGTATGTTTAAGAGGAATATGAAGTAGTATGCTTAAGAGGAATATGAAGTAGTATGTTTAAGAGGAATATTAAGTATTATGTTTAAAAGGAATATTAAGTAGTATGTTTAAGAGGAATATGAAGTAGTATGTTTAAGAGGAATATTAAGTAGTATGTTTAAGAGGAATATGAGGTAGTATGTTTAAGAGGAATATGAAGTTGTATATTTAAGAGGAATATGAAGTAGTATGTTTAAAAGCAATATGAAGTAGTATGTTTAAGAGGAATATGAAGTAGTATATTTAAGGGGAATATGAAGTAGTATGTTTAAGAGGAATATGAAGTAGTATATTTAAGAGGAATATGAAGTAGTATATTTAAGACGGATATGAAGTAGTATGTTTAAGAGGAATATGAAGTAGTATGTTTAAAAGGAATATGAAGTAGTATATTTTAGAGGAATATGAAGTAGTATGCTTAAGAGGAATATGAAGTAGTATGCTTAAGAGGAATATGAGGTAGTATGTTTAAGAGGAATATGAAGTAGTATATTTAAGAGGAATATGAAGTAGTATGTTTAAGAGGAATATGAAGTAGTATGTTTAAGAGGAATATGAAGTAGTATGTTTTAGAGGAATATGAGGTAGTATGTTTAAGAGGAATATGAAGTAGTATGTTTAAGAGGAATATGAAGTAGTATGTTTAAGGGGAATATGAAGTAGTATGTTTAAGAGGAATATGAAGTAGTATGTTTAAGAGGAATATGAAGTAGTATATTTAAAAGGAATATGAAGTGGTATGTTTAAAAGGAATATGAAGTAGTATATTTAACAGGAATATGAAGTAGTATGTTTAAGAGGAATATGAGGTATTATGTTTAAGAGGAATATGAAGTAGTATGTTTAAGAGGCATATGAAGTAGTATGTTTAAGAGGAATATGAAGTAGTATATTTCAGAGGAATATGAAGTATTATATTTAAGAGGAATATGAAGTAGTATGTTTAAGAGGAATATGAAGTAGTATATTTATGAGGAATATGAAGTAGTATATTTAAGAGGAGTATGAAGTAGTATGTTAAAGAGGAATATGAAGTAGTATGTTTAAGAGGAATATGAAGAAGTATGTTTAAGAGGAATATGAAGAAGTATGTTTAAGAAGAATATGAAGTAGTATTTTTAAGAGGAATATGAAGTAGTATGTTTAAGAGGAATATGCAGCAGTATGTTTAAGAGGAATATGAAGTAGTATGTTTAAGAGGAATATGAAGTAGTACGTTTAAGAGGAATATGAAGTTGTATGTTTAAGAGGAATATGAAGTAGTATGTTTAAAAGGAATATGAAGTAGTATATTTAAGAGGAATATGAAGTATTATATTTAAGAAGAATATGAAGTAGTCTGTTTAAGGGGAATATGAAGTAGTATGTTAAGAGGAATATGAAGTAGTATAATTAAGAGGAATATGACGTAGTATATTTAAGAGGGATATGAAGTAGTATGTTTAAGAGGAATATGCGGTAGTAAATTTAAGAGGAATATGCAGTAGTATATTTAAGAGGAATATGAAGTAGTATGTTTAAGAGGAATATGAAGTAGTATGCTTAAGAGGAATATGAAGTAGTATGTTTAAGAGGAATATTAAGTATTATGTTTAAAAGGAATATTAAGTAGTATGTTTAAGAGGAATATGAAGTAGTATGTTTAAGAGGAATATTAAGTAGTATGTTTAAGAGGAATATGAGGTAGTATGTTTAAGAGGAATATGAAGTTGTATATTTAAGAGGAATATGAAGTAGTATGTTTAAAAGCAATATGAAGTAGTATGTTTAAGAGAAATATGAAGTAGTATATTTAAGGGGAATATGAAGTAGTATGTTTAAGAGGAATATGAAGTAGTATATTTAAGAGGAATATGAAGTAGTATATTTAAGACGGATATGAAGTAGTATGTTTAAGAGGAATATGAAGTAGTATGTTTAAGAGGAATATGAAGTAGTATATTTTAGAGGAATATGAAGTAGTATGCTTAAGAGGAATATGAAGTATTATGCTTAAGAGGAATATGAGGTAGTATGTTTAAGAGGAATATGAAGTAGTATATTTAAGAGGAATATGAAGTAGTATGTTTAAGAGGAATATGAAGTAGTATGTTTAAGAGGAATATGAAGTAGTATGTTTTAGTGGAATATGAGGTAGTATGTTTAAGAGGAATATGAAGTAGTATGTTTAAGAGGAATATGAAGTAGTATGTTTAAGGGGAATATGAAGTAGTATGTTTAAGAGGAATATGAAGTAGTATGTTTAATTGGAATATGAAGTAGTATGTTTAAGAGGAATATGAAGTAGTATGTTTAAAAGGAATATAAAGTAGTATGTTTAAGAGGAATATGAAGTAGTATGTTTAAGAGGAATATGAAGTAGTGTATTTAAGAGGAATATGAAGTAGTATGTTTAAGAGGAATATGAAGTAGTATATTTAAGGGGAATATGAAATAGTATATTTAAGAGGAATATGAAGTAGTATGTTTAAGAAGAATATGAAGTAGTATATTTAAGAGGAATATGAAGTAGTATGTTTAAGAGGAATATGAAGTAGTATATGTAACTGGAATATGAAGTAGTATGTTTAAGAGGAATATGAGGTATTATGTTTAAGAGGAATATGAAGTAGTATGTTTAAGAGGAATATGACGTAGTATGTTAAAGAGGAATATGAAGTAGTATATTTCAGAGGAATATGAAGTATTATATTTAAGAGGAATATGAAGTAGTATGTTTAAGAGGAATATGAAGTAGTATAATTAAGAGGAATTTGAAGTTGTATATTTAAGAAGAATATGCAGTAGTATGTTTAAGAGGAATATGCAGTAGTATATTTAAGAGGAATATGCTGTAGTATATTTAAGAGGAATATAAAATAGTATGTTTAAGAGGAATATGAAGTAGTATGTTTAAGAAAAATATGAAGTAGTATGTTTAAGGAGAATATGAAGTAGTATGTTTAAGAGGAATATGAAGTAGTATGTTTAATTGGAATATGAAGTAGTACGTTTAAGAGGAATATGAAGTAGTATGTTTAAAAGGAATATAAAGTAGTATGTTTAAGAGGAATATGAAGTAGTATGTTTAATTGGAATATGAAGTAGTATGTTTAAGAGGAATATGAAGTAGTATGTTTAAAAGGAATATAAAGTAGTATGTTTAAGAGGAATATGAAGTAGTATGTTTAAGAGGAATATGAAGTAGTGTATTTAAGAGGAATATGAAGTAGTATGTTTAAGAGGAATATGAAGTAGTATATTTAAGAGGAATATGAAATAGTATATTTAAGAGGAATATGAAGTAGTATGTTTAAGAGGAATATGAAGTAGTATATTTAAGAGGAATATGAAGTAGTATGTTTAAGAGGAATATGAAGTAGTATATGTAACTGGAATATGAAGTAGTATGTTTAAGAGGAATATGAGGTATTATGTTTAAGAGGAATATGAAGTAGTATGTTTAAGAGGAATATGAAGTAGTATGTTTAAGAGGAATATGAAGTAGTATATTTCAGAGGAATATGAAGTATTATATTTAAGAGGAATATGAAGTAGTATGTTTAAGAGGAATATGAAGTAGTATATTTAAGAGGAATTTGAAGTAGTATGTTTAAGAGGAATATGAAGTAGTATGTTTAAGAGGAATATGAGGTAGTATGTTTAAGAGGAATATGAAGTAGTATATTTAAGAGGAATATGAAGTAGTATGTTTAAAAGGAATATGAAGTAGTATGTTTAAGAGGAATATGAAGTAGTATATTTAAGGGGAATATGAAGTAGTATGTTTAAGAGGAATATGAAGTAGTATATTTAAGAGGAATATGAAGTAGTATATTTAAGACGGATATGAAGTAGTATGTTTAAGAGGAATATGAAGTAGTATGTTTAAGGGGAATATGAAGTAGTATGTTTAAGAGGAATATGAAGTAGTATATTTAACAGGAATATGAAGTAGTATATTTAAGAGGAATATGAAGTAGTATGTTTAAGAGGAATATGAAGTAGTATGTTTAAGAGGAATATGAAGTAGTATGTTTTAGAGGAATATGAGGTAGTATGTTTAAGAGGAATATGAAGTAGTATGTTTAAGAGGAATATGAGGTAGTATGATTAAGGGGAATATGAAGTAGTATGTTTAAGAGGAATATGAAGTAGTATGTTTCATTGGAATATGAAGTAGTATGTTTAAGAGGAATATGAAGTAGTATGTTTAAAAGGAATATAAAGTAGTATGTTTAAGAGGAATATGAATTAGTATGTTTAAAAGGAATATGAAGTAGTGTATTTAAGAGGAATATGAAGTAGTATGTTTAAGAGGAATATGAAGTAGTATATTTAAGGGGAATATGAAATAGTATATTTAAGAGGAATATGAAGTATTATGTTTAAGAGGAATATGAAGTAGTATATTTAAGAGGAATATGAAGTAGTATGTTTAAGAGGAATATGAAGTAGTATATGTAACTGGAATATGAAGTAGTATGTTTAAGAGGAATATGAAGTAGTATATTTTAGAGGAATATGAAGTAGTATGTTTAAGAGGAATATGAAGTAGTATATTTAAGAGGAATATGAAGTAGTATATTTAAGACGTATATGAAGTAGTATGTTTAAGAGGAATATGAAGTAGTATGTTTAAGAGGAATATGAAGTATTATGTTTAAGAGGAATATGAAGTAGTATGTTTAAGAGGAATATGAAGTAGTATATTTAAGAGGAATATGAAGTAGTATATTTAAGAGGAATATGAAGTAGTATATTTAAGAGGAATATGAAGTAATATATTTAAGAGGAATATGAAGTACTATGTTTAAGAGGAATATGAAGTAGTATGTTTAAGAGGAATATTAAGTAGTATGTTTAAGAGGAATATGAAGTAGTATGTTTAAGAGGAATATGAAGTAGTATGTTTAAGAGGAATATGAAGTAGTATATTTCAGAGGAATATGAAGTATTATATTTAAGAGGAATATGAATTAGTATGTTTAAAAGGAATATGAAGTAGTATAATTAAGAGGAATTTGAAGTTGTATATTTAAGAAGAATATGCAGTAGTATGTTTAAGAGGAATATGCAGTAGTATATTTAAGAGGAATATGAAGTAGTATGTTTAAGAGGAATATGAAGTAGTATGTTTAAGAGGAATATGAAGTAGTATGTTTAAGAGGAATATTAAGTAGTATGTTTAAGAGGAATATGAAGTAGTATGTTTAAGAGGAATATGAAGTTGAATATGAAAAAGGAATATGAAGTAGTATGTTTAAAAGGAATATGAAGTAGTATGTTTAAGAGGAATATGAAGTAGTATATTTTAGAGGAATATGAAGTAGTATGTTTAAGAGGAATATGAAGTAGTATATTTAAGAGGAATATGAAGTAGTATATTTAAGACGGATATGAAGTAGTATGTTTAAGAGGAACATGAAGTAGTATGTTTAAGAGGAATATGAAGTATTATGTTTAAGAGGAATATGAAGTAGTATGTTTAAGAGGAATATGAAGTAGTATATTTAAGAGGAATATGAAGTAGTATATTTAAGAGGAATATGAAGTAGTATATTTAAGAGGAATATGAAGTAATATATTTAAGAGGAATATGAAGTACTATGTTTAAGAGGAATATGAAGTAGTATGTTTAAGAGGAATATGAAGTAGTATGTTTAAGAGGAATATGAAGTAGTATGTTTAAGAGGAATATGAAGTAGCATGTTTAAGAGGGAGGAATATGAAGTAGAATGTTTAAGAGGAATATGAAGTAGTATGTTTAAGGGAAATATGAAATAGTATGTTTAAGAGGAATATGAAGTAGTATGTTAGGTGGAATATGAGGTAGTATGTTTAAGAGGAATATGAAGTAGTATGTTTAGGAGGAATATGAAGTAGTATGTTTAAGAGGAATATGAAGTAGTATGTGTAAAAGGAATATGAAGTAGTATATTTAAGAGGAATATGAAGTAGGTTGTTTTAGAGGAATATGAAGTATAATATTTAAGAGTAATATGAAGTAGTATATTTAAGAGGAATATGAAAGAGTATGTTTAAGAGGAATATGAAGTAGAATATTTAAGAGGAATATGAAGTAGTATGTTTAAGAGGAATATGAAGTAGTATATTTAAGAAGAATATGAAGTAGTATGTTTAAGAGGAATATGAAGTATTATGTTTAAGAGGAATAGGAAGTAGTATGTTTAAGTGGAATATGAAGTAGTACGTTTAAGAGGAATATGAAGTAGTATATTTAAGAGGAATATGAAGTAGTATGTTTAAGAGGAATATGAAGTAGTATGTTTAAGAGGAATATGAAGTAGTATGTTTAAGAGGAACATGAAGTAGTATGTTTAAGAGGAATATGAAGTAGTATGTTTAAGAGGAATATGAAGTAATATGTTTATGAGGAATATGAAGTAGTATGTTTAAGAGGAATATGAAGTAGTATGTTTAAGAGGAATATGAAGTAGTATGTTTAAGAGGAATATGAAGTAGTATGTTTAAGAGGAATATGAAGTAGTATGTTTAAGAGGAATATGAAGTATTATGTTTAAGAGGAATATGAAGTAGTATGTTTAAGAGGAATATGAAGTATTATGTTTAAGAGGAATATGAAGTAGTATGTTTAAGAGGAATATGCAGTTGTATATTTAAGAGGAATATGAAGTAGTATATTTAAGAGGAATATGAAGTAGTATGTTTAAGAGGAATATGAAGTAGTATGTTTAAGAGGAATATGACGTAGTATGTTTAAGTGGAATATGAAGTAGTATGTTTAAGAGGAATATGAAGTAGGATGTTTAAGAGGAATATGAAGTAGTATGTTTAAGAGGAATATGAAGTAGTATGTTTAAGAGGAATATTAAGTAGTATATTTAAGAGGAATATGAAGTAGTATGTTTAAGAGGAATATGAAGTAGTATATTTCAGAGGAATATGAAGTAGTATATTTAAGAGGAATATGAAGTAGTATGTTTAAGAGGAATATGAAGTAGTATATTTAAGAGGAATATGAAGTAGTATGTTTAAGAGGAATATGAAGTAGTATATTTAAGAGGAATATGTAGTAGTATGTTTAAGAGGAATATGAAGAATTATGTTTAAGAAGAATATTAAGTAGTATGTTTAAGAGGAATATGAAGTAGTATGTTTAAGAAGAATATGAAGTAGTATATTTAAGAGGAATATGAAATAGTATGTTTAAGATGAATGTGAAGTAGTATGTTTAAGAGGAATATGAAGTAGTATGTTTAAGACGAATATGAAGTAGTATGTTTAAGAGAAATATGAAGTAGTATATTTAAGAGGAATATGAGGTAGTTTGTGTAAGAGGAATATGAAGTATTATATTTAAGAGTAATATGAAGTAGTATATTTAAGAGGAATATGAAGTAGTATATTTAAGAGGAATATGAAGTAGTATGTTTAAGAGGAATATGAAGTAGTATGTTTAAGAGAAATATGAAGTAGTATGTTTAAGAGGAATATGAAGTAGTATATATAAGAGGAATATGAAGTAGTATGTTTAAGAGAAATATGAAGTAGTATGTTTAAGAGGAATATGAAGTAGTATGTTTAAGAGCAATATGAAGTATTATGTTTAAGAGGAATATGAAGTAGTATGTTTAAGAGGAATATGAAGTAGTATGTTTAAGTGGAATATGAAATAGTATGTTTAAGAGGAATATGAAGTAGTATGTTTAAGAGAAATATGAAGTAGTACGTTTAAGAGGAATATGAAGTAGTATGTTTAAGAGCAATATGAAGTATTATGTTTAAGAGGAATATGAAGTAGTATGTTTAAGAGGAATATGAAGTAGTATGTTTAGGAGGAATATGAAGTAGTATGTTTAAGAGGAATATGCAGTGGTATATTTAAGAGGAATATGAAGAAGTATATTTAAGAGGAATATGAAGTAGTATGTTTAGGAGGAATATGAAGTAGTATGTTTAAGAGGAATATGAAGTAGTATGTTCAAGTGGAATATGAAGTAGTATGTTTAAGAGGAATATGAAGTAGAATGTTTAAGAGGAATATGTAGTAGTATGTTTAAGAGGAATATGAAGTAGCATGTTTAAGAGGAATATGAAGCAGTATATTTAAGAGGAATATGTAGTTATATGTTTAAGAGGAATATGAAGTAGTATGTTTAAGAGGAATATGAAGTAGTATATTTAAGAGGAATATGAAGTAGTATGTTTAAGAGGAATATGAAGTAGTATATTTAAGAGGAATATGAAGTAGTATGTTTCAGAGGAATATGAAGTATTATGTTTAAGAAGAATATGAAGTAGTATGTTTAAGAGGAATATGAAGTAGTATGTTTAAGAGAAATATGAAGTAGTATGTTTAAGAGGAATATGAAGTATTATGTTTAAGAGGAATATGTAGTAATTTGTTTAAGAGGAATATGAAGTAGTATGTTTAAGAGGAATATGAAGTAGTATATTTAAGAGGAATATGAAGTAGTATGTTTAAGAGGAATATGAAGTAGTATATTTAAGAGGAATATGAAGTAGTATGTTTAAGAGGAATATGAAGTATTATGTTTAAGAGGAATATGAAGTAGTATGTTTAAGAGGAATATGATGTAGTATATTTAAGAGGAATATAAAGTAGTATGTTTAAGAGGAATATAAAGTAGTATATTTAAGAGGAATATAAAGTTGTATGTTTAAGAGGAATATGAAGTTGTATGTTTAAGATATGAAGTAGTATGTTTAAGAGGAATATGAAGTAGTATGTTTAAGAGGAATATAAAGTAGTATGTTTAAGAGGAATATGCAGTAGTATATTTTAGAGGAATATAAAGTAGTATATTTAAGAGGAATATAAAGTTGTATGTTTAAGAGGAATATGAAGTTGTATTTTTAAGAGGAATATGAAGTAGTATGTTTAAGTGGAATATGAAGTAGTATGTTTAAGAGGAATATGAAGTAGAATGTTTAAGTGGAACATGAAGTAGTATATTTAAGAGGAATATGAAGTAGTTTGTTTAAGGGGAATATGAAGTAATATATTTCAGAGGAATATGAAGTAGTATATTTAAGAGGAATATGAAGTGGTATGTTTAAGAGGAATATGAAGTAGTATATTTAAGAGGAATATGAAGTAGTATGTTTAAGAGTAATATGAAGTAGTATATTTAAGAGGAATATGAAGTAGTATGTTGAAGAGGAATATGAAGTATTATGTTTAAGAGGAATATGAAGTAGTATGTTTAAGAGGAATATGAAGTAGTATGTTTAAGAGGAATATGATGTAGTATATTTAAGAGGAATATGAAGTAGTATGTTTAAGAGGAATATGAAGTAGTATGTTTAAGAGGAATATGAAGTAGTATGTTTAAGAGGAATATGAATTAATATGTTTATGAGGAATATGAAGCAGTATATTTAAGAGGAATATGAAGTAGTATGTTTAAGAGGAGAATGAAGTAGTATGTTTAAGAGGAATTGAAGTAGTATGTTCTTAGACGAATATGAAGTAGTATGTTTAAGAGGAATGTGAAGTAGTATGTTTTAGAGGAATATGTAGTAGTATGTTTAAGAGGGATATGCAGCAGTATGTTTTAGAGGAATATGAAGTAGTATATTTAAGAGGAATATGAAGTAGTATGTTTAAGATGAATATGAAGTAGTATTTTTAAGAGGAATATGCGGTAATATATCTAAAAGGAATATGAAGTAGTATGTTTAAGAGGAATATGAATTAGTATGCTTAAGAGGAATATGGAGTAGTATGTTCAAGAGGAATATGAAGTAGTATATTTAAGAGGAATATGAAGTAGTTTGTTTAAGAGGAATATGAAGTAGTATGTTTAAGAGGAATATGAAGTAGTATGTTTAAGAGGAATAAGAAGTAGTATGTTTAAGAGGAATATGAAGTAGTATGTTTAAGAGGAATATGAAGTAGTATGTTTAAGAGGAATATGAAGTAGTATGATTAAGAGGAATATGAATTAGTATGTTTAAGAGGAACATGAAGTAGTATGTTTAAGAGGAATATGAAGTAGTATATTTAAGAGGAACATGAAGTAGTATGTTTAAGAGGAATATGAAGTAGTATAATTAAGAGGAATTTGAAGTTGTATATTTAAGAAGAATATGCAGTAGTATGTTTAAGAGGAATATGCAGAAGTATATTTAAGAGGAATATGCAGTAGTATATTTAAGAGGAATATGAAGTAGTATGTTTAAGAGGAATATGAAGTAGTATGTTTAAGAGGAATATGAAGTAGTATGTTTAAGGGGAATATGAAGTAGTATGTTTAAGAGGAATATGAATTAGTATGTTTAATTGGAATATGAAGTAGTATGTTTAAGAGGAATATGAAGTAGTATGTTTAAAAGGAATATAAAGTAGTATGTTTAAGAGGAATATGAAGTAGTATGTTTAATTGGAATATGAAGTAGTATGTTTAAGAGGAATATGAAGTAGTATGTTTAAAAGGAATATAAAGTAGTATGTTTAAGAGGAATATGAAGTAGTATGTTTAAGAGGAATATGAAGTAGTGTATTTAAGAGGAATATGAAGTAGTATGTTTAAGAGGAATATGAAGTAGTATATTTAAGGGGAATATGAAATAGTATATTTAAGAGGAATATGAAGTAGTATGTTTAAGAGGAATATGAAGTAGTATATTTAAGAGGAATATGAAGTAGTATTTTTAAGAGAAATATGAAGTAGTATATGTAACTGGAATATGAAGTAGTATGTTTAAGAGGAATATGAGGTATTATGTTTAAGAGGAATATGAAATAGTATGTTTAAGAGGAATATGAAGTAGTATGTTTAAGAGGAATATGAAGTAGTATATTTCAGAGGAATATGAAGTATTATATTTAAGAGGAATATGAAGTAGTATGTTTAAGAGGAATATGAAGTAGTATATTTAAGAGGAATTTGAAGTAGTATGTTTAAGAGGAATATGAAGTAGTATGTTTAAGAGGAATATGAAGTAGTATGCTTAAGAGGAATATGAAGTAGCATGTTCAAGAGGAATATGAAGTAGTATATTTAAGAGGAATATGAAGTAGTATGTTTAAGAGGAATATGAAGTAGTATGTTTAAGAGGAATATGAAGTAGTATGTTTAAGAGGAATAAGAAGTAGTATGTTTAAGAGGAATATGAAGTAGTATGTTTAAGAGGAATATGAAGTAGTATGTTTAAGAGGAATATGAAGTAGTATGATTAAGAGGAATATGAATTAGTATGTTTAAGAGGAATATGAAGTATTATGTGTAAGAGGAATATGAAGTAGTATGTTTAAGAGGAATATGAAGTAGTATGTTTAAGAGGAATATGAAGTAGTATGTTTAAGAGGAATATGAAGTAGTATGTTGAAGAGGAATATGAAGTAGTATATTTAAGAGGAATATGAAGTAGTGTATTTAAGAGGAATATGAAGTATTATATTTAAGAGGAATATGAAGTCGTATGTTTAAGAGGAATATGAAGTAGTATAATGAAGAGGAACATGAAGTAGTATATTTAAGAAGAATATGAAGTAGTATGCTTAAGAGGAATATGCAGTATTATATTTAAGAGGAATATGCGGTAGTATATTTAAGAGGAATATGAAGTAGTATGTTTAAGAGGAATATGAAGTAGTATGTTTAAGAGGAATATGAAGTAGTATATTTAAGAGGAATATGAAGTAGTATGTTTAAGAGGAATATTAAGTAGTATGTGTAAGAGGAATATGAAGTAGTATGTTTAACAGGAATATGAAGTTGTTTATTTAAGAGGCATATGAAGTAGTATGTTTAAGAGGAATATGAAGTAGTATGTTTAAGAGGAATATTAAGTAGTATGTTTAAGAGGAATATGAAGTCGTATATTTATGAGGAATATGAAGTAGTATATTTAAGAGGAACATGAAGTAGTATGTTTAAGAGGAATATGAAGTAGTGTATTTAAGAGGAATATTAAGTAATATGTTTAAGAGGAATATGAAGTAGTATATTTAAGGGGAATATGAAATAGTATATTTAAGAGGAATATGAAGTAGTATGTTTAAGAGGAATATGAAGTAGTATATTTAAGAGGAACATGAAGTAGTATGTTTAAGAGGAATATGAAGTAATATAATTAAGAGGAATTTGAAGTTGTATATTTAAGAAGAATATGCAGTAGTATGTTTAAGAGGAATATGCAGTAGTATATTTAAGAGGAATATTCAGTAGTATATTTAAGAGGAATATGAAGTAGTATATTTAAGAGGAATATGAAGTAGTATGTTTAAGAGGAATATGAAGTAGTATGTTTAAGGGGAATATGAAGTAGTATGTTTAAGAGGAATATGAAGTAGTACGTTTATTTGGATAATGAAGTAGTATGTTTAAGAGGAATATGAAGTAGTATGTTTAAAAGAAATATAAAGTAGTATGTTTAAGAGGAATATGAAGTAGTTTGTTTAATTGGAATATGAAGTAGTATGTTTAAGAGGAATATGAAGTAGTATGTTTAAAAGGAATATAAAGTAGTATGTTTAAGAGGAATATGAAGTAGTATGTTTAAGAGGAATATGAAGTAGTGTATTTAAGAGGAATATGAAGTAGTATGTTTAAGAGGAATATGAAGTAGTATATTTAAGGGGAATATGAAATAGTATATTTAAGAGGAATATGAAGTAGTATGTTTAAGAGGAATATGAAGTAGTATATTTAAGAGGAATATGAAGTAGTATTTTTAAGAGGAATATGAAGTAGTATATGTAACTGGAATATGAAGTAGTATGTTTAAGAGGAATATGAGGTATTATGTTTAAGAGGAATATGAAGTAGTATGTTTTAGAGGAATATGAGGTAGTATGTTTAAGAGGAATATGAAGTAGTATGTTTAAGAGGAATATGAAGTAGTATGTTTAAGGGGAATATGAAGTATTATGTTTAAGAGGAATATGAAGTAGTATGTTTAATTGGAATATGAAGTAGTATGTTTAAGAGGAATATGAAGTATTATGTTTAAAAGGAATAAAAAGTAGTATGTTTAAGAGCAATATGAATTATTATGTTTAAGAGGAATATGAAGTAGTATATTTAAGTATTTAAGGGGAATATGAAATAGTATATTTAAGAGGAATATGAAGTAGTTTGTTTAAGAGGAATATGAAGTAGTATATTTAAGAGGAATATGAAGTAGTATGTTTAAGAGGAATATGAAGTAGTATATGTAACTGGAATATGAAGTAGTATGTTTAAGAGGAATATGAGGTATTATATTTAAGAGGAATATGAAGTAGTATGTTTAAGAGGAATATGAAGTAGTATGTTTAAGAGGAATATGAAGTAGTATATTTCAGAGGAATATGAAGTATTATATTTAAGAGGAATATGAATTAGTATGTTTAAGAGGAATATGAAGTAGTATAATTAAGAGGAATTTGAAGTTGTATATTTAAGAAGAATATGCAGTAGTATGTTTAAGAGGAATAAGCAGTAGTATATTTAAGAGGAATATGCAGTAGTATATTTAAGAGGAATATGAAGTAGTATGTTTAAGAGGAATATGAAGTAGTATGTTTAAGAGGAATATGAAGTAGTATGTTTAAGAGGAATATGAAGTAGTATGTTTAAGAGGAATATAAAGTAGTATGTTTAAGAGGAATATGAAGTAGTATGTTTAAGAGGAATATGAAGTTGAATATGAAAGAGGAATATGAAGTAGTATGTTTAAAAGGAATATGAAGTAGTATGTTTAAGAGGAATATGAAGTAGTATATTTAAGAGGAATATGAAGTAGTATGTTTAAGAGGAATATGAAGTAGTATATTTAAGAGGAATATGAAGTAGTATATTTAAGACGGATATGAAGTAGTATGTTTAAGAGGAATATGAAGTAGTATGTTTAAGAGGAATATGAAGTAGTATGTTTAAGAGGAATATGAAGTAGTATGTTTAAGAGGAATATGAAGTAGTATATTTAAGAGGAATATGAAGTAGTATATTTAAGAGGAATATGAAGTAGTTTATTTAAGAGGAATATGAAGTAATATATTTAAGAGGAATATGAAGTAGTATGTTTAAGAGGAATATGAAGTAGTATGTTTAAGAGGAATATGAAGTAGTATGTTTAAGAGGAATATGAAGTAGTATGTTTAAGAGGAATATGAAGTAGCATGTTTAAGAGGGAGGAATATGAAGTAGAATGTTTAAGAGGAATATGAAGTAGTATGTTTAAGGGAAATATGAAATAGTATGTTTAAGAGGAATATGAAGTAGTATGTTAGGTGGAATATGAGGTAGTATGTTTAAGAGGAATATGAAGTAGTATGTTTAAGAGGAATATGAAGTAGTATGTTTAAGAGGAATATGAAGTAGTATGTGTAAAAGGAATATGAAGTAGTATATTTAAGAGGAATATGAAGTAGTTTGTTTTAGAGGAATATGAAGTATAATATTTAAGAGTAATATGAAGTAGTATATTTAAGAGGAATATGAAAGAGTATGTTTAAGAGGAATATGAAGTAGTATATTTAAGAGGAATATGAAGTAGTATGTTTAAGAGGAATATGAAGTAGTATATTTAAGAAGAATATGAAGTAGTATGTTTAAGAGGAATATGAAGTATTATGTTTCAGAGGAATAGGAAGTAGTATGTTTAAGTGGAATATGAAGTAGTACGTTTAAGAGGAATATGAAGTAGTATATTTAAGAAAAATATGAAGTAGTATGTTTAAGAGGAATATGAAGTAGTATGTTTAAGAGGAATATGAAGTAGTATGTTTAAGAGGAACATGAAGTAGTATGTTTAAGAGGAATATGAAGTAGTATGTTTAAGAGGAATATGAAGTAATATGTTTATGAGGAATATGAAGTAGTATGTTTAAGAGGAATATGAAGTAGTATGTTTAAGAGGAATATGAAGTAGTATGTTTAAGAGGAATATGAAGTAGTATGTTTAAGAGGAATATGAAGTAGTATGTTTAAGAGGAATATGAAGTATTATGTTTAAGAGGAATATGAAGTAATATGTTTAAGAGGAATATGAAGTAGTATGTTTAAGAGGAATATGCAGTTGTATATTTAAGAGGAATATGAAGTAGTATATTTAAGAGGAATATGAAGTAGTATGTTTAAGAGGAATATGAAGTAGTATGTTTAAGAGGAATATGACGTAGTATGTTTAAGTGGAATATGAAGTAGTATGTTTAACAGGAATATGAAGTAGGATGTTTAAGAGGAATATGAAGTAGTATGTTTAAGAGGAATATGAAGTAGTATGTTTAAGAGGAATATGAAGTAGTATATTTAAGAGGAATATGAAGTAGTATGTTTAAGAGGAATATGAAGTAGTATATTTCAGAGGAATATGAAGTAGTATATTTAAGAGGAATATGAAGTAGTATGTTTAAGAGGAATATGAAGTAGTATATTTAAGAGGAATATGAAGTAGTATGTTTAAGAGGAATATGAAGTAGTATATTTAAGAGGAATATGAAGTAGTATGTTTAAGAGGAATATGAAGAATTATGTTTAAGAGGAATATTAAGTAGTATGTTTAAGAGGAATATGAAGTAGTATGTTTAAGAGGAATATGAAGTAGTATATTTAAGAGGCATATGAAGTAGTATGTTTAAGATGAATGTGAAGTAGTATATTTAAGAGGAATATGTTTAAGACGAATATGAAGTAGTATGTTTAAGAGGAATATGAAGTAGTATGTTTAAGAGGAATATGAAGTAGTATGTTTAAGAGCAATATGAAGTATTATGTTTAAGAGGAATATGAAGTAGTATGTTTAAGAGGAATATGAAGTAGTATGTTTAAGAGGAATATGAAGTAGTATGTTTAAGAGGAATATGCAGTGGTATATTTAAGAGGAATATGAAGAAGTATATTTAAGAGGAATATGAAGTAGTATGTTTAGGAGGAATATGAAGTAGTCTGTTTAAGAGGAATATGAAGTAGTATATTCAAGTGGAATATGAAGTAGTATGTTTAAGAGGAATATGAAGTAGAATGTTTAAGAGGAATATGTAGTAGTATGTTTAAGAGGAATATGAAGTAGCATGTTTAAGAGGAATATGAAGCAGTATATTTAAGAGGCATATGTAGTAATATGTTTAAGAGGAATATGAAGTAGTATGTTTAAGAGGAATATGAAGTAGTATATTTAAGAGGAATATGAAGTAGTATGTTTAAGAGGAATATGAAGTAGTATATTTAAGACGAATATGAAGTAGTTTGTTTAAGAGGAATATGAAGTATTATGTTTAAGAGGAATATGAAGTAGTATGTTTAAGAGGAATATGAAGTAGTATATTTAAGAGGAATATGAAGTAGTATTTTTAAGAGGAATATGAAGTAGTATGTTTAAGAGGAATATGAAGTATTATGTTTAAGAGGAATATGTAGTAATATGTTTAAGAGGAATATGAAGTAGTATGTTTAAGAGGAATATGAAGTAGTATATTTAAGAGGAATATGAAGTAGTATGTTTAAGAGGAATATGAAGTAGTATATTTAAGAGGAATATGAAGTAGTATGTTTAAGAGGAATATGAAGTATTATGTTTAAGAGGAATATGAAGTACTATGTTTAAGAGGAATATGAAGTAGTATGTTTAAGAGGAATATGAAGTTGTATGTTTAAGATGTGAAGTAGTATGTTTAAGAGGAATATGAAGTAGTATGTTTAAGAGGAATATGCAGTAGTATATTTTAGAGGAATATAAAGTAGAATATTTAAGAGGAATATGAAGTTGTATGTTTAAGAGGAATATGAAGTTGTATTTTTAAGAGGAATATGAAGTAGTATGTTTAAGTGGAATATGAAGTAGTATGTTTAAGAGGAATATGAAGTAGAATGTTTAAGTGGAACATGAAGTAGTATTTTTAAGAGGAATATGAAGTAGTATGTTTAAGTGGAATATGAAGTAGTATCTTTAAGAGGAATATGAAGTAGTTTGTTTAAGGGGAATATGAAGTAATATATTTCAGAGGAATATGAAGTAGTATATTTAAGAGGAATATGAAGTGGTATGTTTAAGAGGAATATGAAGTAGTATATTTAAGAGGAATATGAGGTAGTATGTTTAAGAGTAATATGAAGTAGTATATTTAAGAGGAATATGAAGTAGTATGTTGAAGAGGAATATGAAGTATTATGTTTAAGAGGAATATGAAGTAGTATGTGTAAGAGGAATATGAAGTAGTATGTTTAAGAGGAATATGATGTAGTATATTTAAGAGGAATATGAAGTAGTATGTTTAAGAGGAATATGAAGTAGTATGTTTAAGAGGAATATGAAGTAGTATGTTTAAGAAGAATATGAAGTAGTATGTTTAAGACGAATATAAAGTAGTATGGTTAAGAGGAATATGAATTAATATGTTTATGAGGAATATGAAGTAGTATATTTAAGAGGAATATGAATTAGTATGTTTAAGAGGAGTATGAAGTAGTATGTTTAAGAGGAATTGAAGTAGTATGTTCTTAGACGAATATGAAGTAGTATGTTTAAGAGGAATATGAAGTAGTATGTTTAAGAGGAATATGTAGTTGTATGTTTAAGAGGGATATGCAGCAGTATGTTTAAGAGGAATATGAAGTAGTATATTTAAGAGGAATATAAAGTAGTATGTTTAAGAGGAATATGAAGTAGTATTTTTAAGAGGAATATGCGGTAATATATTTAAAAGGAATATGAAGTAGTATGTTTAAGAGGAATATGAATTAGTATGCTTAAGAGGAATATGAAGTAGTATGTTCAAGAGGAATATGAAGTAGTATATTTAAGAGGAATATGAAGTAGTATGTTTAAGAGGAATATGAAGTAGTATGTTTAAGAGGAATATGAAGTAGTATGTTTAAGAGGAATATGAAGTAGTATGATTAAGAGGAATATGAATTAGTATGTTTAAGAGGAATATGAAGTATTATGTGTAAGAGGAATATGAAGTAGTATGTTTAAGAGGAATATGAAGTAGTATGTTTAAGAGGAATATGAAGTAGTATATTTAAGAGGAATATGAAGTAGTGTATTTAAGAGGAATATGAAGAATTATATTTAAGAGGAATATGAAGTCGTATGTTTAAGTGGAATATGAAGTAGTATAATGAAGAGGAACATGAAGTAGTATATTTAAGAAGAATATGAAGTAGTATGTTTAAGAGGAATATGAAGTAGTATGTTTAAGAGGAATATGAAGTATTATGTGTAAGCGGAATATGAAGTATTATATTTAAGATTAATATGAAGTAGTATATTTAAGAGGAATATGAAGTAGTATGTTTAAGAGGAATATGAAGTAGTATGTGTAAGAGGAATATGAAGTAGTATGTTTAAGAGGAATATGAAGTAGTATGTTTAACAGGAATATGAAGTTGTATATTTAAGAGGCATATGAAGTAGTATGTTTAAGAGGAATATGAAGTAGTATGTTTAAGAGGAATATTAAGTAGTATGTTTAAGAGGAATATGAAGTCGTATATTTATGAGGAATATGAAGTAGTATATTTAAGAGGAACATGAAGTAGTATGTTTAAGAGGAATATGAAGTAGTGTATTTAAGAGGAATATGAAGTAGTATGTTTAAGAGGAATATGAAGTAGTATATTTAAGAGGAATATGAAGTAGTATGTTCAAGAGGAATAGGAAGTAGTATGTTTAAGAGGAATATGAAGTAGTATGTTTAAGAGGAATATGAAGTAGTATGTTTAAGAGGAATATGAAGTATTATATTTAAGAGGAATCTGCAGTAGTATATTTAAGAGGAATATGAAGTAGTATATTAAGCGGAATATGAAGTAGTATGTTTAAGAGGATAATGAAGTAGTATGTTTAAGAGGAATATGAAGTAGTATGTTTAAGAGGAATATGAACTTCATATTACTCTTAAACATACTACTATGAAGTAGTCTGTTTAAGAGTAATATGAAGTAGTATATTTAAGAGGAATATGAGGTAGTATGTTTAAGAGTAATATGAAGTAGTATATTTAAGAGGAATATGAAGTAGTATGTTGAAGAGGAATATGAAGTATTATGTTTAAGAGGAATATGAAGTAGTATGTTTAGAGGAATATGTAGTAGTATGTTTAAGAGGAATATGATGTAGTATATTTAAGAGGAATATGAAGTAGTATGTTTAAGAGGAATATGAAGTAGTATGTTTAAGAGGAATATGAAGTAGTATGTTTAAGAGGAATATGAAGTAGTATGTTTAAGAGGAATATAAAGTAGTATGGTTAAGAGGAATATGAATTAATATGTTTATGAGGAATATGAAGTAGTATATTTAAGAGGAATATGAATTAGTATGTTTAAGAGGAGTATGAAGTAGTATGTTTAAGAGGAATTGAAGTAGTATGTTCTTAGACGAATATGAAGTAGTATGTTTAAGAGGAATATGAAGTAGAATGTTTAAGAGGAATATGTAGCTGTATGTTTAAGAGGGATATGCAGCAGTATGTTTAAGAGGAATATGAAGTAGTATATTTAAGAGGAATATGAAGTAATATGTTTAAGAGGAATATGAAGTAGTATTTTTAAGAGGAATATGAAGTAGTATTTTTAAGAGGAATATGCGGTAATATATTTAAAAGGAATTTGAAGTAGTATGTTTAAGAGGAATATGAATTAGTATGCTTAAGAGGAATATGAAGTAGTATGTTCAAGAGGAATATGAAGTAGTATATTTAAGAAGAATATGAAGTAGTATGTTTAAGAGGAATATGAAGTAGTATGTTTAAGAGGAATAAGAAGTAGTATGTTTAAGAGGAATATGAAGTAGTATGTTTAAGAGGAATATGAAGTAGTATGTTTAAGAGGAATATGAAGTAGTATGATTAAGAGGAATATGAATTAGTATGCTTAAGAGGAATATGAAGTATTATGTGTAAGAGGAATATGAAGTAGTATGTTTAAGAGGAATATGAAGTAGTATGTTTAAGAGGAATATGAAGTAGTATGTTTAAGAGGAACATGAAGTAGTAAGTTTAAGAGGAATATGAAGTAGTATGTTTAAGAGGAATATGAAGTAGTATATTTAAGAGGAATATGAAGTAGTGTATTTAAGAGGAATATGAAGAATTATATTTAAGAGGAATATGAAGTCGTATGTTTAAGAGGAATATGAAGTAGTATAATGAAGAGGAACATGAAGTAGTATATTTAAGAAGAATATGAAGTAGTATGTTTAAGAGGAATATGAAGTAGTATGTTTAAGAGGAATATGAAGTAGTATGTTTAAGAGGAATATGAAGTATTATATTTAAGAGGAATATGCAGTAGTATATTTAAGAAGAATATGAAGTAGTATATTTAAGAGGAATATGAAGTAGTATGTTTAAGAGGATAATGAAGTAGTATGTTTAAGAGGAATATGAAGTAGTATGTTTAAGAGGAATATGAACTTCATATTACTCTTAAACATACTACTATGAAGTAGTCTGTTTAAGAGTAATATGAAGTAGTATGTTTAAGAGGAAAATGAAGTAGTATATTTAAGAGGAATATGCAGTTGTATATTTAAGAGGAATATGAAGTAGGATATTTAAGAGGAATATGAAGTAGTATGTTTAAGAGGAATATGAAGTAGTATTTTTAAGAGGAATATGAAGTAATATGTTTATGAGGAATATGTAGTAGTATGTTTAAGAGAAATATGAAGTAGTATGTTTAAGAGGAATATGAAGTAGTCTGTTTAAGAGGAATATGAAGTAGTATGTTTAAGAGGAATATGAAGTAGTATGTTTAAGAGGAATATGAAGTTGTATGTTTAAGAGGAATATGAAGTAGTATGTTTAAGAGGAATATGAAGTAGTATGTTTAAGAGGAATATGAAGTAGTATGTTTAAGAGGAATATGCATTAGTATATTTTAGAGGAATATAAAGTAGTATATTTAAGAGGAATATGAAGTAGTTTGTTTAAGAGGAATATGAAGTTGTATGTTTAAGAGGAATATGAAGTAGTATGTTTAAGTGGAATATGAAGTAGTATGTTTAAGAGGAATATGAAGTAGAATGTTTAAGAGGAACAAGAAGTAGTATTTTTAAGAGGAATATGAAGTAGTATGTTTAAGTGGAATATGAAGTAGTATAATTAAGAGGAATATGAAGTAGTTTGTTTAAGGGGAATATGAAGTAGTATATTTCAGAGGAATATGAAGTACTATATTTAAGAGGAATATGAAGTGGTATGTTTAAGAGGAATATGAAGTATTATATTTAAGAGGAATATGAAGTAGTATGTTTAAGTGGAATATGAAGTAGTATGTTTAAGAGGAATATGAAGTAGTGTGTTTAAGAGGAATATGCAGTTGTATATTTAAGAGGAATATGAAGTAGTATATTTAAGAGGAATATGAAGTAGTATGTTTAAGAGGAATATGAAGTAGTATATTTAAGAGGAATATGAAGCAGTATGTTTAAGAGGAATATGAAGAATTATGTTTAAGAGGAATATTAAGTAGTTTGTTTAAGAGGAATATGAAGTAGTATGTTTAAGAGGAATATTAAGTAGTATATTTAAGAGGAATATGAAGTAGTATGTTTAAGATGAATATGAAGTAGTATGTTTAAGAGGAATATGAAGTAGTATGTTTAAGACGAATATGAAGTAGTATGTTTAAGAGGAATATGAAGTAGTATATTTAAGAGGAATATGAAGTAGTTTGTTTAAGAGGAATATGAAGTATTATATTTAAGAGTAATATGAAGTAGTATATTTAAGAGGAATATGAAGTAGTATATTTAAGAGGAATATGAAGTAGTATGTTTAAGAGGAATATGAAGTATTATGTTTAAGAGGAATATGAAGTAGTATGTTTAAGTGGAATATGAAATAATATGTTTAAGAGGAATATGAAGTAGTATGTTTAAGAGGAATATGAAGTAGTATGTTTAAGAGCAATATGCAGTAGTATATTTAAGAGGAATATGAAGAAGTATATTTAAGAGGAATATGAAGTAGTATGTTTAGGAGGAATATGAAGTAGTATATTTCAGAGGAATATGAAGTAGTATATTTAAGAGGAATATGAAGTAGTATGTTTAAGAGGAATATGAAGTAGTATATTTAAGAGGAATATGAAGTAGTATGTTTAAGAGGAATATGAAGTAGTATATTTAAGAGGAATATGAAGCAGTATGTTTAAGAGGAATATGAAGAATTATGTTTAAGAGGAATATTAAGTAGTTTGTATAAGAGGAATATGAAGTAGTATGTTTAAGAGGAATATGAAGTAGTATATTTAAGAGGAATATGAAGTAGTATGTTTAAGATGAATATGAAGTAGTATGTTTAAGAGGAATATGAAGTAGTATATTTAAGAGGAATATGAAGTAGTATGTTTAAGAGGAATATGAAGTAGTATATTTCAAAGGAATATGAAGTAGTATATTTAAGAGGAATATGAAGTAGTATGTTTAAGAGGAATATGAAGTAGTATATTTAAGAGGAATATGAAGTAGTATGTTTAAGAGGAATATGAAGTAGTATATTTAAGAGGAATATGAAGCAGTATGTTTAAGAGGAATATGAAGAATTATGTTTAAGAGGAATATGAAGTAGTATGTTTAAGAGGAATATGAAGTAGTATGTTTAAGAGGAATATGAAGTAGTATGTTTAAGAGCAATATGCAGTAGTATATTTAAGAGGAATATGAAGAAGTATATTTAAGAGGAATATGAAGTAGTATGTTTAAGAGGAATATGAAGTATTATGTTTAAGAGGAATATGAAGTAATATGTTTATGAGGAATATGAAGTAGTATGCTTAAGAGGAATATGAAGTAGTATGTTTAAGAGGAATATGAAGTAGTATGTTTAAGAGGAATATGAAGTAGTATGTTTAAGAGGAATATGAAGTAGTATGTTTAAGAGGAATATGACGTAGTATGTTTAAGTGGAATATGAAGTAGTATGTTTAAGAGGAATATGAAGTATTATGTTTAAGCGGAATATGAAGTATTATATTTAAGATTAATATAAAGTAGTATATTTTAGAGAAATATGAAGTAGTATGTTTAAGAGGAATATGAAGTAGTATGTGTAAGAGGAATATGAAGTAGTATGTTTAAGAGGAATATGAAGTAGTATGTTTAACAGGAATATGAAGTTGTATATTTAAGAGGCATATGAAGTAGTATGTTTAAGAGGAATATGAAGTAGTATGTTTAAGAGGAATATTAAGTAGTATGTTTAAGAGGAATATGAAGTCGTATATTTATGAGGAATATGAAGTAGTATATTTAAGAGGAACATGAAAGAGTATGTTTAAGAGGAATATGAAGTAGTGTTTTTAAGAGGAATATGAAGTAGTATGTTTAAGAGGAATATGAAGTAGTATATTTAAGAGGAATATGAAGTAGTATGTTCAAGAGGAATAGGAAGTAGTATGTTTAAGAGGAATATGAAGTAGTATGTTTAAGAGGAATATGAAGTAGTATGTTTAAGAGGAATATGAAATATTATATTTAAGAGGAATATGCAGTAGTATATTTAAGAGGAATATGAAGTAGTATATTTAAGAGGAATATGAAGTAGTATGTTTAAGAGGATAATGAAGTAGTATGTTTAAGAGGAATATGAAGTAGTATGTTTAAGAGGAACATGAACTTCATATTACTCTTAAACATACTACTATGAAGTAGTCTGTTTAAGAGTAATATGAAGTAGTATGTTTAAGAGGAAAATGAAGTAGTATATTTAAGAGGAATATGCAGTTGTATATTTAAGAGGAATATGAAGTAGGATATTTAAGAGGAATATGAAGTAGTATGTTTAAGAGGAATATGAAGTAGTATTTTTAAGAGGAATATGAAGTAATATGTTTATGAGGAATATGTAGTAGTATGTTTAAGAGAAATATGAAGTAGTATGTTTAAGAGGAATATGAAGTAGTCTGTTTAAGAGGAATATGAAGTAGTATGTTTAAGAGGAATATGAAGTAGTATGTTTAAGAGGAATATGAAGTTGTATGTTTAAGAGGAATATGAAGTAGTATGTTTAAGAGGAATATGAAGTAGTATGTTTAAGAGGAATATGAAGTAGTATGTTTAAGAGGAATATGCAGTAGTATATTTTAGAGGAATATAAAGTAGTATATTTAAGAGGAATATGAAGTAGTTTGTTTAAGAGGAATATGAAGTTGTATGTTAAGAGGAATATGAAGTAGTATGTTTAAGTGGAATATGAAGTAGTATGTTTAAGAGGAATATGAAGTAGAATGTTTAAGAGGAACATGAAGTAGTATTTTTAAGAGGAATATGAAGTAGTATGTTTAAGTGGAATATGAAGTAGTATATTTAAGAGGAATATGAAGTAGTTTGTTTAAGGGGAATATGAAGTAGTATATTTCAGAGGAATATGAAGTACTATATTTAAGAGGAATATGAAGTGGTATGTTTAAGAGGAATATGAAGT